>OY728160.1:1417502723-1418752723 GCA_963277665.1 Viscum album
GATGTGGGTTTCGGGACATCTTGGGATGGTGTTGGAGGGGTGATAATAGCGGTCTGAGTGCATTTCCGTCACCAGAGTTGTTTTTTTCTCTCTGGTTTGGTTTCCTTATTCTTCAGCCATAGTGATGTTTCATTTGACGATGTCTTCCTTATTTCATTTTTCATTTTCTACATTTTTTTGTGTCATTCGGATGGATTTTGATGTTTTTGCTTTATCAGTTTTACTATGCTATTATGTTCATTTGTGGTTCCCAACGGCGACGACGTCGGCATTTCATTTATGATGGTACTGAAGAATAGGATACAGGCGGAGACAGAGGACATCATTGATGGATCCAGTTGTTCCAGCTCTGTGAAAGGTGTTGTGATGATGGCGAGATGGTATGAGCTATAAGGTATTGTTCCGACATTATGCAGGGTTGTTCATTGGTGGGTGCTCACCTGTAGTGGAGCGGTCAAGGATGTGGTTGATTATCAGGGGGAGCGGCTCGAGGCGATGACACTAGAGTTTTTTGTGTCCCAAAAATATGTGATGGTTTTAGGTTCGATGCGTGATCTTTGGATTTTCAAGTTTGGATGATTCAGTTTGGGTGGGCGGCCCGAGGTGGTTAGGCGGTATGATGGTTTCTGTTTCAAATTTGAATTTTGAAGATTTTATTTTTTGTTCTCAATGGCCCAACAACTTTGGATGTGAATGACCCTGGCGAGTTGAAGATGGTTGTGATGGTCTGATAGTGGCTAACTTTGGTGTCTCCTGGTTTTTTAATCCATTCACTGGGTTTATGTATGTTGTTGTTTTTGTTCTTGAAGTTTGGATTTTTGGTGTATTTGAATTATGAATTGTGCGGTTACCACTAACCAAAAGTGGATTTTAGAAAATTAAAAAAACATATTTGGTGGCATTTACATTATCTAAATTAAATTTTAAACCAGTTCTGTGTATGATGACATTTTCCTATTTTGATGCCCCCAATCCCAAGGAACTGTAGGTTTCTTAACATGTTGGTGCTCCCTGTGCAAAGTAACGACAAACTTATACATATGTCGATGCTACCAATCTAGAGGAACAGCATATTGACGATGTTGATCATGAGGAAATATTAGATGGTGAAACAATGATGTCTCAGAAAAAACTGGAGGGTCATAGCATGGTGGTGTTAGTAAAATTTATTAAAGTTAAAAACAAAGTCATAAAATTTGAGGTTAGATAGAATGTACATGGCCAGAATATTAACCACAATAATGTCATGTACAGTTTTTTCATTGGTTTCACCATTCAGAAGTTCATGTCAATTTATGTAGATTAGTTTCACTATGTTGTTCCCACACTTAAGACAATTATTTAGAAAGATATTAGGGTACAATTATGATATTATTTCTTTCTTTTACTAAAAAATAAAATAATGAAACATTGAGTTACTCTTTAGTATCCCTTGTAGAGTGAATATATAGTAGATGAATCCCACATGAAATTTGTATCAATGTTTACTCGAAAGGCTCATAGAGGTTTCCACACAATTCTAACGAAGTTTCATCTCAATGATGTTGAAGGGAAAATAAAGTTTCACCGACCACATATCTATGCACACCTAATATGACAAGAAGCGTTGGATGTGCTTACTGGCTGTTGCAAGGACACATCTTTTCTAGTATATTATAGATTGTAATACATTGTTTTAAAATACAAGTATTAATCACTTTCATTAAGAATTATTAATTTATGAAACCGAAACTGAGTGCTAAATATAATCAATGGGAAAAAACCAACATACCCATACTTAAAGAAGTGATGGGGTTTTCTTCACTTGAAAAAAATGATATGTATTTTAAATTAACCATAATAATTTTATGTAACATAAAAACATAATAATTATGTGCCTATATTTATATTTATATTTATTAATCTATATCCAAATCCACATCTATCCCACATTATGTGTTATGGAAGGAGGCACATGTAAATAACGATGGGATACTAATAGATGAAAATACACAAAAAGCATGGAAAGCTTATGTAACTATGGCATAATAAAAAATATTTAAATTTCTATTACATAACAATGATTTAAAATTTTCTTTTATTTTTTATCCAAAATAGGCCTAGGATTCATCATTAGTTATATCAGATGAACAACTAATTTCAGTGGCCATGAAGTGTCTAGAATTGTACGTCCATGTCAGAGGAGTGGTTTTTGGGGTGACACCTCAAATATATTTTAGAAAATAAAATAATATGGAGATAAAGATAAAAAAATTGTAACATATACATGCATGATAAGTATCACTTGAAGAAAAAATCCATTAACAGTTTGATTTTTTTAAAAATGTTATAAGGGTATTCAAAGAGAATAATAAAATAAAGAACATCTGTTGTGTTTTGATTCCCCCCACCCCCGACCAGTATTGTGGTGAGAATTCCCCTCAAAGAGGTGTCTTATATGAGGTCATCAATAGACTTATAATTGTTTCTATGAAATATGAATCTATAAAACACTTATATCTTTCCTGTACTGATATTCTCTAATTTGAAAACGATTGTTTTTTATATCTATCAACACCCTCCCGTCACCTTGTTATGAGGGATACTATGTTCAATATCTAATAAGATACTCTACACAAAAGACAACTTCCAATAGGTCATGTGAGAGTGGGTATTATCATGGATCATGAGATGAGAATCAAGCTACATGTTCCACTTGATTATGTATAAATTTAAACAGTCAAGAAATTGATTGGAACATTCATTGAATTCCCATAAAATCTTGTAAAAACCCTTTCAATAAGGAGGTACTCATTTACAATTTATTCTTCCAAAAAACCCATTAACAATTAATAAAAGAATGGTTTGAACCGATAAATGTTAATATAGATGGAAAAATGGAAGGGGTGAGATGAAAGGTCTAATGAAAATGATCTAAAGTATCAACTGACCAATAGAAAAGAACTTCACAAATCAGCTTTACCCTTCCCATTCAGTACCTGCGTTTTCTAACGTTGACGGTTTATGTGGATACAAGGTTACAAAGTGGTAGTAATAACATAGTTGATTTTTAAGAACACGTGTATGGAGAAGCCACTACAGACTACATTTCTCTTGAAAATGTAAATGAAATCCTCAAGTATGATTTTCTAGGAGTCTTATTTTTAAATATATACATGAGGTGTGTTTTAATGATTTTTTTCTAATTGATGATCTACTATGTTAATTATGACTAAACAAAATTAATATTATTTGTAGGATTATTTATCAACACTATTTGAAGGGAACCCCCTATGAACATAAACATGGACTAATTAGTAATCACATAAATTCTATAAAACTAACCTCATGGGATTCAAATAAAATTGATGTAATTGTGGAAATACTAGCTACAACATTTGAATAAAAACTTATAGATCGTAGAATCTTTTTATTACCAATGATACGGGGAAAATATACAATGTAATAATACTAAATATATTTTCATTAATTCCATTAATTATTCCTTTTTGTTTTCTTAGGAAACATTGGATACTCATTTTAGTCAATTTTGATACTCCAAATATTTATTTTATGTATTCAATACAAGTATACCCAACAAACTGACCACACGTGATAATGTTTTTCTATTTGTAATACCCTACATCCGTCATTTTAAAACTAACATTCATGTTATAAATTTTAAATTATTTTTTAATGTTAATTATATTATGATCGGGATCTATTTGGATATCTTCAAAATCATTTCATGAGGAAATTTCATGAATACAAGGAGCTAATCGACTTCTAAAGGTGGATTTTTATTAGGGTATATATAATAATATTTCACTATCAAAACACATATAAAAAATAATTACTTATTTTTTCAAATGTTTTTGTAGTTTATGAAATAAATCAATTGAAAATATAGTGGTTATTATGTTAGATAATTTTTTATAGATATCAAATACCATCAACAAAACTAGAATCCCTGAAGATGTACTTCCAAAAATAACTACTATTTCATTTAAAATAATTATTAATCCTTTGTGTATTTATGTTTTTCTAATACTACCCTGACTATATAGGGTCTTCATATTCACAAGAAAAAATATATTTTTTAATAAATGACTTGGAAGAATACCTGGTGTCATAATGTACAGATATATCATGATAATTTGACTTCTTACCACTTATTTAGTATATTTTCTCATCATTTTATCTGATTTTTTTAGTTAGTTTACTCATCATTTTTATATGTTACATATTTTTCTAATTTTCATAGATCTCATGAAAAAACGAATTTTTCAACAAGGATGATTCACTCATGTACTATGATCATGCACAGGAGGATAAAAAGGTATGGTGGAATCAACCTTAGCTCATTCGGAGACACAATGGACCCGGTTTGACTCAAATTGTGTGGTTTCAGTTTAAAATAGACATTTTATTAATTTATTGTTACATAATCATTTTTAATCTATTTATTTATAGTATTAATAATAAAATAATTATTTTCTTATACAGGTGGATTCTATTTTGTAAACATATTTTTTTAAACTATCTTCAGCAAGTAAAAAAAGAGAGAGAACATATTGCTTTTAGATGAGGCATTTGAGGAAGCATGGGTTTTCCTATTACATTAAAATAGAATAGTTATCACTTTTTAGATTGTTGCAGACAACTGAATAAAAAACATGCACTGTATACTCACATCTTTGCACCTCAAACTGATACACATTATTCTCAGTATGACTCAAATTATATTTTTTTGGTTTATAATTTACATTTTAGTTCAAAACACACATCAATTACTCAAAAACTAAAAAAACACATTCATATTATTTTGATACATTATAAAAGTGATCCATAAGTCATTTTAGAGAGGTATGAATCATCCCCACATCAATTGGACACATGATATGACTAGTAGGACTCCATGTGTGACTTTTTATTTAAAATTGACATTAATTTTATTAAAAAATACAAGTGAAATACTCAAAACTGAGAAAACAAATTCAGATTGTTTTGATATGTTATATGAAAAATCCTAAATCCATATGTGATGTGTAAGAATCAGCTAAACCTCAATCTGACACATGGAATGACTGGTATGACTCCAATTGTGTCTTTTTATTTAAAAGTGTCGTTAATTTTAGTAAAAAAGATAACTAACATACTCAAAACCAAGAAAATGAATTCAAATTGTGTTCATACATTCAAAAGATAATATATATGTCATTTTTTATGATTAGAAATAATCTTCACCTCAATAAAATAAATGGTGTTCACATTATTACTCAAAGTGTGTTTTTTATTTAAAATTGACATTAATTTTAGTAAAAAGGGAAGTGACATACTCAAATTCAAGAAAATGATTTAATATTGTTTTGATAATTTAGTAAAAAGATCTATAAGTTATTTGTGGAATATAGAAGTTGGTTTCACCTAAATCTGATACCCGATCTTCCCATTATTACCCAAAGTGTCCATTATCAGTTTAAAATTTTCGTTTTAGTTCAAAAAGTGTGTCACTAACTGAAATACAATAAAATATTATCTAATTTTCATGATAACTTATTAAAATGATTCTTCAGTCATTTTTGTTGTCTAGGAATCTGTATCACATCAAACCAACACACGATGTGATAGGTATGACTCAAAGTGTGTATTTCCAGTTTGAAATGACATTTTAGTAAAAAAACACAAGTGAAATAATCACACAAACAAATTTGTATTTTTATATACTTTTTTTAAAAATGATATATAATTCATTTTTGACATGTGGGAATCAACCACACCTGAATCTGATATACGGTGTGTCTATTATGACTCCAAGTGTGTATTTTTATTTGAAAGTAACATTAACTTTAGTAAAAAGGACAAGTGAAATTCTAAAAACCGAGAAAATGAATTAGGATTGTTTTTATATTTTAGTAATAAACTTCATAAGTCATTTTTTATATGTATTAATCAACTTCACATAAATATGATGCACAGTGTTACCGGTATATGTGATTTTTTATTTAAAATTGGAAATAATTTTAGTAAAAAAGACATGTGACATACTCAAGACCAAATAAATGCACTCATTTTGTTTTGATACTTAGTAAAAAGTTCTTTAAGCCAATTTTTATGTGTAAGAATCATACACACCTCTTTTTGACACACGGTGTGATCGGTATGACTCCAGGTGTGACTTTTTATTTAAAATTGGCATTAATTTTTGTAAAAAGGATATGTGACGTACTAAAAACTAAGTAAATACATTATTATTGTTACGATACATTAGAAAAATGATTGATAAGTCATTTTTGATATTTAAGAATGAACTACACCTCAATATAATGAACGGTGTGACTGATAGGACTCCAAGTGTGTCTTTTCATTTAAAACTGACTATGATTATAATAAAAATGAAAAGTGGCATACTCAAAACCCATAAAATGCATTCAAATTGTTTTTATACTTTATAAAAATGATCCATAAGTCATTTTAGTTTTGTAGGAATCACCTTCAACTTAATATTTTGCACATTGTCACAGGTATGACTCTAACTTTTTTTTTAATTAAAATTGACATTAATTTTTCTAAAAAAAAGAAGTAAAATAATCAATACAAAGAATATGAATTTTTATTATTATTATACCTTATAAAATTGATCCATAAGTAATTTTTAATGTGTAGGAATCATATTCACCTCAATTTTATACACTGCATTCTTGGTATGACCAAATGTGTCTCTTATTAGTTTAAAATAGACATTTTAGTTCAAAACATGTGTCACTCACAGAAAAATAAGAAAATGTGATTTGATTGCCTTGATAGTTTAGGAAAATGATTCAAAAGTGATTTGTGGTGTATAGGAACCAGTCTCTCTTCAAATCGATGCATGTTGTGACCAGTATAACCCAAAGTGTGGGTTTTCAGTTTAAAATGACATTTTAGTAAAAAACACATGTTATATACTCAAAATTGAGAAAACGCATTTGGATTATTTTTATAATTTAGTAAAATGACCCATAAATTATTTTTACCATAAAAGAATAAACTTTACCTCAATCTGACACATAGTGTCACCGGTATGACTCCAAGTGTGTCTTTTTATTTAAAATTGTCATTTTATTAAAAAACATAAGTGACATACTAAAAACTAAATAAATTCATTCAGATTATTTTGATACTTTAATAAAATGATCCTTAAGTAATTTTTTATGTGTAGGAATTATTCACAACTCAATCTGATACACAGTATTCCTGGTATGACTCAATGTGTCCATTATCTATCTAAAATTAACATTTCAGTTCAAAGCATGTGTCACTCACAGAAAACTATAAAATGCACATAGATTATCTTGATTATTTTGTAAGATGATTCATAAGTAATTTGTGACATTTTTTAGTTAGAATCACATAAAACTGACAAATGATGTGATCGGCATGACTCAAAGTGTGTGTTTGAGGTTTAAAATACATTTTAGTAAAAAAGAAAAGTGACATACTCAAAACTGAGAAATAGTATTCATATTTTTTTGATACTTTAGAAAAATAATCCATTATTCATTTTCAAAATATAGGAATTATTCCAACATTAATCTAATGAATAGTGTAACTGATATGAATCTAAGTGTGTCCATTGTTTAAAAAAATTATATTTTATTAATGAATCCTTTCATATTTATGATTAATTTAATTCCTTATAGTATTAATATAATAAAATATTTTTTCTTATATATTTGGATTATTTTCATCAGTTTGGGGTGGTTTGTTAGATATCACGGTCTGTATTTTCTAAGAGGGGGTCGTGGGGGCCAAAGACGGTGAAACATTGATGTTTTTAAATGTTTGTGGATATTAATTCCAAATGTAATTATACAAAACATTTTTTGGAATGTATATTACAGTGTTTTTTTGTATTTATGAGGAAAAATTTATTTCAATTAAATTAGGTATTTTCATATAGGTGTAAAAAGGTGTATTTGTTTCATTGTGTTGTTATTAAAACAACACACTACAGTATTATATCCTTTATAAGAATTATTTCCAACATGGATAAAGATCATCCATTATCCATGCTAATGAATTTTTTAATAAAGGGTGTCCTTTTCAAAACTAAAAAAAAGAATTGTTAAAGGGTTTCTTTTATCAGTACTGAACTAGAACTCACTCTACCATAGATCGTGGCTAAATTAATGCCTAATTTTATCAGTGATAAATAGGAAACCTTGATAAAGGGAGACCTTTATCTACACTAGTGAAAGTGCTGATTAAGGTAACTTTTATCAGCATTTTTTAGCATGGATAATGGGGTATCCCCTTTAATGGTGCTGAGGAAAACAATACTTTTTTAGTGATGTTAAAGGCCTTTTTGTGCACTGTTAAAATTCCAAACTATGGTAATGTGATAAAATACCACCTTAATCAATGCTGATAAATGTCCTACTTTAACAATTATTTTTTAGTGATAATAAAGGGCACCCCATTTAATGGCACTGAGGACAATAATGATTTTTAGCACTGTAAAATATATTTTGTGCACACATAAAAGGCTGAAGTGTGGTAGTTTATCAGTTCTAATAATGGTCTCCCATTATCATCACTTTTCTAGCACTAATAAAATTGGACCACTTCTTATAGTACTGAGATTAATAGAATTTTTTAACACTGATAAAGGATTTTTCTAGTGCTTGTAATAAATTCCCAACCTATGTACGAGTTTAGTTATATATAATTGTAAATTAATTAATTATTTATTTAAGTTATAATTATTAAATATTATTTAAGATTATACATAATGATTATATTATTAATTATTATTAATTACATTAATTTTGTTAATTAATATTAGTGACATTATTATTTATTTATTTTAAGAGGGATGTGTTAAGAGATTTAATACATTATTTTTAATGAATGTGTTAAATTTATTAAGTCATTCCACCTAATGTAAATACATTTATGGTTTTAATCATTTTATACATATATTAAAAAAAAATTGTGAGAGGCTTGTAATTTTTTTAAAAAAAAAACACATAAAAATGTTTCAAGAATAATAAGGTAACAAGATGGATTAAACGGAAGATCTTGGGGATAGTTTTTTTAGGTGAAAGACAATCACCATGAACAAAGGATGTACAAGTGATGGATTGGGAAAAAAGGAAAATAAAAAAGAAAAAATCATGGATTTTGGATAAATAGGAAAGACATGTGATCATAATGTTAGGCGCTTTCACCAAACCACAAAAGTTATTTTATTTATCCCGATTCGTATAACTTTGGGACAATGAAAATGTTAACAAAAAGTGGAAAGGTTCGGAAGGAGACATGGAAGGATTAAGATATGTTACAGACTCATCCTCCCCTCCT
Source organism: Viscum album (assembly GCA_963277665.1). NCBI lineage: Eukaryota > Viridiplantae > Streptophyta > Magnoliopsida > Santalales > Viscaceae > Viscum > Viscum album. Next base: position 1,417,512,048 of record OY728160.1, read on the forward strand.
TTCCACTACATTCGTGCCGCCATGTGTTATTAAATGCATGCATTTTCAAACATTTTGTAAAGTTTAGTGCAATCAAATTTTTGAATCTTATGGAATTTCAACCGAAAAAGTTGATTGCCAATGTATATATATATATATATATCCCACCATAGGTGGTGGGATGGTAACAGCTTGGGGGTGGTGAGAGAGAGGTTGTGGGGTCAAGTCTACATGCCTACATGTTTATTGAATTTTTTACCTTGTGTTGTCTTCTCAAGTGATCGATATAATCAAGCATATATATATATATATATAACAATTATAAAACCTTATTATTATAAGTAATTAATTTTTATAAGTTTTTAGATAAAATTTCTTGCATTCTTCTTAAAAAAATTCCTCATATCTCCTTCATTATGTGACTGGTTAGCTCTATCAGGTGACTATTACAGTTGTACACCATCATCCTAAAGTTGCAACAGTATAATCGAACTACCCTAAACTGATTACCCAACAACCCAATACGTGGTGTATAAATTATAAAACATGTTACATGCCCTCCAGGGGAGGTCCTCCAACAGTAGTATGGAACTCTTGGGAGGGAATGGAACATGTTTAAAATGTAGCTACTAGGATTTCCAGTGTCTCCCTTCGCCATTCTCATCACAAGGGGATCAGTCTTCCCATGGTTAAAACCACTATAACCTCACTCTCTCTGAAGACTCTTGTGGACTCTCTCTCCACCCTACCTTAAGCATAATTGTTTTCATAGTTTTTAATATGTGTCCACCAATATTATATAAATATTAATATATAATTTTTATATTTTATTCAATAAATTGCATATTTTTTATTATTTATAAAATTATAGTAATTAATTTGATATTATAAATATTTAATTATTAATTACCCATTATTAATGTTAATTTCCACTTACTAATGAGTGAGTGTTAATTAATGATTTTCAATTATTAATCAATTAGTACAGTTTTTATCCATTTAAATAATTAAAAATAAAAAAACACTTACTATTTCATCTTATTATTATTATTATTATATAACCTTGAGTTTTTAATATTTATATATTCCCATACACAATTAGTTTTAAAAAATTCAAAAAAATAATTATTTAATATTAAATAAGTTATTTATTTTCATAAATTTAAATTTATAAATAATAAAAAGTGGATTATAATTATTATTATTATTATTACTTGAACATTTATTGTGCATGTGTGTGTGTTTCTATATTCATTGAAACCCATACTACTTAAATTATATTTTTAACCAATGTTTATAATATATATATATATATAAGGAGGCTTTTAACCACCACAAAAGTAAAAAATTAATTAAACTTATTTAATCAGATGTTAAAACCCATTCTAATTCTAGTAGTGGTAAAAATATCTTATTACGCACTAAATATTTCATAGGATATTTGTTTCATTCACGGTTATGATAGGAATTTTGTTAAAAATAACAAGAAATATCATGTGAATAATGAAAAATGAAAGATTAAATTTAAAACTCCAACAAATAATGGAGAAAGAATACAAAATGTTAACTAAATAATCAACATCATGTTTAAAGATTTAATGCTTCATAAAACGAAATGTCATTACATGTTTTAAGAAAAACTTATGATTTATGAAGTTTATCGTAGTTAAATGAAAGTGTCATATATGAGTCAATTTAAAAATAAACCATGTTAGAGTTATGAATTCTTGTTGTTCATCTTGTATAATTTTATGAAAATATTGGGTGAATGACTTTTTCATAATGTGCTTAGGGGGGGATAATTATGCATGATTAAAATGATGTGTAATGTGTTATACAAGAATTGATTATTATAGAAAAAATGCCTAATATTGATGAATATATTATGTCATTTATTATACGATAATTCTAAGATACTTATCTTGTTGATTATTGTTCACCGTGTTGAGAATGATATTCTTTACACTAATAAAATTGATACCTCAATGTATTGAAACATTGGAGAAGAGAACCCTACACTTCAGACTCAACATGAAGAGCACATTCTCAAAGCTAATGATTTTGATATTCATGTTAATAAATGAAATAGTCATTATTTTTCTCAAAAAAGTGGGTGGGGAAATTGATAAGGACCATATTCCCATCCATTTTCCTTATATTTTCATGTTAATTACCCAACATTTTGTTATTAAAATGTTCATCAACCACATTTTTAGTCTATTAGAATGAATTTGGAGTTGAAATGGAAAGTAACTAAAAATTATATTTTATGTGTTTGAAAATATTATTATGTTAAAATAATAATATTCATATGTTTAAAATCGTTTTCAATTGACTAATAGGTAGTCAAATAATTTTTATAGAATCCTTGAAAAAAATACTTCTGCACATGTCTAGTAAATGAATGGATTGTGAAGCCTTTGATGGCAGTAATATTTTAATCAATTTTTTAGTGCATTTAATTATCAAATACCCAACATTTTATTATTAAAATAGGTACTAAAAACATTTTCAGTTTATTATAAAAAAATTATTTTAAATGGAAACTAGGAGAAAAAAAATTTTAAAGTTTAAATTTTATTTTTTACTCAAAAGGTAATGGACAAACATTGAAATCATGGTCAATGTTTAGAGGCCTTGGAAAAAATATATGGGCCCTTGATAGTAAATCCAAGTCCAATGACACCCAAATAATATAAATTAATCATATACATAGATATAAGTCATGGAAAAATGATAGAGGCCCATAAGAAATGAAATAAATATTAATAAGAACAAGCAATGACACATGAAAAATGATAATGGAAACATGAACTTTGCTACTCAAAAAATGATAGATTAGGAATAGAAAAGCAATTAATGAAAAGAACATTTTAATTTATTTTTATCTCAATTTAATTATTTATTCCTCATCATTTGGTTATTGAAATGGGAACTAAACACATTTTTAGTTTATAGGAATAAATTTGTAGTTAAATAGAAACGGGTGAAAAACTATATTTTAAATGTTTAATAATTATTTTTTGTTAAAATAATAATGGAAAATATTTGAAAATATTTGTATGATTACTTATAGGAGTATGGCCAATATTTAAAGAGGAATTATAGTAACTACTATAGATAAAGGCTTTACCATCATGTAAAAATACAATTACCAGGTCTAAAAAAGCACTGACATTGTATGAACATTTGAAAGTATACAATTTTATCAACTCTAGAAATAGAGGTGATAAAAGTTCATTGTATTAGTGATATTTTTAGTGATAATAAAATATCTTTTTATTAGTAATAATAATATTTCTGATTAAAAGCACGGGTTTCATGAATATTCCCTACATTTACAACACATTAAGGTATCCCATTAAAAAGTATAATTTAATTTCAGATAAATTTCCATAATAATAAATTAAAATTATAAAAAATCTACCTTAAAAATATTTCAATAGATTACAATCAGAGTTCATTAATAATTTATTATAAACATTAAATTTTTAACAAATTTAAAAACACCATGGGTTTCCAAGTATTCTACTATCTTTGGGACCCCCTTTCAAAAGAACGCAATCATGCTACCATTTTCCAAACACACCACCTCATTTGGAGAAAAACAAAAGAAGAGTGTACCTGTAATGAAAAATAATTATTATGTTACTAATAATATAATGAAATAAATGAAACATAACAATGTTAAAATTCATTAATAAAATTTTATTTTTAAATATAATACACACACATCGAGTCATATCAGGCACGCCATGTGTTATATTAATATGTGGTTGATTCATATATGTCAAAAATTATTTATGGACTATTTTCCTAAATTATCAAGATAATCCAAGCATTTGTTTTCGTGATTTTAAATATGTGATACAAGTTTTGAACAAAAATGTTAGTTTTTTATAAAAATATGAACATTAAATCATATTTTCCACACAAGTGTCACTGGACTACATTCATCTACATGTACAATCTCGAGTAATTTTGATAATTTCTCTTTCATTAGTTTTTATATCTTCCAAACAATCTTATCCTTCTGATATGTATCATAAATGTGTGTGTGATCACATGTGATCTTATGGATATATCAAGACCCACTATTATTTTCCATGTTCCCTAATGATTTTTTAATAAAATTAACAATATTATTATACTATAATATATTTTCATTCTCTTTAGATTACAAGAATATGTTTTATTCACCAATAATTTAAGGATTCCCCTTGTTCTATTTACCACATAGATTGATTGAATTGTCTCTATCTTTAATAGTGCACCCCTTCTTGTTGAATTATACTGCATGTCCCTAGTCACACAACTGGCTTACAGTTAACCAATTATGGTTATGAATTTAGAATAAGGGATCATATGTTATTATGAGATCTCTTCAAATAACCTTTTCCTTTTCTGAGATAGAAATTTTAAGTTCCACATAGATTTCAATTCTAATAGCACTATATTTATTATACATGAAACATATGATAAGGTATTAATTTTCGATTACTTTCAATGTACACCTACTGTATAGAATCAAAAATTTTAATAAGTCTGTTACTCTTAAGGAAAACTCAATAAAATTTTCCTTCTTAATTTCTATTTTATTCACCCATGGCCACTAGACCAAATTTTCCAATGGTGGGTTATTGTGCTCATCCTCCAGTTACATGGAGTCTTATTCATCTTACAAAACCAGATATATGTTTTATGTTTTTATCTTGTTTAATGATTCTTCTAGTTTACATCTACCATATTTCATAGTCTCCTTTTTCACCTTCAATTTGACCTTTGATTCACAATAAAAAAAACATTATTACCAATACATTTATAATAATCGAAGTACAAATTAAAATCTGAAAAAATTATTTAAATTCTTCTTGCCTATTTCGTTTATTCTTACAATCTAAATTTTCTCCGTATGATATAAGACACATATTAAATATATCCCAAATTTTGAAAACAATATCACCTAATTCATGGAGTTTTATTCTCATTTTTATTGCCCCATTAGTACTCTTATAAGAGTTGTAAAAATCTATCATTCTATGAGATATTGATTCTTGAGTTTTAGCATCAACCATGACTATCTTCTTTTTGGTTAATACATAACTACATATTTAAACTTATCTTAAACCACTTAACTTTTGGTAAACCCAAAATATCTTTCGTGGACCCCTCAAAAATCCCCTCAATATCCATAGAGGTTTTTGTGCTAAGAATTACTGATCTCATTCCTAAAGTAAGAATTCTCTCCAGATCTTCACACTTTTACAAAAATGATATGACTTCTACATTAAGATCCTTACTATTTTTTACCCTTCCTTTAAAAAAATCATCCATTCAATATATTATAGGATCATGTTCTTTAACTTATCAATTGTGCTCCACTTCCCTTTCATAATTATTAGAAATTAAATATTTGATATTTTGTATTTTTTTCATAATTATAAATTTTATTCCTCCTTTTGTAGTTTATAAATCATGGAGTCATATTCCACTCCATTTTACATTTTAATGTTTTCCTCAAAAAATTTGATTCCATCAAGAGGTACCTCAAGTTATACTTGCATATCAACTCTTCCTCAGATTCCAAAAATTATAGCATCATTATCATTAGCTTGTGGGTTGTCAATAATAAACACCAAGGAATATTCACCAAGATCCTTGAAATGTTCATCCTATTTAACTTCACATTCCTTAGAACTATCTTCTAATTTTGAGTAACAATTTTTTTTATTAAAAAAATTGTTGAGAGCCTTTATTTCATTTTATCTACTTTGATAATTTTCTGAGGGCACTTATTCTTGATCAATGACTTAATATCATATAGAATATTGTTCCACAAGATATCCCACCATTCCACACTCGATGAAAGAAATTGGAATCTTTTGTTTGATCATTCCTTTTTCTGTTTCTAGATAATATGATAGAAAAGACATAACCACATCAACGTCTTCATCTTCAAGGTATTCCTTCACCGTATGTTTCTTCACTGCTTTAAAATCCACATCCCATGAAATGTAATTTTTTATGTACTCGTTATCATTATTCCTCATTTCATAGGTAATAAGGGTACTATATAAAAATTCTAGTGAAATATGTAGATCAGAGTATCATAAAATTGGAATATATGGGGGTGAATTTTAATTTAAAAAACATAAGAAATAAAACAATTTTTAAAGACTAAAAACTTATGTTTGAAAAATTAAACATAACTTAAACCTTTTCTGGGTGTAAAATGAACAATTTATCAACATAAAACAAAGTCAAAAGCATAATTATATAACTATATATATATATAAGTGAATGAATAAAATAAATAATGGTTCATAAATTAAACAATTTATCAAATTGATGGATTAAATAATTGATAACGTAAATTAATTGAAATGAATAATAAATAAAAAGGCAGAAATTAAATATGATACAAAATTTACTATGTATTTTTATTAATATCTCTAGAAGATTTACTACATCTTACAAGTCATTGTCATAAGGATTTAAGGTATTAGTTCCGTTATTTTATCAATAGCCAAGATACCAAAACTTCTTGTCTTATTAGGTTGTAGCAAGAAACCATAATTAAAATCGGCCCTATATTTTTAATGGGTATATCTAGAAATATCAAAGAGGAAAATTTCAATCCCTTTAGTGGTAATGGAAAGAAAACCTGACCCCCTTACATTAAAGGTATTGATAACTGATAATAGAATAATGAGGAAGAAGAAGGGATTTCTTGAAGAAATCATGTTTTATCACGACACTAATTCTAGGAAAATAATTGGAGGAACTACTAATAGATTATGAGAAAGATGGATGAGAGTGAGAATAATATTACAATAAGATCACACACTTGATTGTATGAGAGAGAACATATAAAATGAGATAACATGGGAGAAATTTGAAGATTATAGCTTGTTGGTGTTGGAGAATTGTTGATAAGTTAGGTTTTCAAGGCACCAAAGGGGTCTATTTAAAGCCTTAAAATACTTCTATAACATTTTGGAATTAACTAGGGCTAGTGAAGTCATGGAAGTCCATTTATATGGTGTTTTGACCATCATAAGCTATTGTCTCAAAGTTTTAATTCCTACACCACCGGATGCCTGATACCCTCAACCTGGAAGCCAGTGTGGTTGTTAATACTGTCTAAGAACCTATAGAACTCATAAAATGGAAGGTGTTCTCCTAGTATATAGTTAGTTAACATATTCTCCAAGGGTTATTACTATCCATCTACACTAACTAGTCAGTGCTCCCCCATTTGTTAGTCGATGGAATTCTCCTGTAAAGGGAGGCTATTACCTTAACAACCGGCTAGCTGGTGGCTATACATTAGTAAGCTGGTGCTTCCTTTTAGTGTCCAATCACCTTTATGGATTCCTAGTTTCCTTCCATGACTTCAAAAGTTCCTTGAAATTTACTCCAAGAGTTCAATAATAATATCAATACTTCTACAAGTTTCATTCAATGTTATTTCATTATTCTAACATCATGTTTCTAAATATAAATCACATAAATTAGATTTTTAATCATATAAAAAAGTGGTTGTGATATTTAAAAAAAATGATACAGAGAATAAAAAAATATCCCCCTTTTTTATGATTTCAAACACTCAAAAAAAATACTTCAAAACAAGAATATTAGGATTATCAAATTATAAACATGATACGATTAAAAATATTTTATGATTTACATCATTTATCCCCTATAATAATTTTTCTAATTTCACCCCATAATAAAGTAATAATTAGAATAAAAATAACTAGATATTTCTATAATTACCAATATTTATCACCCTTCAAAAAATAGCAAACAACTTCTCCCCTTTTGAGATTATTGAAAATAATTCAAATATGATTTTAGAGTAAATAAATAAATATTATTTAAAACTATGATTATCATCATTAATGATCTTTGGAGGGAGAGAAAATATAAATTTTAAAAAAATGTATGAAAAAAAAATTAATAAAGAGAGATTTTCAATAAAGCTCAATATATAAGAAAACTAACATATTTCATTTAAAAAATATAACTCATGCGATAAAGAAAACAATCAAATTTTTTTTTAATATTCTCAATAGAAAAATAAATTTTTGAAAAAAATTAAGAAAATTATTGTATCTTATTGAAACATTTTATCATAAAAAAATATTATTTATGCTTAAATAATTTATTATAAATATGAGGAGCCAGTAAAAAAACTAAAAAAAGAATAAAGGACTTATAAAATATATTCGAAAACCCATTCCATTATTAAGGTTTATAAGATATTATATTAATAAACTATAATAAAATCCATATGATTTTCAAACCAAGTTTGTTGTAAAGACCGACAACTCATGCCTAGAGTGAAGATCAGATTAAAAATCCAACCAGCCCTTCTTGATGTAATAACCTCTGGGTGCATATGCGTCATAACCACATACAATTATTTACATCCAAACATAAATATTTTTCTTGGAGTTTCACTCTTACTTTATTTTACCTAAATTATGAAAAAAAATCAATATTTTTTAGTTTGAAAAAAAAAATAATGAAGAATTTTACTTTAGAAACAACAATTTGAAAACTTTTAAAAGAAAATTGAAATATTATCAATCATTGTATGGTTAAGATATAACAATCACTAGGTAATCATAACCAACATTCCATTAATTATTTAAAATCAAATTAGATTATGGGTTTAGTGAATATATTGATAATATGATGGTTGGAACAGACAAAGTCAAGAACGATATCAACCTTTTGAAAGTGATCTCGAAGAAAACGATGATCTTGAAGAAAACGGTTACTCGAAACAATTTTCCTATTATGAGAGTGTTGGATATGAATTTTAGATATATTAATCACAATATTTTTTATCACACTTAATATGGATGTGATCGTATGTAATCCCAAAGTCTAAGAGAGAAATTTTAACAATATAATTTGGGTGAAACAACTCCCATCGGTTATGTATTTTTCTTCAGATATTGAAAGTGAAACAAAGATTTTTTTTATACTACTCCATGAGACAATGAATATTCCTAAAAGGTGGAAATTCCCACTAGTACTTTTCCAATCTATTTAAAATCCTCCAAAATTAGAATTAGAAAAATAAGTAAGTTCAAAGTAATTTTCCTCTTGAAAAAATAATCCAAGGTTTTTTGTTCATTTAAAATATCAAAAAATTATTTTGAGATCTTTTAAATGAAATTAAATTGTATTTTATTGAAAATAGGCACAAATACATACACTAAACATGATTTCTATCTGGGTTGTATTATGTTAAAGTGGACATCAAATCATACTTCTATAAATTTTATTGTCGACTGACATTCCAACTTCATCCAACATTATCATATAAGTTGTACTCATGGGTATTCTGATTTTATTGTAATGATCCACACCAAATCTTATTATAAGTTTATTAGTGTATTTACTTTGGATTAAAAAAATTTCCATTGGAATTTTGGAATTTTAAAAAAAAATGAGTACACCCATAAAATTTATTTCAAACTCTTTATTAATTTAATTGTAACACTCATTACAAATAGTTTCTTTATTTGAGAATAAAATAACATCAGTAATATAAATTAGAATGATTAATAAATCATTTGTAATTGTTTTGATAAAAATAGTGGAATCAACTTTTCCCATTTTAAAATCATTTGATAAAAGGAATTTAGTTATCCTATCATACCAAACCTAGCATGATTTTTTAAAAACCTAAAGATATTTGGTTAAATTTAAAACATGATTTGAAAATTTATGGTTCTCAAAACCCGGTGGTTGATCCAAAAAAACATTTTCATAAATAAAACCATATTGAAAAATACATTGAAAATCCATTTGAAAAATTATAAATTAAAATGAGTAGGGAATTTTACTAATATTGTAATGGATTCTATATATGAAATGAGGGAAAAAGTTTCAATATAATCAATACCTTTTTATTAATTACATTCTTTATAAACATTTTGAGCCTTATTAAATATGATAATTCCATGATCATCAAGTTTGTTTTGAAAACCCCACTTGGTACCAATATTTGGATGATTATCAGGTGGTTCCATGAGAGACTAAATGTTATTCCTTTGAAATTAGTTTAACTCCCCTTTCATATAAATTATCCAATTCCTATAATTAATAGTATCATCAAGGGAATGAGTTCCAATGTGAGAGGAAAAATCTTGATGTTCAACCTCATTTAAGATCAACCTTTAATTACAAGTTTCTAATTGTAATCTGTCAATAACATTTTCATGGGGATAGTTTTTAGATTTAACCAATGCCTTGGGTAAGGGAGTATAAGGGGGTTCTTTAACATCTTCAATTACTTGAGAATATTGAGTTTTAGGTATGTTTAAAATATATTTTTCAACATTATCATCAACTTGAGGATGTGATATAGGAATATTCTCATCAAATTTCATGTGAACTAACTCTTCTATGGTCGTGGCCCTATTATTGGAGACTTGGTACACTTTACTTGATTTTGAGTACGAAACAAATATAACATCATCAGATTTAGTGTCAAAATTTCCTAGATTTTCCTTATTGTTATGTATAGATCATTTACAACTAAATACTTTAAAGAATTCAAACATAGAAAGTTTTCCTTTCTAAAGTTCTTAAGGGGTGTTTTCAAAGATGGATCTTATTAGAAAATTATTTAAGATATTGTAAGATTTATTGACTACCCATGTCCAAAAGGATTGAGGAATATTAGTATCTTTTAATAGATTCATACACATTTCATGGTGGGTCCTATTTCATCTTTTGATGGACCCATTTTTTTGAGGTGTTCAATGAGTGGAGAATGAGTAATGATATCCTTGAGAAGCACAAAAATAAAAAAATATTTTTTTTATCAAATTATCCACCATGTTCACTTCTAATAGAAAATATTTTGTATACCTTTTCATTCCCAACATTCTTTGAAAAGTTTATGAATACATTATACCGGTCATTTTTATAATCTAAGAATAAAATCCATGTAAATCTAGTATAATAATTTATAATTAAAAAAGGTGTAAGACTCCCCTCTAATACTAGAAACTCGAGTTAGTCCAAAACGGTCAAGGTGAACTAATTATAAGTATTTAAAATATGAAATGGATATTTTAAATTTGAAATAATATTTGTGTTACATTCCAAGATGAAAAGGTTCACAAACTATGTTATTTTTGAAAGACAATTTCAATAAATATCATACAAGTTGGTTACAGCAGAACTTCATAATAGAGTGAATGTCATAATGACATAGGAATAAATTCCAAATTCATTATTCATAAACATTTGAACTTGAAAACTTAAAGTTTTTACTTTAAAGTGATTTCAAAAATATAATATAAACATTTTCAAAATGACATGTAGTAAATAAATCCTTCAATATTAAAAAATTTACCAAAACAAATTCCAAAAAATGATTTTAAAACTTTGATCACATAATTAACTACTAATTAGTAAATTATACATCAATCCATTAACAAAAAAACATATTTATTAAAGTATAGTTGGGGAAACTAATTGTACCACTACTAGTAATTTTACCTTTTGAATCATCTCCAAATGTGACATATCATCCATTAATGTTTTTGAGGTGATTTAATTCGGAAGGATCAACACACATGTTCCTAAATCACTCATTATCCATATACCAAGTAGATTATCATTTTTTTTATGATACCCTTATCTTATAAGATATTAACTAACTATTTCTTTTCATACTAATATCTTAGGTCCACTTAAGTTATCCAATGAATACATTGGATTCAAAATTTGATTATAATAAGTTTTTTCTTTGGAGATATGACATGAGATAGGAATTCACTTTGGTTGAACATATCTTGATTTTTTTAAAATTTAATTCATAAAAATGATGTCTAAATATCATACAATAGTTAGAAAATTTATTTTGGAAAGTTCAATTTATAGAAGTAGTTTTTTAGAATTTTTGGGAAAGCTAGATTATTTCAAAAAAACCAATATCAGAATTACTTTTTACTACATGTTTAGATCATAAAATTTTATCCAAGGTTTATTTTATTTGGGTGAAAAGTGAAAGATTATTTTTATGAAATTTAATTTTAGATTCAAAATTTTCAATATTATCTTGTTCTTTTAGTTTTAAAATCAAATCATTCTTTTATTTTAAAAGTTTATCTTTTTTAAAAGGGTAGATTGTAATACTTTTTATGTTTTTTAAATATTGGAAAAAGTTCACAAAACCCATTTTTTATTTCATCTATATGATTAAGAATATCCTCATAAGTTAAAGAATAGTTTGAAGCGGTGTAATTGTAAGAACTATAAAAAGAAGAGTTGACATCATGACATACCATGATATTGACCAGGAGAAGCTTAGGAATTTTGTCAATTGATTCATATGTTGAAATTGAACTCTTTCAAGCAATCCAAGTTGATATTTTTATAGACTTTATTACTTTACATTTTATTCAACGTACAATAAATATTTATTTAACACTTTTTTGTGAAACTAAAGCCAGAAACTTCCATTTCATGATTTTTCTTTTTGAAAAATTAAGTGGATTTATTCTTTTTTATGAATTTATTCATCCTCTTGAAAATATGTTCAATATATACTTCACTGTCAACTATTTCATTATTGATTTAATTGAAAGAAATGTCCTTTTTAGTTACTTTTACCACTTTAAATTTTTTTATCTTGACTTCTTGTAGTTATCTCATATGTTAAGAGAGATCAAATGTGTTCTTTAACAAAAACATTTTTATATCTTTATATTCTTGGATCACATTGACTTTAGGTGACCAATTTATTAGTAAAACCCAAAGTTTTTTCTTGAATAAAGTATATGTATAAAAAGTATCACTAAGATACATTCATAAATTACCAATATTAGTGAATCGATTCAACATTTCCTTAATATATTTACTAGGATTCATAGAAAAACTACCACATTCTATTCTAAACATATCTGATTAAATATATTTTACTTTTTACATTCATGATTTAATTCTAATAGTTTGGATTTTTTATGTGTACTTTTTCATATAGAAATTTGATTAAATTAATTTTCATCTAAATCAAAATTTAAGGCATTCATTAATTTACCATCTAATTCAAAAACAAAAATATCATTGGGAGTCTATTTAAATTTTTTTTAAGTAGTAGGAATATAAAAATTTGTAACTATCTTCCGTATGAAAAAAACAATAGATCTAAGAAATGTAAACATGCAGGTTTACCAATAATAATAATTATTACCATCAAAAAATTGATAATGACCCATAGAGTGTCCTTTGGGAGAACTATGAATGTTTGAGAATCCATTTTGATAAATAAAATTTCTTTAAAAAATGGTTAAATATTTTGAAAACAAATTAATCATAGAATGAATTTTAAAAGAAGTCAATAAATCAATTCAAGATCACTTTGATACCAACTATAAGTAAGAGTAGGGTAAACAATAAGATGGGGTTGATTTTCCCTTCAAAAAATAATGGAAATAAATCATTTTTTTAAAGACTAAAACCATATTTTCAAAATATTGAAAATAATTAAAACCTTTTTTGATATAAAAATAAAAAATTATCAAAGTAAAACAAAGTTTAAATTTCAAAGATATAACTACATATATTTATAAATTCTGATGAATAATAGAAAGGGTGATTTATAAATTAAATGATTAAGTTAGTTCATAGATTAAAAAATAGATTAATTAAATGCATGAAAATGATTAATAAATAAAAATGTTGAAATTAAATAAGTCACATAATTTGGTGAGGAATTTTGGAAATACCTCAAGAAGAGCCCCTATATCTACCTGATCAGTGGCTTAACGATTTAATGTATTAGTCCCTTGGATTTAATGGTAGCCAAGATACAAAAACTCCCTTGATTTTTTAGTTTGTAACAAGAAAATGTAATTACAATCAAGATGATATTTTTATCATGTATAGATAAAAATATCAAATAGAAAAATTTCCTTTCCTTTTAGCAGTTATGGTAAGAAAACCCAAGTCCCTCACATTAAGGGTAGTGAACATCGATAATAGAAGAAAGGGGAAGATGTGATGATTTCTAGAAGCAATATGTTTTTTCATGGTCTCATTAATCTCAAATTAATAAGAAGAAGTAAAAATAGAGAATTATAAAGATGGATGAGAGTGATAAGAATATTATAACAACATCACACTCTTTATTGGATGAGATAGAACTTAGATAATGTGGTCACATGAGAGCAATTTGATTACCGTAACACATTGGAATTGGAGAGCTATTGAGAAGGTAAGTTGCTAAGAACCCAAGGGGGATATTTATAAACTTAAAATGCTTCAAGAACCTTTTGTAATTCATCGGGGGAATTGAAGTCATTAAAGACCATTTTTATATTATTTTTACCATCATTAAATGCGGACTCATTGTTACTATCCTGAAATCATCAGATACCCAGTATCCTCCATAAATTATTTGGTGTGGCCACTACTACTATCCATGAACTTTTAGAACTCGCCTAATGGTCAGTGACCTCTTACCAGATGGTTGGCGAACATATTCTCCAAACGGACTTACTATCCACCTGCACCGGCTAGACAGTTCTCCTCTATCAGGTAGCTGGTGGATTTCTACTACAAGGGGATTCTACTACCTTCAACACTGGTTGGCTAGTGTCTATTCCCCAGATAATCAGCTATGCATATTGGTTTCCAATATCCTTTATCTCCTCCTAGCTTCCTTTCATTCCTTTTAAATGCATAAGAACATTACTCCATGATTTTAATAAAAATATCAATACTTCTCTAAGTATCATTCAAGGTTCTTTCAAAAAATTTACATGATGTCATCATATTTGTAACTTCCAATCACTAAAATGAAATCATTATACCCTTTAAATTTTTTTTGTGATCCTTAATAAAATATTGTGAGAATCACAAAAAATCTCCTTCGGATCATTATATTCAAGAACTAATACTTTTAAATTAAAACATAGAGGTGGTCTTCCCAGGATACATTAAAAATTTAACATTAAAAATGTTTTTTCAAGTTTGTGAATATATTTAAGCATGGTATTTTTTCAGCCAAAAAACGCATCAACCATTTCATTTTTAATTTTCCACAAATATTCATATTTATTACATGAAACTTTCAGTATTGCTTCTAGGAATTTTGAATCTCTTTTATAAATATTAAATAGATTCTCTAACATAACATGAGAATTCTTGTATGGAATAACTTTAATGTAAATAGTGTTGGACAACATTCCCCCAAAAGTATCGATATCTTTGGACTCTACATCTAATTTTTCATGGTCTTTCTTTTATAGATTTTTTCTCTCCATACTATCCAAAATACCATAGCTTTTATATATAAATTTATAAAATATTATCAAGAATAATAATTCATTGGACTCATACATAGTTAAAAGTTAAATCCTTCGAATATATAGGTATGACCTTGTGGTTAACAATCAATGAAATTATTTAGAGATAGAGAATTCTACCCTATAACCCTTACTTTAATGGAACTTGATGGTCCCTATCAAGGATTTTATCCTGAATGGGGGTAGGATATTTATTACTTGATTATAATACTGTTCTCTTAATATGAGCAACACTTATTTTCTCTCCCTCAAACACTTTCTTGATAAATTAAAATAGAATAGAACACAAGTTTTTTTTTAAATTCCCCAAACTGGGAAAATACACGGGGCTTGTAACCGGTGGTGTGCATATGCACCTAAAACAATATAGTGTACTATATTTAGGTTCCTACACAATAAAGCAGTCTCACTGACCCTAAAAAATTATTATTCACACAAACAAATAAAAAATCACAATTATTCATCTTCACAATGAGAAACAAACTAAACCTATTTAAAAATAGGTGCTCACTACTCCTTATTTGATAATCATATTCTTTTAAAAATGGTGATAAGAAGTACACCTTGAATGGTGTGTCACTTCTTGGATAGATTTGATAAACTTACGGTGAAGCATAACTCTTGGATTATTCCATTCACTGTATTCAACCTTCTAATGCACATGCCTAGAATTACTTTCCTTTCTTCGGTTGATTCAGTATCTCGATCTAATTTTCTTATAGATCACCATATTTTTATCTTCCTACCCAGTAGAT
Source organism: Viscum album (assembly GCA_963277665.1). Taxonomy (NCBI): domain Eukaryota; kingdom Viridiplantae; phylum Streptophyta; class Magnoliopsida; order Santalales; family Viscaceae; genus Viscum; species Viscum album. Next base: position 1,417,528,126 of record OY728160.1, read on the forward strand.
CCTTAATTATGACTTGAATTTCATATTTGAAATTCAGATCATAAGTCAAATTCCAACTTATCACACATTATTTTCAGCCTTTGTATCTTCTCCCATAATATCACCATCATCCAATTTGAACTTCGTATTTGTTAAATGCCAAAATAATAACTAAACATCCATGTGAGTTCTATGTATAATTTTTTTTTGAATTATACTGGTAGGAAAAATCATGGTGTGTAATACCCCTTTGTGGTTTGGTGACTTGGTTTCTTTTTTGGTTTTCTTAAGCTACCATATAGGTTAGGGAACAAAATGACATCCATGGAATACAGGATCCCAATCTTCAAAAATAAATGAAAATCAAATGTTCACCTTACAGCATGAACTGTATACTATGATGTGGACCTGTCCAAAGTGGAAGATCCACAAAAGATCACCCAACACCCTTTATGGTGTGATATATGCTTTGTGTAATGGTCTTATACATATATAGAAATAAATTTTATTTTCCAATTCTCCCTTTCGGTGTGTAAAACCCTTTGTAGTATGGTATCTTTGATTTCACCAATTTATGCAGTGTGGAACACTACACTACATTATTTCATTTTTCAGACATAGAATTGAAACCCCTGTTCTGGAATATACCCCCTTCATGGTATGGAGGTTTAAAACTATCAAGATACACTTCATTCCATGTGGTACATATTTCTTGGGGTGATTAGTGGTTTCTTTTTCTCTAAGGAAAGCGGTGATGAGTGGTGGACACCACTCTAGATGGGCGGTTCACCCCCAGGGTAACCAAAATGTTCTACGATTTAAACTATAAGTTCTAGTGGCCTCGAATGATGTATGAAATTTCTAATTTTTATCATTATTCCTTAAATTCCATAATATTAAGGCCAAGAAACAGAAGTCAGCAGGGTTATTGTAGCATATTCTCATTTCAGCATGGATGTGGGGTGAGATTTCTAGGGAATTTGTTATTAGCATATCTTGGTCTTCTTATAAGAGTAATGCAATATGGTTGTTGTCAACTGGTTAAAAAATAATACCACTTCCAATTAATAAGTAAATGAGAGTGGAATATCTTTGATGTCTTTATGTATAAGAGATTGTGAGGCTTCATGGTGTGCCTTAAAATATTGCTTAGGATCAAGACCAATGTTTTACCTCCCATTTTTGGAAGGGTACCCAAGATGAAATGGGTTCTCAACTAATATTGATCATGCCCTATCACCCTTAGACATATGGAAAGACTGATTGGTCTATTCATGTTCTTGAGTATAAATTCTTTGAGCCTATGTGGTTGATTTTGGTAGTTCATGGGATAAACATTTATCATTAGATGAGTTTTACTATAGTAACAGCTATCAAGACTTGATAAAGATGGATCCATTAAAATCCCTTTATAGATGTCCATGTTGGTCCCTTGTTTATTGGTTAAAATTGGGAGAAATTTCTTTATTGGGGTGTATAATTATCCAACAGATGACAGAGAAGGATCAGTTTATTCTAAATATATTAGTGATGGATTAGTTTTAAAAATCATACATTATCCACCACCTTTACATGTTGGATTTTATGGTGGGTGCTCGAGTTTCTCTTAGAATCCCTCCTAGATTCGGGCATCACCATCTAAGGATGGTAAGTTAATGCAATAATATGTCATACCCTTTGAGATTGAAGATCATCTCAATAAGGTGACGTACCGGATAGACATTCCAATTCAGATTTCATCCTTTCAATATATATTCCATGTGTCCCAACAAAATAAATATCATCCAAACCCATCTTTCATGGTTGAGTGGGAGGATCGAGAGTTAGAGCCTGATTTTTTCATCATTGAGAAGCTTTTCCATATCACAGATTATCAATATAAAGTGTTGTGTGGTAAATTGATTCCATTGGTCTATGTTGTAAGAACTCGGGTTTTTGGAACGGGTCAGAATCCCAACCCTACTTAAATTTTTGACTTGTTTCTGAGAAAACTGGGAAAAACTAGAAAGTTATTGAAATTTCCAGACTACATGTCGTGTACTCTAAAGTACATGTTGTGTATGGTCTAGGTGTGTACTAGCTGTGTCCTCAATGAGTAAATTTTGTGTGACGACCATGTATAAATTTCCTACTATACAACGTGTAGTGTAGCTCAATACACTATGTATCCTCCTTCTGTGTACCGGCTAAGTTCAAGTCATGTGTCGACCCGTGTGGAGCATCCAAGCCATGTGACTACCTTTACATAAGTTGGAGTATGGACAAGGTTAATACAGGGCGTGTAGTCTTTTATACACACCGTGTATTTTTATTTAATATTTTCTTAAAAGAAAGAGCGTCGCGTCTTATTTTGGAAAACCTCTTATTCTTCCCCAACTTTAGAACTATTCCACTTCGAAAACCCAAAAAACATACCTTTCCCTAGAATATTCATTTGGAGTCTGTTCTTCATTCCTTTGGTGGATACAGGATTGAAATAGCAAGGATAAACCCACGCACACTGTTTTTTTCTTGATCCCTTGCCTCACGCATCGCAGTTTCCATTTGAGTGAAATTTCCTGGATTTGATGGAAATATAGATCTACAAAGATCGGCTTCGAATTGGAGCTTGATATCAGATGTGCCAATATCTACGAGTCTCAGGTAGGTGGTGCATACCTTCTTTTGTGTTTTTTAAGACCTTTAGGTGGTGCGTCTTAAAGAGATTATTTGGGTATTTTGAGCGAAACCATAATTTATCATTTATTTCATGTTAAATTTCTTATTAGACATGTGGGATGCCTTTGGGTATTCCCTTTTAGTTGTTTTGATTGAGCGATGTTGGGCGAGGGTTCGTTTCTCATATGGGGTATTTTGGTCGGGGTTACCAAAATGGTATAAGTTGATTTTTGGTTTGATTAAACTTCTGGGTTTAATTCGTTAAGTTATGATATGAATTTTTAGAGGCTTCCAATACCTTGGTGCTGGTATGGGACAACACCTAGCTAGTGCAATTCAACTGTTAAGTTTGATTTTCAAGTTTAATGTATATCTTTTGATTATATATATGTGATGTGTGATATTTCATATGCTGGAACCTTCGGGTTGTGATAGTCATGTCCTAGGTATTGTTAGTGATGCTAATCACAGGTTGGGCTTGGCCTGGGTTACATTGGGTGGTTTTTAATACGAGATTGGGCATCATGGATGTCAGCTTGAGGCAGGGTGGTTGTCGGGATGGGCATGGCCAAGGTTACTTGGATGGCGAGGATGTCAGACTTGAGTGGCATGGTCACAGGGACATGAGATGTCAGAGGTGTTGTGGCTTGGGTACTATTTTGGTTATTACCTCTCACCCGGAACTTTGAGTAGTGTGCACACAGAGAGACTTCGTGATGAGGTGGTTTTGACCACTCAAGTTGGTAGAGGCCCCCGTTAGTTGCGGTTTATGTAATTTTGGTTTGGGGTGCTTGTCGTAGGAAGCCACGTGGAAGGTGATGAGCCTTCAAGGGATAGCATTGAGACTATCGGGTTGGGGGAAAAGGCTCGCCATTATTTGAGGGCCGATATCGTTGTCCCTCCGGTTACTTTATTTGAGGATAGACATTGTTGTCCCTCTAGTTACTTATTTGAGGTCAGACATTGTTGTTCCTCTGAGTTGCAATTTCTTAGGCGTGCCTTCGAGACGTCGGTACATGAGACACGCGGTGTCAGGGGGCACATGGTGACAGGTTACATGACAGAGATTTCGATGTTGGCCGAAGCGGGTGACACTTCATAGTGGCTGTTGAGCACCAGTGGAGTTTATGTTTATTTTTTCATCATATTTTTTATTGTTTTCTTTATAACTGCATGTCTACTTAAACATTTATATTAGGTATGAACCATTGAGTGGTATCCCACTGATATTCATCTCACACCCTAAACGGGCCCTCCGGTATGCGTGTAGACATTATGGATTTACGTGTCAGAAAGAGGTTAGCATCAGGAGCTAAACTGCATTAACTATTACGTAGAGATGGTATGGACCTTGAGGTCTGTCCTAGCTAGAGTTTACCTTGATTTTCTTTCTTTCCTGTATCAGCATGCTTACTTATTATGTATCTATATTTGGATATCCATTTTCACCCTTTATATATGGATATGTATGACCTTCGTTGGATGCTTATTTTGTTGTTTGTTTAGTAGTTACAAGTGGAGTTCATCATATTATTCGGTTTACTTTCCACTGCTATTGTTTATATTTATTTCTTCCGCTATTTATCGATATTGAATGTGATTCTGCTCTGCGGGTTTGGTTCGAGTCTATTGAGTCATTTATTTGGCTGCATATTTATTATTATACTTGGAACAGTACCATTATTATCCTCTGAGAGGGTATAGTCACCCCACTATACCTATAAGAACCTTGCTTCTAGTCAGCAGCCTTTGGCATTCGGGGAGGTGCGCCTAAGGTAGTAACACCCGACCCGTTTAGCACTGTTCGAATGGATTTTCGGGTCCGGGTCATTACAAAGTGGTATTAGAGGGAGGTTTTGACAGGGATTTAGTAGTAGTGTTTTTCTAGCTACTAATGAGATTGAGACTTCACTTTTTATTTCTACTAGTTTTACTATTTGGGATATGGTAGACTGGAGATGGGTTGTTACTGGAACTAGGATTCTAGCATGTGCTTAGGTGTCTGCAGCCCCAGGTATGAGGGATGGACCAAGATTCCATGGGTTGGAATTGTTGTTTTCTTTTTTCTAATATTATAGTTTATATGATTTCCACCTCAGTGGCTCACTTGGTGTGTGATGTTATTGATTTTGATATGTAACCCTTGACCCGGTGCGGTAAGGGAGAATTGGACCTTCTCCCAGTAAGGCAAGGTGTGATTTTTTGGCTTTTTATAGGCACATTTTTACGGTATTTCAATTTCATAACTGTATGTATGCTTTATGAAGTGATGATTTCATGTTATTAATATCGATTGACATGCCTTGTATACCTTGAAATGTGAATTGGTGAAATTCTTGAAAAATTGCTTGTTTGTTTCAATGTGTTATGCCATACTTTATATATTTGTAGAATTGCATGTGGTAGGGTATTTTGGTCTGGCTCTTGCATGATTATGTAGGTATTATGGTTGAGGTGATTTTGATCACCAGGATTGGGTGACTTGGTCATCGGTTTGAGGTAACGTTGGTTGTCAGGATGGGCATGGCCCGAGGTAATTTTGATACTTGGCTCTGTTGAGGGTGGGTAAAGAGGCTATGAGGCCGGGATTCCATGGGCATGGGTTGCGATAGGGGAGAGTAAGGGTAGTTGTTTTATGTTCCCTCTTTACTGCATTCATTGTCTACATTAAATATATATTGTTATATATATATATATGGGTTGTTTGACCATTTATGGTATTCAGAAAGTTTTTTTTAGTCGACTCAGATGGAGCGTCATGCGGAAGATGGTACAGTGCCACAGGAGCAGGATCAAGTTCAGGATCAGGTGTAGGTAGAGCATGAGCCGCAAGTAAAGGCTTAGGGAGAGAAATAGGTCCAGGATCCAGTGCAGGAAAGAAAATAGACGGGTTTTGTAGCATTCGTATCATGGCTCGACAAGCAACTCCAAGCTAGCCTGGTATGTGTCTTGTTGGGGATTGATAGAGGGGCGCAGGTTATAGATCCATCTATGGCATATCTGACATGGGATTTCCAGTCATAGAAACCGACACTTTTTCAGGGTGAGGGTGGTCCGCAAGCATCTGAGAACTGGATAGAGGGAATGCAGATGATTTTTGAGCAACTCGAGATGCCTCAAGTGATGAGGGTCAAGCTGGCGACGTACATGCTGAGAGGAATGGTGAATCATTGGTGGGATGCGCATGTTCAGGCTCACAGGCACGAGAGACTAGCATGGAAAGACTTCGAGGGCAGGTTCTTCGATCACTTTTACCCAGAGAAATTGAGGGAAGAGAGAGCTTGGGAGTTCTTGAGCCTTCATTAGGGAGACATGTCCGTCATAGACTATGCAACTACTTTCACTGAATTGTCCCACTTTGCACCCGGTATGGTAAGTGATGAGGCAGAAAGGGTGAGGCGCTTCGAGGATGGCTTATGACACGCCATTAGGATCCAGGTGAATATCATAATGTTGGGTTCATTCTTAGAGGTGTTGAATTAGGCGCTCATAGTAGAGGGTAAACAGAGGGATAAGCATCAGTTTGGTCAGGCGATGTCTTCAGATGATGGTTCAGACAATTTGAAGCGAGGAAGGGATGAGTCCTAGCACGACAGTTAGGCCAAGGACTCATCTATACCACCTCGTAGAAGCTCAGAAATGGTTTTCTTTCAGTGTGGGCAGCCATGACATGTTCTAACTCAGTGTGATAGGCCTCTAAAGGAGTTTTGGGCATGTGGATAGGTTGGGCATCTTGAGAGGTTCTGCAGGTATCCTTCTCAGACAGCTAGTAGGCAGAGACCAGGAAAGACTGTGGCATCTGGGGTTGATTCAAGTTCAATACTAGGAAAGGGTAGTCGACTTTCAACTGCACGCAGAGGACGTGACAGAGACATTGGGACACAACTAAGGGGTCAGTGGCCAGTGACTGGAGCAGCACCGCCTGGAGGTCGGGCATCATTCATTCGTAATTCAAGCCAGGTGTATGCTGTGGAGCTGCCAGAGGTTGAGGAGGCAGGTGAGCCGATGATGGTTAGAGGTACACCATAGGTGTGGCCGCGAGCTGTTTTTTTTTTACTTGTTTTGGCATGGCCTTCTGAGGCATGCCTGTTTTGAGTGCACGAGGTGCACAGGATTTATGTGGACTGACTAGATGTTGTTCAGTGGGATTGGCACCATATTGGGTGCATGATATATTTATATATATATATATATATGAGACGTGTAGCATCATGAGGATCGAGGATGTGGGTAACTTGAGGTGCCTTGGGAATCAGGGCATTAAGGATGCAGGTTACATGAAGTGCCTTGAGCATCAGGGCATCGAAGATGTGGGTTACTTGAGGTGCCTTGGGCATCGGGGCATCAAGGATGCCGGTTACTTGAGGTTCCTTGTGCATCGGGACATTGAGGATATGAGTTATTTGAGTTTCATGTCATCAAGTTTTATTTTGAGCATCCATGAGATGAAGGACCTCATGGAGGAGGACACCAATGCGGTGCATGGGATATGTTTGAGTGTTGGAAATGGCACGAGATCATTAATAAGGCGCAGGGGTGACGATACATCACGAGAGGACCATGAGTCCGGAAACAGGTTAGTTAACCCCTGCTTTGTTGAGTTTTGTAGGGTTGAGACCGAGTTAGGAAATTCCTAAGGTGGGGAGCCCCTTGAGAAATTTTTTCACGACCTTTGAAACTGGGGGAGTCAGGGTAACCTTAATCGGGGTGGTATGTTCAGTTTCATCTCTAGGTATTGTTTGATAGATTGGGGATGAGCTATGTTAATGTGGGGATATTATAAGAACCTGGGTTTTTGGAACGAGTCAGAATCCTAAACTTGTTTGAATTTTTCACTTATTACTGAAAAAACTAGGAAAAACTTGGAAGTTCTGAATATTTCTAGACTACACGCCATGTACTCTAAAGTACATGCCGTGTATGGGTTAGGCACATACTAGATGTGTGCTTTCCCAGTACATGTCATGTGATAACCATGTAGAAATTTCCTACTACATGGCATGTAGGGTTTCTCGACACTCCGGGTATCCTTCTTCTGTGTACCGGCTGAGTTCAAGTCATGTGTCGACCCATGTGGAGCCTCCAAGTCGTGTGGCTACCTCTACTTAAGTCAGAGTATAGACAAGGTTACTACACAATGTGTAGTCCTTTATAAACGTCGTGTATTTTTATTTTTTATTCGCTTAAATGAAAGAGCATCACGTCTTATTTCAGAAAACCTCTTCGTCTTCCCCAAATTTTGAATAGTTCCCCTCCGAAAACCCAAAGAACATCCCCTTCCCTAGAATATTCATCCAGAGTCCGTTCTTCAATCAGTTGGTGGCTACGGGATCACAATAGTGAGGCTAAATCCATACACCCTATTCTGTTCTTGATCCCTTGACTCACACGTTATAGTTTCCATCTAAGTGGAATTGATGGGATTTGACGGAAATGTAGATCTATGAATATCGGCTTCGAATTGAAGCTCGATATCATATGTGCCTATGTCTACGAGTCTCAGGTAATTGGTGTGTAACTTCTTTTGTGTTTTCGCAGACCTTTGGGTGGTGCGGCTTAAAGTGCGTATTTGGGTATTTTGAGCGAGAGACTAATTTATCTGATGTTTCATATTAAATTTCTTATTAGACCTGTGAGATGCCTTTGGGTATGCCCTAATACCTATTTTTCTTGAGCGGGGCTGAGCGAAGGGTCGTTGCTCATATGGGGCATTTTGGTCAGGGTTTCCAAAATGGTATTAGTTGATTTATGGTTTGATTAAACTACTGAGTTTATTTCATTAAGTTATGATATGAATTTTCAGAGGCTTCCAAGAGATTGGTGCTGGTATGGGACAACACCTAGCTAGTGCAATTCAACTGTGGAGTTTGATTTTCCAGTTTAATGTATTTCTTTTGATTATATATATGTGATGTGTGACATTTCATATGTTGGAACCTTCGGGTTGTGTTGGGCATGGCCTGGGTATTGTTACTGATGTTAATCATAGGTTGGGCTTAGCTTGGGTTACATTGGGTGGTTCTAACCACGGGATTGGGCGTCATGGGCGTCGGCTGTCAGGTTGGGCATGGCCCAGATTTCTTAGATGGAGAGGACGTCGGACTTGAGCGGCATGGTCGTAGGAACACGATGTGTCAGAGGTGTTGTGGATTGGGTACTATTTTGGTGGTTACTGCTCACCCGAAACATTGAGTAGTGTGCACAAAGAGAGACTCTGTGATGAGATGGTTTTGACCACTTGAGTGGGTAGAGGCCCCCATTAGTTGTGGTTTAGGTACTTTTGGTTTGGGGGTGCTTGTCGTAGGTATCCACATGGAATGTGAGGAGCCTTCAAGAGATAGCATTGAGGCTATCAGGTTGGGCAGAGGCTCGCTGTTATTTGAGGGAAGATACCGTTGTCCCTCCAGTTATTTTATTTGAGGGAAGAGATCATTGTCCCTTCTGTTACTTATTTTAGGTCAAACATCAATGTTCCTCCGAATTACTATTTCTTGGACGTGCCTTCGAGACTTCGGTACTTGAGACACACGGTGTCAGGGGACACATGGTTTCGGGCTACATGACAGAGATTCCAGCATTCGCCGAAGCAGGTGACACTTCATGGTGGCTGCTGAGCACCAGTGGAGTTTATGTTTATTTGTGCATCGTATTGTTTACTATTTTCTTGATAACCGCATGTTTGTTTATACACTTATATTAGGTATGCACCATTGGGTGGTATCCAACTGAGATTCATTTCACACTTTTCATGGGCCCTTCGGGATACATGTAGACTTTATGGATTTACGTGCAGGAAAGAAGTCAGTTTCAGGAGATAGACTGCATTAGTTGTTGCATGGAGATGGTATGGACCTTGAGGTCTTGCCTAGCTAGAGTTTACTTTGTTTTGTTTTCTTTCTTGTATAAGCATGTTTACTTGTTATGTACCTAAAATTAGTTATCCATTGATGCCCTTTATATATAGATAATTATGACGTGCTTTGGATGCATGTTTTGTTTGTTTAGTAGTTACTAGTTGTGTTCATCATGCTATTATGTTTACTTTCCACTGTTGTTTTTTATATTTATTTCTTCCGCTGTTTATCGATATTGAATGTGCTTCCGCTCTGTGGGTCTGGTTTGAGTCTGTTGAGTCGTTTATTCCACTGCATATTTATTATTATACTCAGACCAGTACCATTATTATCCTCCGAAAGGGTATAGCCTCCTCACTATACATATATGACATTCACTGCTAGTTGGCGGCCTTTAGTGTTCGGGGAGGTGCCCCTAAGATAGTAACACGCAACCCATTTAGCACTATTTGTGTGGCTGTTCGGGTCCGGGTCATTACATATGTACTTTGGAAGCATGGTAGAGATATCCAAGAAACATGAGAGCGTGAAGCCTTGGTGAAAGACCGGTGGCCTGAAATTTTCTCATGTGTAGATCCTTGAAGAATTTCTATGTTTCGAAAGATATATTGTGTAGAGAATTGTCACAAGCGTCATGTTTAAATTCCTTATTTCATTTAATTCTTTAAATTTTTTATGTTTTGGGGTTTTTGTGGGGTCTCCATAATTTTGGGAAACCTATAGTTTAGGATTGTAGTGGGTCATTGTGTTTGCATGGAAGGTCACCCCATGACAAGTTTATTTAGGACTAGAATTTTTGTGTAGGAGTGTGGAACCCCAACCTAGGGAGACCGTTTCATGATAAAGTCAAGGCAGTGAGCATGTTTTCTTGGGTAGTGTTTCGTGACATGATAGGAAAAACCACACCTTGACATGACTTTTAAGAGTGGTGACTCAGTTAGAGGGAAAGAACTGTCATGCGACGATTAGTGAAGGTGGTGTTGTGACCTGTCTACCCATGTTTATTAAAATGGGGGATTTAAGGGGTCTCCACTGTCAAGTTTTACCCTCACACTTCTTTATTTTGTCTTCATTTGTGCATTGTAGGTCTCCTAGGCCGGCCCCCTTCTTCCTATTCTCTCCCTTAGTGGATCCCTTTTGATTTGGTTTGGATTTATTCTGGGTTTCCATGTTTTGTCTTGGATTATTCTTCTCTTTTCTTTATTTGTTTCCACTTCCATTTCCCTAGTTGGACATGGGGTAAACAGAGGGTTTGGTATGGGTGCTTGATGATATTTATTTAATGTGTGTCTTGTGATGATTCCTATTTCCTGATCCTTGTGATCTTAAAAAGGTGGAGTCGTTTACATTGATTTTGATGTAGGTGCCTCTACATAACTCATTTTTCCTTTAGCATACATAGGCTTCTTGTGTTTTCCTTTGGTTTTATTAATGAATTTCCCTTTAAATTTAAAAACATTTTTATATTCACATAATATTTTGTAAAATGTTTCTAATTTCAAACAAGTTTATAAAAGTTGTTTTGAATGATAACTTTGTTTAGAACTTAATTTCTTTGGTTATGAGTTTCATTGCTTATGGTAGATATTGATTTCTATGGATGATGTTGATTATGGGTAGCAAATGTGAGACATTTTATTATGGGCGTTAAAGGACTGATTAATAAATGAGTTAGGTCATCCATGCCTCATTAATAAATGGTTCGTGTTAACATAACATGCTTGACCTATGTATGAGTTTAGTTATACCTAATTGTAAATTAATTAATTATTCATTTCAATTTTAATTATTAAATATTATTTAAGACTATACTTAATTATTATATTAATAATTATTATGAAATACATTCTTAAAATCAATTAAAATTATTTCCATTATTATTTATTTATTTTAAGAAGGATTGGTTGAGAGCTTTAAGACATTGTTTTAAATAGGTGTGTTAAGACCCTTAGTGTATTCTGCCGAATGTAAATACATTAATGGTTATATGAATTTTTTGCCAATATTAAAAAATAATAATTAACATGATTTTTGATTTTTTTTAAAACCCATATAAAAAAATGTTTCATGAATAATGAAGTGACAACATGGATTAAAAAGAAGATCTTGGGGTTAGTTTGTTTAAGGGAATGATAATCACATTGAACCAAGGAACATACAAAAAAAGGAAAATAAAAAGACAAACTCATGGATTATGGATATATCGGAAAACTCGAACATTTTGGAATGAAAAGACAAAAAGGCATAATGGATTATTATATGTCAGAGACCCGACCACCCCACTTTTCCACCGCAGACATGCCACCAGCATCCATTAAATGCTTGTGTTTTTTTGGAAAGCCTGGTGCAATCAAATTTCCGAAACTTATGGAATGCTAGCCGCTATCACCAAATCACTAAATTTATTTTATTTCTCCCCATTCGAACAACTTCGAGACAATGAAAAAGTTGACAGAAAGTTGAAAGGTTCTCTAACGAAATGTGGCAGGATTATGATATGTCGCATACTCGTCCTCTCCACCTTGCAACCGCAGGCCCTCCACCAGCTGCTATTAAATGCATGAATTTTCAAACTTTTTGGAAAGCCGGGTGCAATGGATGTGGTGGGTAATAATAGACTACCACCATGTTTTCATTGATTTTTTATGACTAATGTTAATATATTTGGGGGGGGTTATAATTGCAACTAATGATAAAAATAAACTCGGATTCTTTATTTTTTAATGCATAAAATTTGTATTTTTTCACCAAAAAAGAATAAATTAATGTAGAAAAAATGAAAATAAATGATAATTAAAAATTAATAATTAAAATATTGTGGTTTATAATGAAATAAATTTAATCTAACATCATTAAATTTTATCTTCTCTACATACCTGACCCCAAATCCCTTAAAAATAGTACGTTTTCTATATACCTTAACAAAAATCCCACTTGCAAGTTCTAAAACGTGAAGATGAGCTGCCACCTTCATTTAAAACACTACCTACTCCATATTTTCCATTTCTCTGCCTCAATACCCATTAGACAAACAAAATTATGAAGCTACCACAAATAAGAAAGGTAACGTATATGGTTTGGAACCTAAAAATGATGATTACATCCAAACACCTATATTCCAAATATTTACAGTTTAAATTATATTTATAGATATTACATTATTTGAATCATCTACCCCAAAAGCACCAAAATTTAATCATTATCCTAAGTCCTAATTGTGATAATTGCCTTGTCACTGATACATGTTTTAATTCTATTTTCCATTTCACTCTTGAATTTGTATATTTTTATGTTTTGGATGTTTCTTAGATATTTTTGGGCAACCTATAGTTATACACTACAATGGGTCACAACATGACCAATTAGTGTCACGCCATTACTATTTTATTTGGGATTGGAATTTTAAGGGGATGGAGTGTCGTACCCCACCCTGGGGGTGTGGGAGCTATCACTCTGCAATGACTGATGGTTACTAAATGACATGTATGCCCCATAACTCTTATGGAAACTTAAAAAAATAGTATATATATAAGTAGGGTGATCATAACTTGTATACTCAATAGGATCATACCTAAATATTCCTATGACATTGTGAAAAAAACATACTAATGTAGCAGTGAACAAACAATAGAACCAACAATACCTAAATTGACCAACTATTCATCTCACTCTGACCAATACTCACTCACCAAATAATGCATCCAAATTAATAAAATAAAATCAAAGATCATAAATAAAGGTTCCCCACATCCACCCGTCCAATAATTTTCCACTCTCACACCCTGAAGCCAAACATCCAATGCTCCCATTCATAACATGCCTATGTAAGTCACCACACAACATGTCACATCAGATATTAGTCGAGTCACAACCCTACTTACCCTATCCACCCATAGATCCCAACATCCTGTAAAACCCTGGATCTTTATTTACATAATGAAACACAACCACAAAACAGGGTTTTATCAACGCTAAAAAAAAAATTATCAGCGCTAAAAATATTTTGATAATTGAGACGTTATTAATAGGGGGTTCCTTTTATCAGCGTTAAAAAATTGTTGATAAAAGCTACTTTTATCAGTACTAATAAAAGTAAAAAAAATATGTAAATCAGAAGTCCTTTTAACAACGCTTGACCCCCCCCCCCCCCCCTTTCAATAGCACTAGGAAGCCTCTCCCTTGCGCGGCCCTTCCACCCCTTTAACACCTCTAGTTGCACCCCCTCCTTTTAACAGTGGTAGCCTCCCCTACCCTCACCTGTGCTCCCTTGTCTCTGCTTGGATTCGAACCTGAGACATATCCCTTATGCACCCGCACCATACCCCAACCACCCATAGATCCCAACATATTGTACAACCCTAGAACTTTGTTTACTTAATGAAACACAAGTCCTACCACTGCTTGGAATCGAACGAGAGACATCTCCCTTGTGCACTTGCATCTTTACCATTCATCCATCTTGTTTTTTTCTCGAGTTAATGATATATCTATTTATATATATATATAGTTATATTTATTCATATATTAATATAGATTTATATTAATATAAATATATTTATTCGTCTATTAATATATGTTTATATCTATTTATATATATAAATATATATTTAGTTATATTTTTTATTCATATATTTGTTTGTATATTAATATATATTTAAAAGAATAGTTTTAAATACATTTATAAAATATGTTTTTGTGTCTTTTTATAAACAAATTAATAAATATATACAACATATATACATACACATTTATATATATTATATATATGTGTATCCATAAGTATAATTATACATATTTATACATATTTATATATTTTTACATATATTATATATTTATATGTATATTCATATGTTAAAATATATAGATAATATATATCAATTTGTTGATACAGACACACACTAACACACACACACACACACACTATAGGTATATAAAAATTTATATATTTGTATTTTAGATAAAATGGATATTAGTTTTTATTTAGATAAGGCTTATATATTGAGACATATATTTTATATGTAAATATATTGAATTATTTATTTATAAAACTAAATTTTTGTGTGAATATATAAAAAATATGTATATATTGTTACATATTTGATTATAAATAACAATAAATTGTGAAAAATAATTAAATTTCAAAGCCATAATATTAATATGAATGTAATCCCTGAAAATAAATTCAGTTCCCACTGAAAAAAGAAAAATAACCCCCCTTAAATGAGTTGAAAATTCCATCGAATGTTAAAAAAATTGGAAATCCTGACTAACTACTCTGTTTTGGAGGTCTTATGGGCCCTTTTTTCTTCAAATAACTGATAGAGGGTTCCCCTATGTTATTAGTGCGTAAATATAATCGCAGGGTTCGATTTGATATTTGGTAGAGCTCAAACAGACACTCGGATCAAAAGTTATGGTCGTTTGAAGTTTGAGTTACTTTTTCAACTTATTTTAGATTTTTTTTATTAATTTTTTGATTTTTTGTGTTTTGAAATTGTTAGTAAATGATTTTTACTTGATAATAATTAGTATTTGATTTGTTATGTGAGAATGCTTAGATATTTTACTTGTTGATTATTGTCCACCATGTTGAGAATGATATGCTTTACAACAATAAAAATGATACCTCAATGTAGTGCAACATTGGAGAAGAGAACCCTACACTTCAGACTAAAGGTAAAGATTGCATTCTCAAAGCTAATGATGTTGATATTCATGTTAATAATTGAAATGGTCATTCCGTGTCTAGAAAAAAGAGGGTGGGTAAATTTATGAGGACCATATTCTCTATCCATTTTCCTGGCATTTTATCACTATTGGAAATTTACAATATACAAACGGTTTTAAACCTTTGGTATAGGCTGGAAAACCGTGGGTACACACTATACCAACAGTTTTCCAAAGCATTGGCTAATGAGGCGTGGGGATAGATATATCCCAATAGTTACTGGATAACCATTGGACTGATGCATTAAAAATCACCTTATCCCAACGGTTTGTGACAACCAATGGGATGTCTTTTTACCAATGGTTTATACCATTGGTAAATGCCTATATTCTAGCAGGTTTTCAACCGTTGGTACATAGATTTACCAATGGTTTCACACCAACTGTTGGTATATATTGGTTGAAACCCACATATATACCAACGGTTCTTACAAACCGTTGGAATAGACCACACTGAAAATATTTACCAACAGTTCTTGAAAACCGTTGGTATATAATTGCTGCCACTCAAAGCTCCCAGTAGCCTGCATCCCTCCCAGCAGCCTCCATCCCTCCAAGTATCCTTCCTGCATCCCTCCCAGTAACCTACCTAAAACCCATTGCAATTACTCCTAATACACCACAGTAGCCTGCATCCCTATGCAATTACCACTGTAAATACACCCTAGATTTCAAAATATATACAGCCAATATATACCCCACTGATATATGTATCTATATGTATCCCTCTACAATTAATTTGAATGGCTATATCAGTTAAGATATATGTATCTACTTATGAATTCCCAATGCACAATTACCAAATGAAAAATAATAAAGACAGAGAATAAGTATATAGTATTTTTACATGGTTTGATCCCAATGTGGGTATTTAATCCTTGGTGTGTTTAGGTAATTTCTAAGACTCATATATCCACTATATCACATAGGTGAATACAAGTAGGTTATCTCCCAAAAATACTTTACTCTCTCCCGATAGTTTTATAGTATCCTGATTAAATTACAGTCTCTCAATTGTTCTCTTTATACTAGATATAGCTAGTTTATAATGGATCCTTCCTACAAAATCTTGAACACTATTTTCAAGATACTTCAAGATGTCATTGAATCACCATAATAATATATTATTCCTTAATCAAAGTATTTTATAACCAAAATTATAACATGCTATAGTCACATGTATGTTGGTATGTTCATCTCAATTCAAACTTCTTCACGATATTCAATATCCAAATCTTACACAATACTAGGATTTCTGGTCTTACTCACTCAATATTCTTCTCCTTCTTCACTACCACAACTCACAAATCAAGAACTAGTAGTAGTAGCATCGACCTTAACTCTCTTCTTCTTCTTATTTTTCTTCCTTCTTCATCTTTTTTCTTCTCTTATGTCTTAGAATTTAACTGGGCATATATTTGTAATATCACATCAAATTTTTTCTTGTCTTATACTTTGATACACATAATCTCTAGGAATATTGAAGTATAAGGCTCCCTCATATTCACCACACTTAATCTTCTTATTCTCCTCAATATTCATAGATTCAATTGAATATTATATCTATATTTTGAATATAGAAATTCTATGATAATTGGCATTATAATCTTCCCAATAATCCCATTTAACTATCAAAAATCTAATTACCTATTGAGTACCTCTATGCATTGCCTTTTTATTACCCTTATGTATTTCCTTTGAAAAACTATGATAAGTCGTACATATCAAGCAGTTGAATCTTACATATCACAATGAATCTAGGACTTTTTTCAAATTTCATTATACCCATAGAGTACCTTTACACATCCCTTTAAAAGTTGTTATAACCCTTCCACATTTAATAACCTACATTGATGAAACATAGTGTGACTGAGGAATTTTACAATTTCTAGAATTCAGGGTCTTAACAAACCTTGCATATCCAGTGTAATTTCATAATTACTATTACACGTGTCTCAAAAACTTAGAGTGACTCATATATATCATCACAAGTACCCTTATGCATCTCAATGACTTCTGAGATCCTGCCAATAATGTGACACCCCCTAATATATAAAATTATGTTTTTCATTATGATTTATTAGTGTATTATATTGGTTTCTGGGAGTATAGGATGGCTATGTGGTTAGAAATTGAGGATGGGTTAATCTGGGATTTACTATTCCTTAGTGGTTGGTGTGGTAGAGGTCATAGTGCTCGATGTGGATTTGGTCATGTTGGGATGTGGTAATGGTGAACTGGTTGGGTGGAAGGATACCACCATGCCATAACAATGGGTGTGGCTTTGGGTGTAGTGTACTAGGATTCTTCCAATGAGAAATGGAAACAACACCATGACTGAAGGGGTGGTTTTGGCAGACCATGGTTTTAATAATGTTGAAAGATGGTTGAGTTGGGTGGGTGAATTGGATAGGGAGTACAGATTCACCACTCCATGGTGGATGTTTTGGTCCATGAAAAATGACCAAGGGGATGTCCTTACACTTCAATGGACTTATTTTGTGGTTGTGTTGGCACATGGTCAACCTTATTTTGGTAGGCTATCTAAAACAGCTTGGGTGAACACACCATGTCATGGTCTAAGGAGTGGTTTCATTCATCGTAGTTTTTCAATGGATGATTTATCCACTCAAATTTGGGGGAACATTTACACCTTGATGGTTAACCATATGTGATTATTTTATGGAATTTATTAATGATTCTTGGAATCAATTACTCTCTAGAAAACCCCTATTTCTCCATCCCTTCTATTTGTCTCTCGATCCAAACATTCTCTAAGGTGATTCTGGGTGATTTCTCCTCACAAATGACACACTTCATTTTTTCATTTCTATGCATGGGACTCCTGTTATGGGATTCATATTTGTGGTTTAATGTGGAAAACGTTTCCAGATATGGAAGGACTTATAAGGGAGGTTCCATCTTTGATTCATATGTAATTATCTAGGAACATGGATTATAATATCCAAGAGTTGAAAATTATATTAAAACTTATGAATAACATCACTGACATGTATTAGAATTCGACTATAATGAATAAGTTATTCCTTTTGGTGAGGTTTTTTGTCATGATGGTATCAAATGGTAAACTTGTGATACATCATATCAATGAATTCAACATTATTTTTGAGTTATTTAGACTCAATACATATGAAGTTTAGAGAACTGTAGTGGATTTTGTTAGTTTCATCACTCTCTAATCCTTGGGACGTGATGGAAACCGTAGTGAGTAATTCAAGCAGAAAAACTGACTAGGTCATTGAAAACATTAAATACCTAATATAGAATGAATAACTTTATTTAAAATAGGCATATTTTGTAAATTCATATATTATGGAAGGAAGGGAGAGTTCCAAAACACGGAAATGTTAGAGAAAAGGGAAATCAGAACATGTTGGAGTGGGAGTAGCTCAGAGGACGATGGTCCCATGTGTTGTCATTATGGGAAGAAAGAAAACTTGAAAAGGGATTTCAATGATTAGAGATTTAATTAAGGAAGATACACTTTTGAATGTGGATTTCTTAATCTTATAGTAGAAGATAAGAGTGGTATGTTGTTGAGTGTCTCTAATTCACTTGAGTCTTAGCTATAGACTCTCGAGCTTCATTTCACTTAACATGTAATAGGGGATGTTTGAAGAACTATACTTCCAAAATATATGGAAAGGTTCATTTTATTGATCATCTTGCTCAAAAAATTATAAAAAAAGGTGACATATCCTTACAGATGGGAAATAGAAGTATTTTTGAGTTAAGGGGTGTGTGGTGTATACCAGTATTAAAGAAGACTTAATTTTCATTGGATAGATGATGTATGTTTTTATAAAGCATTCATAGATGGTGTATGGAAAATTTCACAGCGTTCCATGGTTGTGGCTAAAAAAGTTAAGGATGGGAATTTGTACCTCATTAGTGTATAGAAAGTTTCAATTAATGTTAGATAATTTACTTTTACAATGTTATGGCATATCCATATGTGAGAGGACCGGTTTGGGATATACCTAATACTGGGAGGGTGGGTGAATCAGTGTTGGGTACTTTATAAAACAATTCCATATTTTATCCCTGTACCTCTTGACATGTTAGGATCTTGATTCTCCTATTCTCTTTTCCCTTTCACATGCAATGATAGAAAGCAGTAAAAAAATGCACACAATATTTTTACAAATTTCACCACTCAATAAGAGTAGCTACATCCTTTCCATTCCTGGATATGACCAGTGCATGGATTCTCCACTATGATGTGATATTCAATTATAGCGGAGTGGCTAGGAAAACAATCCTCTAGCCAGTGTGAGTCCCTACACTTTGGAGGGGGCTGGGAAACAATCCTTTTCCCTGAACTGGTGATGGCCTAGTCCAACTTGTAGCCTCTAGCTGGTTCTTTATACTTCATATGTAGATAGTCTTCTTCCTTCTTAATAAGGTAGGTTCTGCTCGTGGTCTTCTTTTGTGCACTTCACTTGATTACTTGCAAAGCAGTAGGCAAGCAATTCTTCTTTATTTCTTTCTCTTCTTCACTAGTGAAACACTAACTGCAGTAGACTTCTTCATTCGTCTTCTTAGTGCAACAACCAACTGCACTAAAACTTATTCTTTCTTCATCTAGAATCACATACACCAATTTGATTATTCAAACACTGAGGATCAGCTCACATATCATCATCTGAATTAAACTGCCCTGAACAATTGTCAGCATTCAATTGGGCATACTCTGTTATTCTTCCTCTTCTCTCATTTTTCTTTGACACATTAGAATATGAAATGGTACTGTAGTGTCTTAATCTCTTTCTTCAATTCTCAATACCAACACAGGAGTGTATTGGTATACAAAATTTGTCCTTCTTGCAGATATGAATTCAGTTACACACCTAGTTCTTCTTCACTTTTAAAATCACAACAAGAGTGTTGAACAACAATCAGGTGAGTGCGGTTCTACTTCTCTTCGTGATACCGAATGTTTCACGACACTTCATTCATTTCAAAGTCTCTTCGAGAGTGCTATGAACCTGTCGAAGGCCTGTAGTACCCTCAAATTTTTCGTACAAACTTCTAGGTGGCTTGCGTGTAAAATTCAAGCCTTGCGCGTAAAAACACCTTTTGGTGCGAAAAACCCTTTTCGCGCAACCCATCTTTTTCGTGCAGAACTTCCCCTTTTCGTGCAACACTTTCTTTTTCGTGCAACACTTCTTCATTTCGCACAATACTCTATACTTCAATTTTTCTGCACGTCAGAGCTCAGGATTTGTCTATGTGTCGAGTCAGACACAATGAGAGGGGGTCACCTCATATTTATAGGTAGTTTGGACCCTGCGTGTAAAACCCCTTTCTGCGCGTAAAACTGTCTCTCAATTCTTTAGATTACGCGCACCTTCTTGGATTTTTCACGCACCTCAAGACTTTTCCATTTTTCGACTATCCAATCAAAATACACCAATTGTGCATAGAATTCCACACCACATTCCATATTACACTCAAACCCAGTCTTTCCCACGACATCATATATCACGCACTGCCCCAATATTTTGCGCATTTCTTGCCTTTGCAATTTTCATCATTCTAAGCATGAAGCACCAATTACGCGCAAAATTCCACATCGTGTTCCATATTGCGTGAAAATCCAACATTTCGCACGACATTGTATTTCTCACAATGATCCAATATTTTACGCATTTCGCTACTATTTCGTGTGGACTTCATTTTTATGCGCATCCCGTTGTAATTTCGTGCCTCCTGCAAATATTGCGTGCACCACATTATTTTTTCACACAACTTCCCTAAATTTTTTCACACTCCATGCCTTTGTCGTTTTTCAATGTTTTGACCTTTAATCATGCCTTGCATGCAAAAATCTAAACCATCGTCAATCTTGCACGCTCCATCCATTTCCAAAAACACATCTTCATCTCCCGATTTTAAGGCCCTAAAATTTGGCAAACACTGGAAAACAGCGCCACCTTAAACTGTGCTTTTGTGCCGCCCAAAGATTGTCCATTACCTTGTTATTTCTATCTTCACTGCTTCCCATAACCATTCTTCAGCTTTTATCATGAGTTCCACTATCGTGATATGTACCCTTTGATAGATCAGCTTTAGCATTGTCAGAGTTGCAATGGGAAGTACTGCAACATCCCATCTTCTCGCAACATCATTCTTTCCAATCAAAACTGTATATGATTGGCATCATAATTTCTCCCCCTTTCCTTTATAATTCTTGCATCATAATTTCTCCTAACTTATGATATTTGTGAAATAAAAATCATCAAAGCATCGTCTGATTTGGATATAATGCAATGTGCATGGCAACCTCAAAATGCCAAGCCCTTCCAGATTCTCTCCTCTTCTTCAACCATCATTCTACACTTCATGCAAATCATATGATTTTATTCTTCATGTAATCTCTGTCATGGATTTCTATCATGAAGAATTTCATGGTCTTCTTCAAATCCTCATTCTTCTTCAATCATCCTCAGATGGATGATACTTCTCCATTCTTCATTGTGGTAAACGATGTTCCACCTTTGACACAAGTTCTTTGAACTTAGGATCAGCTCAATAATAGTCTGAATTAACTTCATGGAGAATTTCCCCAGCATGAAATCCAATGATATGATTGCATAACAATTCTCCAAGCATCCTCACTTCATCCGATTTCCATTTACTTTGGATTCCTTTTTCATCTCCTTCTTTATTTTGACTAGTATTGACAAATGTTGACAACAAATACAATATTCATACACAAAGTGGTCCCAACAATATGGATCACTTGAGTGATAAGGGGATAAATATCCTCACCATTAAAGGTATGTTAAAAATTAGAATTATAGAATATGGGAAGTATGAAGGTAGTATCTTTAGAAATCAGTTTAAGGTTTCCTTCAAAAATTAAGGTGAGGAATTAATGTTCCATAAGCTAGAGTTGGTTTATATAGATGTATGGGGGTTAACTCCAGTTCAATCTAACAAAGGATCATTGTTCCATATAACATTAATCAGTAATGAAACACAAAAAGTGTGGGTGTTATTTCTCAAGAATATTTCTGAGGTATTTGTAACCTTTATTTGATGGAGATACCTAGTGAAAAAAGGATATTAGTTTTAACATTAAGTTCTTATAGTCACATAATGGTGGGGGTATAAAAGTAGAGAGTTTCAAAGGTTCTACTAATGGAAGGGTATATGGTTTCAGAAAACCATACCATGTACTCTAGAACATAATAGATTTATGGAGAATATTAATCCGAAATTGGTTAAAAATGAGAAGATTATAAGAATTCACATAGGATTTACCAAGGTTTTTTGGGTAAAGGTAGTGAATTGTGTGATATAATTGATCAACAGGACTTCCCTTTCTCCATTAGGCCAGGAACTACCGAAATATTATTGGTTTGGAAGGAAGTTTGACTTCACTCATCTCAAAGTATCTGAGTTACCCACTTATATCCATGTTTCTTCCAAGGAAAGGGATAATCTTGAAGCTAAGTCCTGAGCATGTTACTTTATAGGATATGTAAACGAAGAGTCTTATTTTTTAACTCTTGGATAAAAATTCTTAATGTATTTTCAAAAGTTGAAATTTTTCCTTCAATGAATAGATAATGTGGAAGGATAAAAACTTATATGAGAATGTTTATGAGAGAAAAATATCTTCAGAGGCTGATATTCAATTGAATGGGAATCCATAAGTTATGGATGTTCCAAAAAATTCAATAATGAAAATGGTACTAAAAACACCAGACCATCTAAAAGTTTCAAGGGATGATATTTAGGTTATAATGGTGTTTCCAAAACAAGAATTATCATAAATTCCTAATCCTATAAAATATTTGGGTCAATTTCTAAAAGAAAGAGCTATGGAATTTATATCTCAATAAGTTACAATATCAGAATGAGGTGAGCCACTAAGGGAGTTGTGGAGGTATACTAATGTAAGTCATAAAATGAAAATATATATGAGTTATCTTCATTATCAGTCACTCATGGAATATGGATTGATAGATATCCTCAAAGAGGCTAGAAATATTAAATAATCAAATCAAAAGGAGTTATCCATGAGAGGTGAGTATTATTCCCTCTTTGTATATATAACATGGAATCTGATAAAAAATTCAACTAGGAGGAAAATTATTTATAATAAATTGGTGAATCAGTTGAAAGAGGGAGTGGATGGTAAACAAATGTATAAGGAATAGCTATTCATAAAGGGGTGACAATAAATAAAATGTGTGTATTTATCTTAGATTTTTTCACTTGTAGTTAAATATGTGAATATTCGAATGATATTGATTATGGTTTTCATTGAGGGATTTCATCTGGAATAGTTTCATATGAAGATAGGATAGCTTCATAGGGACATTGATAAGGTAATTTACATGAAGCATTCGGATTGTTTTATGAATAATGGGAACTAGGATATTCTTTAAATCCAATGTAAAGCCTTTACAGTTTGTAACACGCTCTAAGGTAGCGGAAGTGGAAGTGGATGTTTAATGAACTTATGATTCAATGGAAGTTCATATAGAGAAATGTTGACCATTTATATTACAAAAAGGTTTTTGGTGATGAGAGTTTCAACATATTTCTTATTTCTAATGATGATATGATTATTTTCAATTTGGTGAAGAAAAGGGTTTATGATATGAATATTGAAATGTATAAAAGATCATAGATAAAGGATCTTGACCATGCTAAATGGGTCTTTGATATGGAGGTAGTGAGAGGATTAAGTTCAAATAATTTGTACCATACTCGATTAGATAACATTTTGATTATAGTGGAGTGATTTAGCATAAGATGGGTGAAACCTATAACTATACCCCTAGATATACATTTTAAATTGACCAAGGAGAAAACACCACAAATAGATGTCGATGCACAACACATGAAAAATATTCTCTATGCATTGGCAGTCAAAATTTTGGTGTATTCAGTGAATGGAGAATGCCGATGATAGATTGTTTTTAGTAGTAGAAGAAAAGTGGTGTCCAATTGAAATGTACATATGTAGTGTCACCTGGATTCATGGACCAGCATTAGCACTAATGTCCTAATGAAATGGGTGATGCATATAAAAACGGGGGATTCTGGTATAAAGGAAAAAAATGAAACACAATAATTAATCTATCAACTACCCCAATCTCCCTCCCCAATAAAGAAACCTGTGTAGCCACCTCCAGTGACTTTCTGGACCCCTTCGCAGAATATAACTACCCTGTGTCCATAGAAAGTGGTAAAATTCCTAAGTGGCCGATGCGATTAATAAAATAAAATAAAAATTAAGCTACAACATATTGGTCTCCCGTGACTATACATGTCATCGTCCAACATATAAGAAACACAATGCCCTATAGGTCAAATCATGTACCTACAAGTAAGGGGAAACAGATCCATGTTTTAAAATGATAGTATCAAATAGTACATTCCCATTAATTAACAATTACTCTTCTTATTAATGGTATATAATCCTTTTGGATCGAAACTTATATAGCATATCAGTGTTTCATTTCTTAAAAACTATATAATGGAAACAAAAAATATCTTAAATTCACATTGATCAATTTAGAGTTGTTTAGTTCTTTTTTATTTTTAATTATGTGAATCATAATATAGTTATTGCGCATTATTTTAATTCACTGTTAATTTTTTCACAATACATCAAATTTTCTTTAGTTATAATCCATTTATTATTTTCAATTTATATTAGTTAAGTTAATGCTTGAATTAGTTGGGTGAGTTTTATTTTGTCTACTTCATGGTGATTATTTATAGATGTGGTTAATTCTGTTTTACTATTTTTAGAAATGTATAGTCAATTTTATTGTATATTATTTTTTATTGTTTATGATTTATTTGAATCAATTTCCCATAATTTTATTTAGGACATTTTAATTCTATTCAAATTAGTAAGGTTCTAAATTTGAACTTCTCGTTATTGTTAAACAGAAATCTTCACCGACTCTGGTAACTTAGTACATACTCATAAATATACCTCAGGATAGTTGTCTCCATCAGTATTTTTTAGTCACAAGATGAGGTCTCGTGCAGACTTTGTAAATCTCTTGAAACCCTAAACAGAATAAAATAGGGTAATGTGAAATAATATGAAAAAGATAAAATATAACTAACATATAATGTGGCATAAAACCAAACAAAAAAATTAAACCACAATATTCTCTTTGGATTTATCAATTTCAAACCTCTGTTCTTTCAAAGATATACAGGAATGGAACTGCAAGGAACTAAAAGACAACAGTGCAAGCAAGCTGTTGGTTGAAGTGGAGGCAATGCATGTATAAACTTAAGGAAAGAAATATTGTTATTCTGTAATACCTATCAAAACAAAGAATAAGATAAATAATATATGTTATAAGCGATGAACAAAGATCAATTTCCTTAGAACATTTTTAAAGTCCTCCACTTCATCCTCAGGGAATAATGTATCCCACTACCCTAATAAATTTATAATTTCTAAGTCCTTTTTATTTTTAATTGTTGTACAAAGATAAAAGTCAATGAAAAACCCAATGATATAAAATATAACAAAACTCACCAATACATTAAGGGTAGATGTGAGAATATGTAAGTAAACTAGTTCCCCAAATTAATCACAAAATTATAGTGAATCCATCCAAAGAAATCAGTGAAATAAATATAGAAAAACTACCTCAAAGAAGAAAGAAAATATATATTTTGTAAAATATTTGTGTTT
This sequence comes from Viscum album, assembly GCA_963277665.1. NCBI lineage: Eukaryota > Viridiplantae > Streptophyta > Magnoliopsida > Santalales > Viscaceae > Viscum > Viscum album. The sequence continues at coordinate 1,417,554,052 of OY728160.1, forward strand.
CTGGAAGTTTGGGCACATTGAAATTAATTTTGTTTTAATATATATACCCATACAAGTGGTATAACATAATAAGAAAATGAGAGCATAGTTAAAACTAAGAACCAAACTATTGTGCAAAATTAGTTTTCACATATTAAGAGAAATTTTTCTCTTAGAAATATATTGGAATGCCTTGATAATTTTTTTGAATATTTCAATGGTCACTGTTATGAGAAATTTTGGTATGTAGAAATTCAAAATGAGGCATATGTTAATTATGTTGGTCATGTATCTATCATATGTATGACTATGAAGGTGTAATTATGTTGGTCATGGAGCTATAATATGTATGACTTTGATTCCGAGTCAAAAGCATTTGATTAATGGTGAGCGAAAAGATCCAATGGTATCAACTTCTAAATCAGTTGCTACAAATGGATCCACACCTATGAAGAAGGTTGAACGTGGTAAGAAGGAATGTTTGATCATATAGTCCGGTGAGTTATAAAAGGATAAACTACGAAAAGGAAAAACATGGATAGTTATCTAATTTCTCAAGTGAATAGAAATTTTCAAACAATAATAAACTTGTGAATGATGATAAAACTGTATTTCTTCAACATAAACATGTTTAGAATGTGATAAATAAGAAATCACAAAGAAAATAAAACACTATTGAGCTTCATAGAAAAGTGCTCCATTGTTGAGAAAAAAGCCCCAGTCCGTGTTATAACTTAGAATTTGATAAACACACCTTATTACCATACTTGTTGATATAAAACAACACTCGAATGGAAATATCATGTAACACGCACTTCACATAAATATATTTATTTGTGAAGGAAAATAATTTGAAAAAATGAATCCTTCATATAATGTTTTTATTCTATTGAAAAAATCAACATGGAGAAAATACGAAAATACATTCTTGTTAATCACATCTCTAAAAAATTTTCAACACCTTTCCCATGAGTTAATTCCATATTTATAGAGAACTTTGCATCTAGGTAAAACTGTATAATTTAATAAAACATGGCCACCCATTCAACTATATGTGAATCCAAAAAGAACAACAAATTTATCCACAATCCAATTTACCTTCACATACATCATGTACATATTAAAACAGTATGCATTAAATAACATTTTAATTTCCAAATTATAACACTCCATTCACATGAAAACTCCATACACAAAGCATCATTGGTATGAATAATTCTACACATAAAATATTATTAACATTTTTATGAGCTCCAAATTATTTCACATAGAATATGATATTATTTATGAAACTAGAAACTAATCATATAATGTTCACCTAAATCACATAGAAATCATGTTCTCAAGGTATCTTATATATGAACATCAAATGATTTATATATAAAAACACAATAATGATAAATATTTTTATGTTTTGAGAAAACCAAAATCGATAATATATAAAATATAAATGAAACAATATGAAATGATAAAATTAAATGAACAAAACTCAAACTAAACAATGAATCAATTAACCATGCTAGAAAAAGATTAGGGACTGACTGTAAAAGAATACCTGGATCAAAAAAACTGTAAATACCCGGAAATTTCAAGGAAAAGTTTTTCTTAATTTTCTTTGGAATTTTACAAGAACTCAGTTTCTGACGGCGCCTGATTCCGAGGCCCGGAGTGCCCGGAATCAATTTCCGAAGTTTGGCTCGGGTACGTTCAGTGAACGAACGAGCGGGTTTTTCTAAATTTTGAACTGGTGCCCGGAATCAAATTCCGAGGGCACCGATGGAACCGCAGCCCCGGTAATTTCTTAGGAACTCTTGTTCCGGAGTTGCGTTTACACGAGAGAAGTGGATAAAAATTGTGGAAGTTAAAATTAAAAATTTAACAACAATTTTTATTTTACTCAAGTGTTTTTATCCTTTGGGAGGAAGTTGGGTAACTACCCAACTTCCCTTTGTAGGTTATGAAGGAGGTGGGGCCCACACGAACCCCACCCCTTCATATTCTTCAACTCTTTAACTCCTCTAAACTCACCATAAATGAAGATAACTTAAGTTATTAATAAGGTGAGTTGTGTGTGGTTATTGAATTTCAAACATTTGAAATTCAATTGGTAGGTTGTGTTAATAAAATAAAACTTAGTCCTATTTTATTATGATAGAGTTTTACAACATTGAGAGGATTGAGAAATCATCTTCTTCTTCTTCAACCTCGATGAAGAACACGAAGAACACCATTCTTCAACAAAGAACTTCTCCGCCGAAGAACACGGTTCTTCCGCGACGCCATATCCGCGACGCGACGTTCTCCTTCCGCGTCGTCTCTTCCGCAATGGTTTTCCGCGACGAAATCACCGTCAACAACTTCAAATCCTCGCTTCGCGACGTCTACGTTCTCCCGCGACGCCCGACCTCCGCGACGCTCATCTTCCGCGGCTCGTTGACGTGCTCCGATCTTGAAACTGAGGTAGGGGATTGTCATTATTTCTTTTGTGGGTTTGGAATATTTATTTGCATGGTAAATTGTAGGGGGTTTTATTTTGGTTCATGAATCTTTATTGACCGTCCAAAATCAATTTTTCTTAATCCGCTTGATATCAGATTAACGGGAGGAGGTCGGACCGCACGAACACGGCCAAACCCCCCTCCTAAGTTCATGTTTGATTCTTGTGGATGGAGCGGAATGACGTGGTGTCGTCGCACCACGCGAGAATCACACGGAAAGTATTAAGCGACGCCGTCGCGCCGGGCCGTGAAAAGAAAGAACAAGGACGTGACGCCGTCGCACCGCGCCGAAGAACCACGAAGACGACGCGTTTCATTTTTGACGTGCGGATTGACGGGCGACGACGAAGCAGGCCTTTTGGGTGTTTGAATCCCTTCATAGTGAAGGTGGGGTCCCGGGGGGACCATAGGCGAAGACGGCAGAAGGAACAGACCACCGAAGCATGTCCGGTGGTCCGAGGAAGGCGGCGGTGGCGCGCCGCCGGAAAGGAGGCGGCCGGCGAACCGCCGGCCTCAATCAACGGGGAAGGGCGGGGGAGCCGCGCGCCCCGCCCGCGTGTCCGCTCGGTCGCGCTGGCCGAGCCGCGGCCGGCCGGTCGGGCCGGACCGAACCGAACCGCGCCGGACTGGGCCGGGCCCAGCCGGGTCAGACCCGGGTCGGGTCGACCAGGTTCGGGTCGACCCGATGTGGCCGACCCAGGGGGGGTCGGGCCGGGTCGCCCCGGGCCCAGACCCCCGTTTTCGGACCACTTTCAGTCAAAAGCCCATAACTTGAGCTACGGGCCTCCAAACGACTCGCCGTCAGCGGCAACACGATCCTTGGATCGAGATGGTCGTTTTGGTATATTGCACTCAAGGTTTAGGAGAACTTTGTGTTCGGTGGGGTTGGTTCGTACGCAAAACCAACCGGGCCCTCGGAGCGGAAACACTCGTAACTTGAGTTCCAGAGGTCCGATTGACGTGTCGTCGACTTTGTTGGATTCCTCTAAGTGAGACGGATCTTTTGGCTTACTCTGCTCGAGGTTTGGATGCTGTCGGAGTGCGGTCGGGTTGGTTCGCTCATGAAACCAACCGGTCCCCTAGAATGAAAAAAGCCAATAACTCACAGATCGGGCGTCCGATTGACGCACCGTCTGTCTCGTTGATTTCCTCTTGATGAGACGGAACTTTTGGCACACTTTGCCCGAGTTTTGGATACAGTTGGTAGTGGCCGGGTTGGATCGCACCCGAAATCCAACCGGGCCCCTCGAACGGAAAAGCTGATATCTTCAGACCAAACGTCCGTTTGACGAACCATCAGCGGCGTTGTTGATCACGTTGAGAAATGGTCCCTATGAGTATACCCTATGAGAGTTCGGGGTACAGTTGAGATACGGCCGGGTTTGGTTCGCTCACGAAACCAACCGGGCCCCTGGGATGAAAAGGCTAGAAGCTCACAGACAGGGCGTCCGATTGACGTGCCGCTTGTTGCGTTGAGACCCCTATGACGAGGTGGTCCTTTGAGATACTTCTTCATGGGACTTTGAGATACTTGGAGTATCAACTTGTAGCTCGTGGAGTGGACCCTCCCAGAGACGAGCGTACGGAGTACGGATACCGTGTAGCCGGTAGAGACCAGAAGACTGCTTGTCCGATTCGATTCGGAGTGACTTACGTAGCCCAGTGGGGAGCACTACTTTGTGAGGTGGAAGACCCACAGTAGAGGAGCACTACTATGTGAGGTGGCAGACCCGCGGTACTCGACAGGAGGAGTACCTCTGTAGGCTATGAGGGGGGGAGCACTTCTATGTTTGGGTGGCAGACCCCGGCGGGAAGCACTACTGTGTGAGGTGGCATGCCCGTGGTACTCGACAGGAGGAGTACCTCAGCAGTCTTAGGTTAGTGAGCAGTACCTTGGAGTCATCACAGGACCACTATACACTCCAGATACGGAGATTTTCAGCAGTTACGGTTTCGATAATGAAAATCCTGGTTTGAGCTGAGACTTTTGACCTTTGTGTTTACCTCATGATTGAGATGGGTCACTTGATAACTTAGGTATATGTATGGGCATATACCTGGGTGGTGGTTATCCGTTGATTTCACAATCCTTGTGTTTCCTCATGATTGAGATGGGTTACTTGATAACTTAGGTATATGTATGGGCATATATCTAAGTAGAGGTTATCTATTGAGATCTTTTTGTGGTTATCCTTGTTGGTTTAGTGAGACCTTGAGGGTCTCGGGGTCCCTACTGAGTATCGTTATACTCACCCCTACACGGGCTATTCCCTCACCTCGTTGTGTTGATTGCAGATGACGGGCAGTGTTGACGGAGGCCGAGTGTTCGAGGACTGGTCGGTACCCGGAGGTGGACTACACGACGAGTCAGTACCCGGAGGTGGACTACTCGACGTGACGACTCATAGAGGAGGTTGACAGACGAGAGAGTGGAGGAGTCCATTTATACCTACCATTAAGGTAGGATCCGTGGTGGGTGACCGAGAGCTGCGCTATCTGTACCTACCCTTCAGGTAGGATCTGAGGAGGACGACCCAGGAGCTGCTTCCTTCTTCCAGCTGTTTGTCTTTTTGCTGTTGTACCTTGTTCAGTTGTAGTCGTACTTTCTTTTGGGTTTGTATTCTGGCCCATTTACTTTTCATCATTTCTTTTGTACTTAGTGTTTTTCTTCTTCTTGTACTCTGTGGTGCTTGTTTTCTTTTATAAAGGCAATGCCTTCCCAGATATCGTGATTTTACGCCTTTGGTGCTAGTCGCCAGCCCCTGGCCTATGGAAGGCGGGCTTGGGGTAGTCACGGAATGGGCCCCGAGGACGGGATGTGACAAATTGGTATCAGAGGAGTTCGGTTATACCACAGAACTTATGACTCTGATGTTTCTTTCTGTGAAGCAATAGTGTTAAGAGTACAGAGTGTGGTTTTCAGTTCAGGGAGTCCAGTGTTGGTGCGGGAGGCCAACGTATCCATACACCAGGACCCTGAAAACTGATTTCCGACTTTGTGCACGAAAACACTAATTGCGTGTGTGTTTTCAAAGGTTTTCCCTTAAAACAGCTCAAACCAGGTTAGATCACCAGGTATGAATGTTTGACCGTGTCATGATGTTTCTTTCAGGATGCCTTTTCACGGATGACCAGCTAGAGCCCAGAGGGATGTGCGTGCTGACAGCCTGTCGAGCAACGAGGCTTCAGTGCAGGTCCCTCTTGCAGTTGAGGCACCAGCAGAGGCACCAGTGGTACTACTATACGTTGGGCCACCGATGCCACCAGTCCCAGCAGTAGGCGATACACGACACTTGAGTGCGCTGCACGAGTTCCAGCGCCAGAGGCCACCCAGGTTCTGGGGAGAGACGGACCTGCAGGCGGCTGAGGATTGGCTGGAGGCTGTGGTGAGAGTCTTCAGGCTAGTGGGGACTCTGACAGACTTCATGGTGATCTTTACTGCCAGCCTTCTTCAGGCAGCAGCAGGAAGGTGGTGGAGCCACTTGTTCCAGTTTTGCGACGGGATGACCTTCGCATGGGAAGACTTCGAGACCTTCTTCAGGGTGGATTTTGTGCCAGTAGCTCTACACCCTGAGCGTGTACAGGAGCTTCTGCCTTTTCCGTAGGGTTTTCGATTAGTTTCCGAGTCATCCTTGGGAAGTAGACAGATGATGCAGAGGTCCAGGAGGACCAGACCAGCAATTGGACGATCTCGGGTTTTTGGATCAGTGGTGCGGGGAACCCGGGGTGGGGTCAGAGCCAGGCGTGCCAGAAACGGACAGTGTTTCTCATGCGGCAGGAAGGGTCACCTATCACGTGATTGTACGAACCCCCCCCCCCCCCTCGCACGGTTGATCAGCGAGTGTTGGATGAGACACTGAGACAGAAGCAGCGGCTGGTGCTTGAGCAACAGCCGAGCAGTGGACAAGGCAGTAGAGCTCCGAGAATGGGTGGACAGGAGAGGAACTAGTGGATACGTCCTTTGTACTTCTAGTTCCATGTTTCTTTTGTATTCGTGTCTTTGTACTATGAGCTTCAATAATAAAAAGACACTTATCATTGTTTGCTTTCCTATCCTTTTGTTTGTTTGATACTGAGTGTTCCCAGTTAAACTGTTGACTTGACCCTCACTTTCGAGTTTTCTACTGGAGGAGACCCAGTGACCTCACACTGATGCCGACAATGTGACTCAACCCTTGGAGGCGAGAGTGATAGTTGGATCTATTGATAGTTACGTCGAGGCCTTACGACGTCATCCATGGCATGAATGCATCATTCATGTCAGGATTGACTATATTAGGCAACGAATGTGGTTCATCCAGGGGATGAGACCGGATTTCTCTTATCGGCAATGAAGAAATCATAGCATCTCTTATAAGACTAAAGAGGGTCCAGGTCATCCCAGGGCGGATGAAGACTGCACAGTGCAGTAAGAAACAGGAAACTAGCTCCAGTCTTAGAGACTCGAGCGTGTTAAATGTTAAAGAAGATGAAGCTTAAAGGAGATATGATTCTACGAAGCAGTAGACGTGGAGACAGAGCTAGGAGAGCAGCATGAGGTGGTGTACATCCTAACATGGTACAACCACCCACCTTAGTTATTCCTGCCAGGCTCAGGGAGCTGGAGGGCGGAGGAAGAGTGCGGCTGCATGCGGTCAAGGAGTGTGACCCAATGACTCTAGAAATGATTCAAGGGATAGTTTGTGTCCACTACTAGCTACTGTAGTAACGGACGTCGAAATGAATCATTCCTTACTTTCACAAATCTTATTCCAGACCTAGTGTTTCTGGTAATCCGTGGACTTGACCCTCACGTCTGGAGATGCCTTGGGAGGAGACTCGATAATCACACTTACGCCGACAGTGGGGTCAGACGCTCGAGGCGAGAGTTCCAGTTGGAATCTCTTGGTGGCAGCGTCGAGGCCTTACGACGTTAGTTTGAGTATAGAATGGGCAATAACTGTTCATACTCAAATTGACGGTTTTAGGAAAACGTCGGGATGGGTTTTCCTTGGTCGGCGAAAAAGAAACCCCAGGCAGCATGGGATAAACTCTTTCATAGGAGGGTGCGACCGATCACTCTTGAGTCATCCAACCTTACCCTCGTGGTGGCAGTCGTATCGAGTTCCAGTTCTAACAGTAATTGAAGACCTCTGGAGTTCGAGTATGACGATCACGTCCTTATACGGGTCTCACCTCGACGATGTTTACGGAGTTGTGGCCAAGGTGGCAAGTTATCTCTGAGGTTCAGTGGACCTTTCTAGGTCCACAGCTGGGTAGGCGAGGTGGTTTATCGCTTGACCCATCCACCTCAGTTGCACAAGGTGCTCGATGACTTCCACGTATCTCAACTGAGGAGATACGTGCTCGACCCTTCGTGTATCATCGACCATGAGGAGCTGGACGATGGCGATGAGTTGTTTTTCACGGAGGTTCCAGTGGGGATCGAGGATCGACAGGAGTGGATCCTACGAGGATGATAGATTCCTCGGGTGAGCTTTCTTTTCCAGTACGGAACCTCCAGGTAAGCACATGGGAGCGGAAGGCTCAGATGTGTGCTATGTGCCGCTTTTGTGATACTAGTTTGTGTTGAAGCTTTACGGGGACGTAAATCCCTGAGGTGGGAGTAATGCAAAGTCCCGGAAATTTCTAGGAAAATTTTTTCTTAATTTTCTTTGGAATTTTACAAGAACGCAGTTTCTGACGACGCCTGATTCCGAGGCACGGAGTGCCCGGAATCAATTTCCGAAGTTTGGCTCGGGTACGTTCAGTGAACGAACGAGCGGGTTTTTCTAACTTTTGAACTGGTTCCCGGAATCGAATTCCGAGGGCACTGATGGAACCGCAGAGCCGGTAATTGCTTAAGAACTCCTGTTTCGGAGTTGCGTTTACACGAGAGAAGTGGATAAAAATTGTGGAAGTTAAAAATAAAAATTTAACAACAATTTTTATTTTACTCAAGTGTTTTTATCCTTTGGGAGGAAGTTGGGTAACTACCCAACTTCCCTTTGTAGGTTATGAAGGAGGTGGGGCCCACACAAACACCACCCCTTCATATTCATCAACTCTTCAACTCCTCTAAACTCACCATAAATGAATATTACTTAACTAATTAATAAGTTGAGTTCTGTGTGGTTATTGAATTTCAAACTATTGAAATTCAATTGGTAGGTTGTGTTAATAAAATAAAACTTAGTCTTATTTTATTATGTTAGAGTTTTTCAACCTTGAGAGGATTGAGAAATCATCTTCTTCTTCTTCAACCTCGACGAAGAACGCGAAGAACACCATTCTTCAACGAAGAACTTCTCCGCCGAAGAACACGGTTCTTCCGCGACGCCATATCCTCGACGCGACGTTCTCCTTCTGCGTCGTCTCTTCCGAGATGGTTTTCCATGACGAAATCGCTGTCAATGACTTCGAATCCACTCTTCGCGACGTCGACGTTCTCCCGCGACGCCCTACCTCCGCGACGCTCATCTTCCGATGATCGTTGACGTACTCCGATCTTGAAACTGAGGTAGGGGATTGTAATTTTTTCTTTTACGGGTTTGGAATATTTATTTGCATGGGAAATTGTAGGGGGTTTGATTTTGGTTCGTGAATCTTTCTTGACCGTCCAAAATCAATTTTTCTTAAGCCGCATGATATCAGATTAACAGGAGGAGGTCGGACCGTACGAACACGGCCGAACCCCCCTCCTAAGTTCATGTTTGATTCTTGTGGATGGAGCGGAATGACGTGGTGTTGTCGCACCACGCGAGAATCACACGGCAAGTATTACGCGACGCCGTCGCGCCGCGCCGAAGAACCACAAAGACGACGCGTTTCATTTTTGACGTGCGGATTGACGGGCGATGATGAAGCAGGTCGTTTGGGTGTTTGAATCCCATCGCAGTGAAGGTGGGGTCCCGGGGGGACCATAGGCGAAGACAGAAGAAGGAACGGACCACCGGAGCACGTCCGGTGGTCCGCGGAAGGCGGCGGCGGCGCGCCGCCGGAAAGGAGGCGGTCAGCGAACCGCCGGCCTCAATCAACGGCGAAGGGAGGGGGAGCCGCGCGCCCCGCCCGCGTGTCCGCTCGGCCGCGCTGGCCGAGCCGCGGCCGGCCGGTCGGGCCGGACCAAACCGGACCGTTCCGGACCGGGCCGGGCTCATCCAGGTCAGACCCGGGTCGGGTCGACACGATTCGGCCGACCCAGGGGGGTCGGGCCGGGTCGCCCCGGGCCCAGACCCCCGTTTTCGGACCACTTTCAATCAAAAGCCCGTAACTTGAGCTACGGGCCTCCAAACGACGCGCCGCCAGCGGCAACACAATCCTTGTATCGAGACCGTCGTTTCGGTATATCGCACTCAAGGTTTCGGAGAACTTTGGGTTCGGCCGGGTTGGTTCGTACGCGAAACCAACCGGGCCCTCGGAGCGGAAACGCTCGTAACTTCAGTTTCGGACGTCCGATTGACGTGCCGTCGACTTTGTTGGATTCCTCTAAGTGAGACAGATCTTTTGGATAACTCCGATCGAGGTTTGGATGTCGTCGGAATGCGGTCGGGTTGGTTGGCTCACGAAACCAACCGGGCCCCTCGAACGAAAAAGCCAATAACTCACAGACCGGGTGTCTGATTGACGCACCGTCTGTCTCGTTGATTTCCTCTTGATGAGATGGAACTTTTGGCATATTTTTCCTGAGTTTTGGATGCAGTTGGTAGTGGCCAGGTTGGATCGCACCCGAAATCCAACCGGGCCCCTGGAACGGAAAAGCTGATATCTTCAGACCAGACGTCTGTTTGACGAACCGTCGGCGGCGTTGTTGATCACGTTGAGAAACGGTCCCTATGAGTATACCGTATGAGAGTTTGGGGTATAGTTGAGATACGGCCGGGTTTGGTTCGCTCACGAAACCAACCGGGCCCCTGGGATGAAAAGGCTAGAAGCTCACAGAACGGGCGTCCGATTGACGCGCCGCCTGTTGCGTTGAGACCCCCATGACGAGGTGGTCCTTTGAGATACTTCTTCGTGGGACTTTGAGATACTTGGAGTATCTACTTGTAGCTCGTGGAGTGGACCCTCTGTAACACCCCGAGATTTTATGAAAAATATTCTTTTTAATTTCATTAATGTCTTGTGTTGTACGCTACCCAAAAAGGAGCTTGCTCAACACGCATCCTTGACTTGCCTTGTATTACACGCAATCGTGACCTTCCTCGATAGCGTGTGTAGTACGCAATATCGAGTTTCACTAAACAACGATATGCTATTAAAATATTATTAAAACTAGCCGTTGTGAATAGTAATAACCACCTTTTAAAATTTTAGAAATTTTAGCTCTCAAAATGGACTTCATTTTTGGATTCGGAGTATCGAATTTAGCCTAAGGTGATATTTTGGTACTTTTCGGATAACTTTCATATTCTGATGAATAGTGAAAATTACTAAATTATAATTACAAACAACTTTTTTAATCGAAATAATTAATAGTGATAAATTATTAATTTGAGTGGTTTTAAAGTATATTTAGAATATATTTTTACAATTTAATACAATGTTGGTCATTGGATGTAATTTCACATTTAAACCAGTCATAAACAAGTGTCAATCTTTTGATAGTTATTATCTCTTAAGAACACGCTATTTGTTTTCACGATGGGAATTAATTTTTAAATTAATTAATGCAACTGATATGTTTTGAATTTGATAAAATAGACATCATTTTTGACTTCATAATATCAAATATAACTTAGATCTAATTTTTGGTATTTTTCTGGAAACTTTCATTTTTTTGATGAATAGTGAAACCACTAAGTGGTAGTTAAAAAACTGAATTTTTCATAAAACATAATTTTACCGCTTCTGTGAGTGGAATTTCAAAAATCCAAGAGACACAGATGATGTCAGTAAGTAAAATGTGGTTCAATGAGATGAAAATAATTTTTTGGTGAATAGTAACTTTTTACTTTTTTTTACCACGGTTAAAAGTAAATAGGGTAATTAAGGGTAAAAATGATGTTATTATTACCCTAACACATGTCCTAATTCTATTGGATAGGTGTAATTCGACCAAAAACAACCTTAGGAATGAAATATGACCATTTAGGCCCACTTGGATTAGATTAGGACATTTATTATTAATTTATTTAAAGAAGGGTTAAAATAGTTAAAATCAAAGTTTAATAAGTAAATCATTTTTAATATGGGGTTATACATAAGATAAATTCGACTATAAGTATTCATTAGAAAGCTAAAAGGATTTCCAACATAATGGTATTTTATTTTTAATTTTTAGACATTAAATAATTTAATTTAGTTATGACACAACGATGATGTGGTAATTATCTTATTAATGAAATATTGACATAATTGATGTTATAAATACCCAAATAAATATAATTTGAGACTTTTTATGAATTACACTAATTTTCTAAGTTAATATGACATGTTATTATAGTTTAAATTAACTTTTTTCTAACTAATCATTCTGTTATGATTTTCACAAAAATCAATTACTAAATAGTGTCAAAATTGACATAAATAGTTTTTAAAACAAATATTATATTATTAATTGTTATTTTATTCTTAAAAATATAAGGTTCGACCAAATGACTTAGATAAGGTTATATATATTAATAATAAACAACTTGGGGTTATTTTGGCCTGATATAGTAATTTTATTAACCTTATAGTATAAGAACACAAGAAGACACGGTAAAAGTAAAATTATTTAACTTAATGTTAAATCTAAATGATAAGGTTAAAATAGGAACCTAAACTTGTCTAAATTATATTGGATGAAATTATTTCGACCCTTCCTCACCTTATCCTAGAAATAAATCAATTTGGAGCTATTTAAAACCGAACTTGACTTTATAATAAAATAATATTTTTAGTTATTCCAAAGGTTCCCCTCTCCTCCCTTATAAAAGGGAACCTCCTCCATCTCTTCCTCACACAACATTGAGCCTTAAAGATCGGCCAAACCCTGCCAAATTCTCTTCTCCACTTCCCTAGCAACATCCTATAGGTTCTGGTCTCCCTCAAAGACCAATTTTAGTTCCCTAAGAGGTGGTCTCAAGGAGGCACTTCAAAGAAGAGGTAATTTCTGTTACTGATTCTTTCACCTTTATTTCTTCTTCCACTTCTTCTTCTTAGGTTGTTTCATTATGAAGTAATAACATCAGTATAACTAATATACTGATATGTTATTATAATTATTTAACAACCCTATTTCACCATCTATCCATCCTATGGGAAATGAAATCACCGCACGTGCGTACGTACGGAATACCGTCTCCACGCTGTAGTGAAATCTATTTTCCACCACCACCTTACTTGGATGGGTATAATGGTGTAAATAATAACTATATATTATTATTTTAAAGTGATATTTATTCTGAAATAGTATACATACACTCCAATACAGTTCCACGATCATGAGAACGATATCATCGCTCGTGCGTACGTACAGACTACCGTCTCCACGACGCGATGAGATTCATTCTCCACTTTAACCATTCATGAATGATTATAAAGTATATATAATAAGTAATCATGAAATATATGACATAATAATGATACTGGATTTATGTGTATATATATGTATGTCATCTACTTAATTTCGTTCAACTCAATAAGGAAACGAAGACAGCGTTCATGCGTACGTACGGCCTACCGTCTCCATGAACGGTGTATTTCTTTCCATTTACAGATTTATTATATATATGTATATTCTGAATATATATCTATAAATTATGTTTTATATTCTGGAATTATGTAATCATGATCTAAGTAATCATATGAATAATTACAAGTCAAAACACGGACGACAAATGAAACAATTTTACCCAAAACGCTCTTTAACATGGAATTTACAAAAGAACGGGTAATATAAAGTCATAAGTGAACCATATATGATATCATAACAATGAATATGATTCTGTAATAAGTCAATGACATTATTTAAATCATTATACAGGATATTTGGACACTTACGAAGCAAATCGGACCTAAGGTAAGGGAAATATCACAATCTCATTTTTATCCGAGATTGTTTATACTTTGGAATTTACTGGGGTGTATTTTATCATCCACATCCATGTTTCCTCAATATTTAATATTTATATCCTTCTATAATAGTTTGTATCCAATTTTACTATTCGGTGAGTTTTTAGTAAAAGATATGAAAGGAATCTTTTGTCGCTTTTCGTACGAGGTACTTTTTGACTTTTTCGACAAAAGTACGAGAAGAATGTTTTTTTTAACTTATACGGCATGAATGGATTTTTAAAACATTATTTCAAAGAAGCTTCCTTTACAAGTTTTCAATTTTATTTTTAATCAACTTCTTTTAGTTCATAATTGTACGACATATTAAGAAAGGAAAAGTGTTTTTGAAGTATAAAGGATATTTTCCTCAAGAATGAAGTTCAAGTGTTTTATCAAAATTATTTTTCATCTAAGATAATAAAGGGTTTTGTTTATATACCTATTATTACATTGATTTTATTATGTTGTGATGGAATTATATTTATGAATTCCTTTATCTTATATGAATTGTTTTATAATGTCACGATGTTTAAGATCCCCATTTTTATTACATGGGTTATGCTATGATGTATGGTTAATGATTTTGTGGCACACATAGGAATGGTATCATTAAGAGATGGGTGGGACCTATATCTCCCTCCAATTCATTGGGTATATATTTTATATCTCAAGAGATAGACATGGCTGGAATGGTAGGTTATACCGGTTCAGTGAAACAGGACTGAAACGAGGGTGACTCGGTTCAGAAAGGGACATTGTCCACTAAGATAGTCTTGGCAATGAGTCTTGACTAATAAGATATGATTCTCTAAGATTATGTGTGTATGCCACAAAGTTTCATGTTTTACGTTATGATTATTGGGATTTCATTTCACTACTATGATTTATCCCATGTTATGAAATTATGCTCTCTTTTGCAAGTTAATATTTCCAAAATGTTATGTTCTTATGAATATGATGTGATTGATATTTATTTTGTTTACCCTTACTGACTATTTGAGCTCACCATTTTATGTTTTCTTTTCCTCAGGATATAAATAAAGGTTTTAGGTATAAAAAAAGGAAGATCTTTATGGGAGATGTTGAAGATATTTCACCACGATTAGAAGATTATATTCCGAGTTTCCAAAGACACTAAACTATTACGATCCTTGTGTGTGTGTTTTTGTTATATACTAAGTATTCCGCAAAAGTAATGTAATGTCCATGTACGTCTAGCTTCGGGTCTCTACAGTTGGTATCAGAGGAAAGGTTTAGTCAACCATTGGAAACTAGGATGTGAAAACGTTAGTGAGATCCCTAGAGATATTTCTAAGGTATGTCTAGGGATGTCCCTAAGGTTAAGTATACGTATAGGTTATAGTACTAGAATTACACTAACGATCATAGAATTAAACCTAAGATGTTATATATTGAAGGTACTCCCCCTTTATTATGTTGTTTTCCCTAGCATGTTTTTTGCCTCTCACACTTCTTTTTGGGTTTTAGAAAATGGATGGAAACAAGATTATTCATGATAATGGAGGATATGATGGACAATGGAATGATATTCTTTATGAGCAACCAAATGAAATAGGATTTGGAAGTCCAAACATCATTATTATGCTGAATCAGCAATCTCATAATATGATCAATAAAGTAAAATTTGGTAAGTTTCCTGACTCGGCTAATAAGAGAAAGATGGAGATTCATTATGATCATAGAGGAAAGAAAGTTAAATTTCACCTATGTAAATCATATGGGAAGAGGCATCAAGGAGAATGTTTCAAATGAACTGGAAGATGCTTTGGGTGTGGAAAAGAAGGACACAAAGCCAGTAAGTGCAAAGGAAAAGGTTCAGTTAACACCAGGGATGAGGATAATGGTATTTCTACGACATCAACAATGGTTAAATGTTTTAAATGTGGAATGTACGGGTATTATGCAAACCAATGCCCTAAGGTAAAGTCTCATGAAGAGAATCAGTATTGTCGTATGGGTAGTATTTATGTGGATGATGATGAAGAGACTACAAATGATATGTGAGATGAAAGAATTGTTGAAGCTCGGTCAATGGTTTAAGAATGTAGTGGAATGATTGCATGTTTATCATGTGTAATGTTGTATAAGTAATCTCATGGTACTATGGAATAAAGAGACATCTAAGGATTGTTACACTGTTTCCTTTCCTTGAGTTTTGAAAGTGTATGATTAATGTTACCAGTATCCATGAAAGGTTATTCAGATATTTTTGGAATGTAGATGATATGCGCATAATGAAGGGATAAGGAGAAAATTAAATGTTTGATAGTATTCATGAGCTCATGAATGATATAAGGAGAAGGTTATATTATGGTTTGAGTATATAGAGTTTTTGGATTTTGGTATGTGGAAAGAGTTAACTTTTGACAGGATTCATGTTTTCACTAAGGTTTAATGGGTATTCATTTTTCAAGAGAATACATCATTAAGGTATTCACATGATTGGAATGTGACCAACAAGATATAGGGGGATAAATGATAGTAATCACATGCTTGGTTGACGACATTTCAAGTTATCGTTTTCTTTATACTATGAGCTTAGACCGAAGTGTTTTAGATAAGCCTAAAGATTGGAATGGATTATGTTAACCATAAGTTAGTATTGTTTAAGGATAGAATTTTTTTTGATATTATTTATGTGATGTTATAGTAATGTAGTTTTAGAAAAAGGAAAACTTGCAGGACGGGCGACAGCCCATCGCGTCGGACAAGGCTGTGGGAATCGAACCCACAACCGAAGTGCGACTGGCCTTTATCGCCTACCACTGGCCTGCAGGAAGTCCCTGTTTGGTAGAAACTAGTTTTATTATATTAAGCAGTATGATATATGAAGTATAAGTCCATTTTAGGAACTATATATGATTAATCTCACTATAGATGGACTTATGTATTTTTTGAAAACTTTTCTAATCTTTTGTTTGAGACAGATGGAATAAACCATCATTCTATCACATGATCTGCTAACACATCACGAATGACAAATTCAACTTCATTTATTTAAGAGATGAAGTGGAAATTGTCCAAAGAACGACAAACGGTGAGACTATACCAAAATCACGAAAGTATTTCTTCTAATTTCATCAACTTTAGGGAAATGATCTTAAAAACCAAAAATGTTGTCCTAGGGCTCTTATATCTGATGAATCAGATGGTACCTTAGATCATCAGAAATTTATGGATTTGTGATTGTTGGCTTTTCCATAGCCATGTTCTCTACCACTCTCCATCAGAACATGATGGTTATATTTCTCTTCCATATCCATATTTTCACCTATGTGGAAACCCAGTGATTAGTTTATTTGGGTAACCATTACGTTTCATACTTTTGTTTTTAAAGATTGGTTTTGGTATTCCTTTTTACGATGTGGGTTTCTATTAAAGAAACTTTCGAATAGTAAACCATTTATAACCCTGACGAATTTCGAGGGCGAATTTCCTTTTAAGGGGGGTAGATTGTAACACCCCGAGATTTTATGAAAAATATTCTTTTTAATTTCATTAATGTCTTGTGTTGTACGCTACCCCAAAATGATCTTGCTCAACACGCATCCTTGACTTTCCTTGTATTACACGCAATCGCGACCTTCCTCGATAGCGTGTGTAGTACGCAATACCGAGTTTCACTAAACAACGATATGCTATTAAAATATTATTAAAACTAGCCGTTGTGAATAGTAATAACCACCTTTTAAAATTTTAGAAATTTTAGCTCTCAAAATGGAGTTCATTTTTGGATTTGGAGTATCGAATTTAGCCTAAGGTGAAATTTTGGTACTTTTTGAATAACTTTCATATTCTAATGAATAGTGAAAATTACTAAATTATAATTAAAAAAAACTTTTTTAATCGAAATAATTAATAGTGATAAATTATTAATTTGAGTGGTTTTAAAGTATATTTAGAATATATTTTTACAATTTAATACAATGTTGGTCATTGGATTTAATTTCACATTTAAACCAGTCATAAACAAGTGTCAATCTTTTGATAGTTATTATCTCTTAAGAACACGCTATTTGTTTTGACGACGGGAATTAATTTTTAAATTAATTAATGCAACTGATATTTTTTTAATTTGATAAAATAGACATAATTTTTGAATTCATAATATCAAATATAGCTTAGATCTAATTTTTGGTATTTTTCTGGAAACTTTCATTTTTTTGATGAATAGTGAAACCACTAAGTGGAAGTTAAAAAACTGAATTTTTCATAAAACTTAATTTTACCGCTTATGTGAGTGGAATTTCAAAAATCCAAGAGACACGGTTGATGTCAGTAAGTAAAATGTGGTTCAATGAGATGAAAATAATTTTTCGGTGAATAGTAACTTTTTACTTTTTTTTACCACGGTTAAAAGTAAATAGGGTAATTAAGGGTAAAAATGATATTATTATTACCCTAACACATGTCATAATTCTATTGGAAAAGTGTAATTCGACCAAAAACAATCTTAGGAATAAAAGATGACCATTTCGGCCCACTTGGATTAGATTAGGACATTTATTATTAATTTATTTAAAGAAGGGTTAAAATAGTTAAAATCAAAGTTTAATAAGTAAATCATTTCTAATATGGGGATATACATAAGATAAATTCAACTATAAATATTCATTACAAAGCTAAAAGGATTTCCTAAATAATGGTTTTTTATCTGTAATTTTTAGACATTAAATAATTTGACTTATTTATGACACAACGATGATGCAGTAATAATCTTATTAATGAAATATTGACATAATTGATGTTATAAATACCCAAATAAATATAATTTTAGACTTTTTATGAATTACACTAATTTTCTAGGTTAATATGACATGTTATTATATTTTAAACTAACTTTTTTCGAACTAATCATTCTGTTATGATTTTTACAAAAATCAATTACTAAATAGTGTCAAAATTGACATAAATAGTTTTTAAAACAAATATTATATTATTAATTGTTATTTTATTCCTAAAAATCTAAGGATCATCCAAATGACTTAGATAAGGTTATATATATTAATAATAAACAACTTGGGGTTAGTGTGGCTTGATATAGTAAGTTTATTAACCTTATAGTATAAGAACACAAGAAGACACGGTAAAAGTAAAATTATTTAACTTAATGTTAAATCTAAATGATACGGTTAAAATAGGAACCTAAACTTGTCTAAATTCTATTGTATGAGAGGATTTCGAACCATCCCCACCTTATCCTCTAAATAAATCAATTTGGAGCTATTTAAAACCGAACTTGACTTTATAATAAAATAATATTTTTAGTTATTCCAAAGGTGCCCCTCTCCTCCCTTATAAAAGGGCACCTCCTCCCTCTCTTCCTCACACAACTGTGAGCCTTCAATCTCGGCCAAACCCTGAAAAATTCTCTTCTCCACTTCTGTATAAACATCCTATAGGTTCTTGTCTTCCTCAAAGACCAATTTTAGTGCCCTAAGAAGTGGTCTCAAGGAGGCACTTCAAAGAAGAGGTAATTTCCGTTACCGATTCTTTCACCTTTATTTCTTCTTCCACTTCTTCTTCTTAGGTTGTTTCATTATGAAGTAATAACATCAGTATCACTCATATACTGATATGTTATTATAAGTATGTAACAACCCTATTTCACCATCTATCCATCCTACGGAAAATGAAATCACCGCACGTGCGTACGTACGGAATACCGTCTCCACGCCGTGGTGAAATCTATTTTCCACCACCACCTTACTTGGATGGGTATAATGGTGTAAATAATAACTATATATTATTATTTTAAAGTGATATTGATTCTGAAATAGTATACATACACTCCAATATAGTTCCATGATCATGAGAACGATATCATCACTCGTGCGTACGTACAGACTACCGTCTCCACGACGCGATGAGATTCATTCTCCACTTTAACCATTCATGAATGATTATAACGTATATATAATAAGTAATCAGGAAATATATGACATAATAATGATACTGGATTTATGTGTATATATATGTATGTCATCTACTTAATTCCGTTCAACTCAATAAGGAAACGAAGACAGCGTTCATGCGTACGTACGGCCTACCGTCTCCATGAACGGTGTATTTCTTTCCATTTACTGATTTATTATATATATGTATATTCTGAATATATATATATAAATTATGTTTTATATTCTGGAATTAAGTAATCATGATCTAAGTAATCATATGAATAATTACAAGTCAAAAAACAGACGACAAATGAAACAATTTTACCCAAAACGCTCTTTAATAAGGAATTTACAAAAGAACGGGTAATATAAAGTAATAAGTGAACCATATATGATATCATAACAATTAATATGATTCTGTAATAAGTCAATGATATTATTTAAATCATTATACAGGAGGTTCGGACACTTACGAAGAAAATCGGACCTAAGGTAAGGGAAATATCACAATCTCATTTTTATCCGAGATTGTTTATAATTTGGAATTTACTAAGGTGTATTTTATCATCGACATCCATGTTTCCTCAATATGTAATATTTATATCCTTATACAATAGTTTATATCCAATTTTACCCTTTGGTGAGTTTTTATTAAAAGATATGAAAGGAATCTTTTGTCGTTTTTCGTACGAGGTACTTTTTGACTTTTCCGACAAAAGTATGAGAAGAATGTTTTTTTTAACTTATACGGCATGAATGGATTTTTAAAACATTATTTCAAAGTATCTTCCTTTACAAGTTTTCAAGTTTATTTTTAATCAACTTCTTTTAGTTCATAATTGTACGACATGTTAAGAAAGGAAAAGTGTTTTTGAAGTATAAAGGATATTTTCCTCAAGAATGAAGTTCAAGTGTTTTATCAAAATTATTTTCCATCTAAGATAATAAAGGGATTTGTTTCTATCCCTATTATTACATTGATTTGATTATGTTGTGATGGGATTATATTTATGAATTCCTTTGTCTTATATGAATTGTTTTATGATGTCACGATGTTTAAGATCCCCATTTTTATTACATGGGTTATGCTATGATGTATGGTTTATGATTTTGTGGCACACATAAGAATGGTATCATTAAGAGATGAGTGGGACCTATATCTCCCTCCAATGCATTGGGTAAAGATTTTATATCTCATGAGATAGACATGGCTGGAATGGTAGGTTATACCGGTTCAGTGAAACAGGACTGAAACGAGGGTGACTCGGTTCAGAAAGGGACTTTGTCCACTAAGATAGTCTTGGCAATGAGTCTTGACTAATAAGATATGATTCTCTATGATTATGTGTGTAAGCCACAAAGTTTCATGTTTTACGTTATGATTATTGGGATTTCATTTCACTACTATGATTTATCCCATGTTATGAAATTATGCTCTCTTTTGCAGGTTAATATTTCCAAAATGTTAGGTTCTTATGAATATGATGTGATTGATATTTCTTTTGTTTACCCTTACTGAGAATTTGAGCTCACCATTTTATGTTTTCTTTTCCTCAGGATATAAAGAAAGGTTTTCGGTATAAAAAAAAGGAAGATCGTTATGGGAGATGTTGAAGATCTTTCACCACGATTAGAAGATTATATTCTGAGTTTCCAAAGACACTGAACTATTACAATCCTTGTGTTTGTGTTTTTGTTATGTACTAAGTATTCCGCAAAAGTAATGTAGTGTCCATGTACGTCTAGCTTCGGGTCTCTACACCCTCCCAGAGACGAGCGTACGGAGTACGTATACTGTGTAGCCGGCAGAGACCAGAAGACTGCTTGTCCGATTCGATTTGGAGTGATTTACGTAGACCAGTGGGGAGCACTACTTTCTGAGGTGGCAGACCCACAGCGGAGAATCACTACAATGGGAGGTGGCAGACCCGCAGTACTCGACAGGAGGAGAACCTCTGTAGGATATGAGGGGGGGAGCACTACTGTGTTTGGGTGGCAGACCCCGGCGGGAAGCACTACTGTGTGAGGTGGAATGCCCGCGGTACTCGACAGGAGGAGTAACTCAGCAGTCTTAGGTTAGTGAGCAGTACCTCGGAGTCGTGACAGGACCACTGTACACTCCAGAGACGGAGCTTTTCATCAGTTACGGTTTCGATAATGAAAATCCTGGTTTGAGCTGAGACTTTTGACCTTTGTGTTTACCTCATGATTGAGATGGGTCACTTGATAACTTAGGTATATGTATGGGCATATACCTGGGTAGTGTTTATCCGTTGATTTCACAATCATTGTGTTTCCCCGTGATTGATATGGGTTACTTGATAACTTAGGTATATGTGTGGGCATATATCTAAGTAGAGGTTATCTGTTGAGATCTTTTTGTGGTTATCCTTGTTGGTTTAGTGAGACCTTGAGGGTCTCAGGGTCCCTACTGAGTATCGTTATACTCACCCCTGCACGGGCTATGCCCGCATCTCATTGTGTTGGTTGCAGATGACGAGCAGTGCTGATGGAGGCCGAGTGTTCGAGGACTGGCCGGTACCCGGAGGTGGACTACACGACGAGTCAGTACCCAGAGGTGGACTACACGACGTGATGACTCACAGAGGAGTTTGACGGATGAGAGCGTGGAGGAGGCCATCTGTACCTACCATTCAGGTAGGATCCGTGGTGGGCGACCGGGAGCTGCACTATCTGTACCTACCCTTCAGGTAGGATCCGAGAAGGATGACCCAGGAGATGCTTCCTTCTTCCAGCTGTTTGTCTTTTTTCTGTTGTACCTTGTTCAGTTGTAGTCGTACTTTTTTTTGGGTTTGTATTCTAGCCCATGTACTTTTCAGTATTTCTTTTGTACTTAGTGTTTTGCTTCTGCTTGTACTCTGTGGTGCTTGTTTTCTTTTATAAAGGCAATGCCTTCCCAGATATCGGGATTTTACGCCTTTGGGGCTAGTCTCCAGCCCCTGGCCTATGGAAGGCGGGCTTGGGTTAGTCACGGCACGGGCCCCGAGGACGGGACATGACAAAAACATATAATGGGATGCTCAACCAGAGGGGATCCTCAACCTAGGTGGGATGCTCGACCAAAGGGGATTCTCGTCCTTCTCGACCTAGGGGGGATTCTCGTCGAGTGAGGAAATGATTGATCTATGGTGGATTTGTGTCGGTTGAGGGAGAGATCATCCTGGGGGGGGGGGATATGCGACCTAGGAGGGGATTCCCGACTAGAGGAGGATAAGGAGGGAGATGCACGATCTAGGAGGGGGTGCTTAACCAGAGGAGGACGAGGAGGGGGATGCACGTCTACCAGAGGCGAGTTGGGAGTGGCGAGTGGGGAGCGGCGAGTGGGAAGCGGCGAGTGGGGAGCGGCGAGTGAAGAGGGGGGAGTCGGGATTGGAGGAGGGGATTGCGAGGCGGATGAGGGCAATGGTGAGGGGGATTTGGGATGGGAGCGGCTGCGAGGAGGGGAGGAGTGGAGCCGTGTGGTAGGGATTAGAGTAGTGGGACATGGGGAGAAGTCGATGTTTTTGGGAGGTTTATCCCAACTATTTATATGAGAACTGTTGGTATTCAGGTCTTATTTTCCAATAGTTTACTAAACTATTAGAAAATCCCATGTTATATCAGCCTATTCCAATGGTTTCACTAAACTGTTGGCAAAACCCAAGTTATATCATCTTATACAAATGATTTCATAGAACCGTTGGTATAGGTTCTTTATCCCAACAGGTTTTTCAAACTGTTGGGAAAGAAGAGTTGGTATTGGTGGGATTTCCACCAGTGTATTGTTAATTACCCAATATTTTATTATAAAAATGTGCATCAACCACATTCTTAGTTTATTAGAATGAATTTGGAGTTGAAGTGGAAACTAACTAAAATTTATATTTGAAGTGTTTCAAATAAAATTATATTAAAATAATACTGATCATACTTTAAAAAAATCATTGACTAATAGGTAGTCAACTAATGTTTATAAAATCCTTGAATGAAAATTCTTCATCCTATGTCTAGAAAATGAATGGATTGTGAAGCCTTTGATGAAAGTCATATTTTCATCAATTTTTCAGTGCATTTAATTATTAAATCCCCAAAATGTTAATATTAAAATATGAACTAACCAACTTTTTAGTTTATTATAAAAAAATTAGTTTAAATGGAAATTGGAAAAAAAAATTAGGAGTTTAAATTTAATTTTGTACTCAAAGGTAATGGACAAACTTTGAAATCTCGGTCAATGTTTAGAGGCCTTGGAAAACATATTTGATTCCTTGATAGTAAATACAAGTCCAATGACACCCAAATAATATAAAGTCAACATATACTCAAATATAATTCAAGTAAAAAATGATAGAGGCCCATAAGAAATGAAATTTCTAGTAATAAGAATAATGAATATCCCATGAATAATGATAATGGAAACATGATATTTTCTAGAAAAAAATGATAGATCAGGAATAGAGAAGCAATTTATGACAGTAACATTTTCATTTATTTTTATCTCCATTTAATTATTTGTTCCCCAACTTTTATTATTGAAATGGGAACTAAACACATTTTTAGTATATAAGAATAAATTTGGAGTTAAATATAAACTGATGAAATACTAGATTTTAAATGTTTAATGTTTATTTTTTGTTAAAACTATAATGGTCAATCTTTAAAAATATTTATATGATTACTAGTATGCGGTTGACCAAAATTTAGAGAGGTCTTTTAGGAACTACTATAGATAAAGGCTTTATCAACATGCAAAAATACAATTTACAGCACCAAAAAAGTGATGACATTGTAAGAACATTTAAAAGTCTACAATTTTATCAACACTATAAATAGAGTTGATAAAAGATCACTGTATCCATGCTATTTTTAGTGAAAATAAAATATCCATTTATCAGTGACAATAATATGCTGATAAAAAACATGGGTTTTATCAATGTGCTCTACATTTAAAGCACATTAAGGCATCTAATTAGAAAAATATAATGCAATTTCAAATAAATTTGAAAAATAATAAATTAAAATTATGAAAAATATACCTTAAAAATATTTCAATAGATTAAAATCACACTGCATATATAATTTATTATAAACATTAAATTTCTAACCAATTTAAAAACACCAAGGGTTTCCATATATTCCACTTTCTTTGAGACCCCTTTCAAAAGAACACAATCATGCAACCATTTTCCAAACACACCGCCCCATCTAGTGAATAAAATAAGAGTGTGCGAGTAATAAAAAAATTCTTATGTTACTAATACAATAAAGAAATAAATGAAACATAACAATGTTAGAATTCATTAATACAATGTCATTTCTAAATAGAATATAGACTCATCGAGTCATATTTGGCATGCCATGTGTTAGATTAATATGTGATTGATTAATATAAGTCACAAATGATTTATAGACTATTTTCCTAAAGTATCAAAACAATCCAATCATTTTTTTTATCAGTTTTGAATATATAATGTGAGTTTTGAACAAATATGTTAATTTTTTATAAAATACAAACTTTTAATCATATTTTCCACAAAAGTTTAATTGGACTACATTCATCTACATGTACAAGATCATGTAATTTTGATGATTTCTCTTTCATTGGTTTTTAAATATTCCAAACAATCTTCTCCTTTTGATATGTATCATAAATGTGTATGTGATCACATGTGAGCTTGTAGATATATCAAGATCCAATATTATTTACCATGTCCCCCAATTATTATTTACTCAAATGACTAAGATTCTTATACTATAATCTATTTTCATCCACTTTGTATTGTAAGAATACATTTTCATTGCCAATAAGAAAACAATTCCCCTTATTCGGTTAACCTTATAGATTGATTGAACCATCACTAGCTTTAATAGTGCACCCCTTCTTGTTGAATTATAATACTTGTACCTAGTCACATAATTGGTCTATAGTTAACCAACTATAGTTAAGAACTTCGACTAAGGGAGCATATGTTCTTATGAGATCTATTCCACTGACCTTTTCCTTTTGAGAGCTAAAAATTTTAAGTTCCACATACTATTAATTCCTAAGAGCACTATCTTTATCATACTCGATCCATATGATAAGGCCTTAATATCCTATTACATGCAATATACACCTACTATATAGAATACCAAATCATAAATTGTGTGTTACTCTAAAGGAATACTCAATAAAATTTTCCTTATTCTTCCCTATTTTATTCACCCACAACCACTGGACAACATTTCCCAATGGTGGGTTACTGTGATCATCCTCCAGTTACATCGAGTCTTATTCATCATAAAAAACTAGATATATCATTTTATTATCCTATTTGATCATTATTCTAGCTTCCATCTACCATATTTCTTATTCTCCTTTGTCACCTTCCATTTCACCATTGATTCACTATAAAAAATTCTATTCTCAAAACAATTAAAACAATTATAGTACCCATTAAAATCTTAAAAAATTGTGTAAATTATTCTTGATATTTTTGTGATTCTTACTCTCTAAAATATCTCCCTATGATATAAGATGAATATTAAATCTATCCAAACTTAATAATACAATATAATCTAATTTATAGATATTTCTTCTCATTTTTATTACACCGTTAGTACTCTTATAAGATTTATAAATATCTACCATTCTATGAGATGTTGATTCTTGAGTATTAGCATCCACCATGATTGTATACTTCTTTGGTTAATACTCCATTATAGATTTACACTTATCATAAACCACTTAACTTATGGTAATCCGAAAATATCTTATATAGACCCCTCAAAAATTCCCTCAACCTCCATAGTGGCGGATGTGTTAAGACTTCTTACTCTCATTCCTAAAGTAAGAAGTCTCTACTAATCTTCACACTTTTACAACAAATGACATGACATCTAATTCAGGATCCTAAATATTTTTTACCCATTCTTTTAACAAATCATCCAAACCATATATTATATGAGAATGTTCTTCAACTTTGTGATTGCACTCTACTTCCCTTTCAGAATTATTAGAAATTCAATATTTTTTATTTTTTATTTTTGTGCTTAATTATAAATTTTATTCATCCTTTTATTGTTTATAAATCATGGAGTTACATTACAATCCATTTTAATTCTTAATATTTTCCTCAAAAACATTGATTTCATCAAGATCTACCACATGTTCTACTTATAGATAAAACTCTACCTTTGATTCCACCAATTATAGCATCATTATCATCAGCTTTTGGGTTATCTACAATAAACACCAAGGCATATTAACCAAGATCCATGAAATATTCATCCTCTTTAACTTCACATTATTTATTACTATCATATACTTTTGAGTAATATTTTTTTCTTCTAAAAAAACTTTACTTATAGCCTTTATTTCTCTTTATATCCTTTGAAACTTTTTAGTGGGCACTTTAACTTCATCAACCAATTGAAATTTCTTAGAATATTTTTACACATAATTTCCCACATTTCCACACTAAAAGAAAGAAATTGGAATCTTTCCTTTGAAATTTAGTTTTCTGATTTCTATACAATAGGATAAAAAATACATCACCTCATCAACCTCTTCATCTTCAAGGTCTTCCTTCACCATGTGTTTCTTCACTGCTTCAAAATCCACATCCTATGAAATATCCTTTTTTCTAGACTCATTATCATCATTCCTAATTCCATAGGTAATGAGGGTACTATATAATAATTCTAGTGAAATTTGTAGATCATAGTATCATATAATTAGAACATATAGGGTTGTATTTTAATTTAAAAAATAAAGGAAATAAAAAAAATATTAAAGACTAGAAAATTATTTTTGAAATATTGAAAATAACTAAAAACATTTGTTGATTTAAAATGAACAATTGATAAACATAAAACAAAGTTGAACGCATAATGATATAGCTACATATATATATAAGTGGAAGAATAAAAGAAATAATGGTTCATAAATTAAACGATTGATCAAATTGATGGATTAAATAATTGATTACTTAATTTAATTAAAATGAATTATAAATAAAAATGCAGAAAGTAAATATGAAACACAATTTAGTAGGGAAGTTTGTTAATAGATTAAGAAGATATCTTATGTCTTCCACATCAATGTCTTGAGGATTTGAGGTATTTGTCCCTTTATTTTAACAATATCAAAGACACCAAAACTACCTATATTATTAGGTTTTAGAAAGAAAATAAAATTAAAATTGGCCCTAGATTTTTAATTGGTATATCCAGAAATATCAAAGAGAAAAGTCCATTTCCTTTTAGCAATCATGGAAAGAAAATATGACCCCTCACATTAAAGACAGTGAGGACCAATAATTAAATTAGGAGGAAGAACAAAGGATTTTTAGAAGTAATAATGTTTTAGCGTAGCCCTAATTCTATGAAAATAATTATAATAACTACTAGTAGATAATGAGATAAATGTTTGAGAGTGAGAAAAGTATTAAAATAAGATCACACACTTGATTTTATGAGATATAACTTAGAAAATTAGGTCACATGGGAGAAATTTTAGGATTGTAGCATGTTGTTGTTGGATAATTGTTGAGAGGTTAAGATTCCATGGCACCCAAGGGGTATATTTATAGCCTTAAAATGCTTCTAGAACCTTATAGAATTAACTGGGGGTAGTGAATTCATGGAATACCCTTTTATGGGGTTTTGACCATGATTAACTATTGGCTCGGAGATATAATTAATACATCACTGGATACTCGGTACCCTTAACCAGGTAGATGTTGTGGTTGGTGCTACTGTCTAAGAACATATAGAACTCATAATATGGAAGGTGATCTCCCACCCGATGGTCAGTGAGAATCTTATCTAAGGGTTTCTACTGTCCATCTACACTGGATAGTCTGTTCTCCACCATTTGGTAGCTTGTGGAATTTTGTTATAAGGGGAGCTTATTACCTTCACCATTGGCTAGCTGGTGGCTATACATCAGTTATTTGGTGCTTCCTATTAGTGTCCAATCATCTTCATGGATTCCTACTTTCCTTCCATGACTTCGAGAAGTCCCAGAAATTTACTATAAGAGTTGATATGAAAATAAATACTTATAAGAGTGTCATTTAATGTTATTTCATGATTTTAACATGATTTAATCATGTTTCTAAATATTAATAACTTAAATGATATAATTAATTGCATTAAAGAGTGGTTGTGATCTTTAAAAAAACTGATAGAGAGAAGCACAAAAATATCCTAATTTTTTATAATCTCAAAGACTCAAATAAAAAAACATGAAAATAAGAATATGAGGATTATCAAAATATAAACATGATATGATTAAAAAAATTATAATTAACATAATTTCTCCCCTATAATAATTTTTCTAATTTCACCCACATAATTAAATAACAAAAAGAAGAAAAATAACTATATATTTCTATAATTACTAATATTTATCCCCCTTTGAAAAGTAATAGTAAACTTATACCCTTTTGAGATTATTAAAAAGAATTCAAATATGAGATTAGAGTAAATAAAGATATAATATTTAAAACTATTATTATCATCATTAATATTATTTTGAGGGAGAGAAAATATAAATTTTTCAAAATTTTATGAAACTAAAAATTAATAAATAGAGATTTTTAATAGAGCTCAATATATAAGAAAACCAACATATTTCATATAAAAAATATAACTCATGAGAGAAATAAAACATTGAATTTTTTTTAATATGCTCAAGAGAAAAATAAATTTTTGAAAAATAATTTATAAAAACATTTTATCTTATTGGGACATTTTAGAATTAAAAAGATTATCACCCCTCAAATAATGCATTATAAATATGAGGAGCCAGTAAAAAAACAAAATGAAAAAAGGACATAAAATATATTCAAAAAACCATTCCATTATTAAGGTTTGTAAAATATTATGTTAATAAACCATAAAAAAATCCCTATTATTTTCAAACCATGTTTGTAGTAAAGACCCACTGCTTATGCCTAGGGTGAAGATCAGATTAAAAATCCAAACAACCCTTCTTGACGTAATAACCTATGAGTTAATATGCATCATAACCACATACAATTATTTATATCCAAACATGAATATTTTTATTGAAGTTTAACTCTTACATTATTTTACCAAAATTCTGAAAACATTGTAATCATTTATAGTTTGAAAAAAATTATAAAATATTTCATTTTGAAAACAAAAATTTGAAAGTTTTTAAAAGAAAATTGAAAGCGTATCAATATTTCTAAGGTTAATATATAAGTATCACAAGGTAATCATACCCAAATTTACTTTAATGATGTAAACATGATGAAGATGAAGGGGTTAGTTATGATATAAGTAAGATGATGGTTGGTGCAGAAAAATGCAAGAATGATATGTACCTTTTGAAAGTGATCTCAAAGAAAATAGTGAATCGAATAAACTTTCCTAGTGTGAGAGTGTTGGATAGAAATTATAGAGATAATAATAATAATATTTTTATCACACTTAATAGGGATGTTATCATATAAAATCCCAAAGTCTAAGAGAGTATGTTTTTCAATATAATCTTGGTGAAACAACTCCCATAAGATATGTATTGTGCTTCAGCTATAGAATGTGAAACAAAGTTTTTCTTCTTACTATTCCATGAGACAATTTATTTTCCTAGAAGGTGGAAAGTCCTACTAGTAATTTTCCAATATAGTTAACATCCTTCAAGACTAGTATTGGAAAAATAAGTAAGTTCGAAGTAAGTTTCTTCTTGATAAAATAATACAAGGTTTTTTATTCATTTAAAATATCAAAAAAAATTAAATTATATTCCAATGAATTTTATTGAAAATAATCACAAATACAAACACTAAACATGATTTCTAGGTGGGTTGCAGTAAGTTAAAGTGGTAATCCAATCATACATATATAAATATTATTATTTACGGATGTTACGACTTCATCCAATGTTATCTTAGAAATTGTACTTAGGGGTATTCTGTTTTTCTTAGCATGATCCACACCAAACCTCATGATAAGTTCATTAGTGTATTTAATTTGGTTTAAAAAATTCCATTGGAATTTTAGGAAATTTGAAAAAAATTGAGTAATCCCATAAAATTCATTTCAAACTCTTTATAAATTAAATGGTAAAACTCATTACAAGTAGTTTCTTTATTTGATCAGAAAATAACTTCATTAACTTAAATTCTAATGATTAATAAATCATATGAATTTTTTAAAGAAAAATAGTATAATAAAATTTTCTAATTTTAAAATAATTAGATAAAAGGAATTTAGTTATCCTATCATACCAATCCTAATGGGATATTTTTAAATTCTAAAGAGATTTGGTTTACTTCAAAACATGATTTGTAAATTTGTGGTTCTAAAAACCTAATCGTTTACGCACAAAATAATTTTCAGAAATAAAACCATTTAGAAAAATAATTTTGAAATATATTTGAAAAAGCATAAAATTTAAATGAGAAAGGAATTTGAAAAATATTATAATGGATTATATCCATTAAATTAATGAAAATTTTTCACATAATCAATACCATTTTATTAATTATACTCTTTAGAAACAAGTTTAGAATTATTACAGATGATAATTCCATGATCATCAAGATTGTTTTGAAAACACCACTTGGTACCAATATTGGGATGATTATAATGTTGTTCCAAGAGAGACCAAATGTTATTCCTTTGAAATTGGTTTAACACCCATTACATATAAAGTATACAATTCTCAACATTAATAGAATCATTATGGGAATGATTTCCATGGTGAGAGATAAAATCTTGATGTTAAGCCTCATTTAAGA
This sequence comes from Viscum album, assembly GCA_963277665.1. Taxonomy (NCBI): domain Eukaryota; kingdom Viridiplantae; phylum Streptophyta; class Magnoliopsida; order Santalales; family Viscaceae; genus Viscum; species Viscum album. The sequence continues at coordinate 1,417,585,219 of OY728160.1, forward strand.
TCGACCTTCTATTACAAGATTTGAATTGTAATTCATCAATATCATTTTAATGGGCATCATTTTTTGATTCAATCCATGCCTTGGGTAAGGGAGTAGAATGGGGTTCTGGAACATCTTCAATTAATTGAGAATATTGAGTTTTAAGTATGTTCAAACTATCTTGGTCAACATCATCATTAACTTGAGGATGTGATAAAGGAATATTCTCGTCAAATTTGATGTGAACTAACTCATCTTTGGTCTTGGACCTATTATTAAAGACTCATTATGCTTTACTTGATTTTTAGTACCCAAAAAATATAACATCATCAGATTCAGGGTCAAACTTTCCTAGATTTTCCTTATTGTTATTTAGAGAGCATTTATAATTAAAGACATTAAAAAAGTCAACCATAGGGAGTTTTCCTTTCCAAAGTTCATAAGGGGTGTTTTATTAGATAGATCTTTGAAAAACATGGTTAAGGATAAAATAAGTCATATTGACTATCGATGTCCAAAATTATTTAGGAAGAGTAATATCATTCAATAGAGTCTTAACATTTATTGGGGATCCCATTTTATCTTTTAACAACCCAATTTTGTTGAGGTATTCTAAGAATAGAGAATGAGTGATGATAACCTTGAAAAGAATGAACCTCTTAAAATTATTTGTTATCAAATTCTACACCATGGTCACTTCTAATAGAAAATATTTTATAGCCTTTTTCAATCATAACATTCCTTAAAAATTTGATAAATACATTACAAGCCTTGTTTGTATAAGCTAAGAATAAAATCCATTTAAATCTAGTACAATCATTGATAATTACAAAGCTGTAAGACTTCTATATAACAGTAGAAATTTGCGTTGGTCTAAATATGTCAAGGTGAACTAGTTTTATGGATTTAGAATAAGGAACAACCATTTTAAATTGGAATTAATATTTTTTTTACTTTCCGAGATGCAATGTTTCACAAACTAAGTTATCTTTAAAAGGAAATTTCAATAAATCTCATACAAGTTAGTTACAACCGATCTTAATAAGATATTGAATGTCATAATGACATAGGAATCTATTACAAATTCATTATTCATTAACATTTAAGATTAAAAACTTAACATTTTGACTTGAAAGTGATTTTAAATATATAATATAAACATTTTTAAAATTACTTGTGGTAAATAAATCCTTTAAAATTACAAACATTACAAAAATAATTTTAAAAAATAATTTTAAAACTATTATCATATAATTAACTACTAATTAATAAATTATACATCAATCCATTAATAAACAACATATTAATTAAATTAGTGTTGTGGAAACTGATCATACCACTACTAGTAATTCTACCTTTTGAATCATCTCCAAATGTGACATGTCCTCTGTTAATTTTTTTGTGATAATTTAATTCATAAGGATCAACACACATGTTCCTCAATAACCCATTATCCTTATACCAATTAGCTTGTTATTTTTTTATTATGAGACCCTTGTCTTTTAAAAAATTATTTGACTAATTCTTTTCATAACAATATCTTGGGTCCACTTAAGTTATACAATAAATACATTGGATTCAAAATTTTATTAGAACAAGTTTTTTAATTAGAGATATGATATGAGAGATGAATTCACTTTGTTTGAAAATATCTTGAATTTTTACAATTTCATTCATAAAAAAGATGTCCAAATTTTTTACAATAATTACAAAATTTATTTTGGTATGTTCATTTTACAAATGTAGTATTTTTAGAATTTCTGGGAAAACTATATTATTTCAAAAAACCAATCTCAAAATTACTTTATACAAAATGTTGAGATCATGAAATTTTATTTAGGGTTTATTTTCCTTGGGTGAAATGAGAAAGATTATTTTACGAACATTAATTTTATATTCGAAATATTTAATATTAGGTTGTTCTTTTAGTTTTAAAACCAAAGCATACTTTTATTTTAAAAGATGATATTTTTTAAAAAAAATTAGATTGCAATAATTTTAATGTTCTTTAAATATTGGAACAAGTTCCCAAAACCCATTTTTTTCATATCTAGCATGAAGATGATCCTCATAAGTTAAAGAAGTGGTTGAAGAGGTGTAATAGTAAGAACTATAAAAAGATGAATTTACTTCATAACATACCACGATATTGAACCCTTGCTAGTGCTCCAAGTCAATATTTTTAAATCCTTCTTACCTTAAATTTTTTTGAAGGGTCGATACAGATTCATTTGATACTTCTTTATGAAACCTAAGCAAGAAACTTCCATTTCGGGATTTTTTTTGAATAATTTAGTGGATTTATTCTTTTTTATGAATTTATTCATCTTCTTGAAAATATTTTCAATATATACTTCGCTTTTGGATGTTTCATTATTGATTGAATTGATTGAAATTTCCTTTTTAGTTTCTTTTACCCCCTTATATTTTTTCATCTTTTCTTCTCATAGTTATATCATATTTCAAGAGAGATCCAATGACTTCCTTAATAGAAATATTATTTATATATTTAGATTCATATATCGTGTTGACTTTGGGTGACAAATTTATTGGTAAAACCCAAATTATTTTCATGAATAAAGTCTATGTTTAACGAGTATCACTAAGAGTCATCTAGAAATTACTAATATTAGTTTATCGAGTTAAAATTTAATTAATATATTAACTAGGATTCATATAAAAACTACCAAAGTATAGTATAAACATATCTAATTTAATATCTTTGACTTTATTTTCATTCATGATTTACTTCTGAGAGTTTAAATTATTCATAAGTACATTTTCATATAGAAATTTGATTAAATTAATTTTGGTCTAAACCAAAATGTAAGGTATTCATTTCTTTACCATCTAATTCAACAATAGAAATATCATTAGCAGTCCATTTAAATTCATTTTAATTAGTAGGAATATAACAATGTGTAACTATCTTCCATATACAAAAACCAATATATCTAATCAATGTAAACATGCGTGTTTTTTAATAACCACAATTATTACCATCAAAAAATGGATCATTACCCATAGAGTGTCCTTTGGGATCATTATGGATGTTTGAAAAGTCAATTTCATAAATAATTTTTTTTTAAAAATGGCTAAAGATTTTGAAAACAAATTAATCATTGAATGGTTTTTAAAACAAGTCAATAAATCAATTAAATACCCCATTGATTGCAACTATAGGTATAAGTAGAGTAAAATAACAAGATAGGGTGATTCTCCATTCAATAAAAAAATAGAATAAATCATGTTTTTAAAGACTAAAACCTTCTATTCAAAATATTGTAAATAATTAAAAACTTTTTTTGATATAAAAAGAAAAATTGATCAATATAGAAAAAAATGAAATTTCAAATATATAACTACATATATTTATAAAGGTCTAAGAATAAAAGAAAGGATGATTTATAAATTAATTGATTAAGTGACTTGATAGATTAAACAATTTATTAATTAAAGGCATGAAAATTATTAATAAATAAAATTTTTGAAAGTAAATAAGACACAAAATTTGGTAATGAAGTTTGGAAATAGATCAAGTAGAGACCCTTGATCTAACCTCTCAATGAATTAAGGATTTAATGTATTAGTCCCTTGGCTTTAACAGTATCCAAGATATCAAAACACCCTTGATTTTTTAGTCTGTAACAAGAAACCAGAGTTAAAATCAACCTTGTCTTTTTATCTGGTGTACCTAAAAACATAAAATAGAAAAATTCATTTTCCTTTTAGAATTTATGGAAATAAATCCTAAGTCCCTCACTTTAAAGGTAGTGAACACCGGTAATATAAGAATATGGAAGATGTGAGGATTTATAGAAGAAATAATGTTTTTTCATGGTCTCGTTAATCTTAAAATAATATGAGGAGATAAAATAGAGAATGATAAATATGGATAAGAGTGATTATAATATTATAATAAGATCACACTCTTTATTGGATGATTGAGAACTTAGAAAATAGGGTCGCACAGGAGCAATTTGATGATCATAACACATTGGAATTGGAGAGTTATTGAGAAGGTAAGTAACTAAGGAACCCAAGGGGTCTATTTGTAACCTTCCAAAACTTCAATAACCTTTTGGAAATCATTGGGATCATTGAAGTCATGAAAGACCATTTTTATGGAATTTTTACCATCATTAAATGTGGGCTTGTTGTTATTGTCCTAACATCAGCGGATACCCAATAGCCTCTATTAAATAGTCGGTGTGGCTACTACTACTATCCAATAACTTGTAGAACTCACATGATAGTCGTTGACCTCCCACCAGATAGTCGACGAGCATCTTCTCGAAGGGAAGTTACATTCCACCCGCACTAGCTAGACATTTCTCCTCCATCGGGTAGCCGGTGGAATTTATCTATATGGGGATGCTACTACCTTCACCACTGGTTGGATGGTGTCTATGAACTGGCTAATTAGTGATGCCTATTGGTGTCCAATATTTTTTATGAAATCCTAGCTTCCTTTCGTTCCTTTGAAATTTATGATATCTTTACTCCAAGAGTTTAATTAGAATATCAATACTTCTCTATGGATCCTTCAAGGTTCTTTCAAAATTTTGACATGACGTTATCAAGTTTGTAACTTCCAATCACTTAAATGAAATCATTAGAACCTTTAAATGGTGTTTGTGATCTTTAAAAAAATATTGTGAAAATCATGAAAAATATCCTTTGAATCATTGTATTCAAGAACTGATACTTTTACATTAAAATGTATAGGCTGTATTCCCAAAATACTTTAAAACAAATTAACATTATCAATTTTTTCTTCAAGTATATGAATATATTTAAACATAGTATTCTATCAACCCAAAAACAAATCAACAATTTCATTTGGAATTGTCCTAAGATATTCCAATTTATTACATGAAACCTAATATATTACTTCTAGGAATTTTGACTCTACTTTATAAATATTAAAGTGATTCTCCAATATAACATGATAAGTATTGCATGGCACAACCTTCATGTAAATAAGGTTGGAAAAGACTCCCCCTATAGTATCGATATCTTTAGATTCTATATCTATTTTTCTTGGTGTTTATCTTATATATCTTTTCTCTTCATACTATCCAAAATACAACTATTTTCATATATAAATATATAAAATATTATATAGAATAAATATTTATTGGACTCATATATAGATAAAAGTTAAGGCCTTTGAAGATAGGTATGACCTTGTTGTAATGTCCTGGACCTATCTGGTTCATTCCTTGCTGAAATTTGGTGTTTGAGGTGTTATTGGAGGTCAATGTGACTTATAACCAACACTTTTCCAAATTTCCAAACTATTTTATAAAATGGTTTCACATTCCCATTTCCAAAATTCCAAACTATTTCGTGAAATGGTGTCACATTTCCTTTTTCAAAATTCAAAACTATTTCATGAAATGGTGTCACATTTCCATTGCCAAAATTACATATTGTTTCATGAAATGGTGTCACATATACTTTTCCAAAATTCCAAACTGTTTCATGAACTGGTGTTATATTTCCTTTGCCAAAATTCCAAATTGTTTCATGAAATGGAGTCATAGAAATAGTGTCTCAAAAACGGTGTCATAGAAATGATGTCACATAAATGGTGTCAAAAAAATGGAGTCACAAAAATGGTGTCACAAAAATAGTGTCACTGTTACTATCTCATAGTTATTGTCTCATAGATACTGTTTCATTTTTCCTTTTCCAAATTTCCAGATTTTTTTCCAGATTTTCGGATTTAACCTTTTCTTTGATGAAAATCCCATTGAAAGCCTTATTATAATGGATTTAAGACCGATTAAAATCCCATAAATCCTATATTAATTTTCCTAAGGACTAGGATGATGTTACTTATTCAAACCACATGGTTTATTGTGATTTTATTTTAATGGAAAATCCAGCATATCTTAAACCACTACTCTGTTAAGTATTCTAATGGGACGAGATATCCTCCTCCCTTGTTCTACCTTTTTTTTCTGGTACGAGGTGCTCAAACCTTTCCTTCCATCCCATTGGAGTCATGCGATCAAACTTCCCTCCTTCGATTGGTTCCCCTTGAAGTTCTTCTTGCTACAAGTGCACCCCTTTTTTTGTGAAACCAAGCAGTATCGATCAATCTTCAATATAATTTATAATCTATCATCATTATTTTAGGTTCATCTTCTCATGTTTCTCCTCTCCATGTTATGGAATGCTATCTCCATGTTCTTAATGGACTTTTCTTGGGTGTTGTATGGTGTGGTGGTTTCTCTACATCCTCGGGTGGATGTAGTCCTCTAAGAGAGGTGATCGTGATCTATTTTGTTAGTCTATTCAAAGAGCATCAGAAATATTTTGAGGTAGGGGATTCATGTATTCTCTATCCTTTTATATACAACTATAGAGTTATCATGTTTTATCCCATTAGATCACAATATAATTGGCATAATAAATATTTTAACGAGATAATTAAATTGGTATCAATAAAATGTTATTGCCTCTTGTTTTTTCTAGATAGTATGATATTTGTGCTTTGATTGTTCACATGTATTTCTTAATGAAATTGGAGAGGAATGTAAAGTTGGAATTAATTGATAATTATTTGGATAAAGATAAAGAGGCATGTAAATGAATTCTGTTGTTTTTGTTGTGATTTTATATTAATCAAATTTATGCAGTAAGGATGTTTAATAAATTTGTGGTAACTATGATAGGTTTCTATTTGGGTTTCCCATAGCTGGAACCTACTATTTATAAACTAGTTGATTCAAGATGAATTAAAGAACTAGTTGTTTGATAAAATATATTATCCTCGTATGGTTCTGAGTTACCCTCTTATTTTTTAAGGGACAAGAGCCTGGTTTATATGATGTTTGTTTTCCTTTTTCTTGTGTTATGATGTGATCCTGTCTGGCTATTGTGATATGTGGGGGTATGGAGGCCCATTGGTTGTGGTAGCATTTGACACTTATAGTGGAGAGATTAATTGGTTTATGCATGTGGGTGTCGGGGAGGACATCAGAGATGATTAAATGGGTTGTATTTGAATGTTTGGATGTTTTCTTAATCTTGTTGATTGTTTATATACAGTACTTTACCCACGGCCCAAGGTAGCTGGTCTTTCTCACCATCCTTCCAAAAAGGGGTGAAGACGCATGGGGTATGACATGTGCTTTCCATGTTTAGGTTCTCGATAGATGATGGGTCTACGCTCTTGATATGGGTGGAAAATACATGACGGGTGGTTTACCTACTCACTGTGTTGACCCCCCTTGCGTTTAATCACTTAGAATGTTTTTCTAGAATTACTAGGAATATGGTAAAGTATTAATTTTGTTAATAAATGATTTAATAAATAATGTTAATCCATGGGTTGGATCTTGCTGGGATGCAATGCTGATATTTCAATTTAAAGGAACAATAGACTTTGGGTGTGATGCTAATGAAATATAATGTGGAAATGTTAATGGTTATTTAATGTTTAAATAATTAATTAATTTAAAGTGAAAATGATAAAAAGGGAATAAATTAATGTAATAAATCTCTTTAAATGGTTGTTTTATTATAGGATACCTAGTCTTAGAAGTGACAGTCGAGATTCCGAGAGACAATAGCTGCAGTTGAGTCTAAGACTAGGTTATTCCCTTAGTGTAGTTGTGAGCTGTAGTATATTCTATAGTTTTTGTGTTTATATATTCTGATCCACCCTATCATTTAGGGAAACTGACACCCCAAGGATTCTGAGCCTAGGGGTGTTTTCCCTAACATTCTGGTGGGAGGATGGATGGATGACTACCCCCTTTGGCCCCGCTCTCTTATCTTGGTAGTTACTTGTACTGGTAGGCACAGTGGTTAGTCATCCCTATATATGTGTGTAAAGGGTTGTAATGGCATGTGGTTATTCACACACATATATTCTGGATATAGTTTTCTATGTATTACTATAGGTGTAATGTGTATAGGTTATAATGGCTTGAGGATCCTTACTCGGTGTAGGGGATGTAATGGCTTGAGGTATAATGCACGACATATGATACACGTTATGCGAGCTGTGGTGGCTCCTAGAAACTACCTAGTTACTTTGGTTGTGTAGACGTGGTGGTTGTACTACACGAGGTTCATGTTGTGGTTCTTTGCCTAGGTGTCTGCAGGAAATCCCTTTTTGGAGGGAGATGTTTATGATGTATGATGTTGGGGAAAAGGGGAAACCCAGTGGGGTACCCTTGATATTATTTATTTTATTATATACTCTTGTATGAGATACATGGTGAGAGTATCCATGGTGATTCTAATAACGTAGTATACCTATTTAGGTGACGAGTTAGTTCACTTGTTGTTCAATTTACTTTAGTATACTTTCATTACTTTTCCATGAGAGGCTCCAGGGAGGATCATATTGAGTATATTGTTATACTCACCCAATGTATATATAAAATATTTTTTAAGTCACTTGGAGCAGATTAGAGATCAGGATGTTTACTACTATCTTGGGGTTATAGGAGTGGTTTGGGATTCGTGGTTTCTGTTGTTTTTAATTTCCTTTGGTACTTGATGTTTTTCCTTCTAGTTGTAGTAGTTTTTCATGACATTACATATGTGTACATGGGATTTATTTTATATTGCAGTCTGAGTTGGAGTTAGTTTGTGTCTTTATTATCTCTATCTTTCACATGTGTTATATTATAGGGTAATGCCTCCCATTTGTGTGTTTATTATACACTCGATGCTAGTCACGAACCCAGGGTCTACCGGATGTAGGACTCGGGGGGGTCACTATCTCCCTTCTCACATTGCCATCTCAGGAGGGCTACACCTTGTGGGGATGGGGTCGTGACAGAGTGGTATTAGATGTCTGGTTGAGGGATTGGATGGAGATTGGTGTTAGGCACATGTGAGGTTTCATGGGTTGGTAGGGTAATGGTGTTAGTCATGTTTAGAAAGTTATGTAAACACTAGAGGTTGGTTGAGACATAGGCATTTATGGCCCCCTGTGATCTGATTCACGAATCTTTATGTTTACAATGGATACTAAAAAAGGTGATGATAGTAGTAGGGTAGAGACCTAGGAAAGGATCACCCATCAATCTTCTTTTTTTCCAGTGTTTGAATGGTTATACCTTGGTATAGGTTAAACTAAAATGAATAAAAGAAAACAATTAATTAATTTATGTTGAGTCTTCCATATTCCAGGTTTAGGAGCTCCAACTATTTTTTATTTTGCAGGTATGGATCCAAGTTGAAGTCCTCATCATGATCTCACAGAAGATGTCCAGTAGGTTGTTCCAACAGATCACCGTAGGGTAGAGGTTGACGACGATGACACTTAGAGGAGGACCCTCTGCATGTTTTAGTTCCAGAATCTACAAAAATACGAGGGCTCTGTTTCAGATGCAGTGATGATGAAAGACTTGTTGGAGGAGGTCAAGATAAAATTCAGTTCAATCTGTGCTCGGAAGGAGCATTTGGTGTACTTGGTTGTGACGATTTTGTGTGGAGTAGTGAGGAAGTGGTTGTTCTTGTTCCTCAGGGATTGCGAGGAGTCAACGATCTCATGGGAGGAGTTCTGAGACAAGTTTAGAGTCTAGTTTTTTTCTTTTACCGCAAATGAATCCAATCGCCAAGATCTTCATACCCTTCAACAGGGGATCTCCACTGTGTGTGAGTTTGTAATCTGTTTCAAGAAACTTTTAAGATATTCTTCGGACCTGTTTCCAGATGAGGAGGCCAGAGCATGGGATTTTGAGGAGGCTTTGCATCTAGATATCCAATGCCAAGTCACCCTATTTATGTTGAGAACATTGTAAGGGTTGGGGTCCTGAGAACCAACTGTTTTGTACTTTTATTACATGAATGTTCTCTTATTATATATTGTCCATTGTTCTTCATGAATATAATATAATAATGTCCTAGAATATTTGTTGCATTAATAAGGTCATGGCAGATCCCTGCTATGATGATAACCTAGAAATTCTATAATAATATTATTAAATAAAGTTCTGCGGTTAGATGAAATACTATGATAGGACACATTGTATACAGACCGTCTTCTGTGAGTACTCGTAAGAAAACGAGACTTTCTCTCATGGAGTTCACACTTGGTAATCTCCAAGATGGGAGATTATGAGAACAAACCCACTAGTAGAAATTCCGCATGTCTTGGTGTCATCGTACATTGCTATCTACAAGTGTGTGTAATGGTCCTTAGATTGTAATATTATCATTAACTCATGTCATGACTCAAGCACTTATATTTGATGATGAAAACCATCACAAAGAGAGTTGGCAGGAAGTAGGGTACGTTGGGTGCGTCACGAATAACATGTTGTTAATTGATAAGTTGAGGAAGGGGTTTTCCCTTCTATATTTATGGAAGTAGATATCTTGGGACCATTGATTGAAATAGAATAGTTGAACAAATTCCATGGCCATGGTGACATGACGAGTTTATTTCTGGAAGTCAAAGAATGACAGATCAAGCATATTGGTTTATGAAACTACCATGAAACCTGCTTGATGAGATATTCAGAAAAGGGTAATATATTACACAATAAGCATTCATATGAGTTGATATGTCAATGCGGTGTCAACTTATTTCTCTTGGGTGCCTTGACTCATTGCTAGATAGTAATCATGGACTGTAGGCAAGCCAGCCTAATGCCAACTAGAAAGAGGCCTATAGGGTCACACACTAAGTGTATTCAAGTATCTCAAGTAGAAAAAATATTATTCCCATATGTGGTTTAATAATTATTAAATTAAGCCTAAATCATTTTAATGTTAGAGGAATAATAAAATTGAAAACAAGTACATGTTGTGTATTATTAAATGTACACACCATGTAGTTTTCATTTTGGAAAGGAAATTAATAAATGAAAACAAGATATAAACACAGTGTATATTGAATGTATACGCCATGCAGTTTTCAATGAAAAACAAGTACACGCCGTGTATTTATTATTACACGTCTTGTAGTTTTTTCAGTCAGTATTTTTAGAAAATATCATTTTATTAAATGATATTTATTATAATCAATGTGGGCGCATGTCAAGGAATTAATGAGTCGACATGGGGTTTTCAAAAGAGTTAATTAAATAAATGAAATGCATAACGTGTTTATTTATTTTCATAACTCTACAACCTCAAACCCAATTATAAATATCCTCACAACCCAAACTCTTTTCCTACAAGAGAATCATTGTGTACAACAATTCTGAAGAATTCTTTCAAGGTTGAAAGAACCTCTTCCTCTAAGAACACTCTAAAGATGGAGAGAGTTCCTCTTCCATTAGATCAAGACAATCTAAGGCAGACAATGAAAGGAAAGTTTTCTCCATGCTAGCAACCTGAGACTCCTTTGGCGACGTCCACAGATACAAGGTGCACATGTGGATCACCGCTAAAGGAAGTCTACACTTGTCTTCTGCGACGCAACGGCGAATCACATCAGGATGTGATCAAGAATATCAATGAAGAAATAACACCAAAAGGTACTTCTTTTCAATCGATTAAATTAATTATAATCAACATATAATGATCCTAATTTGTGGTTCCAGGACTTTCCTTTGCTTTGTCTATTTCTATGAATCGATCCATGGATACTGGCGTTTATCGTCATATTGATCCCAGATTGAACATTGCTAATGACAAAAAGCCAAGTTGGAACATCCACCCACGAGCTTCCGCTGTGCCCGGGACCTTCAATTAGTATCAAAGGGAGGTTACAACATTGATTATAGTTATTTAGTTTTCGTTGATAATTTACGCATTTATATTTGATTCAATTCAAAATAAATCATTCTATAAATCTGAATAAATGAGATCTATTCTTCCGCCTTCGTTTCTTGTTTCATATCACAGAAACGGCCTTTTAATTTTAATTTTGATTAAAATAAAAATGGGGAACTCATCCAGAGGAGCCACTCTTTTTTTCTATACAACCTGGGAATACACGACGTGCAATGAAAACTACACGCCCTGTACTTAGGTTCAACGAACCGGTACTGGTCCGCCAAACCACGCCATGTGAATTTATTACACATAAGCATTTAAAACCCCGTGTTGACCAAAAATGAACGGTGTGTGGGAACAGGAATACATGGCATGTATGTTGGAGAAACACATCGTGTAGTCTGATCTAGAGCAAGTGAAACCGTGTACAAAAGAGAATCTGTGTACCACGTACACAGGAATGCCAGACCGGTTACCGCGTAACAAGGAAGTACACGCCATGTATGATTTATCAACACATCGTGTACTCCAAAATTTCTAAAGTACAGAAAACATGCCAAAGCCCCCGGTGTGTACTTTGGATAAAAGGTGAAAAGAAATACACGCCATGTAAATTTAAACTACACACCGTGTACTTTCCAAAAATGAAATTTCACCAGGTTTCCCCAAATGTACAAAGACCTGTACAAGTGATATGGATGAGAAGAATCTCAAGTATATTCAGAAAGAAATTTGAGATAAATAATTGATTAATTATAAGATAATAATTAATTAATTTAAAGAGTGACTTATCTTAAATAATAGAATCATTAAAAGAATTTGAATATGCGTAAATGTTGTTTCATTCTATGGATGATCATGAGCTAGACCAAAGACCCTTTTTATGTGTGTATGGTTTCATTTAAATATGATTAATTTAAATTCTTTGTCCTGCGAGCCTTATTCCAATAAAATGTAGGGCCTGTGTGACCATGGTTTCTTTAATGTAAACCCCATGTAATGGAGGATCTCCCAAGCCAGAGGAGATGGTTCGAAATCTGAAGTTGAGGCGAAACTAACCCAAGAAGATACAAAGGTGGACAAGTGGGAGCTACAGAATACGAACCATCGGGTTCAAGGTGTTTTACCCTAGGTCAGGGTTAGCTTATCAAACCTCTAGATAAGTTAACCAATAAAATCTCATTATCATGCCATCTTATATTATTTCTATCTGATTACATGGTTTATTTATTATGTATGTGTTTTCATGATCACATAATTAATGAAATAAACAATCATGCAAAGATGGAATAAAATAAAAACCGGACTATGCGTAAACATTATCGTAACATGGTTAATAACTTAAGCAAAAATCACTTAATATTAGCAAGCAAGTGAAAATGAGAAACCACGCATAAAAGATTAAAATCCCTCAATATCATATTAAGTCATACCAAGCCTTTCTTTACAAGATTAAGGGAAAGACTCAATAAAACTATGTGTTTGACCAGCCCTTGTTGGGACACTTACTTTTATAAAGGAAGCCCTTATAAAAGGTTGCAGGTTGACTTAACCATATTACATCAAGAGGAGTAGACCTTACTCGACAGGATGTAATATTAGAGGCAAGAGTTGAGGAAATCCAAGTCATTATTTTAGGATTGGGGAGTCCACTCAATAGATCAAGGAATTGTAAGCTCACAGTTGTAAAAGACCTACCTACCTAAATACCTTCAAATAGCTTAACCAACCCTTGTTGGGGTTATGCGAAGGGGAATATGAATCCTTTCTACTAGAACTAATGTTTTACGTGCTGGAGTCCTCACTTCCTGATCCGCCTACCCAAGGGGCGAGTGATGAATATTTCCTGGTCTATGATCAACATTTGAGCGATGCACTCAAAATTCATTGTTTGATGTTGTCATCAATGTCTAGTGAGCTCATGAATTCTCATGAAGACATGGATTCCTATAGCATGCTCGAGCACCTCTATGGTCTATACCAGGAGAGATCAAGACAGGAAAGGTTTGAGATCTCTAAGGCTCTATTTCAGAGCAAGCTTGGAGAGGGTTCCCCAACTGGGCCTCATATAGTCAAGCTCATTGGATACATTGAGCACTTGTAGGTTCTAGGGTTTAAACTCCCTGAAGAACTAGGTACCGATCTCATTCTTGCATCACTCCCCCAGAGCTTCTCTAACTCTTTTGTGAACTTCAACATGAACAACATTGAGAAGTCTTTGTCTAATCTTCTTATCCTCATTCGCCAAGTGGACAATGACATGAAGCATTAAAATCCTTTTGTCTTCATGGTGAATAAAAGAAAAGGAAAGGTGAAAATATTTAATCCCAAATCATCTTCAAGGCCTTCTAATAAATGGAAGATCAAAGGGGAGGCAAGAGAACAGGATGATATTTTTTTTGTATGTGGAAAGAAGGGCCACGGGAAGAAAACCTGCACCCAGCCAAGGAAGCAAGGGGAAGCTTCAATTGTGTTTGTTATTGAATGCAATCTATCTGTTTTTACTAATTGGGTATTAGATACTTCTTGTGGTTCTCACATCTGTATCCAAATACAAGAACCAAGTAGATTCAGAAAGATTGATCGAGGTGAGGTAGATCTATGAGCAGCCAACAAAGCCAGATTTGCTTTTGTAGTTGTTGGGGAATACCACCTCACATTGCCAACTGGAATTATCTTTGTGTTAAAGGGTTGTTATTATGTGCCTTCTGTTACTAAAAACATTATTTCTGTATCCAGATTATGTACTGATGTATTCATGTTCAAGTTTGGAAATGAATGTCGCTACTTTTATAAAGATAGATTTTTTTGGTAGGGTACATTTATATAACTCCCTTTATGTGTTATACTACACAAACCAAGTAATGGTAATCGATGACAAAGTCAATTCACATGAATCATACCACACCCAACTTTGGAATTACCGGTTGGGTCATGTCAATGAGAAATGTTTGACAAAATTAAATCAATATGGGTATTTCGATTCTTTCGAACTAAAACCACTTGGTGTATGTCATTCATGTCTAAAAGGAAAAATGACCAAAGCCCCATTTAGTGGGAAAGGTGAAAGGGCTAAAGATCTTCTAGAATTAGTTTACACATATGGGTTTGGACAATTTCTAGTTGAAGCAAGGGATGGGTTCTCGTACTTCATAACTTTTACTGATGATTTTAGTAGATATGGATATATTTACATAATGAGGTATAAGTCCGATTCTTTTGATCGGTTTAAAGAAATAAAGAATGAAGTTGAGAACCAACTTGTTAAGAAGATTAAGAAACTCCACTCAGATAGAGGAGGGTAATATCTTAATCAGGACTTCATTTATTTCTTATGATATTTTGGGATTCTATATCAACTCACTTCTCGTTACACACCTCAGTGGAATGGTGTAAGTGAAAGGAGGAACCGCACCCTGTTGGACATGGTGAGATCAATGATGAGTCATGTGAATCTTCCATTATCAATTTGGGGAGATGCATTACAAACAGAAGCACATATACTAAACCAAGTACCAACTAAATCGATAAATGGTATTCCATATGAGTTATGTAGTGGATGCCACGCCATGTTATCGAATTTACATGTGTGGGGTGGTGAAGCATTTGTTAAGGCCTCTTCAGGTAACAAACTTTCACCCTGAGGCACAAAGTGTATCTTTATAGGATATCCCAAGAAAACAAGGGGATATTACCTATACAACCCCTCAGAAAAAAAGGTTATAGTGGAAAGACACACCATATTCTTTGAGAGGGAGAACATATCCAAAAGAGATAGTGGGAGAAAGATAGACTTCAATGAAATCGAGGCTCAAGATACATAGGAGTTGGTACAAGAACAGATTCCACAAAGCCCTGTGGAAGAACAATCTGTTCCAGAGATACAAGAACTGCATAGGAGCATGAGAGAGGTCAGAGAACCAGAATGATATGGTTTTATTGTCTCTTAGGATGGTGACTCATTACTGGTTGACAATGATGATCCTCTTACCTACAAGGAAGCAGTTGAAGGCACAGACATTGCCAAGTGCAAAGAATCCATGAATTCTGAAATGGATTCCATGTACCAAAACCAAGTCTGGATTTTGGTAGATCCTCTAGTTGATGTAAAGACTATTGGTAATAAATGGGTATTCAAGAAGAAACTGTACATGGAGGGAAAAATCATCACCTATAAGGCATGACTGGTTGCAAAAGGTTTTAGACAGCGTCAAGGAATTGACAATGATGAAACTTTTTCACTGGTTGTGATGCTAAAATCCATCAAAATATTATTGTCCATTACCACTTACCATGACTATGAAATTTTTCAAATGGATGTCAAAATAGCATTCCTTAAAGGGAACATCTAGGAAGATGACTACATGAAAAAAAATTAAGGGTTTGTGACTCCAATGGATGCCAACAAGGTATGAAAGTTTCAAAAATTCATTTATGGATTAAAGGAAGCATCAAGGTCATGGTACATTCGTTTTGATGAAGCCGTAACAGAATTTGGCTTTGTTAAGAATGAATGTGAGTCTTGTGTCTACAAGAGGTTTAGTGGAAGTGCAGTCATTTTCCTAATAGTATATGTTGATGACATATTACTAATTGGAAATGAAGTACTTGTCTTAAAGTTAGTTAATTCATGGTTAGATAAATTCTTCTCCATGAAAGACTTGGGTGAGGCAGCATATATTCTTGTGATCAAGATCCATCGTGATAGATCCAAGAGAATGTTGGGCCTGATTCAAAGTACATACATTGACAAGATACTGAAGCGATTAAGTATGGAAAAATCCAAGAAAGGATTGTTTCCAGTGTCACATGGAATTCATTTTCCATGAAAATGTGTCCTCAAACACATGAGGAAAGAAAGAAAATGGCAAGGATCCCTTACACATCCGGGATTGGGTCAGTCATGTATGATATGATATGTATGAGGCTGGATGTTGCTTATGCATTAAGTGAGGTAGGCAGATATCAAGCTGATCCCGGAGACCGCCATTGGATGGCAGTCAAGACTATCCTTATGTATATGAGGCTTACTAAGTACATGTTCCTTGTTTATGGAGGCGATGAGGAACTAGTCATCATTGGACATGTAGATTCTAGTTTCCAGGCTCATCAAGATGACATGAAGTCACAGACTGGATACATATTCAGTTTTAATGGAGTTGCAGTGAGCTAGAAGAGCTCAAAGAAAAGTGGGGTGCTAGATTCTACAGCAGAGTCTGAGTATATCGCAGCTTTTGAGGTAGCTAAAGAAGTAATATGGATGTGAAGATTTGTCCAAGAGTTGGTTGTAGTACCGAGCAATAAATATCCCATCACACTCTATTGTGATAATACTGCAGTGGTGGCACTTGCAAAATAGCCAAGGTCACATCAACGGACAAAGAACATACTTCAGAAGTATCATCTCTTGAGGGATTTTTCTCAGAGAGGTGAAGTTGCAGTGAGCAGTATTTCCACAGAAGACAGCGTGGTGGACCCCTTGATTTAAGCCTTAACTCAGCAGAAACATGATCATTATGTGAGGTCTAGCAAAATAAAAGTCGTAGGCAGTTGGCTCTAGTCCAAGTGAGAGTTTTTAAGGGTTGGTGTCCTAAGAACCAATTGTTTTGTACATTGATTACTTGAATGTTCTCTTATTATATATTGTTCATTGTTCTGTATGACTATAATATAAAAATGTCCTAGAATATTTGTCATATTAATAAGGTCATGGAAGATCCCCTCTATGATGAGGACCTTGAAATACTATAACAATATTCTTAAATAAAGTTATGTGGTAGGATGACATACTATGATAGGACACATAGTATACAGACCGTCATGTGTTGGTACTTGTAAGAAAATGAGACCCTCTCTCATGGATTTTTCACTTGTTAATCTCCAAGATGAGAGATTATGAGAACAGACCCGCCAGTATCAATTCTGCATGTCTTGGTGTCATCGGACATTGCTATCTACAAGTGTGTGTAATAGTCCTTAGACTGGAAGATTATCATTAACTCATGTCATGACTCACACACTTAGATTTACAGACGAAAACCATCACGAAGAGAGTTAGAGAAAATTAGGGTATATTGGGTGCGTCATGAATGAAATGTTGTTAATGGATAAGTTAAAGAAGAATTTTTCCCTTCCATATTTATGGAACTAGATATCTCGGAACCTTAGATTGAAATAGAACTGTCGAACAAATTCCATGGCCATGGTGACATGATGAGTTTATTTTTGGATGTCAAAGAATGTCAGATCAAGCATATAGGTTTATGACACTACCATGAAACTTGTATGATGAGATGTAGAGACAAAGTGATTAAATTATACATTAAGTGTTCATATGTGGTGATACGTCAATGCGGCATCAAATTCTTTCTTTTGGGTGCCTTGACCCATTGCTAGATAGTAATCTTGGACTTTAGGCAAGCCCGCCTAATTACAACGAGAAAGAGGCCCAGAGGGTCACACACTAAGTGTATTTAAGTATCTCAAGTAGAATAATGATTATTCTCGTATGTGGTTTAACAATTATTCAAGGAAGCCTAAATCATTTTAATGTTGGAGGAATAATAAAATTGAAAACAAGTACACGTCGTGTATTATTAAATGTACACACCATGTAGTTTTCATATTGGAAAGGAAATGAATAAATGAAAACAAGATATAAACGCCGTGTACATTGAATGTACATGCCGTGTAGTTTTCAATGAAAAACAAGTACATGCCTGGTATTTATTATTACACGCCGTGTAGTTTTTCTAGTCGGGATTTTGAGGAAATTTCATTTTATTAAATGATATTTATTATAATCAATGTGGGCGCATGTCAAGGAATTAATGACTTTCCATGGGGTTTTAAAAAGATTTAATGAAATAAATAAAATGCATAACGCATTTATTTATTGTCATAACTCTACAACCTAAAACCCAATTATAAATATCCTCACAACCCCAACTCTTTTCCTATAAGAGAATCATTGTGCACAAAAATTCTTGATAATTCTTTCAAGGCCGAAAGAACCTCATCCTCTAGGAACGCTTTCAAGACTGAGAGAGATCCTATTCCATCGGATCAAGATGATCTAAGGAGGACAACGCAAGCAAAGGTTTCTCCACGCAAGCACTCAGAGACTACTTTAGCGACATCCATAGATACGAGGTGCACATGTGGATCACCAATAAGGGAAGTCTACACTTGGATTCTGCGACGCAACGAAGAATCACATCAGAACGTGATCAAGAATATCAACGAAGAAAGAACACCAAAAGGTACTTATTTTCAATTGATTAAATTAATTATAATCAACCTGGAATGATCCTACTTTGTGGTTCTGGTAATTTCCTTTTCTTTTTCTATTTCTATGAATCTATCCATGGAGACTAGCATTTATCGTCATATTGTTCCCGGATTGATCATTGCTAATGACAAAACGACAAGTGGGCACATCAACCCACGAGCTTCTGCTGCGCCCGGAACCTTCAGACATATCTTGAGGTGCTGGCGAGGGAAAAGGTCATCAAGAGGAAATTTTCTAGAACTGGTTTGTCATGAGAGGGAAGTAGTCATGATTTATCATGAAGCAGAGCTGTGGTATGAGTTTCTCGGTTTTTAGGGTAGAAGAATTTATGTTCGACCAGTGGTAGGTCCCATCCCTCAGCATCTCGTTTCTCCAAGGGTGGTGGATCTCAGGCCTATTCCAATGGATCAGACACTTGTTTTTATTATGGTGGATGAGGTCATCGGTAGAGAGAGTTCCTGACCTTTTAGAGAACTCATCATGCACCAAGTGTTCCGCTCCAGGTTCCTCCATTGAGGCAATTCCAACCAAGGTAGAAGTAGCAGGGTGCACCAGCTTTGGATTTGTATAGAGAAGATGGGGCAGGCAGAGGATTGCCCCGTGATGCTCCCCTTCCTCAGAGAGTAGAGTGTGGCCATGGTGGTGGTCTTCATCAGGGTTACATAGGTTATGGAGGAAGTTGTGTTCAGATTTATGCTTTATCATTGCCAACTTCAGGCGAGCCATACATCATTCGAGGTACCCTTTGCTTGTTTTCTACTTGTTTGTATACTTTTTTTGATTCAAGAGCGACACACTCCTTTATATCACCTGCCCTTATCCATGATTTGGTACTTGAGTTAGAGTGGCTTCTAGATCCCTTGGCATTGACTACTCCCGTTGGAGGTTGAGATGACTTGTTTGTATTATGTAGAGACAATGAGCTAGTGCTGGGGTAGCATCGCTCTTGGGGTGATTACCTATGTTTACAGATACAACCATATGATGTCACCCATGGCATGGATTGGTTGTATTCGGTGTAGGATATTGTGGATTGGTTCAGGAGGCATGTGGTGTTCTTCGATGTTGATGGAGATCCAATGGTGTTTGTTGGTGAGCGAGACCCTCGGATAGGTCATAGGCATGTTCCATCCTTACAATCCTTGATGGATGAGCTGATGTTGAGTTCTTTAGAGGTTAATCAATTGGCATTTCCTAGGGTCATAGAAGGGTACCCTGATGTCTTTTCAGAAGATGTTGTAGCATTACCTCCTCAACGAGAGATCGAGTTTGGGATTGAGCTACAGCCAAGAGAATCTCCTATATCTATGTATCCATAGAGGATGGCCCATTATGAGTTATGAGAGCTACGCATATAGCTTTATGGTCTGTTATAGTGCCATTTTTTTCAGCCAGGTGTGTTTCCATAGGGTTCACCAGTATTGTTCGTGAAGAAGGCTGACGGCAGTTTGCGGTTGTGTATCGATTATTGTCGCTTAAATAAAGTGACAATGAAGAATAGCTATCCTCTTCCGTGGATTTATGAGTTATTCAACCAACTAAAGGGTTCAAGTTCATTCTCAAATATCGACTTGCGGTCAAGATATCATCAGAAGCATGTGAAAGATGATGATATCCCAAAGACTACTTTTTGTTGTTGTCATGGGCATTACGAGTTTGTTGTAATGTTGTTCAATGTGACAAATGCTCCAGATGTGTTCATGGGATTGATGAATGTTCTGTTCCGCGAGTTTCAAGATAATTTTTTGGTGGTTTTCATTAAGGACATCCTTATGTACTCCACATCTGTGGAGGAGCATACAGATCATCTACACATCGTTTTGAGAGTTCTTCGTCAACATCATATGTTTGGGATGTTGTTTCAGTGTGTGTTTTTGGCTCAAAAAGTCCGTTTCATGGGTCATGTTGTGTCCCAGTAGGGAGTAGTTGTGGATACATTGAATATATAAAGAGTTTTTTCTTGGGAATCCCCCAAGATAGTGGTAGAGGTGCAAAGTTTCCTTGGTCTTGCTGGCTGACACATAAGGTTTGTAGCCGATTTCTCTCAGGTTGTGACTCCTTTGACAGCATTTACTAGGAAGGATCAGGCATTCATGTGGACTGATCAGTGTCAGAAATATTTTGAGTATCTAGTGGAGAAATTGGTAAGTTCTCTAGTTCTTTGACTTCCAACATAGTTAGTTCATTTTTGATGTTTTCTGTAATGCTTCGCATATGGGGTTAGGTTGTGTTTTGATTCAGAATAGATTAGTTGTTTCTTATGGGTCTCGATAGTTTCATCCCCACGAATGTAACTATGCCACCCATGATCTTGAGTTTGCAGTAGTATTGTTTTCTCGGAATTTGTAGATACATTACCTCATTGGTGAGTGCTTTTTGGTTTTCACTGATCATAAGAGCCTGAGGTATGTTTTCTCCTTGAATGACTTGAACTTGAGGCAGCGTTGATGGATGGAGTTCTTGCAGGTATACGATTTCGAAATATTTTATACACCTAGAAATGGGAATTCTGTAGATGATGCGCTGATCAAGAAGTCACATAGTGATACAGTGCCTGAATCCGGTGATTCTTGGAGAGTGATGG
Organism: Viscum album; assembly: GCA_963277665.1. Taxonomy (NCBI): domain Eukaryota; kingdom Viridiplantae; phylum Streptophyta; class Magnoliopsida; order Santalales; family Viscaceae; genus Viscum; species Viscum album. The sequence continues at coordinate 1,417,606,773 of OY728160.1, forward strand.
AAGAACTTTCAGCATTATATCTTGATATAGGAGAAGTTGGGGGGAAGAGGTTATCTTTTTCCGATAACGGTGCAGTCATCTCTAGTGTAGCAGGTGGAAATGTCCCAGTTGGGGGATCTAGAGGTGGAGGTCTGAAGAGACCATGTTGTTTGTGGCGATGCCCCAGATGGTTGGTCTGAGGATGAAAAACACTGAGTTTTGTATCACGGAAGGTTATTTTTCCTTTGGCAATGCATGAGATGGTTCTTAGATAGTTCCATAGTTCTTCTTTACTAGTGCATCATGAGGTGACAAAGATGTATCGAGGCTTGAGGAGTCAATTTTTTTGGATTGTTCTGAAGCATGCAGTTTTAGATTTTGTGTCTTGTTGTTTGGTCTTCCAGAAGGTGAAGGTCAAGCACCGTGTCCTCGGTGGTTTTCTCCATCCATTATATATTCATAAGTGGAAGTGGGAGTACATCTCAATGGACTTTGTTACTGGATTACCTCAATCTCAGAGAGGCCATGAATCTATTTGGGTGGTAGTTGATCGTTTAATGAAATCATCCCACTTAATAGCAATCAAGGAGTCGATCTCAGTGTATGTTTTGTCGAGTCAGTATCTAGAGGAGGTGGTGATACTCCATGGAGTCCCAAGGATGATCATTTCCGATCGAGATCCTCATTTTACCTCTAGTGTGTAGAGAGGTCCCCATCATGATTTTGGTTCTCATCTATCACTTATCACTTCTTTTCATCCATAAAATGATGGTTAGACAGAGTGGACCATCCAAACTCTTAATGAAATTTTGTGCTCTTGTGTCCTATATTTTGGATGTTTGTGGATGATGCACTTACCCTTGGGTGGAGGCTCATAGGACTTTGAGTCACCTTCTCATGGTGTAAACCCTTTGTAATGTAGACTTTAGGATATTATTTGAATGGGGCACACCAGGTGGAAATCCACATCTATATCTTTCATTGGATGTTCCTATCTCTTGACGTGTGAATTGATACTTAGAATTTTATATTATTATTAATGTGTATTATAAGTCGATTATTTTTATTTATGATGAAAACCATGAAAAAATATGTTCATAGAGAGGTATGATATGTTTGGTGTGTCACAAGTAATATTAAATTAATGAATAATGTGAGAAATAATTTTACCCTTCTATTATTTAAAAAATTGATATCTCATGGACTTTTATGGAAATGATATCGCCTAAATAAATCCATGGCTATGGTGTTGTATAGAAAATTTTCATTTCTATAAAGTAAAAGAAGGAGACATTGATCACATAGGTTGATGGAACTAGTGTGAAACCCCCTAGATTAGAGATATCATGATAACAAGATTATATTACACATTCAACATCTTCATGAGGTGTTATGTCATTTCAGAAGTAACTTATTTCCCTATGGAATCATTGGAATGTTGCTAAGTGCTAACCATGAACTTTGGGCTACTTCACCTAATGCCACTGAGAAATAACCCTGGAGGGTCTCACACTAACTGTATCATAAATCTTAGTTAAATGGGATATTATTATTTATTATTAATAAAGTTGAATAAATATTATTAACACACATGGTTTAGTAATTATTCATGTTTTCTTGATTGAATATATTCCATCACCACTTATTTGAGAGAATATTATATCAGCATAATATTTAATAATTTTCTATTTTCTATTTAGTGGATATATTGTTTATTTATATATTGGTGAATAATAAAGAGATATTTATTTAATAAATAAATATACATTATTCAAAGCCTAATAAATATTATGGAGGAATGGAGGACTGATTTTAATTGTCTGGTGAGAAATAATTTATACATTGAATATGGTTTGAATAAATAATATTTAATTTTCATTCACAAGTTTTTCAAATTTCAAGAAATAAAAAAATTATAGAATTGGGGTTCCTTATGGTTTAAATAAATATTTAAGGTAACTTTTGAATGAATTTATTTATAAACCCCTATGGTAGATAAAACCAATTATATTATTTTTCATTAGATCAAATTCATTTTTTGTGCACAATGAATCCAGAGAATTCTCTTGAAGCTCTAGATATGTCCCCTCTCTAAGAACGCTCCCAAGAATGGAGAGTAATCTTCTTCCACCCTCCACTCTTGAGACTAGAGAGATCATGTAGAATATTTTGAATGCAGTTATCATAGATATCAAAGAAAAATGATGCAAGAGATTAGTTTTTTCTATCATAGAACCTGAAGATTAATACGGAGACATTCATATATTTGTGAACATTTGTGGATCAAAACAAGAAGGGAATCTACTCTTGATTCCTGCAAATCAAAAATAGAACAATGTATTTCTGTTTTTAGATCCATAGATGAAGAAATTATTATCTCATGGTAATTCTTTAATTTATTAAATTAATTATAAATAATATGTGATGATCATGATCTCTAGTTCTGGAAGTTTATCCACTGTATATTCTATTTGATTAAATTTTGTTGATCACAACATTTATCATCATTTCAATATCTGATTGATCATTTATCATGAAAAAAATACAAGTCGGGAACAACCCATCACACACTTCCTCTATGCACAAAACCTACAAATATGTCATAACTTGGCATTATAAAAATATGGGAGTCAGATTATGCAAAATTCCAAGTGAAAATATTTCAATTCAAGTGGGTTGATATTAGGAATGTTGTTGAAAAAATGAATTGGGATTCATGAAATTGTATTTTAGTATGGAAGGGTAAAAATATAAACCATTTATAATTGTATCATAGTAATTACAAGTATTTTATGTTCCTAGTCCCACACACCGAAAATGGTCAATTTTTCTTTTGTCGACCAAAACCATTGAAGGGTTAGATGAAAAATCAAATAAGGTTAACACTTTTATTGGGATGCCATAATCAATTTTCAGAGGTCCCAAAGTAAACATGGTATTTAATTTCATAAGAGATCAAAATGAAGGGATTATATACTTGATAGTGGGTTCAAATACCTTCAACCTTTAAAAAAATAATTCAATAATAAAGATATATTTTTTTAATTTATGTTGTGTTACTTCATATAATTAATTTTTCACTTCTGCTTTTACGTAATACAAATTAAATGATCAACCACTTCTGCAGATAATGAATTATTCCTATATCGATGCTAGAAATCTTGAAGAATAAGAGGTTTCTCAACCTTCTAGTCCTCTATGTTTGGAGTAACAACAACCTTCTACACATGCCCATGATACCAATCTAGAGGAACAACATTTTGATGATGTTAATCCTAAGGAAATAATTGTTGGTGAAGAACCAATGTCCTAGAAAATACTGGAGGGTCATAGTGTGACAGTATTAGTAAGAATTATTTAGGTTAAAAACAAATTCATAAAATACGAAGATGGATGGAATGTGTACAACCAGCCTATTAACTACAACAATTCCATGTATAGTTGTTTCATTAGGTTCACCATTCATAAGTTCTTGTAGATTGATATAGATTTGTGGTACTATGTTGTGTCCATGCTTAAGAAATTTATTTAGGAAGAGAGTAAGGTAAAATTATGATATCATTTATTTATTTTAATAAAAAAATAATATAATGAAACATTTATTTAATCTTCATTATCCCTTATAGAGTTCATTTATAGTAGATAACATCCATAAGAAATTTGTATTGAGGTTTGTTGTAAAGTCTCGCATAGGATTTCACACAATTCTAATGAATTTTCCTATCAAAGATGTTAATGGTAAAATAAACCTACAACCGCTTCATATATATGCACACCTGATAAGATAAGAGGCGTTGGATGCCTTTACTAGTTTTCATGAGGAGAAATATTTGTAGGTACATTATGGATGGTAATACATAGTTTCAAAATATATGTATTAATCACTTTAATTAAGAATTATTAATTTATGAAACAGAAACTGAGTTCTAAAAATAATCAATGGGAAAATATCCAACATACCCCTAATGTAAAGAATGGAAGGGATAATATTCACTTGGAAAAAGTTTCTATGCCTTTTAAATTGACCACAATACTTTTATTTGACATAAAACACAAAATAATTATGTTCCTCTATTTATATTTATATTGATTAATCCAAATCCAAATCCAAATCCACATCCATACCATGTCATGTTCTATGGAAAGAGGCATGTGTAAATAAAAATGGGATACTAATAGATTAAACTATAAAAATAGTGTGGGAATCATGTGAAACTATGAAATAATAAACATTTTTTATTTAAATTTATATTACATAACAATGGTTTTATATTTTATAATATATTTTATACAATATATTCATAAGATTCATCATTAGAGATATCGGATGAATAACTATTATCAGTGGCCTTGAAGAGTCTAGAACAGTATGTTTGTGTCATAGGTGCGGGTTTTGGGGTGACACCTAAAACATATGTTGATAAAGGAAAAGAATGTAGGGATAAAGATAAACAAATGTAACATCTATATGCATGATCATCTTCTCTTGAAGAAAAATTTCATTAATAGTTTGATTTTATTGAAAATGATATATGAGGAAGAAAAGTGAATAAGAAACTCAAGAATATCAATTATTTGATGATCCCCCCCCCCCCTTACCCCCACCAGTATTGAGGTGAGAATTCCCCTCATATAGTTATCTTATATTAGGTAATCAGTATTCTCATAATCGTTTCTGTGTAATTTGAATATATAAAACACCAATGCTTTTCCTGTACTGACATTGAATAATGTGAAAATTATTATTATTTATATCTATCAATACCCACATGTCACCTTGTTTTGAGGGATACTATGTTAAATATCCAATAAGAGACTCTATACAAAAGACAACTTCTAATAGGTCATGTGAGAATGGGGATTAGTGTAGATCATGAGATGAGATTTGACCTACTTGTTCCACTTGATGAAGTAGAAATTCATACATTCAATAAATCTATTTTAACATTCATTTAATTTATGTTAGATCTTGTAAAAAAATATTTCAACATGGAGGTATTAATTTCCAATTTATTCTTAATGAAAAACCTTTAACAATTATTAAAAAATGTCTGAACAAATAAATGTTATTACAGATGGACAAAGGGGGTGAGATGAAAGTTCTAATGAAAATGATCTAAAGTATCAACTGAAAAATCATAAATAACTTCACAAATTAACTTTACCCTTCCCATTCAATATCCACATTTACCAACATTGAAGGTCCTTGTTGATAAAAGGGTACAAAGTTGTAGTAATGATATAGTAGATTTTAAAGAACACGTGTATGGATATTCCGTTACAGACTATATTTCTATTGAAAATTTAAATGAAATACTTAAATATGCTTGTCTATGAGTCTTATTTTTAAATATATATATATATATATATGAGGTGTGTTTTCATGATTTTTTTCCAACTGCTTATCCACTATGTTAATTATGACTAAACAAAATTAATATTTTTATAGGCTTCTTTTTCAAAACTTTTTGAAGGGAACCCCCTATGAATATAAATATGGACTCAATATTACTTTTATCACTTATACACAACTAAATTCATGGGATTCAAATCAAATTTATGCAATATTGGAAAAAATAGCCACATCATTTTAAAGAAAAATTATAGAAGATAGAATCTTATTATTACCAATGATATAGGGATAAAAATCTACAATGTAATCATACCAAATATATTTTCATTCCTTCCATTAATTATTACTTTTTTCTCTCTTAGGCAACATTGGATACTTTTTGTTATCAATTTTGATACTCCAAATATTTATTTTATGGATTCAATACATGGATACCCAACAAACTAACCACATGTGATGACATTTTTCAATTTGTAATATACTATATCCATTGTTTTAAAATTAAACATAAATTTATATTTTTTATATTATGCTTTAATGATATTTCTTTTGTGATAATGATGTGTTTAAATATGATGAAAATCATGGCATGAGAAAATTCTATGCGTACAAGGATCCTATCAACTTCTACAAGTGGATAAGTAATAGGGTATATATAATAATATTTCACTATCAAAACACATATAAAAAATAGTTACTTATTTTCACAAATATTTTTTTTGTTTGTGAAAAAAACCAATGGAAAATACTATTGTTATTATGTTAGATAATTTATTAGGGATATCATATTCTATCAATAGAATATAATCCACAAAGAAGTATTTTCAAAGACAATTACTATTTCATTTAAAATAATTATTAATACTTTTTGTGCTTATATGTTTCTAATACTATCATGAATATATAAAGTCCTCATATTCACAATAAAAAAATAATTTTTTTTATAAATGACTGGGAAGCATAACTAGTTTCAGAATGTACACATATATCATGAATATTTGACTTCTTACTACTTATTTAGTATATTTTCTCATCATTTTTTCCTTTTTTAGTTAATTTCCTCATAATTTTTACATGATACTTATTTTTCTAATTTTCATAGATATACTTATCAAATTATTCACACAAAAAAAAGATGATTCACTCATGTACTATGATCATGAACTATAGGATAAAATTTCATTGTGGAATCAACCTTACCTCAATCTCAGACACAGTGGACCTGGTTTGACTCAAATTTTGTGGTTTCAATTTAACATAGGCATTTTATTAATGTATTGTTTCATATTTGTGTTTAATTTTTTTCTTTATAGTATTACTAACATAAGAATTTTTTTCTTTTATAGGTGGATTATTTTTGGTAAGTCATATTTTTTTGACTCTCTACAGCAAGTTAAAAAAAGAGAGAATAGGTTTCTTTTAGATGAGGTGTTTTAGGAAGCATGGGTTTTCCACTTCTATAAAAATGTAATAGTTATCACTTTTTGTATTTTTATAGACAATTGAATTAAATAAAATACAACGCATACTCAATTAGACACTCCTAAATCTGATACAGAGTGTGCTCAGTATGACTCAAATTATATGTTTTTTTTATAATTTAAATTTTAGTTCAAAACACACATCACATACTCAAAACTAACAAAAAATATTCATATTATTTTGATACTATAGGAAAATGAACCATAAGTATTTTTCGATAGGTAGGATTCATCCCCACATCAATCAGACACACGATATGACCGGTTTGAGTCCAAGTGTGTCTTTTTATATAAAATTAACATTAATTTTAGTAAAGACAATTATTGAAATACACAAAACTAAGAAAATTAATTCATATTGTTTTGATATATTATAAGAAATATAAAAAAGTCATTTATGACTTTTAGGAACCATCCACACATCAATCTGACACATGGTGTCACTGGTATGACTCCAAGTGTGTCTTTTAATTTAAAATTGACATTAATTTTAGTAAAAAAGACAACTGACATACTCATAATCAAGAAAAGACATTAAAATTGATTTGATACACTATAAAAACAATAAATATGTCATTTTTTATATGAATTAATTATCGTCACATCAATCTGATAAATAGTGTGCATAATATGACTCAAAGTAAGACTTTTTATTTAAAATTGACATTAATTTTAGTAAAAAGGACAACTAAAATACTTCAAGATGATAAAATTACTTCAAGTTATTTTTAAACTTTATTAAAAATATCCATAAGTCATTTTTGATTTGTAGGATCCAGCTTTACCTAAATCTGATACATGTTGTGTCTTTTATAACTCAAAGTGTCCATTATCAGTTTAAAATTGATATTTTAGTTGAAAAAGTGTTTCACTAACTAAAATACAAGAAAATGTTATCTAATTGTCATGATAATTTAATAAAAAGATTCATAAGTCAGTTTTGTTGTGTATGAATCTGTATCACATAAAACCAACACATGATGTGACTGGTATGACTCAAAGTGTGTGTTTCCAGTTTGAAATGACATTTTAGTTAAAAATACAATTGAAATAATCGGAATCATGAAAACTAATTCATATTTTTTTATACTTTATAAAAATGATCCGTAATAAATTTGTGACATCTAGTAATAAACCGCACCTCAATATGACATACTGTATGACCAGTATGACTCAAAGTGTGTCTTTTTATTTAAAATTAACATTAATTTTAGTAAAAAGGACAAGTGAAAATCTCAAAACAATGAAAATGTATTTTTATTGTTTTAATAAATTAGGAAAACAATTCATATGTCGTTTGTAACATGTAGGAATCAAATCCACATCAATCTGACTCACATTGTGATCGGTATGACTCCAAGTGTGAATTTTTATTTAAAATTCACATTAATTTTAGTAAAATGGAAAAGTCACATACTCAAGAGAAAAAAGATTCATTCATATTATTTTGATACTTTAGAAAAAAGTTGTATAAGTCATTTTTTATGTGTAGGAATTAGCCACGCCTCTATCCAACACACGGTGTGATCGGTATGACTCTAGGTGTGACTTTTTATTTAATATTTGCCTTAATTTTAGTAAAAAGGATATGTGACATACTAAAAACCAATAAATGCATTATTATTATTATTATACATTAGAATAATGATCTATAAGTCATTTTTTACATTTAAGGATCAACTACATCTCAATCTAATTCATGGTGTGACTGATAGGACTCCAAGTGTGTGTTTATTTAAATTGACATTAATTTTAATAAAAAGGACAAGTGACATACTCAAAACCCATAAAATAAATTCAGATTGTTTTGATACTTTATAAAAATGATCCATAAGACATTTGAGTTTTGTAGGAATCACCTTCACCTCAATCTTGTGCACGATGTGACCGGTATGACTCCAAGTGTACATTTTTATTTAAAATTGACATTAAATTTAGTAAAAAGGAGAAGTAAAATAATCAATTCAAGGAAAATGGATTTTTATTGTTTTTATACCTTATAAAAATGATACATAAGTAATTTTTAAATTGTATGAATCATCTTCACCTCAATATTATAAATTGTGTGCATGTTATGTCTCAATGTGTCTCTTATTAATTTATAATTGACATTTTAGTTCAAAACATGTGTCACTCACTGAAAAATAATAAAACAAGCTCAGATTATCTTGTTAATTTAGGAAAATGACTCAAAAGTCATTTTTTGATTTGTAGGAATCAGTCTCATATCAAACCGCTACATTTTGGGACTCTCATAACCCAAAGTGTGGGTTTTCAGTTTAAAATGACATTTTAGTAAAAACACAAGTGATATACTAAAAATCCAGAAAACAAGTTTGGATTGTTTTGATAATTTAGTAAAATGATACATAAGTTATTTATGATATATAGGAATAAACTCCACCTCAACCTAACACATGGTGTCATCGGTATGACTCCAAGTGTGTCTTTTTATTTAAAATTTTCATTTTAGTAAAAAACACAGGTGACATAATCAAAACTAAGAAAACAAATTCTGATTGTTTTGATAATTTAATACAATAATCCATAACTAATTTTTGATTTGTAGAAATTATTCACACCTCAATATGATACAGGGTGTCTCTGGTATGACTCAATGTGTCTTTTATCAGTCTAAAATCAACATTTTAGTTCAAAATGTGTGCCAATCACTAAAAACCGAGAAAATGTGCTCGAATTATCTTGATAATTTAGGAAGATTATTCAAACATCATTTTTGATGTTTGCAAATTAGTCTCACATCAAACCAATGCATGGTGTGACTGGCATGACTCAAAGTGTGTGTTTTTGGTTTAAAGGAAATTTTAGTAAAAAATCAAAGTCACATACTCAAAACATAGAAAAATTATTCATATTGTTTTGATACTTTAGAAAAATTATCCCTAAGTCATTTGTTACATATATAAATTAGTCCCACTTTAATTTAACGCATGGTGTGACTGATATGACTCTAAGTGTTTCCTTTTAAAAAAAAATTGACATTTTATTAATGAATCTTTTCATATTTATTATTAATTTATTTCTTTATAGTATTACTAACATAAGAATTGAATAATTTATTCATGATGGTTTTCCCTACCATAAATCAATTGAATAATTTAAATGGAATGAACTATTAAATTGCAGCAAGGTCAGTCCAATTGATGCTTACATTATTAAAGGATTTTATAGAATTGTGATATAATGTATGAGAGGTTATGCCTCACACCTATAGTTATAAACATTATTAATTCTTGATAAAGGTTATGGTGTGATGGTAAATGTTCTGTTGAGTATGGAAATATCACACTCCCTTATATTGGATGTTAAGAATAAAGTCTCAGACCATTAACACTAGTTGGACGGTGGGATTGACTCACCATGTCCCTTGTTTTGAGTGTTATCATGATAGACTACTAACCATCTCGAGTGAAAAGCATGGAACCCACTCATTATGAGATGTATGGCATGTACCCTATTACATGAGCTTATATGCTCCATTAGACTGGTTATGGATGTTTGATTTATGGTCTGATCCAGCCAGCACCTAGTATTCTAGATACGTATAGGTGGATGAAATGAATAACTATAACTATTTGTATCACTATATATATATATGGACCCCAATAAAACACTCATTCCAATTATGACCTGAAGTAGGTAGCACAACTAGGTGTCTACTAGGAACCTGGGCTAGTTGTTTATTTATTTCAGCACTTTTTTATTTTTCTATTGATACCCACACACTGGCTTGAGGCTTTTGATATTATTACTCAGTTGTCTAGTTATTTATTCTTCAGCTACTTTATTATTATGTATGTTTATATGTGCTTTCATTTTAGTATGCTTTTTGGTTGTATCGGTTGTGCCACTCTAATAATAGGGTATAGTCTCCCCACTATACCACATTCACACCCTCACTGCTAATCAGTAGCCTCTGGCATATGAGGACGTGCGCTTGAGGCCATGTGACCCACCGGCTCAGGGCATGGGATAGGAGGACCCCATGTTAGGATGTTACATTACTGTATATATATATACATACATACATATATATATATATAATTATAAATATATATATAAATACTTTTTAAATTTATTTATTTATAATTATAATTATAAATAAATTCATAAATATTTAAATAATTATAAAATTATAATAAATATATTTAAATAAAAAATTTATTTAATGTATTTATAATTATATATAAATACTTTTAAAATTTTTATATTTATACATTTAATTATAAATAAATATTTATTTATTTAAATAATAAATATAGTTATTATATTTATAATTATATATATTTTTATATTGATATAAATATATATATAGATATATGTAATTATATAAATATAAACAAGCAGTGCGGACCATTAAGTATAGTAATAAAAATACATATAACTATTTAAAAATATATAATTATGTAAAAATATATAACTATTTAAATATATTTATAATTATATAGAAATATTAGTAAATACATTTTTATAATTATAATTAAATATATACATTTATACAATTATATAATTATTAAATTATTATTAATATATTGAAATAATTAATATATTTATTATAATTCAATAAATAAACATATTTATATATTTATATATATTTATATATATTTATATATATATACACACATATAAATATATAAATAAATACATAAATTTATTTATAATTATATAATAATATTTATAAAATTAAAATTAATATATTTAAATAATAAATATATTTATCATATTTATAATTATTTAAATATATATAATAATATAAATATATTTATAAAAATATAAAAATATTTGTAAATGTATAGAAATATTTTTGAATATATTAATTTATATATATATATATATATATATTATTAAGTTTAGATTTTTATCATCACTTTTTTAGCATTGTTAATGATATATCTTTATCAGTGCTAAAAAATTAATGACATAACCAAACTTTATCAGCACTAGAATTTTAGGGCTGATAAAAAATTCTTTTATCAACGTTTTTTTAGCACTGATAAAAAGGTATCTTTGTTAGCACTAAAAATTCTCTAATAAAGAGTATTTTTATCAGTGCATTCTAGTCTATCACTGATAAAAATGATCTTTATCAGCACTTTTTTGAAAGTGCTGATAAAAGCCCTATGTGATCTTATAAAAAGAACACTAACATACTACTGTCACCACTCACACCTTCAATCTCTCGCAGAACCGTACTATGGTCGTCGTCGCTCTCCTTCTCATCGTACACTACCATCACTATTTCTCTCTGCTATCATTGTCACTCCCTTAGTAACCTAATCCACACAGAACCAAACCCTCATTTCTCTTCATCAATGAATCTATCCTCTCAAGATCTAAGGTATGGGATTATTTTTTTCTCATCTTTAATCACTTATTCCATCTAGTACATTACCCCCTCTGACCTCCATGCATGTAGTACCAATGAGTTCCTTTCCATCCCATGTTAGGTGTTCACAATCAAAGGTGAGATGTTTCCATTTAGATGATGTAGGTATTTCTATGAAACACCCACTATAATTAATATGTTGTGATTCTTAGTGGTTTAAAATGTTTTCTTATAAATCCCTAAGTATATGGTATACCCATCGTGGGTTGGAAATGTTTTTCAAATGTGTTTTGATGTTGGGCATGACAAAGTTTTGAAATGGATTTCTCTTGTTTTGTTTTGAATTGATTTAATGGAATATCATGTGTTTGATTACAGGTCCAAATACACCCTTAAATTTAATTCAAAGGTTCTAAAGAGGTCCTTGAAACCGAAAAGTTTTTAAAATGGAGGTTGTGTGATTTTTAATGGGCTGTGTTGATGCCAATAAAATGGTTTAATATATTTCTAGCCTGTGTACAATTTTTAAGGTGATTTGTGGAAAATATATGGTTTCCCAATAACTATCAAAGTTATATTTTGTAATTTTATTTCCAATTATGTTTTGAAATATGATTTCAAATATTGTGACATATCATGGAATCCTAATATTCTTTTGAATGACTGATTAGAACTTTCAAAGAAGTTGTTTTCTAAAACATGTGATACCCTCAACTGAGTCCCTTATGATTTATATGCTAGTTATATCTTGTGACCACTTGGGGGATGTTTTTAATTTTTATCTCTTTATATAATAATTATGCATTATTTTGAAACCGGCTATTTCTTGTGAGGGTATATGAGGTGATATGAGTTTCATTTTAAGTTCTTAATGTTTATTCTTTTCACTTTTCTTGGTTTATCACCTCTATTTATTGATATTGTGGAAGTTTTAGGAATTATTAAATGGAATTTTTGAGTAAAAACTCAATCATAACTTGTGATTGGATATAAGTAGGAATCATGGTAGTTTAGAAATCATGGATGGTACCCCATGGTATATTTGGGCTCCATGGATGGTTATAGGGTCAAACTAGTTTGACAAGGCTGTCAGGATTGATATGTTCTTATAGGTCAACCTAGGATTTGTTTCACCATTTTAGATCATGGTACTTGAGTTGTAGGGATTTTTCTACAATGCTTGGGTCCTTTTGAATAATTTAGAGGATTTCATCCAATAACCTACTTGTATCGCCTGATGCTCGACTTTATTACATGGCCCATCATTAGTGTTTCATTTTACATCACATATTCAATAATTTATTAAATGTTCTTCTTGGATTGTTTCCATATTGTCAAGTGACATTGAAATACTTTTTTAAAAAAATTTGCTTGGAAAAAATTATATAATTGATTAGTGGTATAAAATAAGTGATTTCAAACAATTCCAAGAAACACTACCCATTAAAAAGGGAATCTATGACTTTGATTTCATTTGATAACACTTAAAAAAATTCATACATCTCATTAATGTTGATGGATTTATTTGAAAAATCATATTCATGTTTTTTGTTTCTAAAGAAACACTTGCATTTATGTCTTTTTAAATAAATAACTCGTATAAAATAATTCTTCTTCAGTAAACAGTTTATAAATCATAATATGGTGAAACTAATTTTAATTAGTATTTTCAAAAGCATATTAAGGATATTATTGAATCAATTACACAACATTTATCACTTATAATATCTATTTTTTAAAAATTTAATAGTTTATTTGTTTTTTAAAATAAAATTTATAATTAATTCATGAATAAAATAATTCAAATTATACAATTTTTATATTTCTTAACATATGTAATTATTATTTTAATATGAAATAAATCAATTAATGTGAGTTAACCGAACATATTGGATCATTTAACACATAGTTTAGTTTTTGTAAATATTTTCACAACCTCTTTGTTTACGATTTTTGAGAAATGAAAATATCTTTTATTGAAAAAATAACTTGTTTGAAATTATTTTTTTATTTTTTCTTTGAAAAAACGCATTTTATAAAAAAAAATTATAATTTTCAAAAATTAATGTTGATTATCTTTATTTCCTTAAAAAAATTGTTATATTTTTAAAACTAATTTTTCAATTGTATCTATAGAGATTTTTTATATTTTAAACACAAAAAGATTTTTTACCTATTTTCTTGATCATTTTTTAATCAATCCTTTTATTGGTTATGATTTTAAAATTTAATCAAGCATGTTTCATGAATAAAATTATTTTAGTTATAGGAAACAATTTTATTTTATTTTAGACTAATGAAATAACACTTATGCATTTACAAACTACAGGAATGATGAAAAACATGGTTTCGATTTCCAAGACATTAAGACCCTTTTGTTTGAGTCCTATTACCTCAAGAATTTCCCACATATGATAAAAAATTTTCCAACAATCTACAACAAAACACTCACATCCATCATTAATAATATTTGAAAATATAATTCCATGAAACGGTTCCACATAAATAATTTTGAAACTCTATTTATGGAGATAAATATCGTGTTACAAAACTCAAGATAAATATAATATAAAAAATTTAAACTAAAGAATAAATACATATGACCGACCTATTCAAATAGATCGATCGTAGATAGATCCATACCATCCTTATTTAAGAATTCTAAAATTATATTTCAAAATAGAGTATACTCTGTCTCATCATTAGTGAATGTTAGAGCACCCAACTGATCCTTCTCATGTTCACACTAATCAATGATCCCCTTGTGGGTATCAGACTGTTATTACTAATTTTTTCTACTTTAGACAGCAATCTATGAAAAATTTTCTAATGAATATATAACACCCTAGCATATGAACATTTAGATTTTATGGGATAACTATCATCCTCATCGGCTTCATCTCTTGAATAGTTATTATTGCATTTTGTTTCTTGAGGATCATCATTCATCTCTTCTAGATGTTAACCTATTTTTCTTGTACTTCCCTGAGTAGTATTCATCCCATACCAGGTATAAGAGATTATTTTAGATGAATTCATAGGATGAAAACTACCTCCAATGGTGTAATTCTTTAATTGAATTCAATTACCCATTTCATTCAAAGCATGCTAAAATTATTTGAAACATTCAAATGTTGGGTTCCCATTATTTGAAAGGCCCATTTTTTGTATTTATTTATTTTCTTAAATATTAAAATTTCTGAATCAAATAGGATGGATATGAATTTGAAATGGATATATGCTAATCATATGAAAAAAGAGTATGAAGATGGGGGGGAACATCTCATAATTTTTGAAAAATATCATGAATATGTCCCTTCTTAAATCCTTTTTCCTTGTTTACATTTTTTATTCATGAACAATTAGTCTGGAAGAGTTGGAAGAAAACTTGACCATCATATAATACATTATAGTTATAAATTTAGGACCAAATATGGGGGAAAATGATTGTATCCATTAACAAGGATAGTGTTTCATTTTATGGATCATCTGCTATGATTACAAGTGTGGAAAATTAAGAACACCATATAGAGGATTTTGATATAGGTTTGAATGATAACAAAGATTGTATTGAAGAAATCATAATGAAATTTGAATATGAACTTCATGATTGTCCAAAATTTCTTAATAAGTTAAAGAGTCGGGAAAATAAACCATTATATGTTGGTTTTACTAAATATATAGCATTGTCAGGCATACTCATGCTGTATAATTTAAAAGATGGAAATAGATGGAGTGATTCCAATTTTACTAAACTACTCACTCTCTTGAATTATATGATCCCAGAATAAAATGAGCTTCATAGTCAAACATATGATTCTAAATGAATGCTAATTTCAACGGGTATGATCTATAAAATAATAAATTCATGTCTAAATGACTATATATTATTTCTCAAGGTACACAAATCACTTATAGAATACCCAAAGAGTGGTGATTCTCCATTCAGTAAATATGAATCAATTCATGTAATAGTTTTGTGGTACTTTCCAATCATTCCATATTATAGGAATATACATATAATTGAGGATAATAAAAGGTAATTAATGTGGAATACAGATATAAGAAATAAATATGGAAAACATTGTCACCTGATAGACTCTCCTCAGTAGAGGATAATTTTTTATCAGTATCTTGAATTTTTAAATGATCAGAGAAACCATCATCTTTTTCTATCTATATATGGGTTGAATCCTTTTTTTTTCAAATAATTATTGACAGTGCATGGTCAGTTATGTTGGTAAATTATAACTTTCTATTGTGGTCTTTCATAAAACAAAAATATATTATGTTATCTATGATTATATGGGGACCAAAAAGTTTGGGTAATGATATTGATATTTATCTAGATCCACTGATCAAATATTTGGAATTATTATGGGATTTATGAGTTACATTTTATGATGCTTACAGAAATGAATATTTTGTTTTCAGATTCATGTTATACAATATGATAAATGACATTCCTACTGATGGAAGTTTTTCTAGATATATAATTAAAGGAACTCATGGGTGTCCCATTTTTAAACAAGGTACATATTCAATTATGTGGAGAAATTCATTTAATAATTTGTTTCTAAGACATCATAGAGTTCTAAATAGAAAATAAAAGTGCCAATATTGAATGACATCATTCGATGGGAGTTCAAAAGCACATACACCACTATCTCCACTAATAGGTGATCAACTATTTGAAAAAGTAAATGATTTGAACACTAATTTTGGTAGACCTTTTTTGATAAACCTTGCGAAAACTAATTGGAAAAAGATATTATCTTTTTTTGAATAAATCTAGTGGAATTATTTATATGTCAGGAATTTTATTAATGTTATGCATGTTTTAAAAATTTTATGTGATAGTGTCATTGGAAAATTGCTAAATTTACCCAAAAAGTGTAGAATTAAGGCTAGGTCCAATAGGTTTTACCTGAGAATATGGGAATCATTGGAACCAGTGAAGGGTGAAAATAGAATTTTCTTCCTCCCACTACTTACACTCTTTCTAGGTAGGATAGATATCAGTTTTTCAAATTCGTGAATGATGTAAAGGCTCCATATGGGTTTTTGTTGAATATCAAGAAAATCATTTCAAGGACTGATTTAGTGTTAAAGGGTCTGAAGTAACATGAATATCATTTTTTATGCAATATATAATACCTTTATCTTTATGTTTCTTTTCTCCTAAGAATTTTTATTATACATTAACCAAACTCTATATATTTTTCAAACATATATGCAGTAAAGTTATAGACTCAGAAAAATTTACAACTATGGAAAATGAAATTGATGTCATATTATATGAATTGGAAATGTTTTTCCTAACATCATTCCTTGATATGATGGGCCACTAGGTAAGAAATATTTTCATATGAGATCATGTACATTATAGATAGATGTACCTCATTAAATGGTACATGAATATTTTGAAAGGGTAAGTAAAAATTGATGTTTACAAGAGGTTTGTAATGTAGATTTATATATTGCTGATGAATTCATTTGATTCTATGATGACTACCTATTCGGTGTGGAAAGCATTGTTCTACCAAAATCTCATCCCATTGGTAAGCTTATTAGTGAATGAATTTATCAAATAGATGTTGTCACAATCACTATTAGAGATCAGGAGAAGGTCCACCTTTACATTTTTCATAATAGTTTAGAGTTTTACTCATATTTTGAAACCAAAAAATAAATTCTTAGGCATTCAAATCCATCACGGGCTGATAGTTCAATATCAAATACACTTAATAAATTGTTTATAGGATGGTTTAAATACAATATTTTTAAGGATTCAAATGAAAATCTTGATTCAATTTCAGAACGACATCATGGATATCCATAAGACCAAGTGTGCACGTATTATCTTATAATGTTTATGTACTTAGTGGTTATAAATTATATAAAAATGAATATAATGAATTTAGTACCATGAAAAATAGTCGAGTTACACTTTTGGTTGAAGTGATGCATGTATCTGGTACCACGAAAGAAATTCAATAAATGTGAATACTGTGGGAGTAGGTTCCCTAGGACAAACTTATATGTACTTTATGATTACCTATATTCAAAAATTTTAATATTATTCAACTTCTTATCAAATCATGATTCTTATTCTTTGTAATGTAGTGTATGATAATGTCGTAAGAGTAGTTTTCACACTAAAAGGTCATAGTTGTTCCCCGCTTTGATGAGAACCAAAAAATGATACTACACTACTCTAAAATATTTTTTCTATATAAGGATTATATAATTTTAGGAATTAAATGATATAGGCTATAAGGGGTTGATACTCATAGAACATTGAGGCACATTCTCATGGTGTACACCCTTGGTAATATCTCGTGTAAGATATTATATGAGAATGAGACATGCTGGTAGGAAATCCACATTTATATGTGTCACTCGATGTTATTGTCTATGGATGTGTGTATTCATCCTTAGACATTAATAATATTATCATTTATTATTATATATCACATACTTTGATGTGTTTATAAAAATAGTGATGACATATGTTCATGGAACGGTAGGATACATTGGGGGAGTCATGAGTAATATTACATTAATGAATAATGTGAGAAATGATTTTCCACGTATATTCATTAATGGAATTTGATATATATGTCCTTTTATGTAAATGATATATATTAAATAAATCTAAGATGATTTTGTTCTATAGGAAAGTTTTATTTCCAAAAATTCAAAGAAATGGACATCAAGCACATTGGTTGATGGCACCAGTGTGCAACCTGATTGAATAGAGATATCATGATAAATGGATTATATTACCCAGTAAGCTTCTGTATGAGGTAGTATGTAATTTTTTAATTATACTGATTCTCTATGGGTGACATGGAAAATTTCTAGAGACTAATATTTTACTTTTGGATACTTCACGTAATGCCACTAATAAAGAGGCCTAGAGGGCCACACACTAAGTGTATACAGAATCTTAGTTAAATAATATATTATTATTAATTATTTAAAAAGAAGAATAAATGTTATCCCCATATGGGGTTTAATAATTATTCATGTTTTCTTGATTTCATATATTCATTCACTGTTTATTCGATAGAATATTATGTGATCAAAATTTTTAGCAAATGTTTATTTTCTATTTATTGAATATATTACTTATTTATTAGTGAATAATGTACTGATATTTATTCAATAAATAAATGGACATTATTCAAGGCCTAATAAATATTATGGAGGAATGGTGGGCTGATTTTAATGGTTTGGTAAGAAATAATATATATATATATATTGAATATTATTTTATTAAATATTATTTTATGTTAATTCACAAGTTAATCACAAATCAAGAAAGAATTATATTTTTTTTATAATAGACATGAGGTTCCAAATGTATTAAATAAATATTAAAGGTAAATTTTGAAAATATATTTTATCCAAAACCTAGAAGTATATAAACCCAATTATAGTATTTTTTTATTAGAGCCAATTTATTTGTTTTGTTATGCACAACGAATTTGGGTAATTCGTTCAATGCCCTAGAGATATCCCTTCTCCAAGATATCTCTTAAGAATGGAGAGGGATATTCCTCCACCCTGCACTCTCAAATCTAGAGAGATCAAGGAGAATCCTTTGGAATCAATTCTCATTGATATTAAAGGTGAAAAAAATAAGTGATAGAAACATCTTTTCTAGCACTCAAAGATAACTACGACAACCATTAAAATTTTGTGGAACACTTGTGGATTACCTATAGAGAAAATATTATATTCATTCCTACCAAGCAATGATGGTAAAATGTAGATCTATTTTCAAATATATAAAAAAATAATTCTTACAAGTAAATTATTTAATTGAATAAATTAATTATAAATTCTATTTTTTGATCATGTACTCTAATTTCATCTTTTTATCCATTGTCTATTTGCTGTAATTCAATTTCATTGACTGTGAAATTTATCATCATTTAAATATCATATTCATCATCGTTCATGATAAAAATAAATGTTGGGGATCACCCATCACATGATTCCATTGTTCTGGAAACCTTCAAGTGGTTTGAGGGTGGTCACATTATTATTTATAAATATTTAATGAGCATTGATTGATTTGTTCATTTTTAAATTAGTTTTCAAATCAAGATTAATAATTCTTTAATATAAATTGTGTTATTTTTTTATTCCTCTTTCATTTATAGTCAATATAATAAAATTGGTTAATTTTATGAACAAAATAAAATTGACTGTCTCATTTGGAGGTGCTGAGGAATATGGCCAAATAACACAAGAGTACACATCATGTAACTCAAAGGTAAACATTGTGTACAAGTGTTTAATGCACCAAGAATTAATTTAGAATTAATATTAAGAATTTGAATTTATTAAATGTGGTATATTTAATTATACACCACATGTTTATTGGTCCATCCTAGTGTATGGTCAGTTAGAGTACACATTGTGTAGCCCATATACACGGTGTGTTGTCCTTTAGTCTCAAACGAGACATGTCTCTTTTTACATGGCCTTCCTAACTGGTGAATTTGTAGATCGAAGTCCAAATGACATGTATCCCTCATAAATTCCACATACTTTAATTTTCATTAGGCATGATTACATGTGGATTCCCAAGGCATGTGCCTCAAATAACTGGTGATAAAATCTACATGTCATGTAGCTGCCATGTATATGTTGTGTACTTCAACCAAATTTCACAGAATGAAAATTAATATATTGAAATATGTAAATCTTATAAATATATGATTTCATGTGTTCAATAATTTTATTTTACACACAATTTCATGGTTTTTATTATATATAAATCATTAATTAATTTCAACATAATGGTGGGATCTATATGTCATGTATGAATCGTATTACAATTATTACTCTACATGCATTGAATCATAACACATGATAGAAGAATCATTTAATTCATGTAATCATTATGTTGGTAGTATACATAATTAGTTTACATGATAATTCAGGTATTCCACATAGTGAAAAATAAAAAAATATAAAAGTATAATACATGTTGGGTAGTTCATATGGGTACTCACAGTGTTGCCTCCAAGGAACATTTATTTACATAGTTAATTTTAAATAAATTTTTATATTTTTTTTATAATTATGATGTATGAGAATCTGAAGAAAATTTAGATGAGAATTAATATAAAATAATTGATAAAATAAAGTGGATAAATAATTGATTCGATCATGATTTATCTTAAATAAGAAGGATTACAATTGAATGCAAATTTTATTAAGTGTGTAATTCTTTCCATGTGGATAATCATGAGCTTAGACAAGGCCTTTGTATGTGATTGTTTTATTTTAATTTATTATTAAACTAATTTTTTGTCATACATTCCATCTCTCCTCATATTATGTAAGGGTCTGTGGGACCCTAGTTTATTTAATATAATCCCCTTCCCCTCACTACCATGTGAGTAAATTAATATGTAATGTATTGAGCTCCCATGTTAGTGGAGGTGGATCAAGTTTGGAGAAAAGACAAAACCAATCCAATAGATATACATATGTGGACAAGTGGAAATATCCACCATGAACCATAAATGGTTCAAGGTGTTTTACCACAAGGTTTATGGTTAATTTATCACCTATAAGCTATACTAACCATTATAAAAATCTAATTATCATACCACTAATATATAAATTCTGTAAATTTTCGTGGTTATTTAATTATTGATGTATTTTCAAGATCATATATATTAATTAATTAAAAATCATTCAAGATAAAACTAAAATAAATTATCTTATACATAAATATTATCTAAGACATGGTCAATTACATAATTAAATCCACTTAAACCCCTTCAACTTTATTAAAAAACTAATTATTGGGTAATGAGATAGAGAATATGGGTCCCGGCCACCAAAATTTCCATACAATTGGATATTCTAAATCCAATTGTGAAAGTTGATGGGTTTCAATAAAATATTTGAATATTAATAAATATAATATTTATTTATTTTTCTAAATTTTTATCTAATAAAGTACTAAATATCTTCTCATATTATTTATAAAAACAAAAAAAATTACATCAAACATATCACTGAAATCCATACTTGATAAGGATAACCTTCTAACAGATAAAAATTTTCAAGAGTGGCAATGGAGCTTACACGCTATCCTACACCAAGAAATGAAATTATATGTTCAAGAGTAACTTATTCCTAATGTGACTAGAAATGAGGCTAGTGAGGAAGAGTTATCTCTATATGAGAAAAATTTTAATGATGTTACCGATGTTCAGTGTTTTATGATATCATCCGTGAAGAATAATCTTTTGAAGTGACTTGAGGAGATGGATGTGTATAGCATGATGTCTTACCTTTGGGACCTATATAAATAGAACATGATACAAGAGTGAAACGAGATCTCCAATGCTCTATTAACAATTAATCTCAGTGATTCAATGTCAGTTGGGCCTCATGTAGTTGTGGGGTCATGGATTTGGGTTACCAAATCCATTATCATATCTTCTTGGGAATAATATGATTAGTAATGAGAAGATTATTTTGGAATGTCATAATTTTATTCTCCATGTAGATAAGGATATGCAGCCTGACAAGCCTGTAGTCCTTATGGTGAATATGAAAAAGTAAGAACAAGGGGAAGGGGCCCAAGACTCATAACAAGTCTTAATCTCTCGAGCATCATCCTTCCAAGAATAGAAATATCCATATATATATAAAGTAAAAGGAAGAAGTATGTTTTGAATGTTTCATTCAAGGACATTGGAAGAATAACTACACCCATAATAATGGGTAAGCTAAAGGTGTGTTCTTTATTGAGTGAAATCATTCAATATCTACACATTTGGTATTAGATACATCTTTTTGTGCTCACATATATATATAAATATAGTAACCATGTAGGTTACAAAATATTACTAGATTAGATTTAGATTTGAGAGTTTATAATGGTTTGAGGACGGATACTATATCCTTTGGTGAATATCACCTTTCATTTACAATAGGAATGATATTGTTTGTAAACGATTGTTATTATGTACCAATGGATACCAAGAACATAACTTCTATATCATGCCTAGATGAAGTTGGTTTTATTTTTAGGTATGGAAATAAAATTTTTTTCTTTTATAAAGGCCAACATATGTTACGGTATGGTGCATTTAAATAATAGTATTTATGTATTAAATTATGAAAATCAAGTATTGACAATAGTTAAAAAACATGTTAACATGACTCATATAACACCTATATATTCCATCCCTGCCTTGGTAATTTAAATACAATGCAATTGATAAAGCCCTGTCAATATGGTTATTTATACTCTTATGAGCTAAACCCACTTGAAATATGTCATGATTTTTTTACATGGAAAAAATACCAAGCCTCCATTTGGTGGATATGGTGAAAGTTCCATATAGATTTTAGTATTGGTACACATTAATGGGTGTGGACCATTTCCAAAAGAATCTAGTGGTCACTACTGGAAATATGATCTATACCAATGGTTATGGGAAAACCATTGGTATAGTTCACTAATTTGGACCTATACAGATGGTTTGGCCAAAACTTTTGGTATAGGTCCCAAAATCAAAGAACCCATACCAACAGTTTTGAGAACCATTGGTATAGGTACATGATTTTTTATAGGGATCTTCTTATAGAGGACATTAAATAAATCAAATTTTAAAATACATATGATAATACATATATATATTTATGAAATTTTTTTCACAAAAGTATGTTAGGTTATTGGTTAGGTCGTTCAATCACCAATGGGAGGTGCTGGGATCAAAACCAACCGAATGATTATTTTTTGAATTATATATACCAACGGTTTTATGGAGCTGTTGGTATATATTTCCATAATACTTATACCAATGGTTTTCAAAACCATTGTTATAGGTCTATACCAACATTTTTTCCAAAACTGTTGGTATAGACCTATCTCCATGGCTTACTTGGCAACAGTTCTCCAAACCGTTGGTATAGGCTATACCAATGGTTTGGAGGCCTCTACCAACGGTTCCAAACCGTTGGTATTGGGTATTTTTATAGTAGTGGGGGATATTATTATTTTATAACTTTTATTTATTACTTTAGAAGATATTTATATGTCTAATTAATGAGGTATAAGTCCAATTCCTTTTATAAATTTAAATAATTCAAGAATAAAGTAGATACTCAACTTGTAAAGAAGATAAATAATCTTTGATCAAAACAAGGTGGGGAATATCTTAACCAAGAGTTTATTTACCTCTCATTGGATTTTTCGATTCTATATTAACTCACTCCATATTACACACCATAATGGAATGGTGTCAGTGAAAGGAGGAACCATATATTTATAGACATTTTAAGCTCAATGATTAGTAATGTAGATCTTCCATTATCCTTTGGGGGATGCATTACAAACTAAGACATACACACTAAACTGAGTAACAACTGAAATGGAAAATGGAATTCCCTTCAAGATATGAAGTGGAAAGAAACCTTTTTTATCACATGTACATGTATGGGGTTGGGATTAATTTGATAAGTATTTCTAAAGAAACAAATTATCAACTAGGGGAACAAAGTGTATCTTTATAGGCTATCCTAAGAAATCAAAGGGCCAAAACCTATAAAAGCCCTTAGACAAGAAGGTAACTATCACTAGAAAATATTTCTTTTTTCAAAGGGATCAAATCCTCAAAAAAAGGGGAAAATGATTTATGTTGATGAAATTTATCCTAATGATACAAAATATTTTTTATAGTAATGGATTCTACAGGTCCCCAGGTAAAAAGCAACTCCTAAAAAATAAGTTCTATATAGGAGTACTATATAGGTAAGGCAGCATCAGAGATATGATTTTATAGTCACCAAATATGTGAATCATTATTGGTTGAATATGATGTAATTATCTCCTATAAATAGTTGGTAGAGAGATCAGAGGTTAAAAGATGGAAAAAAGATATGAATTCTGAAGTTTTTTCCATGTATCTGAATACACCGGTTAATTTAAATCATATAGGGTGAAAACTGGTATTCAGGAGAAAAATGGATATGGAAGGTAAAGTAAATACTAAAAAAGAAATTATAGTGGATAGAGGGTTTAAAAAATAATAATGAATCGACTATGATGAAACCTTTTCACCAGTTTCCATGTTTGAATCCATCAAAATTCTACTTTTTAAAGCAGCTTACCATGACTATAAAATTTAGAAGATGGATTTTGAAACTAGTTTCCTTACTAGGAACCTTTAGAAAGATGTCTATATTAAACAACATGAAGGTTTTGTGACTCCAAGTGAAGCCAAAAGTATTTCCAAGTTTTATATATCCATTTATTTATTGATCTAAGCATCCATGTCATGGAAAAATAAATTTAATGAAGCAATAAAATAATTTGGTTGGATTAAGAACAAATGTGAGTCATGTGATTAAAATAGGTTTAGTGGAAATGCAGTCATTATCATAGTAGTATATTTTGATGACATATTACTTATTGGAAATGACATACTATTCTTATGATTTGTTAAAGACTGGTTGAAAAAGTGTTTCTCCATGAAATAATTAGGTGAAATAGCCTATATTCTAGGGATCAAGATCATTCGTGATAGATCCAAGAGGCTTCTTGGACTATGTCAAAGTATATATTTTGACCCGATACTAATTATATTTATTATGGAACAATCCAAGAGGGGATTGGTTCTAGTGTCACATGGTATACATATTTCTAAGAAAATTTTTTCTCAAACACAAAAATAGAAAGAGAGAATGAGTAATATCTCATACACTTCCATGATAGGATCAATCATGTATTCCGTGATATGTACGAGAATTGGTGTTTCTTATGCATTGAGTATGGTAAGAAGAAACAAGAAGATCTAGGAGAACAATATTGGTCTATTGTTAAGGTTTTCCTCAAGTATCAGAGAAGAACTAAGGATATATTCCTAGTGTATGGAGGAGATAAGAAGTCGTTCATAATAGGTTATACTAATATTAGTTTTCAAATAGATTATAATGATCTCAATTCATATTCAGGATATGTTTTTTGTCTCAACATAAGAACAATAAGTTGTAATATTTCAAAGCATCTACTTGACATTGATTCTTCAGTGGAGTATGGGTATATAGAAGCTTATGATGTAATAATGGAATCCATTTGGATATTAAACTTTTTTCAATATCTTGATGTGGTACCTAGCAGTAAAGACCCTATCAAATTGTATAGTGATAATACTACAGCTATGGATCTTGCAAAAGATCAAAGGTCACACCAACGGACAAAGAATATGCTTTATAAGTGTCACCTCTTAAGGTATTTTTCACATAGGTCTGAATTTTAAGTAAGACTAATTTCCACATAAGATAATGTGGTGGACCCCTTTACTAAAGGTATATCACATCATAAGAATGAGTATATTGTGAGAGCTAGAATATTAAAGTTTTATAGTATTTTTCCCTAGTGAAAGTGTGATTCTGTTGGAGTTGATGTCCTAGAACTAAATATGGTGTGCTTTATGATTAATTATATTCATAGTTTTTAAAATTAATAAACTTCTTTTCACATCATGATTTTTATTCTATGTAACAAAGTATGTGATAATTTCCAAAGAGTATATGTCACACTAAAAGATCATAGTAGTTCCTATATATGATGAGATACTAGAATTTCCACAAAATTATTCTTAAAAATATGTTCTCTAGTCTAATGATATTATTTTTGGGACACAAATGATATAGGCTATTAATAGTGGAGGCTCATAGGTCATTGAGGTGCCTTATCAAGGTGTACAACCTTGGTAATGTGGAGTGTAGGATATTATTAAAACAATACCCACCAGTAAAAAACTCATATTTATATGTTTTATTTGATGTTCCTATCTCTAGATGTGTGTACTGATACTTATACATTAAGATTATTATTAATGATTATTATAAGTCACATACTTTTATGTATGAAGAAAACTATGGAAACATATGTTCATAGAGAGGTAGGATATGTTTGGTGTGTCATTAGTAATATTTCCTTAATGAATAATTACATAAAGGATATATAACTTATATTATTTAAATAAGTTTGATATCTCATGGTCTTTTTTGGAAATTATATAGCCAAAATAAATCTATGTCCATGGTGTTCTATTGCAAATTTTGATTTATGGAATTTCAAACAAGGAGACATCGATCACATAGGTTGATGGAACCAGTGTGAAACCTCCAAAATTAGAGATGTCAAGTTAATGAGATTATATTACACAATCAGCATCCTTATGATGTGTTATGTCATTTTATCATTAACTTATTTCTCTATAGATTCATTTCCATGTTGCTAGATGATAACCTTGAACAATGGGCTCATTCACCTGATGCTACTAAGAAAGAGGCCTAGAGGGTATCATGCTAAGTGTATACTAAATATTAGTTAAATAATATATTATTACTTATTATTAAACAAGTTGAATAAATATTATTCCCAAACATGGTTTAGTAATTATTCATGTTTGATTGATTACATATATTTTGTCACCAGTTATTCGAGGGAATATTATGTGAGCATAACATTTATTAATTTTTTATTTTTTATTTAATAAATATATTATATATTTATTTATTGTGGAATAATGCAGTCATATTTAATTAATAAATAAATAGACATTATACAAAGAACGATAAATATTATGGAGGAATGGTGAACAGTTTTTAAATTTTTGGTGAGAAATAATTTATATATTGAATATTTTTTGAATAAATAATATTTAATCCTAATTAGAATGTTATGTGAATGTTGAGAAATAATAATATTTTTTATTATATAAATGGGGTTCCTCATGGATTAAATAATTATTAAAGGTAACTTTTGAAAGTATTTATTTCTAATCCAAAATGGTAGATAAACCCAATTATATAATTTTTCATTAGATCCAATTGATTTTTTTCTTATGCATAATGAATCCAGAGAATCCTCTCGAAGCTCTAGATATGTCCCCTCTCCAAGAACACTCCCAAGAACGGAGTTTTATCTTATTCCACCCTCCACTCTCGAGTCTAAAGAGATCAAGGAGAATCCTTTGAAAGCAATTCTCATAGAGATCAGAGGTAAACAACCCATGCAATCAGATCTGTCGTGCTAGCGCACGAATATTCATTCAACGACATTCAATGATTTTTGGAACATGTGTGGATCACCACTAGAGATAATCTACTCTTGATTCCAAAAAATAAACAATAGTGCAACATAGTAAAATTTTCAGATCAATCAATGAATAAATATTTACCTCAAGGTAATTTTGTAATTGATTAAATTAATTACAAATAATATGTGATGATCCCGCACTCTGGTTCGGGAATTTTATCCCTTATATTTTTTCTTTGATTAAATTTCTATTGATCGTGGAGTTTATTGTCATGTAAATATCAGATTGATCATTGATCTTGACAGAACTCCAAGTATGGAACGACCTATCGCACACTTCTACTATGCTCGAAACCTACACATATGTTATACTTTAGCATCATACAAATATGGGAGTTGGATTATACAACATTCCAAGTGAAAAATTTTCAATTCAAGTGGGTGGATAATAGCAGTGTTTTTTAAATAGATGAATTGGAATTCATAAAAGTTTATTTTATTAATGGAACAAATACAAACCATTTATAATGTCATCATAGGTTGTACAAGTAATTTATGTTCCAGGTCTCACAAACTGAAAATGGTCAATTGTTATGTTGTCGACCAAAACCACTAAAGGGTTAAATGAAAAATCAAATGAGGTTAACCCTTTAATTGGGACATCGCAATCATTTTATGGTGGTCACAATGTAGATAAAGTCTTGTATGTAATAGGATACCTTGATGAAAAGATTTTTATACTCGATAGAGGGGTCAAATACCTTCAACCTTTTAAAAAAATAATTCAATAATAATGTTTTATTTATTTTAATATACATTATGTTACTTCATATTGTTATTTTTTCACTACTTCATTTACATTATCTAAATTAAATGTTCGACCACTTCTATAGATAATGTCTTTTTCCAATGTTGATGCTCCCAATACTGAGAAACAACATGTTTCTCAACCTGTTAGTGCTCCCTGTGCAGAGTAACAACAACCTTCTACACATGTCGATGATACCAATCAAATGGAAAAATACATTGATGATGTTAAAAGTTAGGAAATATTTGATGGTGAACAACCAATGTCCCATAAAAAACTGGAGGGTCATATTGTGATGGTGTTAGTAATAATTATAAAGGTAAAAAAAAACTCATCAAATTCTAGGTTGGATGGAATGTGCCTGACCATACTATTAACCACAAAAATGTCATGTACAGTTGTTTCAATTTTTTCACCATTCATAAGTGCATGTCGACTGATGTAGATTGGTGGCACTATGTTGTTCCCACACTTAAGGCATTGATTTGGGAAGAGATTAGGGTAAAATTATGACATTATTTCTTTCATTTACTAAAAAATAAAATAATGAATCATTGAGTTAGTCTTCAGTATCCCTTGTAGAGTGCATTTATAGTAGATGACTCACACAGGAATTTTGTATTAATATTTACTATAAAGGCTCACAGAGGCTTTCACAAAATTCTAATGAAGTTTCTTCTCAAAGAAGTTGAATGGAAAATAAATTTTCACCCACCTCATATATATGCACACCTGATAAGAAAAGAAGCTTTGGATGTGTTTACTAGTTGTCACGAGTATACATATTTTCAGGTATATTTTGGATTGTAATACATTGATTGAAAATACATGTATTAACCAGTTTCATTAAGAATTATTAATTAATGAAACAAAAATTTAGTGATAAATATAATCAATGGGAAAAAACCAACACACCACTTCTTAAGGAATGGATAGGGTACGCTTCACATGAAAAAAATGGTATATATTTTAAATTGACTATAATAATTGTATGTGGCACAAAAACAAAATAATTATGTCCCTCTATTTATATTTGTATTGATTAATAAAAATCTAAATCCACTTCCATACCACATCATGTGCTATGGAAGGAGACACATATAAATAAATATGGGATACTAATAGATAAAAATACACAAAAAGTGTGGGATGCTTGTGTAACTATGACATAATAATAAAAATTCATTAAATTTCTATTACATAACAATTATTTCATATTTTACTATATTTTTTATCGAACATAAATACAAGATTCATCATTATCTATACCGGAAGAACAACTAATTTCATTGTCCTTGAAGCGGCTGGAACAATATATCTATGTCAGAGGTGTGGGTTTTTAGGGTGAAACCTCAAACATATTTTTAGAAAATAAAATAATAGAGGGATAAATATAAACAAATTAAACATATACATGCATGATCAGAAGATATTGAAGAAACAATTCTTGGAAAGTTTGATTTTCTATAAAATGTTATAAGGGGATACAAAGAGAATAATATACTCAAGAACAACTGATGTGTGTTGATCCCTCATCCCCACCCCAGATCAGCATTGAGGTGAGCATTCCCCTCAAAGAGCTATCATAGATGAGGTAATCAATATTCTCATAATTGAATCTGGGAAATGTAAATCTATAAAACACTGATACCTTTCCTATTATGATATTCTATAATGTGAAATTGATTGTTTTTTTATATCTATCAATAGCCTCCCATCACCATGTTATGAGGGATACTATACTCAATGTATAATAAGATACAATAAAAAAAATAAAACTTTCAATAGGTCATGTGAGAGTGGGGATTAGAATGGATCATGAGATGAGTGTCGAGATACATGTTCCACTTGATGAAGTAGATATTCAAATAGGAATGAAATCTATTGTAACATTCATTAAATTTCCATCAAATCTTGTAAAAAAACATTTCTTCAATTAGGTATTCATTTAAAATTTATTCTTCTGGAAAACCCTTTAACAATTAATGAAAAAGAGGTTTGAAATAATAAATTTTATTACAGACAGACAAAGGGAAGGGGTGAGATGAAAGGTATAATGAAAATGATCTAAAGGATCAACTATCCAATCAAAAAGAACTTCACAAATCACCTTTACCCATCCCATTCAATACCCACATTTACTAACCTTGATGGTTCTTGTGGATACAAAGTTACAAATTGGTAGTAATGGTATAGTTGATTTTGAAGAACACATGTATAGAGAATCTATTACATACTACATTTCTCTTGAAAATTTAAATGATATCCTCAAGTATTATTGGATAGGAGTATTATTGTTAAATATATACATGAGGTGTGTTTTCATGATTTTTTTCTAATATATGATCTACTATGTTAATTATGACTAAACACAATTAATATTTTTGTTGGAATATTTATCAACACTATTTTAAGGGAAACCCCTGTGAACATAATTATATACTCATTAGTCCTCACATAGATTTTATAAAACTAACCTCATGGGATTCAAATAAAATTTATGTAATAGTGGAAAAATTGGCCACAACATTTGAAAGAAAACTTATAGACAGAAGAATTTTTTTATTACCAACGATATGGGGGAAAAATATACAACGTAATCATACAAAATATATTTTCATTTATTCCATTACTTATTCCTTTTTGTATTATTAGGCAACATTGGATACTTATTGTAGTCAATTTGGATACTCCAAAGATTTATTTTATGGATTCACTACATGGATACCCAACAAATTGACCACACATGATGATGTTTTTCAATTTTTAATACCCCAAATCCATCATTTCAGAACTAAACATAAAGTTATATATTTTATATTATGTTTTAATGATAATTATATTGTGATAAAGATGTGTTTAAGTATCTTGAAAATCATGGTATGGGAAAATTCCATGCGTACAAGACGCCTACTGACTTCTACAAGTGGATATGTATTATGGTATATATAATAATATTTCACTATCAAAACCCATATAAAAAATAATTACTTATTTTTTCCAATTTTTTGTAGTGTAAGAAATAAACCAATAGAAAATATAGTGGCTATTATGTTAGAGAATTTATTAGAGATATCATATTCCATCAACAAACTAGAATCCCTGAAGAGGTATTTCCAAAGTAATTACTATTTCATTTAAAATAAATTATTAATCCTTTGTGTATTTATTTTTTTCTAATAATTTAATGATTGTAGAAAGTCTTCTTATTCATAAGAAAATATATATTTTTTTATAAATGACTTTGAATAATTCCTAGTGTTATAATGTAAATATATATCATGAATATTTGACTTCTTACAAATTATTTAGTATATTTTCTCATCATTTTATCTTCTTTTTTTAGTTATTTTACTCATCATTTGTATATGATACTTATTTTTTTAATTTTCATAGAGATCATGAACAAATTAATTATTCAACAGGGATAATTAACTCTTATACTATAATCATGAACTGGAGGATAAGAAGGCATAGTGGAATAAAAAATTACCTTAATCTGAGACACGGTGGACCCAGTATAACTCAAATTGTGTGGTTTTAGTTTAAAATAGATATTTTAATAATGTGTTGTTACATATTCATGCTTAATTTATTTCATTATAGTATTTCTAACATAATAATTGTTTTCTTATACGGGTCAATTCTTTTTGGTAATCATGTTTTTTTTCAAATCTCTTCATCAAGTCAAAAAAAGAGAGAACATGTTGCTTTTGGATTAGGCATTTCAGGAATCATGGGGTTTCCTATTCTATTAAAATGGAATAGTTATCACTTTTTCGATTTTTGCAGGAAACTAAATGAAAAACACACACTGCATACTCTATTAGTTTCACCTCAATTTGATAAACATTTTTCTTGGTATGACTCAAATTATATGTTTTTGGTTTATAATTTACATTTTAGTTCAAAACACAAATCACATACCCAAAACTCAGTAAACACATTCATATTATTTTTATAATTTATGTAAATGATCCATAAGTCATTTTTGAGAGGTAGGAATCATCCCCACATTAATAAGACACAGGGTGTGACAAATATGACTTCAAGTGTGTATTTTTATTTGAAATTGACATTAATTTTAGTAAAAAAATAGAACTAACATACTCAAAATTGAGAAAGATCATTCAGATTGCTTTGATACATTATAAGAAAAAACAATTGTCATTTTTGATGTGTAGGAATTAGTCGAACCTCAATCTGACACATGGAATGACTGGTATAACTCCAAGGGTTTATTTTTATTTAAAAATGACATTAATTTTATTAAAAAAGACAACTAACATACTCAAAACCAATAAAACGAATACAAATTGATTTTATACATTTCAAAAACAATATATATGTCATTTTTTATGTTTATTAATCATCTCTACATGAATCTGATAAACAGTGTTCGCAGTATGACTCAAAGTGTGTATTTTTATTTAAAATTGACATTAATTTTATTAAAAAGGGTGAGTGAAATACTCAAAGTCAAGAAACTGATTTCATATTATCTTGATAATTTAGTAAAAATATCAATAACTTATTTGTGACATGTCGGAGTCGGCTTCACCTAAATCTGACACACGGTGTGCCTGTTATTACACAAAGTGTCCATTATAAATTTCAAATTGACATTTTAGTTAAAAAAGTGTGTCACTAATTGAAATAAAAGAAAATGTTCTCTAATTATAATGATAATTTAGTAAAATAATTCATAAGTCATTTTTTGTGTAGGAATTTGTGTCACATCAAACCAATAGATGATGTGACAAGTATGACTCAATGTGCATGTTTCGAGTTTGAAATGAAATTTTAGTAAAAACCACAAGTAAAATAATCAAAATCATGAAAACAAATTTTGATGTTATTATACATTTAGTAAAATGAAACATAGTTCATTTGTGACATGTAAGAATCAACCAAACCTCAATCTAAGATACAATGTGACTAGTATGACTCCAAGTGTGTCTTTTTATTTGAAAGTAACATTAATTTTAGTAAAAATCACATGTGACATTTTCAAAACCAAGAAAATTAATATGGATTGTTTTTATATTTTAGGAAAAAACTTCATAAGTCATTTGTGACATGTAGAAATCAACTTCACGTCAATATGATTCATAGTGTGATGAGTATGACTCCATATGTGACTTTTTATTTAAAATTCAAATTAATTTTACTAAAACAGAGAAGTAACATGCTCAAGTACAAATAAATGAACTCATATTGTTTTGATACTTTAGTAAACACATCCATATGTCATTTTTATGAGTAAGAATCATCCAATCCTCTATCCAACACATTGTGTGCTTGGTATGAGTCCAGTTGTGACTTTTTATTTAAAATTGGAATTAATTTTTGTAAAAAGGATATGTGACATACTAAAAATTGATAAAACAGATTATTATTATTATGATACATTAGAAAAATGATCCATAAGTCATTTGTTGATATTTAATAATCAACTACACCTCAATCTAATGCATAACTTGATTAATAGGACTCCAAGTGTGTCTTTTTATTTAAAATTGATAGTAATATAATAAAAAAGACAATTGAAATACTCAAAACCCATAAAATGAATTGAAATTATTTTAATAATTTATATAAATGATCCATAAGTCATTTTAATTGTGTAGTAATCATCTTCATGTCAATCTTGTGCATGGTGTGACCGGTATGACACTAATTGTGTCTTTTTATATAAAATTGACATTAATTTTTGTAAAAAGAAGAAGTAAAATAATCAATACCAAGAAAAAGTTTTTAATTATTGTTATTATACCTTATAAAAATGATCCATAAGTAATTTTTATTGTTTATGAATCTTATGAACATCAATATTATATATCGTGTTCCCGGTGCGACTCTATGTGTTTGTTATTAGTTTAGAATTAACATTTTAGTTCAAAAAGTGTGTCACTCACTGAAAAATAAGAAATTGTGCTCTGATTGCCTTGATAATTTAGGAAAATGATTCAAAATTCATTTGTGATGTGTAGGAATCAATATTAAATCAAACCACTACATGTTGTGAGTAGTATAACCCAAAGTGCAGGTTTTTAGTTTAAAATGAAATTTTAGTAAAAAAACACATGTGATATACTCAAAATTAAGAAAACACATTGTGATTATTTTGATAATTTAGTGAAATGGACCATAAGTTATTTGAACCATTTAGGAATAAATTTCACCTCAATCTGACACATGGTGTCACCGTAATGACTCAAAGTGTGTCTTTTTATTTAAAGTTTTCATTTTAGTAAAAAACACAAGTGACATACTCAAAACTGATCAAAACCATTTGGATTGTTTTTATACTTTAGTACAATGATAAATAAGTAATTTTTGATATGTAGAAATTATTCACAACTCAATATGATACATGGTATTCCCGGTATGACTCAATGTGTCCATTGTCTATTTAAAATTAACATTTTAGTTCAAAACATGTGTCACTCACTGAAAACCAAGAAAATGTTCATAGATTGTCTTGATACTTTAGTAAGATTATTCATAAGTCATTTGTGGTGTGTGTGAACTAGAATCACATAAAACTGACACATGTAATAATTGGCATGACTCAGAGTACGTGTTTGATGTTTAAATGATATTTTAGTAAACAAAAAAGTGACATACTCAAAACTGAGAAATAGTATTCAGATTGTGTCAATACTTTAGAAAAATGATCTATTTGTCATTTTTAACATATAAGAATAAGTCCAACTTTAATCTGATTAATATTGTGACTGATATGACTCTAAGTGTGTCCATTTTTAAAAAATTGAAATTTTATTAATGAATCCTTTCATATTTATGACTAATTTAATTATTTATAGTATTAATAATATAATATATTTTTTATGATACAGGTGGATTCTTTTGATTAGGTTGGGGTGGTTTGTTCAACAATTGATACCATAGTTGTTATTTTATAAGAGGAGGTTTTTTGTTCCAAATATGATGAAACATTGATGTTTTTAAATGTTTGTGGATAGTAATTCCAAATGTAATTATATAAAACATTATTTGAAATTTATATTATAGTGTTTTTTTTGTATTTGTGATGAAAATTTTATTTCAATTAAAATGTGTATTTGCATATGGGTGTACACGAATGTATTTATTCTATTATGTTGTTATTCAAACAACACACTACTACATTATGACCTTTATAAGCGCTATTTCTAACACTGATAATATTCCACTTTATTTGTGCTAATTAAAGTTCTGATAAAGGGTGTCCTTTTTCAATGATAAAAAAGCATTGATAAAGGGTTTCTTTTATTAGTGATGAACTAGCACTCACGCTACCATAGATTGTGGCTAAATTAACACCTACTTTTATCAATTCTAAATAGAAAGAATTCATAAAAGGGATACATTTATCTACGCAAGTGAAAGTGATGATAAAGGTAACTTTTATCAACATTTTTTAGTGTAGATAATGGGGTATCTCCTTTAATGACATTGAGGAAAACAATACTTTTTTAGAAATTTTAAAAGACTTTTTGTGCACATTGAAAAGTCCAAACAATGGTAATGTGATAAAATAACTCCATAATCAACGCTGATAAAGGTCCCCCATTAACAACTCTTTTTAGTGCTAATAAAAGGCCCCCCATTTAATGGTGTTGAGGACAACAATGATTTTTAGCACTGTTAAATACATTTCATGCAGAGTCAAAGGGTTGAATTATGGAAGCGTTATCAATGCTAATATGGTCTCCCATTATCACCGCTTTTCTAGCACTAATAAAGTTGGAACACTTCTAATAAAGCTGAGATTAATATCATTTATTAACTATGACAAATGATTTTTCTAGTGATTTTAAAATCCATTTATGTAGTACTAAATTCCCGAGATATGTGTGGGTTTAGTTATATATAATTCTAAATTAATTAATTAATTAAGTAAATTTTAATTATTAAATATTATTTAAGACTGTACTTAATGATTATATTATTAATTACATTAATATTATTAATTAATATTAGTGACATTATTATTTATCTATTTTAAGAGCGATGTGTTAAGATAATTAATAAATTATTTTTAATGAATTTGTTAAATCCCTTAATACATTCCACTGAACTTAAATACATTAATAGTTTTAAGAATTTTATTCCTATATTAAAAAATAATAACTGACATAGGATTGTCACTTTTTTTAAAAACCCCATATAAAAAAATATTTCAATAATAATAAGGTAACAACATGTATTAAAAGGAATATCTTGTGGTTAGTTTATTTAGGTGAAATAAAATCACAACGAACCAAGGAATGTACAAGTGATGTCTCGGGAAAAAGGGAAAATAAAAATACAAAACCGTGGATTTTGGATAAATAGGAAAGTCATGTGATCATAATGTTAGGTGCTTTCAAAAAACCACATAAATTATTTTATTTCTCCCCTTTAAAATAAATTTGGTACTATGAAAATGTTAATAGAAATTAGAAAGGTTTAGAAGGAGACATGGAAGAATTAACATATGTCACGGACTCATCCTTACCACCTTTCCATTGCATGCACGCCACCAGCTGTTATTAAATGCATGCATTTTCAAACATTGTGTAATGTCTAGTGTAATAAAATTTTTGAAACTTATGGAATGTCATACAAAGAAGTTGATTTTATATATATATATATATATATATATATATATATATATATATCCCACTAATGGTGTTGGGATGGTAAGGGCTTGGGGTGGTGAGAGACAAGTTGTGGGGTCAAGTCTACATGCCTATATGTTTGTTGCAATTTTTTCCCTTGTGTTGTGTTCTCAAGTGATAGATGTAATCGTGAATATATATATATATAACAATTATAAAACCCATTTATTATAATGAAGTCATTTTTAAATGTTTTTAGATATAATTTCCTGCATTCTTTATAAGAATCATTCCTCATATCTCTTTCATCCTGTGTTTGGTTAGCTCTATAAGGTGATTCTTACAGCTCTACTCCATCATCCTAAAGCTACAATAGTATAATCAAACTGCCCTAAATTGATTTCCCTTAAACCCAATACATGGTATCTAAATGATAAAACCTGTTACATGCCCTCCATGGGAGGTTCTCCAACAATATTACGAAACTCTTATGAGGGAATAAAATGCGTTTAAAATATAGCTACCAGGATTTCCATTTTCTCCCTTTTCCATTCCCATCACAAGGGGATCGATCTTCCCATGGTTAAAAACACTATAACCTCACTCTCTCAAAATACCCTTGTGGTCTCTCTTTCCACCCATCTATAAGCCTACCTATTATCATTGTTTTTAATATGTGTCTCCCCATATTATATATATATATATAACTTTTAAATTTTATTCATAAAATTTCATATTTTTTTTATTATTTATAAAATTATAATAAGTAATTAGATATTATAAATTTTCAATTATCAATTACCCATTATTAATGTTAATTAATGTTTACTAATGAGTGAGTTTTAATTAATAATTTTGAATTATTAATCAATTAGTAAAATTATTATCCATTTAAATAAAAACAATAAAAACCCACTTACTAGTTCATTTTATTATTATTATTATAAAACCTTAATTTTTTTAATATATATACATGAACATACATAAGGAGTTTTAAAAACATCACATAAATAAATAATTATTTAATATTAAATAAATTGTTTATTTTTATACTTTTAAATTTATATATAATAAAAAGTGGATTATAATTATTATTATTATTACTTGACACTTTAGTGTTCATGTGCGTGTGTTTTTATTTTATTTGAAACCCCTACTACCTATATTATATTATAAACCATTGTTTGTAATATATATATATATAAGTATGTTTTTAACCACCACTAAAGTAAACAATTAATGACACTTGTTTTATCAGATGTTAAACCCCATTCTAATTTTACATGTGGTTAAAATCTCTTATTAGACACTAAATATTTAATAGGATAATGGTTTCATTTGTGGTTATGATAGGAATGTTGTTAAAAAATAAGAAATATCTTTTGAATAATGAAAAATGAAAGATGAACTTTAAAACACTAAAAAATTATAGAACAAGAATACATAATGTTAATTAAATAATCAACATCGGGTTTATAGATTTAATGTTTCGTAAAACTAAATTTAATTTCATGTGTTATGTAAAAATTATGATTTATGAAGTGTATAGTAGTTAAATTAAAGTGTTACATATGAGTCAATTTAAAAATAAACCATTTTGGAGTATAGAATTCTTATTTTTCATCTTTTATAATTTTATGAAATGATTGGGTGTGTGCCTATTTCATAATGTGCTTAGTGGAAAATAATGATGCATGATTAAAATGATGTGTAATGTGTTATACAAGAATATATTATTATAGAAAAAATCCCTAAGATGGATGCATTTAGTATGTGATTTGTTATGCAAGAATGCTAAGATATTTGAATTGTTGATTATTATTCACCATGTTGATAATGATATTCATTACATTAATAAATTTGATACCTCACCATAGTGCAACATTGGATAAGAGAATCATACACTTCAGACTTAAGGTCAAGAGAATATTCTCAAAGCTAATGATGTTGATATTCATGTTAATAGGTGAAATGGCCATTCCTTGTCTAGGAAAAATGTTTGTGGGTAAATTTATGAGGAACATATTCCCATCAATTTTCCTTACATTTTATTGTTAATTACCCAACATTTTATTTTTAAAATTTTCATCAACTACATTTTTAGTTTATTAGAATGAATTTGAAGTTGAAATGGAAACTAACTTAAAATTATATTTTATATGTTTCAAATTTTTTTTGTTAAAATAATAATGATCATATGTTTAAAATATTTTTTCATTTACTAATAGGTATTTATCAAATGTTTATAGAAGCATTTAAAAGAAAATACTTCAGCCCATGTCTAGAAAATGAATGGATTATGAAGCCTTTGATGGCAGTCATATTTTCATCAATTTTTCAGTGCATTTTATTGTTAAAATACAAAACTTTTATTATTAAAATATGTACTAACTTCATTTTTAGTTTATTATAAAAAAAATAGTTTAAATGGAAACTAGAAAAAAATATTTTAGGATTTTAAATTTTATCTTGTACTCAAAAGTTAATGGACAAACTTTGAAATCATGGTCATTGTTTAGAGGCCTTGGAGAAAATATATGAGCCCTTGATAGTAAACCCAAGTCCAATGAAACTGAAATAATAGAAATTCCTCATATACTCAGATATAATTCAATTAAAAATGATAGAGGTCTGTAATCAATGAAATATCTAGTTTGAAGAACAAGTAATGTCGCGTGAATAATGATAATGGAAATATGACATTTGCTACTAAAAAATGATAGATCTGGAATAGAGAATCAATTGATGACAAGAACATTTTCATTTATTTTTATCTCCATCTAATTATTTATTCCCTAGAAGTTTTTTATTGAATTTTAAACTAAACACATTTTTAGTTTATAGAATAAATTTTTAGTTAAATATAAACTGATGAAAACTAGATTTTAATTGTTTAATGTTTATTTTTTGTTGAAATAATAATGGATAATCTTTGAACATATTTTTATGATTACTTGTAGATTTTTGGACAATATTTATAGAGTCCTTTAAGGAACAACTATAGATAAAAACTTTATCATCATACAAAAATACAATTACCAATGCTATAAAAGCACTTTCATTGTATGAACATTTAAAAGTATAAAATTTTATCAAGTCTAGAAATAGAGCTGATAAAATTTAATCGTATCAGTTCTATTTTTGGTGAAAATAAAATATCTTTTTATCATTTATAATAATAGTACTGATAAAAACCATGGGTTTCATAAATGCGCTATAAATTTAGAACAAATTAAGGCATACCATTATAAACTATAATTTAATTTCAGATAAATTTCCATTATAATATATTAAAATTATAGAAAATCAACCTTAAAATATTTCAATAGATCAAAATCACACAGCATGTATAATTTATTGTAAAAATTAAATTTATAACAAATTTAAAAACACCATGGGTTTCTTTGTATTTTGCTATCACGGAGACCCCCTTTCAAAAGAACACAATCGTGATACCATTTTCCAAACACACCACCCCATACGGAGAACAAAAAAAGAGTGTACTTGTAATGAAAAAACAATTCTTATGTAAGTAATACTATGATGAAATAAATAAAATATAACAATGTTATAATTCAGTAATAAAATGTCATTTTTAAATATAATACACACACATCGAGTCATCCCAGGCACACCATGTGTTAGATTAATATGTGGTGGATTCATATACTTCATAAATGATTTATGGACTATTTTCCTAAAGTATCAAGACAATCCAATCATTTTTTTCTCTCAATTTTGAATATGTAATACGAGTTCTGAAAAAAAAAGTTGATTTTTTATTAAAAAATGAACTTTAAATAATATTTTCCACAAAAGTGTCATTTGCCTACATTCATATACATGTACAATATTGAGAAATTTTGATTATTTCTCTTTAATTGGTTTTTAGATCTTCATAAAAAATTTCTCCTTTTGATGTGTATCATAAATTTGTGTGTGATCACATGTGAGCTTGCAGATATATCAAGATCCACTATTATTTACCATGTTCCCCAGTGATTTTTTACTCAAATGACTAATATTATTACACTATAATCTATTCTAATCCACTTTGGATTGCAAGAAGACATTTTATTCACTAATAAGGTAAATAATACCCTTGTCCTATTTACCTTATAGATTGATTGAACCATCTCTAGCATTAATAGTGCACCCCTTCTTTCTGAATTCTACTGCATGTCCCTAATCACACTACTAGCTTACAGTTAACCAATTATGGTTAGGACCTTTGAATAAGGGATCATATGTTCTTATTAGATCTCTTCCACTGACCTTTTTCTTTTCCAGACCCATAAATTTTAAGTTCTGCATAATTTTAAATCCTAATAGAACTATCATTATCATACTTGATCCATATGATAAGGTATTCATTTCCGACTACATGAAATGTAAACCTACTGTATAGAATCCAAAATTTTAAGTTTTCTATTACTC
This sequence comes from Viscum album, assembly GCA_963277665.1. Taxonomy (NCBI): domain Eukaryota; kingdom Viridiplantae; phylum Streptophyta; class Magnoliopsida; order Santalales; family Viscaceae; genus Viscum; species Viscum album. The sequence continues at coordinate 1,417,648,883 of OY728160.1, forward strand.
TCAAGGAAAACTCAATAACATTTTCCTTCTTAGTTCTTATTTTATTCACCCATGGACAATAGACCACAATTTCCAATGGTGGGTTACTGTGCTCATCCTCGAGTTACATGGAGTCTTATTCATCTTACAAAACTGGATATATATTTTTTGTTTTTTATCTTGTTTGATGATTCTTACAGCTTCCATATACAATATTTCTGAGTCACTTTTATCACCTTCCATTTCACCTTTTATTCACAATAAAAAACTCTATTCCCAAAACATTTAAAATAAGTATAGTACCCATTAAAATATTAAAAAATTATTTAAATTCTTCTTTGCCTATTTTTGTGATTCTTACACTCTGAATTTTCTACCTATGATATAAAACACATATTAAATCTATCCCAACTTTCTAAAACAATATCACCTAATTTATGGAGTTTTATTTTTATTTTTACTACATTATTGGTACTCTTATAAGAGTTGTAAAGATCTACCATTCTATGATATATTTATTCTTGAGTTTTAGCATCAACCATGAATGTCGTGTTCTTTGGTTAATACTCTACTATAGATTTACATTTATCTTAAACCACTTAACTTGTGGTAAACCCAAAATATCTTCTATAGACCCCTCAAAAATCCCCTCAATCTCTATAGAGGTTTTTGTGTTAAGACATCCTGCTCTCATTCCTAAAGTAAGAAGTCTCTCCTGATCTTCACACTTTTTCCACAAATGATATGACTTCTAAATTAATCTCCTCAATATGTTTTACTATTACTTTTAAAAAATCATCCAGTCCATATATTATACGATCATGTTCTTAAACTTTTTGATTTCCCCCTACTTCCCTTTCATAATTATTAGAAATTCAATATTTGATATTTTTTATTTTTTTTCTTAATTATAAATGTTATTCCTCCTTTCATTGTTTATAAATCATGGAGTTATATTCAACTCCATTTAACTTCTTAATATTTCCCTCAAAAACATTTATTCCATCAAGATCTACCTCAAGTTCTATTTACATATCAACTCTTTCTTTGATTCCACAAATTATAGCATCATTATAATTAGCATGTGGGTTGTCCACAATAACCACAAAGGAATATTCACCAATATCCTTGAAATATTCATCCTATTTAACTTCACATTCCGTAGAACTATCATGTAATTGTGATTAATTATTTTTTTCTTTAAAAAAAGTTTGTTGAGAGCCTTTATTTCCCTTTATTTTCTTTGATACATTTTAAAGGGAACTTATTCTTCATCAACCACTTGATATTTCATATAATATTATGCCACAAGATTTCCCAACATTTCACACTCAAAGGAAGAAATTGGAATATTTCCTTTGAACTTTCCTTTTACTATTTATATACAATAGGATAGATTATACATCACCTCATCAAACTCTTAATCTTCAAGGTCTTCCTTCACCATGTGTTTCTTCCCAGCTACAAAATCCAAATCCCATGAAATGTCCTTTTTTCTGGACTCATTATCATTGTTCCTCATTCTATAGGTAATGAGGGTATAATATAAGAATTCTAGTGAAATCTATAGAATAGAGTATCATAAAATTGGAACATATGGGGGTGAATTTTCATTTAAAAACATAGGAAATAAAAAAAATTAATGACTAAAAACTTATGTTTGAAAGACTGAACATAACTAAAACCATTTGTTCATTTAAAATGAGAAATTGATCAACATAAAACAAAGTTGAATGCTTAATGATATAAATATATATATATATATAAGTGGGGGAACAAAATAAATAATGGTTCATAAATTAAACTATACATCAAAATGATAGATTAAATAATTGATAACTTAAATTAATTAAAATGAATAATAAATCAAAAGGAAGAAATTAAATATGACACACAATTTCATAGGTATGTTTGTTAATAGCTTCAGAAGATATCTTATGTCTTCCATATCAATGTATTGAGTATTTATGGTATTAGTACCTTTATTTTATCAATATCTAAGATACCAAAACTCTATATCTTATTAGGTTCTTACAAACCCGAATTAAAATCCACCCTATATTTTTAATGGGTATATCTAGAAATATCAAAGAGAAAAATTTCATTGCCTTTTAGAATTCATGGAAAGAAACCCCGACGCCCTCACATTAAAGGCAGTGAGAACCGATAATATAAGGAGGAACAAGAAGGTATTTATAGAAGCAATCATGTTTTATCACTGCACTGATTCTATTAAAATAATTATAAGAACTACTTATAGATTATGATATATATGGATGAGAGTGAGTAGAGTATTAAAATAATATCACATACTTGATTGTATAAGAGAGAACTTAAAAAATGAGATCACATAAGAGAAATTTGAGGATTTTATCTTGTTGGTGTTGAAGAATTGTTGATAAGTGAAGTTTTCAAGGCGCCTAATGGGTCTATTTATAGCCTTAAAATGATTATATAACCTCTTGTAATTCACTGAGGGTAGTGAAGTTATGGAAGTCCATTTTTATGGGCTTTTGACCATCATTAACTATTGGTTTGGAGCTGTAATTCCTACACCATCGGATGCCTGATACCCTCAACTATGAAGCTGGTGTGGTTGGTGATACTGTCTAATAACCTATAGAACTCATAATATGGATGGTGTTCTCCCACTAGATGGCCAGTGAGAATATTCTACAAGGGTTCTTATTATCCATATGCATTGGATAGTCGGTGCTCCTCCATTTGTTAGTCGATGGACTTATGTTGTAAGGGGAGAATATTACCTTCACCATTGGCTAGTTGGTGGCGATACATTAGCTAGCTGGAGCTTCCTGTTAGTGTCCAATCACCTTCATGGCTTCTTATTTTCCTTCCATGACTTTGAAAGGTCCAGGAAATTTACTCCAAGAGTTCAATAAGAATATCAATACTTCTACAAGTGTCATTCAATGTTCTTTCATGATTATAATATGATGTCATCATGTTTCTAAATATTAATCACTTAAAATAGATCATAAATCATATTAAAATAGAGTTTGTGATCTTTAAAATAACTGATATTGATAAGAACAAAAATATCCTACTTTTTGATGATCTCAAACACTAAAATAAAAAGACTTTAAAACAGGAATATAAGGATTATCAAAAGATAAACATGATATGATTAAAAATATTTTATGATTTACATCATTTCTACCCTATAATAATTTTTCTAATTTCACCCCCATAATTAAATTACCACAATAATAAAAATAACTTGAGATTTCTATAATTACCAATATTTATAGCCCTTTGAAAAATAGGGAATAACTTCTCCACTATTGAGATTATTAAAAAAAATCAGGGATGGGGTTAGAGTAAATAAAAAATAATATTTAAAAATAATATTATCATATTTAATGATCTTTTGAGGGAGATAAAATATAAATATTTCAAAATTGTATGAAACTAAAAAATAATAAATAGATATTTTAAATAAATCGCAATATATAAGAAAACTAACATCTTTAAATTAAAAAATATATCTCATGCGAGAAATAAAACATTGAAAAAGTTTTTGAATATTCTCAAGATAAAAACAAATTTTTGAAAAATAATTTAGAAAATGAGTGTATCTTATTGATACATTTTAGAATAAAAAATATTATCTCTGCTCAAATAATGCATTATAAATATGAGGAGTCAGTAAATAAGACTATAAAATTAAAAAAGGAAATAAAAATATATTTGAAAAACTATTCAATTATTAAGGATTATAAAATATTATATTAATAAACCATAATAAATTCCCAATGATTTTTAAACCATGTATGCAGTAAAGACCCACTAATCATTCCTAGGGTGAATATCATATTAAAAATCCCACCAACCCATCTTGATGTAATAAACTATGGGTGCATATGTGTCATTTCCAAATCCAATTATTTACATCCAAACATGAATATTTTTCTTGGAGTTTCACTCTTACTTTATTTTACCAAAATTATGAAACGTTTCCCATAATTATTAGTTTTAAAAAATAATAAAAAAACATTTTACTTTGGAAACAACAATTTGAAAATTTTTAAAATAAAATTGATAGCTTATCAATATTTCTATGGTTAAGATATAACTATCACAAGGTAATCATTCCCAAATTTATATTAATGATGTAAAAGAGATAGAGAGGATGGGGTTAGTGAAGATATCAGTAAAATGATTGTTGGTGGAGAAAAATTCAAGAATTATATCAACCTTTTGAAAGTGATCTTGAAGAAAATGGTTCTCTTTAAGAAAACGGTGAATCGAAATAATTTTCCTAGTGTGAGAGTGTTGGATAGTAATTTTAGAGACATTATTCACAATATTGTTTATCACACTGAATAGGTATGTGATCATATATAATCCCAAAGTCTAAGAGAGTATTTTTATCAATATAATTTGGGTTCAATAACTCCCATAGGCTATGTATTGTGCTTAGGATGTAGAAAGTGAAACAAAGATTTTTTTCTAACTACTTTATGAGACAGTGTATTTTCCTATAAGGTGGAAAGTCCCACTATCACTTTTCTAATCTATTTAACATCCTCCCAAATTGGCATTAGAAAAATAAGTAAGTTCAAAGTAAGTTCTGTCTTGATAAAACAATCCAAGGTTTTTTATTCATTTAAAATATCAAAAAAAATATTTTGAGAGATTTTAAATGAGATTACTTTGGATTTTATTGAAAAAAAAAAGCACAGATACATACACCAAACATGATGTCTATTTTGGTTTTGTTATGTTAAATTGGACATCCAATCATACTTCTATAAATATTATTGTCGACTAACATTTGGCTTAATCCAATGTTATCTTAGAAGTTGTACTCATTGGTATTCTGATTTTCATAGCATGATCTACTCCAAACCTCATTATAAGTTCATTAGTGTATTTACTTTGGTTTAAAAAAAGTTCCATTTGAATTTTGGGAAATTTTTTAAAAAAAATAATTTTAGTACTCCCATAAAATTCATTTCAAACTCTTTATTAATTAATTTGTAAAACTCATTACAAATAGTTTCTTTATTTGAGTACAAAATAACATCATCATTCTAAATTTGAATTATTAATAAATCATTTGAATTTTTTTAATAAAAATAGTGGAATCAATTTTTCTCATTTTAAAATCATTTTATAAAAGGAATTTAGTTATTATATCATACCAAACATAGTGGGATTTTTTAAAACCCTAAAGAGATTTGATTAAATTTAAAACATGATTTGGAAATTTATGGTTCTAAAAACTTGGTGGTTGATCCACAAAAACATTTTCATAAATAATACCATTTATAAAAATACTTTTAAAATCTATTTGAAAAGCATGAAATTAAAATGAATAGGAATTTCAGTAAAATTATAATGGATTTTATCCATGAAATGAGTGAAATGTATTCAACATAATAAATGCCTTTTTATTAATTACGTCCTTTGTAAACATGTTGATCTTTTTTAAAGAAGATAATTCCATTATCATCATGTTTGTTTTGAAAACCCCACTTAGTACCAATATTTGTATTACACTAGTAGAAAAATGATTTTTAACGTCGCCAGTTTGACGTCGGTTTCTTATTAACCGACGTAAATAATTTTTACGGTGATTTTTTGGCGTCGGTTTTTAAAAAAACCGACGCCAAAAAGGGAAAAAAATTGTTTTGGCGTCGGTTCCTAAAAAAACCGACGCAAAAAACTAAAAAATATATATTTTGGCATCGGTTTTTATGAAAACCGACGCCATAAATGTTTTAAATAAAATTCTTTGGCGTCGGTTTTTTAATAAACCGATGCTAAAAATTAAAAAAAAACTACTTTTCGCGTCAGTTTTTTTAAAAACCGACGCGAAAAGTTAAAATATATTTTTGGCGTCGGTTTTTATGAAAACTGACGCCAAAAAATTTTAAAAAAAATTATATCGTTTTAGATAATTCTTTAATCTTTGATTTGACTGGTCGTGGAGCAAAAACGGAGTTACGGATTAAAAGTTATGGCCTTTGAAAGTTGAACTTCTTTAAGACTTCTTTTAGAGAAGATCAACTTCCGACATCCATAACTTTTAATCCGTAACTCCGTTTTTGCTCCACGACCAGTCAAATCAAAGATTAGAGAATTATCTAAAACAATGTAATTTTTGTTTTTAATTTTTGGCGTCGGTTTTCATAAAAACCGACGCCAAAAATATAATTTAACTTTTCGCGTCGGTTTTTTTAAAAACCGACGCCAAAAAAATTATTTTTTGTTTTTGGCGTCGGTTTCTCAAAAAACCGACGCGAAATGTAGTTTTTTTTAAATTTTTAGCATTGGTTTGTTAAAAAACTGACGCAAAAGATTTTTTTTTTAAAACTTTTATGGCGTCGGTTTTCATAAAAACTGACGCCAATTTTTTTTTTCATTTTTTGCGTTGGTTTTTTTATGAACCGACGCCAAAAAGGATATTGATTGACATTTTTTGCATCGGTTTTCTAAAAAACCGATGCCAAAAGACCAATGTAAATACTATTTTGCATCGGTTTCAAACAAAACCGACGCCAAAGAGTAACGCGGGATCATAATTTCAGTTTTTTTCACAACGCGCGTTTAACTTTTTAAAATCCCGCCTACATTTTCATACAAAGCAATTGAAAATATTTTCATTTACTATATATATATCCAGTTTCTCCTTCTTTCATCATTTTCAACATCTTCAATTCAATCACGATTTCAATGCGACTTCAATCATTAATTTGAACATGGTACATATTCTATTCATTTGTTTTCTTTATTATTATTATCCTTCATTTCTAAACAACTCGATTGGCTTTCTTGTAATGATGATTCATTCTCATTTCTAAATACAAGTTATATGATGATAATAAACATATCATTTCGATGGAAGCCCCTAAAACCATTGAAATATGTTTGATGTATTATGATTATTTTATTACATTTGGTGTATATGATTATAATTTATGTTTATCATGTTTTCTTTGAAACGAGTTGTATCAATCAAAACATTGATAGGTTCAACTTCTAACGGCGATAACTTTTGAACCGTAACTCCGTTTTAGGTCCACAGCCTGTCAAATCGAAGCTTAGGAAATGATCTAAAACCTAGAAAAAAAAATTTGATTTTTGGCGTCGGTTTTTATAAAAACCGACGTGAAAAATATTTTTTTTTTCATTTATGGCGTCGGTTTTTTTAAATAACCGACGCCAAAACTACTTTTTTTAAATTTTTCGCGTCGGTTTTTATGAAAACCGACGCGAAAAATTATATGAATTATTTTTTTTGGCATCGGTTTTTTACAAAACCGACGCTAAAAAACAATTTGATTTTTGGCGTCCGTTTTTATAAAAACCGACGCGAAAAAAAAAATTTCATTTATGGCGTCGGTTTTTTTAAATAACCGACGCCAAAACTACTTTTTTTAAATTTTTCGCGTCGGTTTTTATGAAAACCGACGCGAAAAATTATATGAATTATTTTTTTTGGCATCGGTTTTTTACAAAACCGACGCCAAAAAACGAATGTTATTCATTTTTCGCGTCGGTTTACAAAAACCGACGTAAAAATTCATATTTTTTACGTCGGTGACTTCGACGTCGGTTAAAAACCGACGTCCAAAATAAAAAAAAAACCGACGTTAAAAACTGTTTTTCTACTAGTGTTATTATCAGGTGGTTCCACAAGATACCAAATGTTATTCCTTTGAAATTGGTTTAACTACCCTTGCTTAAAAAGTATCCAATTATTATAATTAATAGCATAATCAAGGGAATTAGGTCCAATGTGAGAGGGAAAATCTTGATGTTTAACCTCATTTAAGATCAACCTTCTATTAAATGTTTCAAATTGTAATTCTTCAATGAAATTTTCATGGGGATTGTTTTTTAGATTCAACCCATGAATTTGGTAAGGGAGTAAAAGGGGGTTCTTGAACATCTTCAATTACATGAGAGGATTGAGTTTTAGGTATGTTGAAACTTGATTTCTCAAAATCATCATCAACTTGAGGATGTGATAAAGGAATATTATCATCAAATTTTATGTGAACTAACTCTTCTTGTTTTTGACCCCCTTATTAGCGACTCGGTACACTTTACTTGATTTTGAGTACCCAAAAAAGATAACATCATCAGATTTAGGGTCAATCTTTCCTGTATTTTCCTTATTGTTATGTATAGAGAATTTATAACTGAAGGCTTTAGAGAAGTCAGCCATAGGATGTTTTCCTTTACAAAGTTCATAAGGGTAATTTTATAAGATGGATCTTATAAGAACATGGTTAATAATAATTTAGGCTATATTGACTACCCTTGTCCAAAAGGATTTAAGAATATTAATATCATTAAATAGAGTCCTATACATTTCTTGATCGTTCATATTTTATCTTTCTACAACCCCATTTTTTTAGGTGTTCTAAGAGTGGAGAATGAGTGATGATAACCTTGAGAAGCATGAACCTCATAAAAATATATTTTAGAAAATTATCCACCATTTTCACTTCTAATAGAAAATTTTTTGTAGCCTTTTTCAATCCCAACAATCCCGAAAAATTTGATAAATACATTACAAGCCTCGTTTTTATAATCTAAGAATAAAATCCATGTAAATCTAGTATAATCATTGATAATTACAAAGGTGTAAGATTTCCCTCTAATACTAGAAACTTGAGTTGGTCCAAAAAGATCAAGGTGAACTAATTATAAGGATTTAAAAGATAAAACAAACATTTTAAATTTGAAATAATATTTGTGTTACTTTCCAAGATGGAAAGGTTCACAAAATAAGTTATCTTTGAAATACAATTTCAATAAATCTCATAAAAGTCGGTTACAATAGATCTTAATAAGGGAGTGAATGCCATAATGACATATGAATCAATGATGAATTCATTATTCATTAACATTTGAACTTAAAACGTAACATTTTGACTTAAAAATGATTTTAAATATATAATATAAACATTTTTAAAATGAAATGTAGTAAATAAATCCTTTAGAATTAAAAACTTTACAAAATTATTTTCCAAAAATGATTTCAAAATTATTACCACATAAATAACTACTAATTGGTAAATTATACTTCAATACATTAACAAAAAAAACATATTTATTAAAGTAGATTTGGGGAAACCGATCGCACCACTACTAGTAATTTTACCTTTTGAATCATCTCCAAATGTTACATGTCCTCCATTAATGTTTTTGAGATGATTTAATCTGTAAGGATTAATGAACATGTTCCTAAAGAACCCATTATCCATATACCAAGTAGCTTCTCGGGTTTTTATTATGAGACCCTTATCTTATAAAATATTAACTAACTATTTCTTTTCATACCCATATCTTAGGTCTACTTAAGTTATCCAATTAATACATTGGATAGAAAATTTTATTAGAACAAGTTTTTACATTGGAGATATGATATGAGATATGAATTCACTTTGGTTGACCATATCTTGATTTTTTACCATTTCATTCATAAAAAATATATCCAAATTTCTTACAATAATTACAAAATTTATTTTGGTAAGTTCATTTTACAAAAGTAGTTTTTTTATAATTTTTGGGAGAGCTAGATTATTTCAAAAGAAACCAATATCGAAATTACTTTTTACAACATGTTGAGATCATAAAATGTTATTCGTGGTTTATTTTATTTAGGTGAAATGATAAAGATTATTTTTAAGAACTTTAATTTTAGATTCCAATTTTTCAATATTAGGTTGTTATTTTAGTTTTGAAACCAAATCATACTTTTATTTTAAAAGTTGATCTTTTGTAAAAAAAAATTGATTGTAATACTTTTTAGGTTCTTTAAATATTGGAAAAAGTTCACAAAAATAATTTTTTATTACATATCTAGCATGAATAAGATCCTTAAAAGTTAAAGACTAGGTTGAAGAGGTGTAATTGTAAGAACTATAAAAGGAAGAATTTACTTCATGACATACCATGATATTGACCAGAAGAAACTTAGGAATTTTTCCACTTGATTCATATGTTGAAATTGAACCCTTGCTAGCACTTCCAATCAACATTTTTTAGCCTTCTTACATTAATTTTTGTTCAAGGGACAATACATATTTATTTGACACTTCTTTTTGAAACTGATGAAAGAAACTTCCATTTCTTGATTTTTATTTTTGAAACATTGAGTGGATTTATTCTTTTTCATGAATTTATTTATCCTCTTGAAAATATGTCCAATCTAGACTTCGCTTTCAGATGTTTCATTATTTATTGACTTAAAATAAATTTCCTTTTAGTATCTTTTACCCCTTTACATTTTTTTCATCTTGTATTCTCATAGTTATCTCATATGTCAAGAGAGATCCAATGTGTTCTTTAACTGAAATATTTTTTATATCTTTAGATTCTTGGATCACAGGGACTTTGGGTGACCAATTTCTTAGTAAAATACTAATTATTTTCTTGAATAAAGTATATGTATAATGGGTATCACTAAGAGACTTACATAAATTACAAATATTACTGAATGGAGTCAACATTTCATTAATAGATTCACTATGATTCATAGAAAATCTACCAAAGTATATTCTAAACATATCTGATTTAATATATTTGACTATTTTTCATTCAGGATTTACATCTAAGAGTTTATATTTTTCATAAGTACTTTTTTATATATAAATTTGATTAAATTAATTTTTATCTAAGTCAAAATGTAAGGAATTCATTCCTTTACCATCTAATTCAAAAACATAAATTTAATTGGGACTCAATTTAATTCTTTTTAATTAGTAGGAATATAACAGTGTGTAACTATCTTAAATATGTAAAAACCAATAGATCTAAGAAATGTAAACATGCATGTTTTCCAATAATCATAATTATTACCATAAAAAATGGAGCATGACAGATAGAGTTTCCTTTGGGAGCACTAGGGATGTTTGGAAATCCATTTTGATAAATAATGTTTCTTTAAAAATGGTTAAAGATTTTGAAAACAAATTAATCATTGAATGAATTTTAAATAAAATCAATAATTCAATTCAATATCCCTTTTATACCAATTATAGGTAAGAGTAGGGTAAAACAACAAGATGGGGGTGAGTTTTCCTTAAAAAACAAAGGAAATAAATCATGTTTTTAAAGACTAAAACCTTCTTTTCAAAATATTGAAAATAATTAAACCCTTTTTTGAAATAAAAATAACAATTTATCAAAGTAAAACAATGTTTAAATTTCAGATATATAACTACATATATTTATAATATTTGAAGAATAAAATAAAGGGTGATTTATAAATTAAATGATTAAGTGGGTTCATAGATTAAACAACGGATTAATTAAATTCATGGAAATGATTAATAAATAAATAATTTGAAAGTAAATAAGAAACACAATTTGGTTAGGATGTTTGGAAATACATTAAGAAGAGCCCCTATATCTACCCGCTCGATGCCATAATTATTTAATGTGTTAGTCCCTTAGATTTAACGGTATCCATGGTACCAAACTCCCTTGATTTTTTAGTTTGTAATATGAAAATGTAATTAAAATCAAGCCTATATTTTTATCAAGTATAGATAAAAATATCAAATAGAAAACTTCCCTTTCCTTTTAGCAGTTTTGACAAGAAAATCCAAATCCCTCACTTTAAAGGTAGTGAACTTCAATAATAAAAGAAAGGGGAGGAAGTGAGGATTTCTAGAAGCAATAATGTTTTTTCATCGTCTCATTAATCTCAAAATAATAATAAGGACTAAAAATAGGGAACTAGAAATATGGATGCGGGTGATAATAATATTATAATAACATCACACTCTTTATTGGATGAGAGATTGCTTAGAAAATGAGGTCACATGAGAGCAATTTGATGATCGTAAAACATTGTAATTGGAGAGTTATTATGAAAGTAAGTTACTAAGGAACCCAAGGGGGATATTTATAACCTTCAAAAGCTTCAATAACCTTTTGGAATTCATTGGGGGCATTGAAGTCATGGATGTCCATTTTTATGGAATTTTTACCATCATTAAATGCGGGATCATTATTAATATCCTCCCATCATTGGATACCCAGTAGTCTCCATAAATTAGTTGGTGTGGCTACTACTACTATCCAATAACTTTTAGAACTCACCTGATGGTCAGTGACCTCTCACCAGATGGCCAAAAAGCATCTTCTCCAAGAGGACTTACTGTCCACCTACACAATCCAGACAGTTCTCCTCTATCATGTAGTCAGTGGAATTATGCTACAATGGTATGCTACTATATTCACCACTGGTTGGCCGGTGTTTATGCACTGGATAATCAGTGATGTATATTGGTGTACAATCTCATTTATTTTCTCCTAGCTTCCTTTCATTCCTTTGAAATTCCTGAGAACATTACTCCAAGAGTTTAATAAGAATATCAATACTTCTCAAAGGATCCTTCAAGGTTCTTTCAAAAATATTACATGAAGTCATCGTGTTTGTAAATTCTAATCATGTATAGAAAATCATTAGACCCTTTAAATGGTTTTGGTGATCCTTAAAACAATATATTATGGGAATCACAAAAAATATAATTCAGGTCATTTTATTCAGTCACTGATACTTTTACATTAAAACATAGAGGTGGTTTTCCCCTAATAATTTAAAAAAACATTATCAATGTTTTTTTCAAGTCTGAAAATATATTTAAACATGTTATTCTGTCAACCAAAGATGCATCAACCATTTCATATAGAATTGTCCTCCAATATTGCTATTTATTACATGAAACCTATAGTATTGCTTTTAGGAATGTTGAATCTCTTTTATAAATATTTAATAGATTCTCCAATATAACATGAGAATTATTGCATGGAATAACATTAATATAAATAGGGTTGGACATGAATACCCCTAAAGTATCGACCTTGACCTTGAATAGTAAATTTTTTTATTCGAAGAAGCAAAACAAAAACCACAAAGGCCCACTGGGAAAACTAGGGCCAGCTGGAAAAACAACTACAGGGGTTGAAAGAAATGGAGTCTGAGGGCATCCCCACGAATAATATTAACCCCTGACGGAGTCCCCCCTAAAGTATCAATTTCTTTGGATTCTACATCAAATTTTTCGCAGTCTTTCTCTTATAGATCTCCTCTCTTCATACTATCCAAAATACCACTGGTTTAATATATAAATTCATAAAACATTATCAAGAATAATGATTCATTAGACTCATGCATAGTTAAATGTTAAGGCCTTTGAAGATATAGGTATGAACTTATGGTTAACAATCAATGACATTCTTTAGAGAGAGAAAATTCCACCCTATAACCCTTACTTTGATACCACTTGATGGTCCCTATCAAGGATTATATCCTGATTGGGGGTAGGACATTTATTCCTTAACTATAATATTGTTCTCTTAATATGAGGGGTACTTATTTTCTCTCCCTCACAACCTTTCCTGAGAAATTAAAATAGAATATAAAACAATTTTTTTTAAAAAAAAATTCCCCAAACTGGGAAAATCCACAGGGCTTGCAATTGGTGTTGTGCATATGCATCTGAAACAATATAGTGCACTACTTTTAGGTTCCTATATAATAATGTAGTCTCAATGACCCTACAGAATTACTATCAACACAAACAATTAAAAACTCACAATTCTTCTTCTTCATAATGAGAAACAAACTACACCTCTTTAAAAATAGGTGCTCTCTACTAATAATATGATAATATTATTCTTTTATAAATATTGATATGAAATACACCTTAAAGGTTGTGTCACTTCTTGGATTGATTTGATAAACTTATAGTGAAGTAGAACTGTTGGAATATTCCCTTCACTGTATTCAACCTTCTAGTGCACATGTCTGGAATTACTTTCCTTTCTTCTCTTGATTAGGTCTCTCAATCTAATTTTCTTATAGATCACTATATTTTTATCTTCATACCCAGTACATCCTTAATGATGACTTGAATTTCATATCTGAAATTCAAATCTTAAGTCAAATTCCAACTTATCCCGCATTATTTTCAGCCTTTGGATCTTATCCCATTATATCACCATCATCCAATTTTAATTTCGTATTTTTTAAATGCCAAAACAATAACTAAACATCCATGTGTGTTCCTTGTATAATTTTTCTGAGTTCTATAGGTAGAAAAAAATCATGGTGTGGAATACCCCTTTATGGTGGGTTGAGTTGGTTTCTTTTTCAGTTTTCATAAGATACCATATAGGTTAGGGCACAAAATTACATCCATGGAATGGATGATCCCAATCTTCTAAAATAAATGAATTTTAAATCTTCACCTTGCAACATGGTATGTATGCTACGATGTGGACCTCACCAAAGTGGCAGATCCAATTAAGATAACCCAAATCCCTTTATGGTGTGATATATGAATTGTGGAATGGTCTTCATCATATAGAGAAAGAAATTTTATTTCCTAATTCTCCCTTTTGGTGTGTAAAACCCTTTGTACTGTGGTATCTTAGATTTCACAAATGTATGTGGTGTGGAACACTACACTACATCATTGCATTTTTCAGACATAGAATTGAAACCCCTTTTGTGGAATAGACCCCCTTCATGGCATGGATGTTTAAAAAAATCAAGATACACTTCATTCCATCTAGTACATATTTCTAGGGGTGATTATTGGTTTCTTTTTCTCTAAGGAAAAAGGTGATGAGTGGTGGACACCACTCAGGCTGGGTGGTTCACCCCCAGGGTAACCGAAATGTTCTATGATTTAAAATATATGTACTATTGGACTTGAATGATGTATGAAATTTATAATTTTATATGATGATGCCTTACATTCCAGAATACTAAGGCCGAGCACCTGAAGTCAACTGGGTTATTGCAACATCTTCTCATTTTAGCATGGATGTGGGGTGAGATTTCTATGAAATTTGTTATTCGCATATATTGGTCTTCTTATAAGAGGAATACAATATGGTTGGTTATCAAATAGTTAAGAAATACTACCACTTCCATCCTATTAATAAGTAAATGAGAGTGGAAGATCTTGGGTATATTTATGTATATGGCCCCAGCCTTAAACATTACTTAATCTTCAGTTACGTCAAGAATACACGTTGAGAATCTTTTCAGGTTTAGAGTTTTAGAGAATTAGATCATAAAACATGCATTACATTCCACATTTAAACAAAGTGGTTACATAAAAGATAGTACTAATTTTTCCCATCAACGGAAACATATTTAAAATAAAATATGGATTCTTTCTTGACACTTCCTTGACATTATCATCACATCTTGTACCTTTCCCTTGACCTGTGAAAAAAAATTCAAAAACATGGGATGAGCATAAAAAGCTCAGTAATGGATATAAAAGTATGAAATGAAAACATTATTCCATGCATGGAATCATACTTTACTCATAAAACATAATCACATACCTCATCAAATCATGAATAAATCATATAAATCATAAGACATAAAGGTAACTTGAGGCATTCATGACATTCTTACGTAGGGAGTAACCATCATGGTTACGTTCGGAATACCCATCACAGTATATTCCATAAATCTCTTCGGAGAAACCTTAAAGTTTAACTCCTTCATGTTACCCAATGCATTGGAGATCTATATTGGGCTCACCCGCCTTTAGTTTATCACGGAACCACCCATCTTCATAACAATACCCAAGAACCATAACATAATCGTATCACATAAAACATGCATAAAGGAAACATAACATTTCTACTTTTCAATCACAAGATATCAATACAACACATTGATATAAAAATATTATGAATACCATTTTCAATACCAAAATAAAAGAAATGTAAAACTTGGTATTTATTTTCTATTCAAAAAAAATTATAGCTTGTAGAGGAAGCTGAAACTCAAATAATGGTCACGGCAACGAAGAAGTTGTTGTCGCCGCATATGTACGAAAAAAAACATTCCCTTTTTTTGTTTAGTAAACGCTTCATATAAAAAGATTCCTTTTGAATAAACGTAAAAGTCAAAGGGTTTTATACACCGTATAAAATAAAGTTGTGTATAAAACAAAATATGCCTCAATGAAAGGAGATTGAGATGATGTCCCTTACCTTGTGTCGGACTTGACTCGATCATTCTTTAACCTCCTGAATAATAAACTTGAGTTAATTTCTACATTCTTTTAAACCTTTTTCAAGTTCATTAGTCCTTTTATATCACTTATTTCCATGTCATGAACACTATGTAATTATTTAAGTTAATAATGGTCGTTTTGTTGATCATTGGTACTTGAGTCAAAAATAAACTCTTTATAATTACAAGTTGTTCATGTGGTAAAATATACATTATATCTAGAATTTTATTCATGATGTAGATATCATATATATCATATATACCCAGTATATGCATGCATTTATAATATTACATAACATTTAGAGGTAAGAAATAAAATGCATCGTTCATGGAGACGGTAAGCCGTACGTACGCATGAACGCTACTTTCATTTCTATTTCATATTTAATGGAGTGAAATCATAATGATATAAGGGTATATTATAATTTCAGTATAACATCATATATAATAACATTAACTCCATCCTTTATATGTCCCACATATGGCATTAACGAATCAAATCACTTTGAGGGGGCGGTAGTCCTCACTTCCTAAAATGAAATAATCATGTTTACCCACAATGGAAACCATAAAGGTATGCCACAAATGAAAAATACATAAGCATAAGGAAAAAAAAACATAATATATATCATATATAAATAGAGTTTCATTTTACTAGCCGCCATGAAAGGTGTTAAAAGAATATTGAACAATCATCATTTCGTGAGGCAGAAATTCGTCATCCACAGAAACATTATGTTCTCTAACCATTAGACGAAGGTGTGTGTAAGTGTAGCTCAAATAATACACATAACAAAATCCTAGTATATTTAAGATACTGGTTTTGTTACAAAATAAAGGAATATAAAGAGTTTAGGGGGTTGGAGAAGCAAAATAAAACATAAGAAGACAAGAGAAGAGACTACCTTTAAATCGGGAAACTCTTTTTGATTTGAGTTCAAAGGCTTCCTTGGAAAGACTTCTGCCCAAAGTGATGCTTCTAGGAGTAAGAGAGGGATGTGTAGAGACAAAATGGGTAGGGGTTGGCCGAGCCAAAGTCTTAAGAGGTGTGGGTAAGGTGGTAGAGGTGGGGCCTTTTATAAGATACGAGGAGGGGCACTCTTTGAAAGTTATAAAAGGTTACTTTATTATAAAATTATTTTAAGATTTAAAAGGTCCCAAAATTATATATTTTGAGGATAAGGTGATAAAATTTATAAATCCACCCATACAATAGGTTTTTGACAAGTGTAGGTCTTAGATTTTACATTATCTTTTCATTTTATTTAAATCGTTATATAATGAGGTAATCACTGCATCATCATGGTGTCATAAATAATTTAATTTATTTAATGTATAAAAATTATAAAAAACTATCATGATGTAGGAAATATTTTTAGCTTTCTAATGAATATTTATAGTCAAAAATATTACTTGTATAAACCCATTTAAAAATTGTTTTAGTAAAACAACACATATTTGTGACATTTTTATTTTAACATTAAATAAAAAGTTTTTAATGTCATTTTCCTACCAAAGTAGCTCCATGGGGTCCCCAAGTTGACCCATGGATTATATTGGTCGGCCATGACACATCCAATAAGGGTAGGACATGTGTCAAGGTCATTTTATATTATTAAAACATTATTTTTACCTTGAATTACATTAATTACCTCTAATCGCGATTAAAAACATAAAAGTTACTATTCACCAAAAAATTATTTTAATCCCAATGAACCACATTTTACTTCCTAATGAAAACCATGTATGTCGGATTTTTGAAATTCAAAACACAGAGTTGATAAAATTTCATTTAAACAAAAAATTGGTTTTTTAAGTACCACTTAGTGGTTTCACTATTCATCAAAAATTGAAGTTTTTCAGAAAAATACCAAAACATCACCCGAAGCTATATTTGATATTCCTAATTCAAAAAATATGTCTATTTTAAAAAATTCAAAACATATAAGTTACATTAATTAATTTAATAATTAATTCCTGTTGTCATGACAAATAGCGTGTTTTTATGAAACAAAATATATCAAAAGATTGACACTAGTTTAAGTCCAATTTCAAAGTGAAATTAATTCCAACGACCACTATTAGATTAAATGGTAAAAATATATTCTAATTTAACTTTAAAACCAATTCAAAAAATATTATAATCATGTAAATAAATTAGATTAAAAAGAGGTTTTGAATTAAAATACAACATTTTTCCTCATTCATTAAAAAATGAACTTTATCGGAAAAATACCAAAAATTTACAGAAAGTAAATTTTGATGTCCCGATTCTAAAGAAGAATTTTATTAGGTCCAATAGAATGTATAATAGTGACCAAAACTATAATTAATGACGGTTCCCCATCGAAAGGTGATAAGTGGACCTTTTGTGAATATTAGAGTATATATGCCTAAAATTGAATTCTTTTTGTACTTTCAGCCTTTATCCTTTATTGGATAAATGTAAAAACATTTAACAAACATATATAATCATATTTTAGTTATTTCTATTCATTTCCGCCAATACAACGGCTACGTGTTAACTACTATTTAAAATAATATTACTTTATTACTAGTGTGCAACGTAAGATTTCAAAGAATCACTTTGTTGTGTATCAGATACGCTATCGAACATAGCAACCCCTTTAAAGTAAAATTAATATTTAATACGTAAATATTAATAAATATGAAAAAATTTTATTCTTTATTTACCTGGAATGTTACATTATGTATAAGATATTGTGAGGCTTCATGGTGTGCCTTCAAAAATTGTTTATGATCAAGACCAGTGTTCTCCCTCCCATTTTTGGAAGGGTACCCAAGATGAAATGGGTTCTAAGATAATTTTGATTGAACCTTATCACCCTTAGACGTATGGAAAGAATGGTTGGTCTATTCATGTTCTTCAGTATATGCTTTGAGCCTGTGTGGTTGATTTTGGTAGTTCATGGGATAAACATTTATCATTGGATGAGTTTTCTTATAGTAACAGCTATCAAGACTCGATAAAAATGGATCGTGTAAAAGCCCTTTATATATGGTCATGTTGGTCCCTAGTTTATTGGATAAAATTGAGAGAAAGTTCTTTATTAGGATGAATAATTATCCAATAGATGACGGAGAATGATCAGTTGATTTTGAAGAGATTAGTGATGGATTAGCGTTGTTAGAAATCATACATTATTTTACACCTTAGCCTGTTGGATTTTCTTGTGGGTGATCAAGTTTCTCATAGAATCCCTCCTAGATTCAGTCATCACCATCTAACTAAGCATGGTAAGTTAATGCAACAATATGTCAGACCCTTTGAGATTGTAGAGCATCTCAATAAGGTGACGTAATGGTTAGATATTCCAATTCAGATTTCATCATTTCAAGATATATTTCATGTGTCCCAGCAAAATAAATATCATCCAGAACCATCTTTCATGGTTGAGAGGGAGGATATAGAGTTAGAGCCCGATTTTTTCATCACTGAGAATCCTATCCATATCATGGATTATCAATTTAAAGTGTTTGTGTGGGAAATTGATTTCATTGGTCTATGTTTTTTTTTGAACCATATTTCATTGGTCTATGTACTTTGGAGGCATGGTAGAGATATCCATTAAACATGAGAGCGTGAGACCTCGGTGAAAGACTAGTGGAATAAACATTTCACATATGTATATCCTTGGGGAATTTCTAGGTTTTGAAAGATATATAGTGAAGAGAATTGTAACAAATGTCGTGTTTAAATCCCCTATTTCATTTCATTCTTTTAATTTGGGATGTTTTGGGGTATTGGCGGTATCTTAATATTTTTTGGAAACCTACAGTTTTGGATTGTGGTGGGTCATTGTTTTACCAAGGAAGGTCACCCCATGACAAGCTTATTTAGGACTAGAATTGTTGGGGAGGAGTGTGTCACCACAACCTAGGGAGATGTTTCATGATAAAGCTAAGGCGGTGAGCATGTTTTCATGGGGGGCGTTTCATGGCATGATTGGAAGGACCACACCTTGACATGACTTTTGAGAGTGGTGACTCGGTTAGGGGGAAAGAACCATTATGTGATGATGAGTGAAGTTAGTGTTGGACCTGTCTGCCCATGTTTATTAAAATGGGGAATTTACGGTTTTTCTGCTGTCAAATTTTACCCTAACGCTCCTTTATTTTGTCCCCATTTGTGCATCGTAGGACTCCTAGGCCATCCTTCATCCTCCTATTCACTCCCTTAGTGGATCCCCTGTGATTTGGGTTGGATTTATTCTCAGTATCCATGTTTTCTCTTGGATTCTTCCTCTCTTTTCTTCCTTTTTTCTTCCACTTCCATTTCCCTGGTTGGACATGGGGTAAACCGAGGGTTTGGTATGGTTTTTTGATGATACTTCTTTAATATATGGCTCGTGAGGATCCCTATTTCATGATCCTTAGGTTCTTAAAAAAGGTGAGTCGTTTACATTGATTTTGATGTAGGTATCTCTACATAACTCATTTTTCCTTTTGCATACATAGGCCTTTTGTGTTTTACTTTGGTTTTATTAATGAATTATGCTTCAAATGAATATGTGAAGGTTGTAATATATGTGAATTTGATTTAGTATTTAAAGTGTGATAGTAAGAAATGGTGATTCCTCATGGTTTTTAGTAAAAAAACTTTTTTATATTCACAAAATATTTGATAAAATGTTTCTAATTTCAAACAACTTTATAAAAGTTGTTTTGAAAGAGAACATTGTTTAGAACATAATTTCATTGGTTATGAGTTTCATTGCTTATGGTAGATATTGATTTCTATGGATGATGTTGATTATGGGTAGCAAATGGGAGACATTTTATTATGGGCTTTAAAGGCCTGATTAATAAATGAGTTAGGTCATCCATGCCTCATTAATAAATGGTTCGTGTTAACATAACATGCTTGACCTATGTATGAGTTTAGTTATATCTAATTGTAAATTAATTAATTATTAATTTCAATTTTAATTATTAAATATTATTTAAGACTATACTTAATTATTATATTAATAATTATTCTGAAATACATTCTTAAAATTAATTAAAATTATTTCCATTATTATTTATTTATTTTAAGAAGGATGGGTTGAGAGCTTTAAGACATTGTTTTAAATGGGTCTATTAAGTGTTGGCTATACAAGTCGAGAAATATGAGAGGAAAAATGGAAGAGGTAGAAAAAATCGGCACACAACACAAAGAAGCTTTCAAGCTTTTTCACAACTTCACACAACTTCACAATTTTTCACAATTGAAATATCAGACTACAATTACATCAATTTATAGACCCACAACATTAAATGCCTAGCATTTATGTTGGTACAAAGAAAGACCAAAACATTAAATACAGAGAATCTATGACGGTACAAGGAAAGACCAAAATATTAAATGCAGAGCATTTATGACGGTACAAAGATATACCAAATCTTTTAATGCAAAGCATTTAAATTCATTCAAAGAAAAATAAATGGAGGTGGACCCATGGAAAAAATGTGCAAGTAATAAATGACGTCACAGGCAGCTTTGACTCATATTTTTGGTTTGCAATTCCAACACTCCCTTTCAAAACAAAACCGGCTTCATTCCGAGCATCATTCTGAGTCTTTTGAATACATCTGTCGGTAATGCCTTTGTGAAAATATCAGCCACCTGCTCCGTAGTATGACAATATTCTAATTTTATCATTTTCTGCTTCACATGATCTCGCAAAAAATAGAATCGGGTATCAATGTGTTTGCTTCTTCCATATTGCATCGGATTTTTGGCAAGTTCAATTGTCGACTTGTTATCCACATATATCACTGTGGATCCATCCTACAGATGCTGCAACTCCTTCAGCAAATTTCTCAACCAGATTCCTTCACAAACAGTGGATGATGCCGCCACGTACTCGGCTTCACATGTAGACAAGGCGACCACACTTTGCATCCTTTAATTCCACGTGAAAGCAGTCGATCCAAGAAAAAATACATACCCAGTGGTGCTTTTTCTTTCATCTTGGTCACCTCCCCAGTCACTGTCTGAGTATCCATGCAGATTTTCTTCTTCATTGTATGGATAAAAAAGACCAAAATCCACCGTTCCTTTAACGTACCTGAGGATACGTTTTTCCGCTAACCAGTGTGACTCTTTTGGTGCTTCCATGTACATGCTTAGAAGACCAACACTATAGACAATATCAGGCCTTGTGATTGTGAGATACCTCAGGCTTCCAATTAGACTCTTGAATAGAGTTGAGTCAACACTTCTTCCTTCTCCATCTTTTGTCAGTTTTAACTTCATTTCCACAGGTGTGTTTACAGCATTGCAATTAGCCATATTGAATTTTTCAAGCAACTCCTTAGCATACCTCTTCTGAGAAGTATAGATTCCTCCATGTTGTTTCTTTACTTTTATGCCCAGAAAAAAGGACATGAGACCTCCGTCGGTCATCTAGAACTCCTTGAACATAGCCTTCTTGAAATCATCGAACATCTGTCGATTATTCCCTGTAAACAGCAAATCATCAACATACAATCATGAAATGATTATATCGCCACGATCATTCTTCTTGATGTAAACTGCATGCTCATATGGACATTTGGTGAATCTGTTCTCTCGAAGATAGTTGTTAATGCGTGCATTCCAATCATGAGGAGCCTATTTCAACCCATAAAGAGTTTTTCTTCAGTCGATACACTTTTTCTTCCTCCCCTTGCATAACAAAGCCTTCAGGCTGGTCTACATAGACCTCTTCCTCTAGAATTCCATTCAGGAATGCAGACTTCACATCCAATTGGTAGATCATCCAACTGTGATGAACAGTAAGAGAGATAATCATTCTCACTGTGTCAAGGCGAGCAACAGGAGCGAATACTTCTTCATAGTCCACCCCATACTTCTGTTTGTACCCCTTTGCTACGAGCCTTGCCTTGTAGCGATCGATTTCACCATCAGCATTTCACTTGATCTTGTACACCCATTTGACACCAATGGATTTCTGGCTATTAGGAAGTGTGGTCAACTCTCATGTGTCATTTTTCTCTATGGCGCGAATTTCTTCTCCCATAGCCATTCTCCAACATTCTTCCCTTATGGCTTCCTGAAACGTCAGAGGCTCATGATCTGCATACAGGCAAAAAAGATTTACCTCTTCAGTTTGTTCATAAATGTCACTTAAGCTTTTCATCTTTATGGGCGCCATGGGTGAGGATGAGCTCGCCAAATTTTGACTTGATGGAGTCCTTTCAGGAGTGATGGAATGTCCTTCTGGACTCCTGTGTACTGATGATGTGCCTGGGGAAGGTGTTGCTGGCGTTTGCTCCTGATGATCACGCCTTTCTTCAGGATCTTCTGTTTCGACTGGAATCTCTTTGTTTGGTTCTTCATCATTCCATTTCCAAGCTTCTTCCTCGCTAAAGACCACATCTCTACTCACCACTAATTTATTGGTTAGTGGATTGTAGAGCTTATAGGATTTAGACTCTTCACTGTAGCCGATGAAGATGCACTTTTCACCACGATCATCAAGCTTCCTTCTTCTCGCTTCTGGAACTTGAGTTTAGGCAACACACCCGAAGATTCTTAGGTGTGCTACGCTCGGTTTGTAGCCACTCCATGCCTCTTGTGGTGTCATGTTTCTAACGCTCTTCGTTGGGCACCGATTGAGAAGATGGGCAGTACATGCCACTGCTTCTGCCCAGAAGTTCTTTGGCAAGCCTTTCTCCTTCAGCATGGTCCTCGTCATGTCGAGGATGGTGCGGTTCTTCCTTTCTGCGATTCCATTCTGTTGTGGCGTGTAGGCTGCAGTGTATTGCTGTTTGATGCCATGTTCCCTACAGAAATCTTGAAATGCATTTGAGGTGTATTCTCCACCTCTGTCAGATCTGAGTACTTTGATTCTGTGGCCACTTTCAGTTTCAACATGAGCTTTAAAAGTTTTAAAGATAGTGAAAGCGGAAGATTTTTCTTTGATGCAATACACCCACAGCTTTCTGCTGAAATCATCAATAAGGGTAATAAAATATCTATTACCTCCAAGTGACAGTGTTTCAAGTGGTCCGTAGATATCAGTGTGAACCAACTGAAGTGGTTCTGTTGCTCTTCTAGACACTCCACTTAGAAATGAGTTCCATTGTTGTTTGCCGAGTGTACACACCTCACACACATGATTTGGAGCTTCAATCATTGGCAAGCCACGCACCATGTTTGATGAGGATAGAAGTTTAAGCCCGCTAAAATGCAGATGTCCAAATCGCAGATGCCATCTCCATGAGTCATTCTTCATGAGTCCCAAGAGACACTCCTCAGACTTTGTGTTGATATACAGCGGAAACATGCGATTTTTCGCCATTTGGACTTGAGCGACAAGTCTCCTGTGAGCATCTCTTATAGAAAAAAGAGAATTTTCCAAGTGTATGACATACCCCTTCTCAAGAAGTTGGCCGAGACTGATGATATTATTTTTCATACTTGGTACGTAATATACATTAGAAATGTAATTCGACTCTCCATTCTTCAGATAGATTTTGATCATACCTTTGCCTCTCACGGGTACCTTGGATGAGTCGCCAAAACTCACGTCGCCACGAACTTCTTCGGTGAGTTCCTCGAACAGTTGTTTGTTACCACTCATGTGGTTGCTTGCACCAGTGTCGAGATACCAAACATCGGGGCGTTCACATGCTTTTTCTTGTGCGAGGAGGAGTGTGGTACCTTCTTCTTCATGATGAGATGTTTCAGCATAGTTGGATCGTTCATCGTGATCCACTTTGCTCCAACAATCAGAAGCATAATGCCCAAATTTCTTATAGTTGTGGCATTGAATGTTCTTTGCGTTTCCACGACCACACGTGAATCGTCCTCCACCATTCCCTCTTCCACGAAAGCTGGTAGGATTTTGTTGCTTTTGTTGATGGCTTGGATAATATCTACGCCCTCTTCCTCTTCCACTCTTCCTCTTCCACGATGACCGCCTCGTTGCGTGTGGTCATACTTTTGTTCTTGTAGAGTCAACTTGGACTCCAAGGCATGCTCTATTGTTGAACCGGTATTCTTTTGCATCCGTTGCTCATGCACTTGTAACAACCCCATCAGTTCTTCAATGGACAGTTTCTCCAAATCCTTTGATTCTTCGATTGCCACAACCACATGCTCAAACTTGATTGTGAGAGATCGAAGTGATTTTTCGATAACTCGAATGTCCTCCACTTTTTCACCATTGCTTTTCAAATTGTTAAAAATAACAATTAATCTTGAGAAATAATCGGAGATGCTCTCACCTTCTTTCATGTGCGCCGCTTCAAATTCCGCTCTTAATGTTTGAAGACATACCCGCTTCACTCGATTAACACCTTTGAAGACGGTGGCAAGGGTATCCCAAGCTTGCTTGCTTGATGTTGCTTCGGCAATCTTTTCGAACGTTGATTCATCCAACCCTTGATAGAGGAGGAACAACGCCTTGTTGTCTTTCTTTCTTTGATTTTTGAGGGTCGCCTTTTCTTCATTCGTGAAGACAACTTCTTCCGCCGTAGTGGGTACAACATACACGTCGGTAACGATCTACCATAATTCTTGCGACTCGAATCACGCCTTCATCTGGATGCACCATCTTTCATAGTTGTCCTTGGACAACTTCGGAACTTGCGGCTGGATTGCGGCCATCTTAAAAAAATTGGAGATTTTTGGTAACTTGCCTCTGATACCAGTTTGTTGGCTATACAAGCCGAGAAATATGAGAGGAAAAATGGAAGAGGTAGAAAAAGTTGGCACACAACACAAAGAAGCTTTCAAGCTTTTTCACAACTTCACACAACTTCACAATTTTTCACAATTGAAATTTCAGACTACAATTACATCAATTTATAGACCCACAACATTAAATGTCTAGCATTTATGTTGGTACAAAGAAAGACCAAAACATTAAATATAGAGAATCTATGACAGTACAAGGAAAGACCAAAATATTAAATGCAGAGCATTTATGATGGTACAAAGATATATCAAATCTTTTAATGCAAAGCATTTAAATTCATTCAAAGAAAAATAAATGGAGGTGGACCCATGAAAAAAAAATGTGCACGTAATAAATGACGCCGCAGGCAGGTTTGACTTATATTTTTGGTTTCCAATTCTAACATTAAGACCCTTAGTGTATTCCGCCGAATTTAAATACATTAATGGTTATAAGAATTTTTTGCCGATATTAAAAAATAATAATTAACTTAGACTTTTTGATTTTTTTTAAAAACCCGTATAAAAAAATGTTTCAGGAATAATAAAGTGACAACATGGATTAAAAAGAAGATATTGGGGTTAGTTTATTTAAGGGAAAGATAATCACGCTGAACCAAGGAACATACAAAAAAAGGAAAATAAAAAAACAAAATCATGGATTATGGATATATCGGAAAACTCGAACTTTTTAGAGGGAAAAGACAAAAAGGCACAATGGATTATGATATGTCAGAGACTCGTCCTCCCCACCTTGCCCCCGCAGACACGCCACCAGCTTCTATTAAATGCTTGCGTTTTCAAACTTTTTAGGAAAGCCTGGTGCAATCAAATTTCGGAAACTTTTGGAATGCTAGCCGCTGTCACCAAATCACGTAATTTATTTTATTTATCCCCATTCGAATAACTTTGAGACAATGGAGAAGTTAACGGAAAGTTGAAAGGTTGTTAAGGAAGTGTGGCAGGATTATGATATGTCGCATACTCGTCCTCCCCACCTTGAAACCGCAGGCACGCCACTAGCTGCTATTAAATGCATGCATTTTCAAACTTTTTGGAAAGCCTGGTGCAATGGATGTGGCAGGTAATAATAGACTGCCACCATGTTTTCCTTGATTGTTTATGACTAATGTTAATATATTTGGTGGGGGTTATAATTGATACTACTGATAAAAATAAACTCGGCTGCTTTATTTATTAATGCATAAAATTTGTATTATTTCACCAAAAAAGAATAAATTAATGTAGAAAAAATGAAAATAAATGAGAATGAAAAATTAAAAATTAAAATATTGTGGTTTATAATGAAAGAAATTTAATCTAACATCATTAAAATGTATCTTCTCTACATACTTGACCCCAAATCCCTTAAAAATAGTACGTTTTCTATAGACCTTAAAAAAAATCCCACTTGCAAGTTCTAAAACGTGAAGATGTGCTGCCACCTCCATTGTAAACACTACCTACTCCATATTTCCCATTTCTCTGCCTCAATACGTATCAGATAAACAAAATTATGAAGCTACCGCAAATAAGAAAGATAACATATATGGTTTGGAACCTAAAAAATGATGATTACATCCAAACACCTACATTCCAAATATTTACGACTGTAATCCTTTTATATCCGGCACTGTAAGTATACGACTGTAATCCTTTTTCTATTCACATTTAGTATTTCTTACTTCCATTTCCAGTTGTATTTGTCAGATTGCAAGCTTTGTACTGTTTCTATTTTTTTTATTCAAAGTAATAAAATGTGTGTGTGGTGTGGGTGGTGTTGTTTCCGTGCAGCAGGTCCCCTAAAGGGACGAAGCACATTGAATATCTTGTCCTCTTTACTATTATACATTTTATATACTGTTTTTAGTTCTTACATAATGAACACACATCTCCGGTTCGGTCTCTACATATTTTGGGTGTTTTAGATTCATTCTGCTGCCCAACCAACCACCAACATGTGGTATCATAGCCTCCCTGGCTGCTGTGTTATTTGATTTCTATATTCTGTCAAATTTGTCTTCGGTTCTTTGTTGTTATATGCAATCTTCCTTGCTATAATTAGGTTTATAGCCCCTGTTAATCTGTTAATAGAATTCTGCTGCTAATTCAATGATCTCCTTACTTGCTGCTGTCGTTTACAGTTTTACCTAAACAGTTTCTTTGTTTTAACTGAACCTGGGTAATAATTACATTGTTGTTTTGCACTTAAAATTTCTTAATACAACTTGGCTGCCAACACCCTATTGACATCCCCTTTGTACCCTGCTTATAGTTTATTAAAAATAGTTTTTTGAGTTCTGCCTGTAGTTTGTCAAAATTGGTTTATTGCATCACTGTTTAACAGTTTTTATAAACTACTGGCTTGTGATTGCCAATTTGTGTCTGCTGGCCCTGTTTACAGTTTGTTAAAACTGCCTGGTTGTATTCTGTTTATAGTTTCATTAACCTGGGTTTTCTACCTCAATTTTTTGGCATTTAAATTCTTTGTTTAATTCTGCCTGTATAGTTGATTATTGTTGTTTTTCATCTGAAATCATTGTATTCATCGAACATTTTTTGTATATCTTATCTCACGGTACACATTTACCTAGTGAGATTGGTCAGTTTTTTGGGGCGTACACTTAACATTGTCCCCAATCCCTCGACATCCACTCATTTGGATAAACATGTATACAATGCAATATGAAATTGAGAAGTAATATGGAGACAATGACGTCAATTTATGGTAAATTTAAATGAGGGAACTCCTTGTTCAACAAGGTCTTTATGATGCTCCGTGTTGGGCTACAAAACCCATTGTTATTATTAACGAAACTGGCCAAACAGTTACAGGATACCAACGAGTTCCCTATAATGTGCTTGTTAAGGCCCATAGTTCTCTCTTTCTTTGCCTAGGTGATAAGGTTCTCTGGGAAGTATCTTGTGAGTCTACCGTTGTAGGAATATGGCTTAAAATAGAAAGGTTGTACATGACTGCCTCCCGTGTAGGAATACTTTACATAAAGTACCGTATGTTCACCTTTAGGATGAAGCCTTGTACTTCTACAAAAACCTATATAGATGAATTTATTAAAGTCATTTTAGATTTAGCCAATATTGACATTTCTGTAGCTGATGAGGATCAGGTGATGATCCTCTTAATCTCTCTTAACCATAGCTATAACACCCTTTTTGAGACTATGATGTATGCCAGAGATTTGCTGACCCTAGAAAAGGTTAAGTTCACCCTTCTTTCAAAAGAATTGTAGACTAAAAATGGGTTAGGTTAGGAATAGAGGGAGAGTGGTTGAATGTTTTGGGTAGAACAAAGGACAAGGGTCAAGGGAAAAATAGGGATAAGGGTAAAAAACAAGGTGCGAGTCAGTTTAGAATGTTGGAGTGAAACCAGTGTGGGAAACCATGTCACTTTAAGAGGGATTGTCCGAAAAGAACTCATTCAAGGGATAATGGGGCTCAATCCAAAGTTTTTGAGCTTGGTTTTGATGATGACGTTGTTCTGTAGTCTGTCTAGTGTGATGCAGGGGGGTAGAGTTGTGAGTTCAACTCTGGTTTTTGTTTCCTTATTCGTTTCCTAAGAGGGTTGGTCTTCTCGGGATTAATCAGTTATGAGGATAATGAGGTCTTGGGCAGTGGTTAAGAGAAGTAGGTTCATGGGTTAATGTCTGACTGATCATGAGACTTCATGACGGTACTGCAGGTATCTCTTTGACGACATCAGATGGGGGTACCTGGGAATTAGGTTCTTGAAGTCGTCGGGCTAGATTTAAGGGGGGGGGGGGGTTCCTTAGGTCGGTAGCGGGCTGCCCTTTCTTGTGGGGTTTGTTTCCTCTTGGTTACGAGTTGGCTCTAGGACCGGGGCTATATGGGTTATACAGCGGTTGATGATAAGATGTGGTTTCCCCTATTGTATGGTTTTAGGAAGTGTCTTCTCCATAGGTGGAGAGTTTTCTAGGTCTGTCTTATATTCAGGTGGAGTAAGTGATTAGCTTGCTGTGAGTCTTGTGCTTTGTTTTCTTCTTTGTTTTGCTTTGCATGATATGGTTTCTTTGATGATGTTGTATGCATTTGAACTGTTTCACATTGAATTTATGTTCATACCTTGTATTGTTGTTATAGTTTGAGGATGGATACTGCTTGGTTTTTTTAGTGTTCTACAGGCACTGGAGTTGTCCCGAGAACCTCTGGTGGGCATGTGACCAGTAGGGAGATGAGGTATGTGGAATGGGAAACTCAGGGACGTGGAGGTATGTTCAATTTTATACAGTTTTGTTTAGAGGTTTTATTTTTAAGCATGTCCAAGTAGTAGTT
This sequence comes from Viscum album, assembly GCA_963277665.1. Lineage (NCBI taxonomy): Eukaryota > Viridiplantae > Streptophyta > Magnoliopsida > Santalales > Viscaceae > Viscum > Viscum album. Next base: position 1,417,678,900 of record OY728160.1, read on the forward strand.
TAGATGGAATTGATGAGGGAAAATGTGTATCACATTGATTCACATGTTGGACATAAGGAGTGTATAGTTTGACTAGTGTTGTTTACTGTTGTTTTTGTTTGTTTAGGTTGTTGAACATGATTGCCCGGTTCAATTGATAGGTTAGGTACAAGAACATCACAATTTTAATTGAAAATGATTGAGATTTGTGAATTAAGTTTTCTTAATTCGTTGTTTTTTTTCGTATTAAAATTGTTGTTTAATATGTGTAAGTTTGTTCTACTATTTAAATGTTTTAAATACCCCCTTTTTTATGTTGTTAATATTTGCTTTGGGCCATTGGTTTTTTGGACTGTGTTTTGTTTACTGGGTTGTTTTCTTGAGCCGCTTTGCTGGCCTAATTTATTTCCCCCTTGATGGACTGGCTATCCACGATTTCTTGGTTTTTGTTTTCCACCGTTGGTCTTGTATACCGACATTTTCATGTTGATCGTCCATCTATGGCCATTCTGTTCGAGCCATTATTCTATTGCGGGTTTTGGTTTCATTCCATGCACTACTACAAACACGGCCTTTATCAGCGCTAAAAATGACCTTTATCAGCGCTAGAAAAGCGCTGATAAAGCCAGCGTAGATAAAGGGGGGGGGTCCCCTTTATCAGCGCTCTCGTTTTAGCGCTGTTAAAGGACCCTTTTATCAGCGCTTTTAAAAAAGTACTGATAAAAGTTAAAAAAAATTAAAAAAATTTAAAAAAATTTAAAAAAATTTAAAAAATTTAAAAAATACTGCCAATTCGGGGGGGGGGCTTTTATAGCGCTTGAACCCCCCCAGGCACCCCAGGCACCCCCCTCCACCCTTTAACAGCGCTTGCTCCAATATTCCCCATGCGCGCGCACCCCTGCCTCCACCAGGATTTGAACTCGAGACCTCCCCCCTGCGCGCCTAAGCCCTTACCACTACTCTATTTTTATTTGCTTTACAATTCATGATATCTCTCTATATATCTCTCTCTCTATATATATATTTATATATTTAGTTATATTTATTCATATAGTAATATATATTTATATTATAATATATATATAGTTATATTATAATATATATAGTAATATTAATATATATATATAGTGGTATTAATATATATCTATATCTATATATATATATAGTTATATTTATTCGTATAGTAATATATATTTGTATTAATATATAGTTATATTAACATATATATAGTTATATTAACATATATATAGTTATATTAACATATATATAGTTATATGAATATATATTTATATAGTTATATTAATATATATATAGTGATATTAATATATATATTTATGGTGATATTAATATATATATTTATAGTAATACTAATATATATATATGTAGTTATATTAATATATATATAGTTATTATATTAATATATATATATATATATAGTTAGATTAATATATATATATATATAGTTAGATTAATATATAGGTATATAAATATTCATATATTGGTATTTTAAATAAAATGGATGTTAGTTATTATTTAGATAAAGCTAATATATTTTATATGTAAATATATTTTATTATTTATATTTATAATTAATTTTTTAGGTGTGAATATTTAAAAAATATGAATATATTGTTATATATTTGATTATAAATAGCAGTGTATTATAAAAAATGATGAAATTTCAAAGACATAATATTAATATGAATGTAATACCTTGAAATAAATTCAAACCCCACCAAAAAAATCCAATAATACCCCCTTAAACGAGGGTGAAAATCCACAAAATGTTAAAAAATCGGGGTACCCCGACAAAAAACTCAGTTTTGGAGGCCTTCTGGGCCTCTTTTGGCCTCGAAAATCGCTTGACGGGGACCCCCCTAGTCACAATGATGTAGAGCTCGTCGCAGGCTTCGATTTGATATGTGGTAGAGCTCAAACGGACACCCGGATCAAAAGTTATGGCCGTTTGAAGTTTGAGTTGCGTTTTCAACATATTTTGGATCTTTTTTTTAATTTTTTTAATTTTTTAGTCCTCAAATTGTTATTAAATGACTATTACTCCAAAATGATTATCAAAATATTAATTAAAAATATTTTTTTAATTTTTTAAGAAGTCATTTTTACTAAATATCTTAAATATTAAGTATAATAAGTGTAAATGTACATTTATACTTATCTAAAATATATTTAAAAATTATATATTATATTTATATAACAATATAACTATATTTATATATTAATATATTTTTATTTTGAAGTCGACCCTTTATCAGCGCTAAAAAAAGCGCTGATAAAGGCCCCCTTAATCAGCGCGACTAAGCAAGCGTTGATAAAGGCACCCTTTATCAGCGCTTTTTTGAGCGCTGATAAAGGGACCTCCCTTTATCAGCGTTTTTTCGTTAGCACTGATAAAAGGGGGCGCTGCGAAAAACTGTTTTTTGTGGTAGTGATGACATCGTGGCAGCCCGTATTGGGCATTCGGTTACGATTTGTGAAGGGCTCGCCGGAGGGTTTTCGATGCCCTTGTCTGTTGCATCCCAAAGCATCAAATCACTACAGCATTCTCGACTCTCTCCCACGATGGTCTCCTTCTTCTTGTGGAACCCTAGGGTTCGGGTTCGGGTTCTGTGCTGAAGCCTCACTTTTAGAGAGATCATCCTCGCTTGCTGTTCTCCCTCAACGCCTACATCGCATGCTGGTTTGTGGTGGAGACAACGTTCCTACCAGATGGAAGATGTGGGGGTTTTGTTGACGATTTCCAGAACCACAACAGAAGCGAATCTCCATTGCTACTTCAGATCCGAACGACTACGCCAAAAGCACTTCGAATCTTGGAGAGATCAGGACTGCTGGAGCAATCATTTTTCTGTTCTCAATTAGTATTTCTTGCTTTCATTTTCAGTTTGTATTTGTTAGATTGCAAGCTTTGTACTGTTTTGATTTCTTTTTTGAAAGTAATAAAATGCATGCACGGTGTGGGTGGTGTTCTTACCGTGTAGTAGGTCCCTAAGGGCCAAAGCACATTAAATAGCTTGTCCGCCTTATTATTCTCCATTTTGTGTACTATTTTCCGTTCTTGAATAATCAACGCACATCTCTAGTTCGGTCTCTATATATTCTAGTTGTTTTGGTTTCATTCTGCTGCCCAACCAACCACCCACAGTATCCAACTTGACAAACCCTGCAGTATCATTCAACGAGTTGTGAAACCAACAGACCTCGGGCGCCATCTAGAATGGAGTCCCTTTGGAAGACTTGAGGTCGTTTAATTTAGGAACCTGTAGATACCAAAATACAGTTCAAACTTGTGCACAAAACACACATACAATAAAAACAAAGCAAAACCAGAAAAGGCCTTCGCCAATCCCAAAGCTACAAGCTTCACTATACCGCCAACATCCGCCAATATATTTGCACATTTGACATCACTTAAAGAGACAAACAAAACACAACAAACACATGAATGTAGTTGAACTTAAATATGAAAAATATTTGATAAGGCTGTATAACCTGTGCACAACCTTCTGTTCATGAAGGTATTTCAAACCTTGTGGAATCTGTCCTGTGTATGACGAGAAGTCAAAATCCCTCATATTTAAATAACATGATTTCCAATTGGTAATTCAATTAAATGAAACATTTGGACTTTTTTATAAACAAAAATATAACAGCAAGCCATAGAAAAAACCGATATGCCTGATAAAATTTCATACAAAAAATATTGAAATTAATCATGAGAGCCCATAACCGGGATTCTTTACACCCTTCATCAACACACCTTTATTTGTATCCAACTCTACAAACCCTGCAGCATCATTAAACGAGTTGGGAAACCGACAGACCTCCGACGCCATCCAAAATGCAGTCCCTTTGCTAGATTTCACGTGATTTAATTTAGTAAGCTGCAGAAACCAAAATTGGGGTGGTGAGGGAGGACATCATCCTTTCATATTGGTGGTACGTAATCAGCTTTATTGGAATGAGGAAGAAGTCAAATTAAGTAGCGGATTTGGTGAAAGACGCTCTTGAAGCTACTAATAGTGGGGTTGAAATCACGAAGTGGAGGGCGGGAGATCACGACAATCCATTTATACATGGCAGAAACCCCGGATCTTCACTTTAATTGCGGTGGCTTTCATCTTGTTGGTATTTACTGAGCCTTACTTGAATGGAGCAGAAGTCGAATTAGGTAACCGATTGAGTAAAAGATGATGAGACGACGAGCTGGGTTCAGACATTGCAGTATAAAACGCCCTCCACAGTCTACCGGGAATGCGTGCCCGGTTGAAACCACCGTCGACGAGGTGGAACACGTATCCCTCCACGGCTATTTTAGGGGGTGGGGGTTTTTTTTTTTTTAGTTTAAAGGGGCAGGGGGTATATTATTTGGGGAAATGGGGTGATGCAGCGCCACTTCAAGTGGCGCTTTGCACCCCACGCCCATTCCCTTAACCTACCTATATATATATATATTATAATAAATATAATATACATATAATAAATTTATTATAAATATAAAATACAATATAAATAGGATTAAATATATAATAAATATAATAAAAATATGTGTAAATATAATAATAAATATAATAAAAATATAATTGTAAATATAATAATAAATATATTATAACTATCATAAATATATTATAAATATGATAAATACATTATAAATATAATAAATATATTTTAAATATAATAAATATATTAAAAATATAATAAATTTATAATAAATATAAAATATTATATATTTAAAAATATTATAAATTTATTATATCTTTAAATATTATAATATATATAATTATAAATACGATAAATATAAAATTAAAATATACACATATATATAATTATAAATATGCATATATTTATAATTATATTTATTTATAGTTGTTAATATATAATTATATATTTATATATGTAGTTAAATATATATATTTATAATTATATTTATTTATAATTTTAAATTTATCTTTACATAAATAAATTTATATTTATAAACATATATTTAAGTAATAAATAAATAAATAAATATAATAAATATATAATCATAAATATAATAAATATAGTCACATATATATATACTCATAAATATATATAATTATATATTTATAATTACATTTAAAAATAATAACTACAATTTTTAAAATATATTTATAAATATGTATTTAAAAATATGAAATTATTTATAATTATATATAAATATTTAAATATAAATAAACCTTATATTTAAATTTTATAAATTTATATATAATTATTTAAATACATAATTAAACCATATTAAATTTATTTATAAATTTATATATATATATAAACATTATTAAAATTATTTATATTTATATAAATAAACATTATGAAATATTAAATAATTATTATAATTGCATAATTATTATAATCATATATTTATTATATTTATAATTATATATTTATTATATTTTTAATCATATATTTATTATAATCTTATATTTACAATAATTACATATGTATTATAATTATATATTAAATATATATTTGTAATAAATATATTATAATTATGCATTTATTATATTTATTATTATGTATTTATTATAATTATATATTTATTTCAATTATATATTTATTGTGATTATATAATTATTATATTTTTAATTATATATTTATTATATTTATATATTTATTATGATTAGATATTTATTATAATTAGATATTTATTATAATTATATATTAATTATAATTATGGATTTGTTATATTTATAATTATTATATTTATATATTTATTTTATTATACTTTTATTATAAATAAATACATATTTATTAATGTGATAAATAAATTTATTAAATATATTGATATATTTATATATAACTATCTAAATATATATTTATAATTGTATAATTATATTTATATTTATAAGTATAATTATAAATAATCTCACATTTTTTAATTTACATTTATAAATATATTTTTAAAATTGTAATTATTTATTATTAAATGTAATTATATATATATATATAATTATAATATATTATAATAAATATAATAAATATAAATAATTTTAATAATGTTTATTTATATATATATATATATAAATTTATAAATAAATTTAATATGGTTTATTTATGTATTTAAATAATTATATATAAATATATAAATTTATAAATAATTATATATAAATAAACCTTATATTTAAAATTTATAAATTTATATTTAAATAAACATTATTAAAATTATTTATCTTTATATAAATAAACTTTATTAAATATTATATAATTATTATAATTACATATTTATTATAATTATGTAATTACTCTAATCATATATTCATTATATTTATAACTATATATTTATTATATTTTAATTATATATTAATTATTATAATCATATCTTTATATATATAAACCTTATTAATTATATATATATATATAATAGGAATATATTTACAATAATTATATATTTACAATAATTATATAATTACAATAATTATATAACTACAATAATTATATATTTATAATAATTATGTAATTACACTAATTATATATTTATTATAATTATAACAATTATATAATTTTTAATAATTATAACAATTATATATTTATATATTTATTATATTTATAATTATATATTTATTAAAATTATTTAATAATTATAAGTGTATATTTATTATATTTATAATTATAGAATTATTGTAATTATAATTGTATATTTATTATAATTATATAATTATTATATTTACAATTATATAATTATTATAATTTTAGTAATTATATAATTATTATATTTATAAATATATATTTATTATAAATATACAATTATTATATTTATAGTTATTTAATTATTGTAATTATAGAATTATTATAATTTTATATTTATTATAATTATATATTTATTATAATTATATATTTATTATAATTATATAATTGTTATAATTATAATAAACATTATTATAAATTTATTGTATTTATTTTAGTTATTATATTTATTATAAATATATTTATTATAATTATAATTATAATAAATAATATATATATATATATATATATATATATATAAGGGTTGGGGAGGGGTTGCCTGGGTTTTGGAAACCAAAACCCAAGAGTGCCAAATGAATTGGCGCTCTAGGGTAAAAGTGGTCTAGCGCCAATTCATTTGGCGCTAGACACACCCATTTATCAAAATAAAAAAAAAACAGACCCATTAAATAAAAAAAAAAAAAAAAAAAACCCTGTATCGTAAATTTGCCATCCCTCCACAGTTGCTAGGAATGCGAGGGATGGCCGATAAAAGTGTCCCCCCGATGGGAACGACGGACGGTGACGCTGGGGAGAATCACTTGAGGAATTGGAAGATTAGTGGTATGTGAAGATGTAAATATATGTATTGCTATTTTTTAACAAATTTATTTTAAAAACGCGCAGGTATAGTGGTAGCTGCTATTTTTATAGTGCTGGGCTGGGGGTGACCCGGTTCCGTTCCCAGTGGTTGGGCTGCATCATGCGTAATGGAAGGGAACCTGAGGCGCATAACGAACAAGGTGGACCACCGCCCCAGGTGGAGTTGAGTCGTGTTAATGGTGTTGGTGGACCTCCCCAGCAGCGCATGGAACGTTAGTAATCATCTTGTAATCGTTGTTAATGACGTTTTAGGATTCCCGAAAATGACTTTCATGATATATATTCGATCTCATTTTCTCTGTTTCCTGCTACTGTGGTCAGTATCTTACACCCTACTCTCCTTTCCCATGATATATATTCTATCTCATTTTCTCTGTTTCCTGCTACTGTGGTCAGTATCTTACACCGTGCTCTCCTTTTCCCATCCTACTGATGAACCTCCCACTTTGGTTGAGTTGTGCCCTACCGATGCTTCTTCTGTTTGCAAGATAGATGGGATTTAGGGTTTTTTGAACTTTTGTGATCATGGCGTGAGGCAAAGTTCCCCATTCGTTTTTCTTACAGATTTATGTATTTTGATCCAGTGCCTTATATAAAATCACAAAAAAATTGGAATATATATATATATATATATATAAAACTTTTGAGTGGGATTTTAAAAAATTGGATGCAATTACGTTAATGGCCGTCTTAATCCCTTTTAAATATTTTTATAAAATAAATTTCAAATTTTCACCAAAAAACCCTATACTTTTTAAAAAAATGGATAATCACCGAAATTTCTTTCTAAAAAACCCTGCAAAGCTGGTAGCTCAACCCCCCACCCCCACAACGCTAAAATATACCTGATTTATATAATTTTTTTTGAAAGTACTTATAACCCCCTCTAATATTAGAAATTAGTGTTGGTTATAAACTATCCTTTATAACCATCCCTAATATGGTGTGATGATGTTGTTGAGGACATTACTTATTATTTATATATAATTGTATAGCCCATGGTGGGATATCCTAGTGGTTGTAGGCCTTAGTAGATTTCTCTAGTGGGAAAATTATAATTTTATTATGGGTGGGTTATGTTAGACTCCTTAATTTTGGGGTAGACGATTTTAGCATAAATATGTGTGGTGAGGACACATATACGCCTTGTAGTCATGTCATGTGGCTTATTTTCTCCTCCCTTAAAGACGAGACAACTATTTGGAAAATAGAAATAAAAAGTAGGTGACTCTAATCACTACATCTCTACCTTTATGATTAAAATATTATTTTACTTTTCTCAGTTAATAATTAAAACACTTTATTCTAAAACCATGATCAACATGGATGACCATTGATGTCGTGTTTGGATATATTATACTCTTCATTGTTCTTCTCTATTGCTGGATAACTTTCATTCTTCATCATATAAGAATGGTTTTTGTGGTTTGATTATATTATGATTATTCAATGCAAGTATTTCATTATTATAGAAGCTATTGAGACTCCATACAGAGAAGAAAGTTTCTCATGGTGGCTTTCCTCTTGTACAACACAGCGTGCCTTTTTATATATCATCTTGGATAACCAAAATTTCCTTAGTGAAGTATTTTGAAAAGGTGAGATTTTTTTCTTAGTCAATTGGTTATGTTGCAGGTCCTTTTTCTTTCAGCAACATCCAAATAAATATTTAAAATTTCTTCCTTGGTGGAGTATTTAATTCATGGATTGTGTGATACGATGAAGAATAAAAATCTAAACAAGTGTACCACTAACACATTCAGCTCTATCTTTGTCAATCTCCATGGGGGTACGCAAATTTATTTTTTGGATCCAATGCATTCCATTAAACCAACCATACATAATGTGTTTTGTCAATTGGTAATGCAGTGCAATCAACATTTTATAGATAAAAATTGAATTAAATCTTTCAGTATGTTTTCTAACGTGATTTTTTTTATGATAGGGTAATCTATAAAAAGAGACTAAATCATGTTATGAGTTTAATGACTGAACATAAGAAGACTATGGATTTCATCAAATGGAAACAAATTAATGTATATATAGAAATATTTAACAATCAAAATATATTTCAAAACAACTTACACATTTTGGTCATTATTTCAACAATGTCTGAAAGAAGTTAACAACTGTGAATGTGGACATTATATTTTCAAATTTATGAAAGGTATCATATACCACCAAAAGACTAGCATCCCCAAATAAGTAATTTCCGATGATAATTTCAATTTCATTAAAAATATTTCATAATCGTTTGTTTGACTATTTTCTCAGTACTACAAAGATTGCTAGCAATCCACATACTCAATGGAAGAAGTGAATTTGTTTAGAGTTGTGTGGGTAGAGTACATGATGTTAGAATGTTTTCCATCTTCAAATTTACATGATTACCTATTATGATTGGGATATCGTATGAGCTATGACCATAGAGATATATTTGGGACGTGAAACATTAGTATCATAATGCTTATATATTATTTTGACATGTTTCTCATGTAGAAGTATAATGGAGTGTTACACTCTATGGATTCTGACATAGCTTGTAACATGTATGAAGCGACTCATGTTCACGAGATATTGGACTTCAAGGCTACAAATGAGAAAATGAAAATAGGGAAAAAGTTTAAGAATGTATACAGATTTCTACTCCATCCACAACACTTGGAATGCAAGATATTAATCTCATAATTCTTATATAAATATTTTTTTTGCGATGCAACCCACTCCATGTTCCTAAAAAATAATCTCATTCATGACTGTCATCACTGTGCCCCTGGCGATAGTTTCTATTCTAGCTAAAACACTTGGATATAGGGTTTTTTCAACTTTTTTTATCATCATGTGAGGCAGAGGCCATCATTTGTTTTTCTTCGGATTTATGTCATTCAATCCCCTGCTTTATATAAAAAAATATACATTCATGAGAACACACACACACACACATAAATATATAATACACATAGCCCACCCCTACATCCCCATGAGACATCAAAATATAACCGATTAATAAAAAAACAATTGAGGGGGTTTATAAAAAAATTAAAAATTTAAAAGAAATTACTTTAGTGAGAGTCTTAAACACTTTTAAGTATTTTGAAAAAATAAATTTTTAATTTACACAAAAAACTCTATATGGGTTTTATACATGTAGAATTGAAAATGTTTATCTATAGATATTGTTGTATAATGTTTTACAAAACAATGTTATTATTAGATTTTTTTTAAATAATTTTTTTTATAAAATATGTAAGGGTGATACCGATATTGGAACTCGATATTTTTCTATAAGTGGATGCCTGGTATGACACCATACGATCCCTCCATTATCATTATAGGATGCCTTAGATACACTCCATGGATCCAACATGACGTCTACAGACATGAGGCGTCAAGTTACAACCATTGGGCCCAATCACTACTTACCTGTTTTACCTTGGATAAGATCATTGGACTTGGATAAAATTAAAATAATGTGGAATTCCTTGTGCGATTCCCCTTGGATTACACTCATACACCTTATAGAAAGGCTGCAGTTTATTACTTAGTTGGCTCGACCCTTGAGGTCAATGATGCCTTGGTTATTACCTAGGATCCTCTTCATTATCATTGTTATTATAGGATGCCTTGTTATATCATGGATCCTCCATTACCATTATCATGTGGCATGGTCAGTTAATTTATATCTCATATGACCTCTTTATATAAACCGAAACATAAATAACTAAATAAGCATGTGTTTAGACACTAGTTTAGGCTGAAAGAGGTATAGGGGTATTTAAATTAATGTTTTTCTTTACATTCATATATACCTGCACACTGTTTCAGTTTATATCAAATAGACTGGATGTTATAGATTCCATTAGTGGTGGACTACTGATATTTATCTCACACCCTATCTGAGCTTCCATTGGTACCCAGAAATATTACATGTATGTAGGTGTTGACAAAGGTAAGCAACCTAGTTTGGACAACTAATATTTCTTGCTAGAATTAGGATGGAGTTTGGTGGAAGATGATCAGGCGAGGGCTCATGATGTTGGATAGTTTTCGGTTTCTTTTGTTTTCATTTGTATAACATGGATTTCCTACTTCCATGTATACCTATTTTACAGATTTATAGAAGACTGAAATATTTCATCATCCGATTTTGTATATCAATATCATTTTCTTCTATTGTTTACTATTTCTATCTGTTTCCACTAAAACATGTTACTAGTCCAGTGTTACATTTTCTGTTATGTTCTTTACCACATGTTTACATAAGTTTACTTGTTATAATAATTATCTGATGTACTCCACTATTGTAATGAGGACATAGTCTCCCCACCATCACACCCTGGGTTTTTACTGCTAGTCGATAGCCACTAGTGTTCATGGAGATGTGTTTGAGGTAATGTGGCTAAATGTCTTTGGGGTACCAATGGGTGGCACCCGATTTTGGATGTTATAGTTAAATCTCAAATAAAATGTATGTTTTAAATGAAAGACTTATGGGAAGATAAGCACAATTTAGTTATAAAAATAATTAGGGATAGACCAAGTAAACTGATATATCACTCAAAACAGACTTATATTTGGAAAGTTCTAAAATGATACCTCTATGAATCTCTCAAACATGTTACAGTAACTTTTGGATAACATTTTAGACTTTCATTGAGTCAATCACCCACTGATACAAAAGATGCACAATTTATGTCAGAAATTCCTTATGCTGATATAGTTCGCTGTGCCATGTATTCCATGATTTTCACTTGTCCTAATATCACCTTAACAATCCTCACCCTTCGTAGATTTATGGCCAATATAGGGAAGACACATTGCCATTACCTGAGGTGGTTTCTAAGGTACTTTTCATGTAATTCTTATTTATCTTTTTGTTATGGTAGAAATGTTGTTGCTGCTGAAATAATTTCTAGATATGTAGATGCTAAATATGTAAAAAATATTTACACTAAAAATTAATTAATTGGGGATTCTTTTAGTACTTGTAGAGGACCTATTTGTTGGATAAACTTTATGTACTTACAAATTGTTTTCAGAAAATCATGATTTATAGTATAAAAATAATATTATACAAAAATAATAAAAATTGACGATTAAAAATAAATTAATTATATTATTCTAAATAATTTGGTTCATATTTAAATAATCATTGTTTATTTAGGCTCAGTGTTGTGTGACATATATTCTATCAAGTATAGGTTCCTTTAAAAAAACATAGGGCGCTACAATAACTTACCCATTGAGGATTCCATTTGAAATATGATAATAGTTTACATGCATGGGAGTATATGGAAGAATAATTAATTAAAAGTTCATTTTCCTAATTTATAATTTAAAATATATTAATTTATTTCATTTAAATTTTCCTCACTATTATGGTTAGTTGTAAAAATACCTCAATTATTGTACAATACAGAATACCTCACTTGAGAATGTATTAATTGGTAAATCAGTTATCAATTCACATGGGGTGCTGGATTCTCTTACAATTATGGTTAGATGTAAAAATACCTCACTTATCCTGTTTCATGCAATTGAAATATAGTTTTCCTCACTATTTTGTCCCATATAGAAATGTAAAAATACCACACTTATTATTAACATCACAATCTCGCTAGGCCACATCCCCTAAGTTCAAAATCCCAAGATTCTCCTTCAAGGATTTTTGTTTGGTGTATCTTACATATGACTTTTTATTTGAGGTTTTTTATTTAAATATATTATCCTACTTGAACTAGATTGTGTAATTTTTATTTTAGTGTTATCATTTCCTATTTCTCATCCACCTACTCATCTTCCCAATATTTATTATATTTAGTTCCTATTTTAGGTAAATTTTTTAAAATCATTTTGAAATATATTGATAGCTTGATCCTTCATTTTATTTCTATAATCCTATATTCCATGTATGTTTTTTAGTTCTATCAATATTAAGTATTACAATTACCAATGATATTATTGTTGGTGTTTTTTCTTCTTTCCTTCTTTTCTTCACTACATGTAATTCAAATTATTAGTCTTCCTTAAATATTCCTATCACATTTGGTAATGATTTATTTTTTGGTGAAATTATGTTTCATTCTATATTTTCTACTTGATCTTTCCTAAAAATTTTATATGAAGAGTTAATTATTTGTCACTTTATAAACACCTTCACATACACTAAATTGGTATACCTTCTATCTCAACCTACCTCAACACACACGCACACCAAAAACTTTTAAAACCACACGCACACCAAAATTTTTTTAGAACATAACCTGCACCACTTGCACATTAAATTAAACCAGATTCATAGTTTTATAAAAACACTTTTTATAATCATGCAAACCACTAATAAAAGATCATTAGATAGTTTCCAAACATGTCAAAAAATATTTAAATAGAAAAAAGTCACTCAAAACATTTTTCAAGAAAAACACATTTTTAATAATACAACAAAACATAATTTCACCATCCACACTTCCTAACACACACACCGCACAGTTTGAAAAACACTGATAAGCAATCCAAAACAGGTTTTCATAATGAAATTCACCAACACCACTTAAACATAACTCTAACTAAATAAATGCACAGTAAATATCAGTCAAATATAATTTCACAGTATGTAAACAAATAGAAAAAAGTGATAAACTAATTAGATAAACAAGAAAATGATTGTTAATTAATACTTGTGTGTGAAATCACCTACCGATGTTTTGTAATGTCACAATATTGGTGTGAAACTCTCGTCACATGACGAACACACCGCAAAGAGTCTATAACGGACCCTAAAAAAACAATTAGAATCTACATCAAAAATCAACCAAATGCAACCAAACCCCAACTGCAACAACTACCCAGAATAAAAGAAATTCACAACCAAAGTGCTCCGCACCTACGGTGGGAGGACCAAGAGGCTGGCCGGAGGTCAACAGAGGGTGTCATGGGTTGCGCAACACTGGAAAAAGAGAGGAAAAGGCCACTGAGAATTTATCCAAGTTAAGGGAGGTGTGCGGGGTCTCAGACGAACCTAGAAGAGGTTGTGAGAGGCAGCAAGGAGGGGTGACATGGTTATCCGGAGGAGGGAGGAGGGTGTGGCTGTCGGCTGGGCAAAGGAGGAGGAGGGTGCGACTATTGGCTGGGAAAAGAAGGATGATAAGGAGCGGATGTCTGTTGGGAAAAGAAGGAGAGGAGAGGGAGGTGCGGGCCAGCACAATAGAGGGAGAAGGAGGGAATGGATGGTACGGTGAAGTCGGCGGTCTGCTGGATAGGGGAGGCGTGATGTCACCGGTGCGGGATACAGCCGAAGAAGTGGTGCGTCGTCGGCTGCCTAGAGAAGTAGGGAGAGGTGTGTGGCGTCGACTCAAGGTAGTTGGGAGGGTTTCGTGGCCGCTAGTGGTAGCTGGGAAGGAGGGAGGTGCGTGGTTGGGTGCACGGCGGGTCTGGCAAGGAGCGAGGTGAGACGGGGTCGCGGCTGGTTCCAAGAGGGAGTGGCAGCTGCTAGGGTTCGACGCACGAAACAAGGGGGGAGATGTGTGAACAGTGTAACACCACAAGGAGGATAGAAAAAAAGAAAATAATAATAATAAAAAGAAATTGAAATGAAAGGATAAAATTAAAAAAGTTAAAAAAAATAAGAAGAAGAAATATGAACCCAAAAAGAATAATTAAACCAATCTAAAAAAGAGAATAAATAAATTTGATAATTTATATTAATAAAGGGATTAAAAATAATAGAAACACTATTAATGAAAAAAATATTTTCTTAAAATGCTAATAATTAAAGGGTTCCTCTCGTGCGCTAGGCAGGCCGCACGACTTCGCTCATGCCCTACCCGAACGTCGGGAATTGTCAAGCCAAGGATCATTTACTCGTGCCATAGGTGCACCAAACATGTCAGACTCGACTTCATTTATCAGCGCAAAAAGCGCACGACTCAAATCGGGCTTGGCCCACATTCTAGAAACCTATTATTAAAATTTCAAATAAAATTATGAGATAAAAATAAAAAATAAAAACATACCTCGATACGAAGTCTGGGTGTGACAATTCTCCCCACCATGAAAACTTTCCATCCTCAGAAAGTCAATTCCAAGCCTGATCAGAGAATAGAAATGGGTACTACTGGTCAACCCAATACTTCCACTCCCAAGTCTCATTCTCATCATTCCCATGCTTCCAAATAATACGAACCAAAGGAATGGACATTCCACAAAGAACCTTCTCCTGAGAATCCACTATCCTCACTGGCATCTCAAACACTGATAAGTCAGGCTCAATATTCAACTCCGCCCAATTCAACACATGCGATGGATTGGGATTATAATTTTTTAGTTGGGAGACATGAAAAACGTCCTTAATTGACGTCAACTGTAAAGGAAAATCTAACATGTATTCCACCTTACCAATCTACTTAGTAATCTCGAAAGGCCCAACATACCTCGGTGTCAGCTTCCCCTACTTTCCCAAGTGGCAGTGACCCAAGCGAGGGGATACCTTCAAGAAAACTCTTCCCCCCACTGAAAACTCAATATCTCGACGCCTCTGATATGCATAAGATTTGTGGAAACTCTGAGCTATTAACAACCGCTGTCTAATCAAGTTGACCTTCTCAGAAGTCTCCTGAACAAGGCTTGGTCCCAAGAGTGAGGTCTCGCCTACCTCATCCCAACACAAAAAGACCAACAAGGCCGACCATAGAGTGCCTCAAAGGGTTACATTCTAATTGAGGATTGGTAACTGTTATTATATGAAAATTCGACCAATCCTAAAAGGCTATCCCATGATCCTCTGAAATCCAACACACATGCATAAAGAATGTCCTCCAGAATCTGATTCACTCACCCCATCTGGCCATCCATCTGAGGATGGTATGCCGTGCTCATCTTAATCTACGACCTCAAAGCCTTTAGGAGGCCTCCCCAAAACCGAGAGGTAAAGTGGGGGTCCTTGTCTGAAACAACTCCTGACGACACACCATGAAGTCTGACCACTTCCTGAACATACAAACGACCCAACTCATCCACCTTCATTGTATCTTTGATTGGGAGAAAGTGTGATGACTTGGTCAAACGATCAATCACTACCCTAATAGCATTTCTTCCCTAAGGTTTATGAGGCAAGCCAACAATGATGTCCATTGTGACCTCATGCCACTTCCAGGTAGGAATGGGTAATGGATAAAGCAGGCTAGATAGTCTCTGATGCTCTGCTTTCACCTGCTGACAAGTGTAACATCTCAATACAATGTTGGCTATGTCCCGTATCATACCTGGACAACAGAACTGGCGATGAACATCGTAATACATCTTGGTAGTACTAGGATGGATGGAAAACTAGGACTGGTGGCTATCCTGCATCACCACCTTCTATAGAGACAACGACACCACTGCACGACCCTTAAGGAACAAGATCCTCTAGGGGGACAAAGACCAATCAGAAGGAGTCTCCCTACCATGAAGAAACTTCATAGATCACTGACACAACTCATCACCGGGCTTCTCCTTCTGAATCAACTCCTGAAGAGAGGGGGTCAACTAAATACTAGCCAATAAAGTACCTCCGCTGTGCTCCTTTCTCTCCAAGTGCATTTGGGTGAAGAGCCCCCTCAAAGTAAACTCATTGCTGGAATTCGTCAGTGCCTGCACTGGTAATTTATTTCTCAAAGCGTCGTCCACCACATTACCCTTTTCTGAGGTATAGACAATGTCAAAGTCAAATCCCTACAGGTACTCGATCCAGTGGCACTGCCTCAGATTGAGATCATTCTGAGAGAAAATGTAGGCTAGGATCTTATGGTAAGAATATACCACAAATTTATCCCCAAAGTGGCAGTGACGAAAAGTCTTCAAATCATGCCTCACCACTGCCAACTCCAAGTCGTGAGTCGGTTAATTCTTCTCATGCGGTCGGAGCTGGTGAGAACCATAAGCCACCACATGGTTATCCTGCATGAGTACACACCCAAGGCCTATACCTGAAGCATCACAATAAACCACATAGCCCTTCCCAGACTCTAGTAAGATCAACACAGGTGATGTGGTCAACCGCCACTAAAACTCCTCAGAGGATTCCTGTCACTGGGGGATCCATTCAAACTTTACACCTTTTTGGGTGAGTGTGGTCATGGAGGAGGAAATCCATGAGAAATCCTTAATCAAGCGCCTTTAATAACCTACCAAGATATGAAAACTCCTGATCTCAAACACATTACTTAGCTGTTCCCACGACATAACTACATTGATCTTATCAGGATCCACTGAAACCCCTTGTTCTAAGATGACATGCCCTAGAAGCTTCACTTCACTGATCTAGAATATGCACTTCGAGAGTTTGGCATACAGGCGGTGGTCCCACAAAGTGTGCAAAACAATCCTTAGGTGATGATCATGCTCCTCCTCAGATCCAGAATAAACCAAGGTGTCATACACAAATACCATGACAAATGAGTTGAGATATTAGTGGAACACCCTATTCATGAGTGCCATGAAAACATCCAGAGCATTCTTCAATTTGAAAGGCATGACCAAATACTCGAAGTGGCTATACCTGTCTAGAAGGACATCTTCGGAATGTCTACTTCTCTCACCATGAGCGGGTGGTATCCCGACCACAAGTCGATTTTGGAGAACAAATTTTCCCCCTTCAGCTGGTCGAACAAATCATCAATCCGTGGCAAAGGGTATTTATTCTTGATGGTCACCTTATTCAATTTCCAATAATCGATGCATAACCGGAGGGTTCCATTATCCTTCTTCGCAAATAAAATTGGGGCGGCCCAAGGAGAGATGCTCAGGTGAATGAATCCTTTGGATTCCAAATCATCCAGCTGTATCTTTAATTCAGTCAATTCAGTGGGGGCCATGCGATATGAGGGAATAGATATAGGCTCTGTTCTCGGAACAAACTCAATCGAGAACTCCACATCCCACGTCTGGGGTAAGCCTGAAAAATTATCTGGGAAGACCTCTGGGAACTCATCAACTACACGAGGTAACCCTCCCTAAGAAACACCACCATCGTCCTCCAGTGCGAGTGATGACAACTGATAATCAAGATTCCCAAACTCAGGGAGTGGAGGTCCCACGTGACCCAACCGAGGATCCCATTCTCCATGAAATAACTGAGGACTCCCATCTGATGCCATAAAGATGACTCAGCGCTGATAACATTCCATATGCGCTTGAAAGAGCACCAGCCATTCCATTCCAAGGATCACATCAAATAGGTCCATTTCAAGGACCAAGAAATCCCACTCCATCTGGGCTCCTGACACAAAGAGTGTGCACGATGGACACCTAAGGCCTTGCTCCCTATTTTTCCCCAATAGTGTTACCAACTCCATGAAAAAAGATAATAGTTCGTTTTGTAGGTTCAGTAGATTCAAAATATGGTAAAATATAAAGGAAACTGAAGCACTAGTATCAAATAAAACTGTATCTATAGAAGATGAAATCATAATGGTACCTCAAACAGCCGAAGGTCTTGCGTTAGATCCCGCTGGTGCATGATCCACAACATACAGATGCTTTGTCCCTATAGAAGAATGACCGCTCGCCTGAGGCTCTGCCCTGATCTGACTCTGCCCTGAAGACAATCCAGTCCTACCACCATGACCACCGAACCGAGATCCCATCGTCCTGGTCAGATCTGACTTAACTGATACTCCTATGGAAGCCACAGATCTAGTCCCACTTTGGTAAGGGCGTATAGTCTTCCAGAAGCACAATATATGTTCCACAACTCCACACACATGGAAAGGTCTGGGTGGGTATGGACATGCAGGTCGAATGTGCCCCACCCTTATGCACTAATGGAACACCGCGAACCCCGCACCAAAATCCCTAGATGAAGTATTCCTGGGAGGACGATCTGAGCTTCCACCACTCTTCTTCTATTGCTCATCACGCTTCCTCTTATTATCGGATGTACTGCAACTGCCAATCCCTGAAACTGATCTAGAAAACCCCGACTTTCCTCTCTTGTCAATCTCGATCATGCAAGCATGATCGACCACCTCGGCATAAGTTCCCAACTTGAATAAGAATAACTGAGAGTGTATTTTTGGTCGAAGGGCCTTCTCGAACTTCTTAGAATTCAAATATTCACTTGAAACAATCTCAGGCGCATACCGCACTAGCTCAGTAAAGCGGTTTTCATACTCCATCACTGTCTGATCCCCTTGTAAAATATCCATGAAATCCTGGGATATATCATAGGCTAGGAACTCAGGACAGTACTGCTCGTTAAATATAGCTTTGAAATCCTTCCAACTCATCTTCTCATGTTTCCCAACTCGAATCATTGATTCCCACCACTTGCGACTAGAAGCCTCTAGTGGGAATGAGGCACACTTTACCCTGACCTCCTTGAGCATGTCAAGGAATTCAAACACACGCTCTATCTTTTCAAGCCATTCCTATGCCTATTGAGGTTCTGAGCTACCTCATAATGAAGTAGGTTTATTCATAATAAATTCTCGGGCTTTCTGCTTCTTGGAGCTAGACTCATCTCCTCTAGTTGGAATAGGGGCAGGGGCAGAAGTCACCCATTGTCCTAAAGCCTGAATAGCTCGGACCAAAACTTATACCAATCTCTGATCAAGCAGAAAGGGAGAACTCTCTCTGGGTTACTCCAATGGATATGTGTATGCTCTCCGAAGAGGCATCTTGATGCAAAGAGAAACAGTCATAAAAGAACATAATCAATATATCATATCTAAAGAAAAATAAAATTTCCTAAAACATAAGTAATCATCAGTAAACCAAACATGAAAAAGTAACATCGTGTCCAAATTCTTCTTCCCTGCCTGATGTCCAAACACAGTCTGCAGCCTACATGTCCCACCTAGAAGAGAAGTCAAATAAGAATCCTGACACCCCATGGAGACTCAGAGTCTGTCATGAGGTGTGCTGGCCTGGAACCCTACTTGCAACCTGAATTCCGAGCCCCGACGATCCTAACTACTATCTAACCATACTCATCCTAAACAAGACAACTCAGACAACAAAACCTCCTCTGATACCTTTTTTTCATGAACCAAGTCGGGTCTCCATCCGAACTGACGCCCAACCCAGCCCACGGAAAGGACCGAAGGGCGTTCCCGATCCCCACGGGCTGGCACAAGTGCCCGGGTATCACAATAAAACTTGGGAATGATTTACCCGAATAAAAAAATATAAATCAACCAACAAAATAAACCAAACCAAAGGTAAAAGTCTCAGCCAAACAAGCCTTTAACCAAACCAGATTTTGAGTCACATGTAAAAACAAAACCCAGACAACACTAAAATTTTGGTGACCAAAAACCAACCCAAAAACTATATCTCAGTGAGAGGACACCACCCTCAATACATCACCACCACACCATGTCAAGAGGTCTGCTAACAACCTGAACCACCACTCCCAAATTCTATACCCTTACCTATATCAAACATAAACAAATCTACTTACACCCAAAGGTATAAGTAGGGTGTGAGTAATCGCCCAACATGATGCCACCATGAAAATATTCCACACACAATAATTAAAAGAAACAATTAAATTTTCAATGATAAGTAAAAGGAAAGTAAGAAATTCTTAACAATGTTAATGAAAATAGTATTCATGAAACATCTTTAACGAAAATCATCTTAAATTAGGCACATGTTTGTGTAATAACTCAAGTGGAATATCATGTATCATTGGTGTGCGCAAAGTTACTGGGGGAACAAAAATATGGGAGAGACCATGTGGGTACTAGTAACGAGTGGGACCCTAGAACGTCGTGTCTCGGTGAAATGTGGATTAAAAACTATGACCCTCAGAAAATGTGGCTTAGAAGACCACGACCCTCAGAAAATGTGGCTTAGAAGACCATGACCCTCAGTCATCTTATGTTTAGTTAGTGTTGCTATCGTCAACCTGCCAGTAAAACCGGGCCAAGCCATCTCCAGAACACTAGCTCACTAGTCCTAGTTCCCCCACCTAATACTTGAGGCTTCCCTCTTTTTTCTCACCTAAAAAAAATGTTCACATAACATGTCACATTAACACTTTAGAGCCAAACGACGTGCTTACACACAAGAACATGTCATTCGCACACCCATATCCTCTTTTAAAACCACAGGCACACCAAAAAAATTTTAGAACTTAACCATCACTTCTTGCACATTAAATTAAACGACCTGCATAGTTTTATATAAACACTTTTTATAATCAAGAAAACCACTAAAAAATATCATTAAACAGTTTCCAAACATGTAGAAAAATATTTAAAGGGAAAAAAGTCACTCAAAACCTTTTTCAAGACAAACACATTTTTAATACTACGCCAAAACATTATTACACCATCCACACTTCCTAACACACACACCGAACAGTTTGAAAAACACTAACAAGCTGTACAAAACAGGTTTTCACAATGAAATTCACCAACATCACTTAAACATAACTCTAAAAAAATAAATGCATAGTAAAAATCAGTCAATGATAATGTCACAATATGTAAACAAGTAGATAAAAGTGCTAAACTAATTAGATAAACAAGCAAATGATTGTTAATTAATAATTTTTTGTGGAATCACCTACCGGTGTGTCGTAATGTCACAATATTGGCACAAAAATCTCTTCACATGAAAAACACACTAAAAAGAGTCTCTAACAGACCCTAAAACAAAGAAATTATCATCTGCATCAAAAATGAACCCAATGCAACCAAACCTTAACCACAATAATTACCCAAAATAAAAGAAATGCGCAATCGAAGTGCTCCTCACCTATGGCGGGAGGACCGATAGGCTAGCCGGAGGTCAACGGAGGGTGTCGTGGTTTGCAAAAAGCCGAAAAAAGAAAGGAAAAGGCCACTGGTAATTTTTCCAAGAAGAGGGAGGTGTACAAGGTCTTGGATGAACCTAGAAGAGGTTGTGAGAGGCAGCAAGGAGGGGTGATGTGGTTGTCTGGAGGAGGGAGCAGGGTACGACTGTCGACTGGGCAACGGAGGAGGGTGCGACACTCGGCTGGGAAAAGAAGGAGGAGAAGGAGTGGCTGTCGGCTGGGCAAAGTAGGAAAGCAAAAGGATGTGTGGCCACGCGTGGCGGAGGAGGAAGGAGGGAAAGGAGGGTACGACGCGGTCAGTGGTCTGCTGGACAGGGGAGCCGTGACGTCACTGGTGCGGGATCCGGTCGAGGAAGTGGTGTGGCGTTGAATTCCTGGAGAAGTAGAGAGAGGTGTGAGGTGTCGGCTCAAGGCAGCTGGGAGGGTGTCACGACCGCTGGAGGAAGCAGGGAAGGAGGGAGGTGTGCGGCTGGGTGCAGGGCGGGTCCAGTGAGGAGCGTGGTGAGACGGGGTCACGGATGGGTGCAAGAGGGAGTGGCGACAACTAGGGTTTGACGCAGGACACCAGGGGGGATATGCGTGAATAGTGTAGCACCATAAGGAAGTGAGAAAAAGTGTAAAAATGGAAATGATAGGATAAAATAAATAAAAAAATAGATAAAAAAGAAGAAGAAGAAGAAATAGGAACCCAACAAGAATAATTAAACCTATCTAAAAAAAGAGAATAAATAAATTTAATAATTTATATTAACAAAGAGATTAACATTAATAGAAACACTATTGATGTAAAAAAAATATGTGCTTAAAACGCTAATAAAAAAGGGGTCCGCTCACGCGTCGGGAAAGCCGCAGCGCTTCGCCCATGCCCTTCCTGCGCGTCGGGCATTGTCAAGCCAGGGATCATTTACTAGCTCCATAGGTGCACCACACTTGTCGGGATAGAATTCATTAATTAATGATAAAAGCGCATGACTCAAACCGGGCTCAACCCACATTCCAGCAAGCAATTATTAAAATGTCAAATAAAATTATGTGATAAAAATAAAAATTAAAAACATACCTCGATACGAAGTCCGGGTGTGACATCACAACATAGAAATAGGTGTTTGAACAAGTAATATCCAACTTCTCTATGAAATTTTCTTTCCACTTTCATCATGAATTTAATGAGGAATAGTGTAATATAAAATTTTATAATTCAATATTACCCCAAAAAATCATTTTCAGCTTAATTGAAAAAGTCCCATTCTATGATTTGTCATCATATTGAATGTTAGTTCACTTCTTCCTAACTTTTTGTCACACAAATAAAACTTATATATTCATTCAATTATTTAATTAAAGTATTCTAAAAGATCATTATATTATGAACAAAAAAGTTAAATTTTTTTTATTTGGTTAAATGGGTTTTAGGTATGAATGATGGGAAAAAATACAGAGAAGTGCGGTGTGTTTATATTTGGGGTTTTCCATTTAGATCTCATGACTGGAAAGTGATCAATTGACCATACAATGCATCGTGGACAAAAAATCCTTATCACTAGGGTGAGGGTTGGTTATTGAATAATTTTTTTTTATATTTTTCATTAATGACTCATATTGGAATGAAAAATTATAATGTCATAGAGTAATATTCCATGATTCCAATTATAGATTTATATTTAGATTGATATGGATGTTGATCCTCATGAAAGATACTCCATGACTGAGAATGAAAAAATTTATGCACTGTATGGATCCAAAACATAAGAGTGAATATCCACTGAAAGGAATTGAAAATATATCCCTTCCCCACCCTAAAATCCTTATAGTGTTTGGAAATGTGATGTAAAATATAAAGAATGGTTGTGTGAATTTAGATGATACAAAAAGATGAAATGTCTTCATTGTGTAGGAAATATGTCCAAGTGTTCCATCTCAGCATGAGAATTGTGGTGAAGGAAACCTTTCCCATCCTCAAACTTCCAATCCCCTAATATGATAATTCCTGAAGATCACATCACTTGATATCTTCAATTCATATTGAAAAGTTTTTTTTGGATTTCTACATCAGTACATGCTTTAATTTAGGATTTATATTTTGGTTCTCATCACAATGAATGAATTTTTGATGGTTTTTGGGTGGTCATATCTGTTTTGATTTTTTTTCTATTTCTGATACGTATTTTCTCAAGTTAAGGTTTCTATTTTTCAAAAATAATTGAAAATTTTTCATGATAAATTCATCTATATTGATTCCATTTTTATATTTATTTCATTCAATGGAATTAATTAAGACTTATCATGTAAAACAAAAGGTTTGAAACTATATATAAGATAGTTAAAAAATTACTTATCGCTATCAAATATATTTTTTAATTTCCTATTTAGTTACATTACATTATTTTTTTATTTATCTTTTTTCTATAGAACATTATTCCATATGTGAATTCAAATAATACTATTTAGATAACTAATTAGAGTAAAGCATCTCAAAAAATAAGACAACCATGAGATATATCTTTTGTTTTTTTAAAATTTTCAACAATATTTCAATTATTAACTAATTTTTTTAAAATGAGTTTTTTACAGGAGTTTATTGAATAGACTATTGAAGTTGAGAATGGTTATTAATTTTATTTGAATACTAAAACATCAATATCTATTAGTATTTAACACCACATGAATAAAAATAAAAATGACTGACAGTAATTTGATTATATTCATTTTCATTTTCAATTGGATATAAATGTTTTTTAATAAGATCACTTATAGATATCCAAAGAAATTTAATCTTCTTACATTTAATTTTTATGATATTTTTAATTTATCCCTTCCACCATTACTGATAAAACTAAATGATTTATTTTAGCAGTTGCTGGCAAAAAAAACTTATCCCACCATTTAACATTATTTGCAGAGCCTGCTATTAAAATATAGTTATATCCAAATATATTCAAAGTGATTCTGTATTTTATACTACATGGAATTTATTGTATATGGTATCTTTCAACATGCACTCCTTTTTCATCCCATTGGTGAGCCTCCCAGTTTGGTTGCAACACTTCAAGTTGTCCCATACCAATAGTTGTTTTGTTTTCTAGATGGATGTTTGTTTTTGAGATTCCTCCCACTCTATATTCCTCAAAACAATCTCATTCATGACTTTCATCACTATTCCCAAGGAGATAGGTTTCCAGTCCAGCTACAACACTTATATTTAGGGTTTTGGAACTTTTTTTTATCATTTTATGATGCAGAGGTCCCCATTTTCTTTTCTTTGGATTTATGCCTTTTGATCCCCTGCATTATATAAAATAATATAAAAACATACACTCATAGGAATATATATATATATATATATATATATAAATAATACACATATCCCACCCCTACATCCCCCAATAGACACCAAAATATGACTAATTAATTTAAAGAAATAAAAAATCTTGTGAGGTGGTTTATAAAAAAATTAAAATTTTTGAAGCAATTAAATTATGGGAGACTTAACGCCTTTTATTTTTTTATATTTTTTTACAAATTTACACAAAAAAAACTATATTTTTTAAAAAATAAATAATTTTAGGAATAGTTTTCTAAAGAAATACCATAATGAACATAGCTCACCCACTCTCCCCTCACACGACATTAATATATACATAATTTACATAATTTTTTTGAAGAGATTTATAATCCCTATAATATTATATATTATCTGTGGTTGTAAACTATCCCTATATAACCATCAATAATATGTTGTGTTGGTGTGGATATTAATTATTATTTACATATTTATATTTAATTGTATACCCCTCAGGGGAATAGACTTGAAGTTGGGTCTATGTGGGTTCTTAGGTCGGTCACATGATCAAGTCTCTCTATGTACATTGTAGGCCCCAATTGATTTCTTTTGTAATTTTTAATTCCACCTCCCCGACCATTTTAAAATATATAACTATATATATAGTAATTAAGAATTACTAATTACTAATACTATAAAATTTTATCTATATTAATTGTTAAATTAGTTATTACAAATTAGTAATTGTAAATCATTAAATATTTTTTTATATTATATTATTTTTTATTAATATATTTTAACATACAAATATATTTTATTTATTTTCTATTAATTAATTTAATATAACATTTAGTGATGGTTTAAATTTACACTAAAAATCACTATTAATTGATAATGATTTTTATAAAAAGTATTCATAGGAACAAAAAAAAAAATCAATATTTTTAGAAAATTAAATCCATTATTAAAATAATCATGAATTTATGGTGATTAATATAAACCATTTCTAAAAAAAGTTTTCAATTTAGCGAGGATTTTTAAAGCAACTACTAATAACGCATTTCAAGATAACATTTTTCAAATAGTGGGTGGTGAATGAATTAGATAGGAGAGGAAACAACCTTAACCAAACATGATGAAAAAGATAAAGGTAGTCTATTTGTACTTTTATCTCCAGTGAGAAAATTATTATTTTATTGTTGGCTAGTTATGTTTTACTCCACAATTTTGGGGAGATATTATTTTAGTATAAATGTGTTTTGTGAGGACAAATAACCACCTTGTAGTCAATTCTTCTTTTTTATTATCTCATCCCTTATAGAAAAGACATCTATTTGGTAAAAATGATTAAAAATCACGTGACACTAAGTCCTTTATTTCAACCTTATGATTAAAATATTATTTTTATTTACATAGTTAATAAATAAAATACATTAATCTAAATCCATGATCAACATGGATGAACATTACTTATCTAGTGGTTGGATATGTTATATTCTTCATTTTTTTTTATCTATTTATGGATAATTTTATTTATAATTCCTATAAGAATGATTTTTAGGGATTTATTATGTTATCATTATTCAATAGAAGTACTTCATTATTATAGAATTTATTGAGATTACATATAGAGAAGACCGTTTTTCATAGTGGGATGCAACATAAGTGTGTCTTTTTATATATTATCTTGGATAACCAAATTTTCCTTATGGAAGTATTTTGAAAACTTTAGAGTTTGTTCTTAGTCTATTGGTTATATTGTAGGTCCTTTTTCTTTTAGGCACTTGAGAAAAAATATTTAAAATTTATTCCTTGGTGAAGTATTTCATTCCGAGATTGTGTGATACGATGGAGAATAAAAATCTAAATGGGCGTACCTCTATCGCTGTCATCTCTATCTCTATCAATCTTGATAAAGGTATGCCTATTTATTTTTTGGATCCAATGCATTTATTTCCATCATACTTACCACATATGATGTGTATTCCAAAATTGTAATGAATTATAAACAAAATTTTATAGATAAACATAAAATAATATGTTTTTTTATGTTTTTAATGTGAATTTTGTTTTGACATAGCGATATGTAAATATAGACTAAATCATGGAAAGAGTTCAGTGGTTGAATATAAGAAGCCTATGAATTTCATCAAATGGAAATAGATTAAGGTATATATATAATGACATAACTTCCAAAACATATTTCAAAACAATTTACACATTTTGGTCAGTGTTTCTACAATGTTTGAAGCAATATAACAAAAATGAATATGGAAATTACATATTCAAATTTATTAAAGGTATCATATGCCATAAAAACACTAGCCGCCCCAAAACTGATAATTTATCGAGGTAATTAAAATTTCATTAAAAATATTTCTTAATAATTTTCTCAATATATTTTCTTAGTACTACCACAATTTCCAACAATATATGTAATCAAAAGAAGAGGTAAATTATTTTAGAGATGAGTGGGAAGAGTACATAGTGTTAGAATGTTTTCCAGCATAAAAATTATGTGATTAAATAATATATTTGTGATATAGTATGAGTTATGACCTTATAAATACATTTTGGATGTGAGACATTAGTATCATAATGATTATATAATATTTTTCACATATTTCTCAAGTATAAGAATAATGGAGTGTTACACTCTAATGATTCTAAAATTTCTTGTGACATGTTTGATGCTGCTCATGATCATGATAAATTGGACTTCAAGGCTACAAATGAGATAATGGAAAATATATGTGGTTCATGAATGTTTACAAACATCAAGAAAAGTTAACCTCCCACTACTAATTTAGTTAATATTGACATCATTTTTCTAGTATTTTTAATTTAATTTCCTTATAATTCTAACCATTTACATAGAATGTTTTTTTCAAATTTTTTTGATGTAATGATTTTTTTCAACTATACGAAACAATCAAAAAAAAGTAAAACATGTTTCTTTTATATTGAATAAGAAACAACTTGCTTCATAAAATGTGAAGTAAATCGCAAGGATGCATCTACCAAGGGATTTTGTAATATTTGAAGGAAAAGTATGACATCAAAAATACATTTTCAAGAATTTTTTTGGAATAGTATAGGAATAATCCACACATTAATTCGATATAAATTGTGCTTGGTATGACTTGAACTGTATGTTTTTGGTTTATAATTTACATATTTGTTCAAAAGACACATCACATACTCAAAACTGAGAAAATGAATTCTGATTATTATTTTTACTTTAGGAATATGATCCGTAACTCATTTATAATATATTGGAATCAAACCAAATTCAATTTGATACACGATGTGTCTGATATTACTCAAAGTGCATGTTCTAATATTAAAATGAATATTTTTGTTCAAAACACATGAAACATACTCAAAACTCAATAAACATAATCATATTTTATTAATACTTTATTAAAATAATCCCTAAGTAATTTGTGACATGTAGAAATAAACCACACCTCAATTTGATACATGGTGTGTCTAGTATAACTCAAAGTTCATGTTTCTAGTTTAAGATTTGTAATTTAGTTCAAAACCAATGCCGCATACTAAAAAATGAGAAACGACATTTCAATTGTTTCAATAATTTTGAACAATGATCCATAAATTTTTTTGATGTGTTGGAATCACTTAAACCTGAATCCAAGACACGATGCACTCGATATGACTCAAATAGTATGTTTTTTGCTCAAAATTAACATTTTAGATAAAAAATATGTGACATACTTAGAACTAAGAAAAAAATTATGATTATTTTGATACATTAGGAAAATGTTCTATAATTCATTTGTGATGTGCATTGATCAATTGTATTTAAATCCAACACACGATGTGGCTACTATGAATTGAAGTGTGTGATTTCAATATAAAAGTTTCATTTATGTTTAAAACATGTGTCACATAGCCCAAACTAAGAAGACAAGTTGGAATTGATTTAAAACATCAGATAAATAATCTTTAAATAATTTATGATGTGAAAAATCTACCACACGTCAATCTGACACACAATGCGACATGTATGACTCCAAATGAATGTTTTAAATTTAAAATTAGAAGCTATGTTCAAAACACATAATAAATACTCAAAACCAATAAAACAAATTTATATTATTTTGATATTTTTGAAAAACAATCCATAATTTTTTTTGACATGTAGGAATCAACTACACCACAAGCTATGACACGTTGTGCTCACTATGACTGGAAGCTTATGTTTATAGTTAAAGATTTAAATTTTAGTTCAAAACACACATGATGTACTCAAAACTAGTAAAATGGATTCAGATTGTTTTTATACATTATGATAGTGATCCATATGTCATTTTTGACATGTTGTAATTAATCACATGTCAATATGACATTTTATGTATCGGTATGACTCAAAGTGCATGCCTTCAATATAAAATCTCTATCTATGTTTCAAAAACCAGTCACAAATCCAAAACTGGGAAAAATATCTTGGATTAATTTCAAAATTTTGTAAAATGATACATAATTCATTTTTTTGATGTTATAATCACCCACACATTAATATGACATGCGATATGATCAATATAACTAAAATATCATGTTTTCAATTTAAAATTGGTAGTTTAGTTCATAACATATTCCACATACTGAAAACTGAGAAAACATATTCATATTATTTTGAAACATTTTTACATCGATCCATAACTCATTTTTTAGGTGTAGGAATCAATTGAAGCTCAATATAAGATATGGTGTTTCTAGTAAGACTCAAAGTGTTTGTTATAAATTTAAATATTACATTTCAGTTCAAAATAAATCTGACACACTCAAAATTGAGGAAAAATATTCAAATTGTTTTGATATAATAGGAAAATGATCTAAAAGTCATTTGTAACATTTGGGAAATGAAGATCACATCAATCAAACATAGTATATGTGACTCGAATTGAATGTTTTCCATATAGATGTTCCATTTAAATTTAAAAAATGTGTCATATTTCCAAATATGAGAAAACAATATCGAATTGTTTTCAAAAATTAGGAAACCAATGAATAGTTAATTTCTGATGTATAGGAATCGACCACATGTCAATTCGACAAATGATATGGTCGATATGACTCAAAGTCTGTGTTTTCAATATAAAAGTGTCATTTTAGTTTAAAATAAGTCACATGACCACAACTAGGGAAAATAGTTCAAATTGTTTTAAAAAATTAGGAAAATGATCCATAATTAATTTGTGATGTGTAGGAATATACCATACATCAATCTGACAGATGATGTTTTAGATATGACTTGAAATTCATGTTTTCAATATAGAAGTGTCATTTTAATTTAAAACTATCATCACATTGCCAAAATAAATAAAATGAGATTATATTGTTTTAAAACTATTAAAAATGATCCATAATTTATTTTTTAACATGTAGGAATTGACCATATGTAGATCCAACACACTATGCTACCAGTATGAATTAAGGTGCATGTTTTCAATATAAAAGTGAAATTTTAGTATAAAACAAGTATCATGTAACCAAAATTGAACAAACAAGATCACATTATACTCAAGAAATATGAAAGTCCTAAATAATTCATTTGTGACATGTTTGAAATGACCATAAATAAATATTATATATGACGTTATTGCTATGGATCTATGTACATGTTTTTAAAATAAAAATTCCATTTTAGTTTAAAACATGTATTACATAGAAAAAAAAACAATCTTGGGTTCTTTTAAAACATTTATAAAAATGATCGAGAATTCATTTATAATAAGTAGGGAATGACCACATGCTAATCTTATACACATCGTGGCCAGTATGAATTGGTGTGTGTGTTTTGAATATAAAAGTTTCATTTTAGTTTAAAACTTGTATCACTGATCCAAAATCAAGAAAACATGCTCACATTATTTTGAATATTTATAATAATGATCCTTAAATAATTTTTGATTGGTAGGAATAGACTGCATGTCAATCCAAAAAATAATTAACTAAAAATAACATTAAGATATATATACAATAATTAACATTATATTTTATAATATATGGATTATATAAAATTAAAATTATATTTTTTATGTTTTATTTACTGTTAATAAAATCAACATTGGTTTTATTATAGGGAAAATATTTTGTACATAGTATCATATTTGGAGAAAGATTGCTATAAGAGTTATGATTTTGTATATTGGTTGCAATTTTTTTGGATTAATTTTAAATATCACATCATTGTAAATATTTTTTATATAATAATTTAAATGAAATGATTTCACATTGTTATAATCTTATTTTGATATAGTTTCATTTTATCACCCTTTTCCACATCAATTTTGTTGAATGAAATCTTATTTTTATCAAAATAAATCTTATAATGGGAATCTGGTAAATATGGAAATAATTTATTGGAATATGTGATTAATTCAATTATTGACTGAACTGTATGGTATTGTGTCCTCTCTTGATTAAAAATCTAGATGTATGTTTTTCATGCATAAGAACAAATTTTTTATGGTTGGAACATTTAATGATTTTTTTTGTATTTTTATCTTTTATATATGATAGGATGATACAAAGAAACTTGCACAAGAAACATAAAAAGGTAATAACATATGCATCATGTTTATATTGGATCATCTAGATTTAGTGTATGTTGATTCTAGGAAAGGAGCATCAGGAAGCTTTCTGCCAATCTTACCCCGCGGTTGGTAGATCATGTTGCTTCCACATTCCACAAGATCTTATTTAAAGCTATTGTTTTCTATCGAAAACTATGAATTACCCACCATTTTTAAAGAGAGTAAGGACTTTTCTACATTTTTCAATGTGGGAGTCCCCATTTGAGCGGGGACACAAACTGAGCATAATCAATTTCTATGCTCAAGTGCACTAAAACTTGAGCTGATCCACTAAAGAATTTTCATCCCCTACTGAAGGCTGACACTACTCCACTAATAGTTTCTAGATACCTTTTCATTGATGGGTTGGATATACTGTTTAAATGGATGAATGAAAAGGGAATTATTTCCAAGAATGATCTAAGAAATATAACTCTATAGTTCATACTGATGAGTCTTACAACACCTATAACACTTTTCTGTTTAAATTCTATGGTAAGATGAGATTGAAATTTTTTTAGTTGACATCAACCAATCAGCTATGTGAGTATGACACCTACGTGGGGAATCACATGAACCAATATAATTGACTACATAATGATTTTGATAGTTGGGAATTTTTTATGTCACTAATCGGTTATGTTAGTAAATAAATAACTAGAGACTAAATTATTACATTAATTGATTCAAATATATGGGGAATCACCTACTTGAACCAAATTGATTATGTGGGAAATAATGTACATAGCCCAGTAACTTATAAGAAGGAAATTTGATGCATGGGAAGTTTCATACATGATCAACTCATCTATGTAATTCAAAATTACTACGTTTATCAATTTGGCTATGTGGGACCAATTCAGATATGTCACTAATCTAGGTGGGAGTTCTATATACTGGCCATTTTAAATTTCAATTTTTTAGAGTTTCATGTGGTGTCTAATAGAATATGTTTACATGGTAAAACTTTTATGACTTATACATAAGAGAAGAGTGTGTGTACTTATGTAAGAGTTGGTGGAGTTCAATCAGAAAACATGTTGTGTCTGGGAGAAATGAGGGAATTTTAGTATTGGAATTTTAAAATTGGGAAGAACTGAGAGAGACACAAAGACCTTATGGGACACATAGAACACTCTAGGTGACTGAGGATAAGATGCTCAGGATCTAGACAATCCAGAAATTTGGGAATCCATTTTCTATGCCATTTATGGGGGATTCTTTATTTTATCTACTTCCCTTTGTCCCTATATTTCTCAAAGACTTTAAGTTGTATTAAATATTTTTGTTATTATTGTTGGATAAGCTTGAATTGGTTATTGTGGTTGATCTTGTAGGAACATTTATCTTCTCAAGTGTTTATAGTTGTTGGATTCTACCCTTTTCTCACCAAATGTGTAATTTCTAAATTTAATCTATCTGAACAAAATGAGGGAAATTTCGGGTATTTAATTTTTTATTAACTTTTCATTTGGAAGTCCATCTGATTAGAAGAAAAATTATTAATGGGTAGGACGCCTAGTTTCTTCAATGAGTGGGTGAACAAGGACACTTTTTGAGAAATTGAAAAACCCTTTCACCTAGAGGTTGCTGTTGGAGAGAACTGGCTAGCCACTTTTCCTAAGTCCTATAGTGTCTGAACTTTTGTAATGGAAATAATAATAAAAATAAAAAATAGATGAGAATAATATAACCATCTAAAATACATCCCCTATTTCATCTCTTGAATTTAACCTACTCGCTTTTTTCTTCTTCTCCGTTAGTTCTTATCCTTTTGATATCTATTAGCCTTATCCTCCATCCCATTAACCTATTAACCACAATTTCACTCACCATTCAAACATTTATTTCTTATTTTAATTTTTTTCACTTTTAATTATTATCATGAAAAACACCTTCTATTAAATTCATTCCTTTTGGATCAAACCCAAATCACCACTACACTATTTATAAGAGGGATTGTTAAATAATTAATTTTTCCTAGGCCTAGTGACTACCTTGGCATCATGGAAAAATTTCAATATTCTTTTTTTTTATATTTTTATTTCAATTTGTTTTTCAGACTGTGTTTGTTATTATAGGGATTATGCATCTTTTCAGTAGTTTCACAACCTTTATCAGTTCTACTAAACGCACTGACATTAATACCCCTTTATCAATTATACACTACTATAAAAACGGCATATATCAGCGCTAAAAAAGGGATTTAACAGCACTAAAAAAGCACTGTAATTCTCAATGCTAATATAGGGGGGTCCCTTTTATCATCACTTTTTTTAGCGCTGATAAAGGTCAATTTTTTTTTAAAATAAAAATAATTAAAAATAATGCGGGGAGTGCTTTTATGAGCACTTCAGACCCCGTTTAACAGTGCTAGGAGGTCTCCCGCGTGCTGCCCTTCCCGCGCATCCTCATACGCGCGCACCCCCTTCACTTCCACCTGAATTCGAACCCGAGACCTCCCCCCTTTCGCTGATGCACCTTTACCACTAAGCCATTTGGATTTGTTCTCTATTTAATGACATATCTATATATATATATAGTTATATTTATTCATATACTGATATAGATTCATATTAATATAAATATATTTATTCATATATTAGTATATATATATTAATTCATATATTAATATATTCATATATATATATTTAGTTATAATTTTTTATACATATATTTATTTGTATATTAATATATACATATAAGATTAGTTTTAAATAAATTTATGAAAAAATATGTTTTTTATGTGTGTTTATAAATAAAAAAATACATACATACATACATAGATATATACAACACACAGACACACACATAGACACACACACACACAGACACATTTATATTTACGAATAAATACATATATATGTGTATTTGAATAGCCATAGAATGTACTTATAAGATTAGTTTTAAATAAATTTATGAAAAAATATGTTTTTGATGTGTGTTTATTAATAAATAAATAAATACATACATATATACATATATACAACACACATACACACACATAAACACTCACACACACACATACACATATATATTTACGAATAAATACATATATATGTGTATTTGAAAAGCCATAGATTGTTAAAATGACCATAACATATAATCTAAAATCCCATTTCAACACTAAAACCAGTCAAATCGAAGAAAATGAAAAAATCTTCTATATGATATGTGGTACAGGTTTAACGGACATCCGGATCAGAAGTTATACATGTTTGAATGTTAACAAATCGGGGTATCCCAACTAAAAACTCAGTTTTGGAGGCCTTTTGGGCCTTTTTTGGGATAGAAAAATGTGATATAGGCTTTAGCTTAGTCACCAGCACATAGAGCTCGGCGTGGGCTTCGATTTGATATGCTGTAGAGCTCAAACGGACACCCGGGTCAAAAGTTATGGCCGTTTGAAGTTTGAGTTACATTTTCAACATATTTTAGATCTTTTATTAATTGTTTTTATTTTTTGTGTCCTCAAATTTTTATTAAATGATTTTTAATCGATAATAATTATAAAATTATTAATTAATAATATTTTCTAAAAATATTTTGAAGCCATTTTCACTAAATTTATTATATATTAAATGTAATAGTCTATTTATACGTATCTATAACATATTTTAAAAAATATATATCGTATTTATATTAATATAAATATACTTATATAAAAAAATATTATTTTTCATGATTTTTTTTGAAACTTAACATTTATCAGCGCTCGGGAAAAGCACTGATAAATCCCCCCTTTATCAGCGCTACTTAAAGAAGCGCTGATAAAGGGGTCCCCCTTATCAGTGCTAAAAAAGTGGTGATATAGGGGGGGGGGGGCTTTACCAGCGCTTTTTTTAGGGTGGATAAAGTCCCCCTATATCAGCGCTTTTTTAGCACTGATAAAAGTGAAGCGCATCCCTTGCCCGTTTTTGTAGTAGTGCTAGTAAAATCACTGATAAAGGTACCCTATATCAGTACTAAATGAAGGTTCTGATAAAGAACCCCTTTATCAGTGCTTTTACTAGAGCTGATAAAAGTCATGTAGATTTAATAATAGTTATGTTTTTAGTAAATTTTTATACTAAAAATGCTCTTATTCTGCACTGTTAATAGTGTTATCTATAGTATTGATGTCTTGGATTTATTTATTGATATCCTTTAGAAATATGGCCACCGACTATTATTAGTGGTGTTTACACATATGTATTGATATGGTATGAATTTAGCAGTGACTTAAACCCATTATAATAATTTAATAATCAAGAAATATGGTTCCAAATAGATAGATATTCTATGGAGGGTTTGGAATAGGACTAAATATGTCTAGGTTACAAGATTTAGTGAATCTTAATGTTTAGACATACACTTTTCACTTGGTTTTACCCCCTTAGTAAACCTATTTTTTACTTTAACTGTGGTAATTTTTTTACCATTTTTACTATTTATTGACCGAATTTTAAGTTGAACTTTTTTACAAAATATTAATTATTCTTATAATAAAAATTGAATCTATTTTTTCAAATACAATTCACATGTGTGGTTGAAATTATTTTAAAATAAACTATATAAAACTTGATGAAGAATAGTTTTTTATTGAATTTTTTTTCATAAGTATAAAAAGTGTTTATACTAAAATCCCACCTAATGTTAATCCTAAATAAATTAATTGGATTAATTATAATAAAAATGAACTAATTTAACTTTTTTAATAAACTTATAATTTAATGGTTTTTTTAAACTCTTGAAATAAAAATATTTTCATAAATAAAAATCAGTATTATTCCCTATTGATTGACGAAACATTCTTGTCATGAATTTTTTTTAAATTTAAATATAAGCTAGTTATGAAATTCTAATTTCAGAAATAAATTTTATATTGAAAAAAAGAAAATTTATTGAAGGAAAATGCGTTTTTGAAGCATATAAAGACATTAAAATATATTGATTACTTATTTTTCAATATATTTTATTTATATATAACCATTATAAATAATTTTGAAAATTTGGTAATTTCTATTCACTCCACCAATTTAATGGATATGTTTTAGAGGTATGATGGAGTATGGTTCATTTAGAATCTTGTTTTCTTGTATCACAATCAATAAAGGTAAGGTATATTATCTGGAAAAACATCACTAGCATCGCATACAATAACATGTGAAACTATATCCAAAACACTCTTTGGATAATATCCAAAATGACTTTGTAAAGATATCATTATCTTCACCTTTTATCACATCATATGTAATGTCTTGTGAATAACCCTCAAAAAAACATTTGGATTAACTCTAAAACACTTTTATAGTACCTCTAAATGTTATTATTAAACCCCATTTAGTAATTTTTTTGGACCATACAGGATATTATACCATTGAACAAAATATGAATATCTGGAACCATACATGTATGAAAATAAAGGCCTCTAGATAAGTGCCAATTCTATTAAAACTAGAAATGGATTTATAATTATCTCTATTAAACACACGTATCTCTATAATTTCATCCATCGGTCTATGTCATATGAAAACATTAATTCACATGTTTTTCTTTCTTCCAAGACATGAAGTCACCATGGGACACAAAACATGTCAATCCTATATATCCAACTCATTTTTATTTATTCTGAGAGTGTAGACTGAAATAATAGATGAATACCTGCCATGTCATTCATCCTTCTAGATAAGAAAATCACGTACCTTATACAGATATATATATATATATATATTATATAATTGTAGCCACACATTCCCACATTCTATCTCAATATAGGGATCTGATTTCATACTACTTAAAAAAGTGGGAAAAAATACCATATTGGTTAAGCTCCAACTGACGTATTGTTCAACAAAATATCCCAACACCCTTGTATTATCTAAGTCAATATTTATAACTGCTTAAGTAGGTTGTTTACATATGATTGTTCTCATGATAGGAATCTCACCAAAATCAGGTAATTGGGAATCAAATATGATCAATGTGCCCCTAGTATACAAATGAAATCTATATGACACTCCATGTGGTACACTTAGTAGGACATAAGGTGCACATAATGAATTTAATTATTATTTTGTGCTTATTTATCACATATTTTATCTCTATACAAGAACCTGATACATTCTAAACATACAATTTCATCATAACCTGTAATAATCCAATGAAAACATCAGTTAGGGATAATCTCAATATCAAACCTTGAGTGGTGGATTATCATTTCAATTCATAAAATTTATATAAATATATAAATTTATGTATACAATGTGAATGATTGATAAAATGGATGTTACCTTTAATATAATACATTTTATAATTCTTAAAATCATTAATAATATTTAACAAAACTAATATAAGCACTGGTTTATCATATCATATATGAAAAACCGGTAGATCAACTTTATGTTTGTTACACTTTTTGGTTTTGTTAACAAATTATATCATATGTAATACATGTCACATCTCTATGTGAAATTATAATAATAATATACCACTAAAATATTTAGTGATAATCATAAATAAATTAAGAATTTTAGATTAATTTTGAGACTTAGAAATCATATTCCCAACTGTTCAACATCTTGAACATATTCATACATCTCAACTTTATAACATCAAATGTTATAATGTCATATTTATTTTCTACATAAAAAACTTTATATGTTCATCATAATCATCATTGAAACACTATACCAAAAAACATGTTCCATGATATAATGTAACCACCTACATTATTGTTAAATGGTCCTCCTAAAACCATTTACGATAAAGTGAAAATCACTTTAATATGGTAACTAAATATTACTCACACATTTCACTTCACCAAATAATAGAGATAATATTTTAATAATTCTTAATATTCTTTTGAATGATTTTACGCCTCAAATTTAATAAATATGATCTTATTGCATCAATTTTTGATTTTTTATGTTTTTTGTGTAAAAATTACTTAATTCTTCAAATTTAACTGATATTAATCACTTCATTATTTCAAGAATAAAATTTACAATATCGATCCAATTTTTATGATTATTGTTTTATAGGATTTATAAATTCATGGTATTCAGCTTTGTGTACTATAACATGAGATGATTCGAACATCTAGAGGCCTGAAAAAATCAATGAACTTGAAAAACCTTCCTAGAATACAACGAGGAACCAACCTCCGTAACTAAAGCCTAACTCGGGTTACACACCCATAATTGATGTTACTACACCTGGATATGAAATAGGACTCATAGGTGAGTCTTCAAAATTAATTCTATGTATTTATTCTTCCATTAATTTGTCCATTGAATGATATACATTTAAGGATTCTTCAGGTATTTCTTGTCCATAAAAATTCGTAGTCAATATAAATTACATAAAATCTTCTGGGAGTGTCCAATTAATGTGAAATTTGTATAACACATAGGAAATTCAATTTATAGAATCCTATAATAAGGGATCCCAGGGTAATTCGAATATATTCTATTCCAAAGAGGAGTAAACATTTAGAGAATAGATTTTGGAGGAGAACTTTTATCATTTATCTCTTCTCTTTATTTCTTTTCTTCTTAGCCCTGTAACTCCTTCTTGTCCCCCTTCACCTCGATTACCCTTATCATGGTGGGGTAGAAATTTGAGTGATTGGGGAAGGGTTGGTTTTATATTTATTAATGCTTGAGTTCTTGGACATAATTAAATAAAGTCTCTTTCTCTGTTCTTCAAAGTTATTTTCAATTCCATATAATGGTTTTTATTATCAAGTGAGATTGTATTTCGTTTTTTATTTAATTGTTGATTTTTTATTGGGTAAATTATAATTATCTCCCTACAAAAGGTTATTGTTTAAATAAAATGTAATAGATGAAGTCTTAGTGGTGAAGTACATGATGATCATCAGTATGTGTGAAAGGGGTAGTGGATATTCTTACTTGTTTGGGATAAACAAAAACCAATCAGGTATTGCCCATGTCAATTGAGGATATTCCCTACAACTATTTTGCACATGTAAGGAGAGGAGAGAAAACTATAATCTTGGTAAGGTTTTCTCTCACCGTCACTATTTAACCAAAGTATTGAGAGTAAATGATTGTGAAATCTCACTTTAAACAACCCAAGAGAAGAAGATTGAATAAATAGAACCAGGATAACATTGAAATTAGAAAACTAACCCCAACCTAATCACCCTTATCATATAATAGTATTCAATCACTTATATTTCCAATTTTATTTTAGACATCTTATTAATTTATTTCTTTTATTTCATTTAAAACAAAACAATTATAAAAAACCACTACATTTTTACTCTAATTAAAAGTGAAAAAATGTTTTATAGGAACTCCTCTTCAGGTGACCACCTAGGGTTAATCACTATACTATACTTAGGTAATATATTTTTTCCCACACCCTATGATATGTGTTCTTAAAAAAATTTCACCATTTCCGGGGAGGTAGTAACACAATCTAATTGAAAATATTTGACTCCTTTCAAATTTTAAAAAAGATATTTTTTTCTTTTTCCATGTTATTTTCAAAATATTATTTAATTAATTCATGAAATAATTACCCAAAAGTACAAGAACCAATGTTTAACTCACCTTGGTTTATAGATGATTATGTTTCTTTCTCTGCTAAAGAGATTAGGGGAGCTCAAATCCAAATCATCGATGATGAGTAATTTAAGTAGATCATCCATGAAATTAAAGTGAACCTCAGATCCCATGTGTAAGAGGGATTTGACAGAGAATTAATTGAACTCCAAAAGTATTTTCCAGAATTTTATCAATAAATGGTCGAGGTTCAACAAGAATAATAAATTCAACCAAAATATCAGTTTTAAGGACATAAGGACGAAATACAGTACCTAGAGAGAAAAATGGAATGACTACTTGAATATGTCCTCATATCCTAAGTGAAACCTGAACCTAAACTTGATCCAGTGATGGAAGTGGATTACCATCTTGTCTTTGATGTTGAAGAACCTGGGGAGACCTTGATTGAATTTAAAGAAGATCTATTTGGCCTTGATCAAAGATTTATAAAGGAGGCGAAGAAAGAAGAATTGACTATTAAGCTATGTTTGTGAGACAAACCTAATCTAGATGACTTTTTAAATGAGTGTGAGGAACTACTTGATGCCCCTATTCCTTATAAAGTATAAGATATATAACCATTGAAGGAATACACCACCAATGTGGTGTAATTTTAATAGAAGATAGAGGAGCTTGACTACCTACATCTATCTATTGAAATTCAACTACAAGAGGAACCTCCAACTGAGGAACCAATTGAAGCTGAACAAAATTAAGGAGATGATCTCTTCATAAAATAATTTCATTATAAATTTATTAAATATTAATTGAGTATTAAATCCCCTTATTTTATATTTTCAGATTTGGCCAACACTTGTATTAACATGGAGGATTAAGAAGAAAAATTATATGCACCTAAAGAGGAACATATGGAGCTCCCTGAACATGTTGATCATTTTTTGAAGGGAGTATACGAGGAGGCCAATTTTCTTTGCCTAAGGAAACTGAGACACATGTTTCTTATATTGAAAGGTAAGAATTTTATATTGATTTTTCATGATTTAATTCTATACAAATAGAATTACACTATGACATTCCCTATGATTTTTCCATTAATGAAACATACATTGAAAAATCAATGGAGAATGATGAAGAAGTTGTGCAAGTGGAATCCAAGAAATATGAGGAACCATTATTTGTCCTAACACTACTAAGAAAGTTGTATCTTATTATCCTAGTGGTGGATTTTTTGTACTATATCCATGGAGTCCTCAAAAAAATAAGAAGTTCAAGATGGAATTAAGAGGTTTTGGTGGTTTGTCTCAAAGAAACTCTACCCACCATCAGATTGGGGATAACCAACTGGAACTACCCATCTAAAGGCAGTAAAAAACAAGGGTCCACTTGGGGGATTAAAACAAGATCAATCATTATATTCTTATTATATTTCTATTTTCTATTCTTTTAATAAATTTTTTATGATTTATTCTCTACCTTTTATTGTATGTTTTTAGTGTACAACACATGAGAGATTTACTCAATGATACACTTCCAATAAACCATGTTGTAACTCTCCTTTAAACATGTTTGATTGATATTATTAATTTTCTAATCTATATACATGTTAAATAATTTTTAATTCAATGAGGAAACTGCATCATTTATTAGCTGGGGAGGGAACCATTATAGTTTAATATTTTTATTTTTTGTTTGTTTTTCTATTTTCACAAAAAAATGTGTGTGTTCCAATTTTGTGTGTGTTTATTTTCAAATTTTTGTGTGTTTATGAAACTTATGATCTAAAATGATTATCATTTTAATTTTTGAGTCTCTTTTCAATGAGTGAACCAATTTCTTCCATGAAACGAGCTTAAATTAATGTTGAAAATTAACTGTTTCAAGTTCAAATATTTGTGAATTTCATGAAAAATACTCTGATTTTTGAATCCCATGACAGACATCACTATACTTATCTTTGAAATAACTTTTCTGTGTATTTTTTGAACCATTTTTCCATATTCTTTTCATTCACCTCACTTCCTAAGATAAAAAAATCATTCCTGCTATAACTATAATTTTATTTATTCCATTCAAAACATGAGGGTTTTAGATACTTGTGTTTTAATTGATTGAGGAATTTATTTAGTTTCAAAGCCCCATTTTCAATAAAAACTTTTTTATTATATCCTACCTTATATATTTAATCCTTTTATCCCTTAAAAACCTGAATAACATGTTAGGTTAGCCATATTAAAAGCCAATTTTCTTTATCCAACCTGCTCTTGAAGTGAAATTGATGATATTTTTGAAATTACGTGTGGGGGATGATATATTGTATTGTGATACCTAATTTTATGATACTTTGGGAAGAGATAAAAATTTTAATATATAATGTTTCTACTGAAGAACTCATTCTTCTCAAATCTATGCCTTTCTGGACCTTTTATGATAAAAGTAGGTGTGCCTCTCTAGAGCTTCCAAATGAGAATGAAAGCTATGCCTATTTGGAGTTTTCAAGAAAAATTATGGTTGATAAAATTTACATTTCTAATGTTGAAAGGATAAATAGTGTTCCCTTTCCTTGATATTTGATGATTATGGAGTTGATTTTATACTATGGGGTGTGAGGAGGAGACCATACTTGAGAGTGAAAATTATAATCATGCAATTTTACTTCAAAAGGATCCTAGACCTCTTCATTCAAACACAAATTTTTTAACATCTAAATCATAAAAACTGAATTCCATTGAACAAACCATCAAATCCATCATGATAATCACTTTTTATTGACTCACATCGGGTGGATATGTAGGAGTTTATGTGACTCTTACATGGGTTTGGATGAGAAAAACATTGTTGAAAATTCACATTTGTGGGATGAGAGAAAATTCAAGTGAGGTAGGTGTTTTTTGTGAATGGAAGGGTAAATGAAGTGGAAATATATTTAATGTTCTAAATGGAGAACTTTGAATAAATTTTTTTTGATGTGTAAAGATAGATTTTTGTTTTAGGATGTGGAATTGGTGGATTTCATGGTTATGCGTTTTGAATTAGCTTTGATTTAATTTTGATTATTACATGTCCAAGAAACCAAGTTATAAGTGTGGGGGAATTTATAGAGATAATATTTTCATAATTATTAACATGTTTTCAATGATTTAACCCCTAATTTTTTTAAATATGATCTTATTGCATCAAATTTTTATTTGCATAGTGTTTTGAGTAAAAATCAGAAAATTGATTAATTCTTTAAATTTAATAAGATTTTAATAAATTCAGTATTTAGAGAATTAAATTTAAAATATATACCAATTGAAATTATTTTTTATAGTATTAATACATTCATAGTATTCAATTTTTTATTCTAGGATAAGAGCCGGTTTGAACATCTAAGGTCCTAAAAAAATCAATGAATTTGGAAAACCATCGAGGAGGCAAACATGGAACCCACCTCTTTAACTAAATCCTAACTCAGGATACACACTTCCAATTTATTTTATTACACCTATATATGAAATATAAATCATATTTGAGACATCAAAATTAATTCCATGCATTTTTTCTTATATTATGTTGGCCATTGAACGATATTCATTGAAGGAAGATTCCTTGATTTCTCAAATAGAAAAAGTCATATTAAATATAAATTATAAAACATCCTCCAAGATAGTAAAATTAATCTAAAATTTGTAGGTCACATAGTAAATTAAATTTAAAGAATATTATAAGAAGGGGCCTTTGGGTGATTCAAATATATGTTACAAAAAAATGAGTAAACATTTGGAGGAAAAATTCTGAAGGATAACTTTTCTTCTTTATCTATTTTCTTTATTTCTTTTGTTATTAGTTTTATAATGACTTATTATTACCCATTCATCTCAATTACCCATACCATGGTGGGGTAAAAATTT
Source organism: Viscum album (assembly GCA_963277665.1). Taxonomy (NCBI): domain Eukaryota; kingdom Viridiplantae; phylum Streptophyta; class Magnoliopsida; order Santalales; family Viscaceae; genus Viscum; species Viscum album. The sequence continues at coordinate 1,417,723,332 of OY728160.1, forward strand.
GAGTTATATTTGAAGGGTAGGTTTTATATTTTTTAATTCTTGAGTTCTTGTACATAATTGAATGAAATTCCTTTCTCTCTTCATCAAAGTTGTTTTCAATTACATATAGAAGTTTTTATTATCAAGTGACATGTTATAGGGTTTTTTATTTCGTTATTGAATTTCTTTAGTTCAATGATAATTATATCCCTCCTCTTGGTTCGGGTTTATATATGATGGAATAGACCAAGGCTTAGTGGTGAAGTACTCGATGACCATCTGTATGTGTGAAAGGGGTAGTGGATGTTCTTGCTTGTTTAGGATAAACAAGACTCGATCAGGCATTTCTTAAGTCAATTGATGATATTCAATATAACTATTTCATATAGGGAAGGATAGTAGACCAAACTAATATATTGTTAATATTTCTCTCACCATCACCATTTGAACAATGGAGTGAGAGGAAATGATTGTGGAATCTCACTTTAAACAAATCAACAGAAGAATAATGAATATATAGAATAAGGATAACATTGAAATTGGAAAACCATCCCTGACCTAACCACCCTTATCATATCATAGTGTTCAAGTACTTTAGTTTCTAATTTTATTTCAATAATTTTCTTAATTTATTTCTTTAATTTCATTTAAAACCAAAAAATTCAAAAAAAAACACATTTTTACTCTAACTAAAAAGTGAAAACTGTTTCGTGTGCACTTATCTTTGAGAGAATACCTAGGGTTAATAACTATACTATAAATAGGTAATATTATTTTTTTCCACACCCCATGACACACATGGGTCAAAACTTGTCACCATTGCCGGTGAGGTAGTTCCACAATCAAATTGTAAATATTTTACTCCTTTCAAATTAAAAATAAAATAAAAAATATTCTTTTTTCTATGATGTTTTAAAATGATGATTTCTTTAATTCAAGGGATAATTACCCAAAAGTGAAAGAACCAATTTTTAACTCACCTTATTCTAGGTAGGATAATTTTTCTTTCTTTTCAAAATAGATCATGGGAACTGGAATCCAAATAATTGATGAGGTGGAATATAAGTAGATCATCCATGACCTTAAAGAGAACCTCAAATACCTTATGTTGGAGGGATTTACTAGAGAATTAATTGAACTCCAAAATTATTTTCTAGATTTTTTTCAAGAAATAGTCTAGGTTCTACAAGAAGAAGAAATTAAACCCAAATATTAGTTGTAAAGATTTAGGGAAGAAATACAGGACATGGAGAGAAAAATGGAATGACTACTTGAATATGTATGCATATACTAATATAAACCCAAACCTAAACATGAGACAGTGGGTGGATTCCCTACTTGTATTTGATGTTGAATAACATGGGGAAACCTTGATGGAATTTAAAGAAGATCCATTTGGCCCTGCTCAACCATTGCTGATGGAGGAAAAATGGAAGAATTTCCTATTTAGCAATGTTTGGGAGATCAACATTATCTGGATGACTTTTGGAACGAGTGTGAGGAACTAATTGATCCTCATATTTCTTATAATGTACAAGAGGAATCACCATTGAAGGAAGACACTACCAAAGTGGTGTAATTTTAAGAGAAGATAGAGGAGCCTAACTACCTACCTCTATATAGTGAAATTCAACCATAAGAGTTACCTCCCCTGAAGAACCAATTGATTCTGAATGAACCAAGGGAGTTGATCTCTTTATAAACTCTTTTAATTTTGATTTTATTAAAGTTTAATTTAGGATTACCTCTAATTGTTTTAAATTTTGGTATTTGGACAACATATATATTGAATTAGAGGAAGAAGAAGAAGAAAAAGTAGATGCACTTGAAGAGGAAAATAAGGAACTCCCCGAACATGTTGTTCATTTATTGGAGGGAGTCCAATAGGAGGCCAAAGTGGATTTTCCTATGGAAATAGAGACGCAAGATGATTAATTTAAAAAGAAATAATTTTATATTGATTCTTCATTATTTAATTATATTCACATATAATTACACTCTGACATTCCTTACGATTGTTCCGTTGATGCATCATACATTGAGAAATCACTGGAGAATGAAGAAGAAGTTAAGAAAGTGGAAACAAAGAAAGAGGAGGGCTAATTATTTGACCTAACCCAACTAATAAAGTTGTATCTTATTGTCATAGGGGTGTATTTGGTGTACTATATCCATGGAGTCTACAAAAAAAAGTAAGAATCTCAAGATAGAATGAATAAATGTTGGTGGTTCATCTCAATGAAACTCCACCCACCATCAGATTGTGGATAACCAACTGGAACATACCATATGGAGGTAGTTAAAACCCAGGGCCTACGTGGGGGATTAAGCAAAGATATATAATTATATTCTCATTATATCAGTATTATCTTTTCCTTCAATAAATATCTTATGTTTTATTTTCTACTTTTACTTGTAGTTTTTTGGTGTGGGGAATATAAGATCTTAACTCAATGCTACATGACCAATAAATCAGGCTATACCTCTCCATTACACTTTATTTTTTTGATTAATTTTCTAATCTAAATAAATGTTAATTAATTTTTAATTCATTGAGGAAACTACATTATTTAGGTGTGGGCGAGGAACCTTTGTAGTTTATGATTTATATTTGTTGTTTGTTTTTCTATTTTCACAAAAAATGAATAATTTTCAAATTTTTGTGTGTTTATTTTACATATTTTGTTTTTTTTCTAACTTGTGAGCTAAAATGACTATAATTTATATTTTTGAAACCCATTTCAATGATTGAACCAATTTATTCAATGAAACTAAGCTTAAATTAATGATGAAAATCACTTGTTTCAAGTTCAAATATTTGGGAATTTCATGAAACGTACTCTGATTTTTGAATACCATGCCACATATCACTGTCGTTATCTATTAAAACAATTTCATGTGGGAATTTTTAACCATTTTTTTCATATTCTTTTCATGCACCTCACTTCTTGAGAGAACCAAACCAGGCCTACTATAACCAGAATTTGATTTATTCCCATCAAAACCTGAGGGTTTAAGATACTTGTGTTTTAAATGACTGAGGCATTTATTTAGTTTAAACAACCACATTTTAATGAAAAAACTTTCTATTCTAGCCTTCCATATATATTTAATCCTTTTATCCCTTATAATCCATGAATTTCTTATTAGGTTATCCACATTACAAGATAATTTTCCCTATCAAACTTTCTCTTGAAGTGAAATTGCATGATCTTGTTGAACTTAAGTGTGGGAGAAGCTATATTGTATTGTGATACCTAATTTTCTAATACTTTGGGAGGAAATAAAATATTTATGAGCTAAGATTTCTATTAAATAACACATTATGTTGAATCTGTTCCTTTCTGGATCTTTAATGACAAAAGAACTTGTGCCTTTCTAGAGCTTCCAAAGGAGAAAGAATTGTGAATATTTGGAGATTTCAAGAAAAATTATGATTGATAAAATTGAAATTTATTCTATTTAAATACGCAATGGTGTGAACTTTCATTGGCATTTCATTATGATGGAGTTTATTTTCTATAATGGTGTGTGAGGAGGAGACCATAATTGAGTGAAAATTAAATTTTTTCTATTTTTCTTCTAAAAGAGCCTAGACCTCCTCATTCAACCTCATAATTTTTAACATCTAAATCATAACAACTGAAATTCAAAAATAAATTTTCAAATACCTCAATTTAATAACTTTTCCGTGACTCACATTGGCTGGAGATGTAGGAATTTAACAAGACTGTGGTGACTCCAGCATGGGTTTGGATGAGAAAAACATTATTGAAAATTCACATTTGTGGGATGAGAGAAAATTCATGTGAGGAAGTTTTCTTGCTTGAATGGAAGGATACATGATGTTTAAATATATTAAATGATCTAAATGGAGAACTTGAAATAACATTTTTTGATTAGGCATGATATATTTTTGTTTCTTGATGTGGAATTGGTGGATCTCAGGGTTATGTGTTTTGAATTTCCTTTATTTTGATTTTGATTATTACTTATCCAAGAGTACAAGTGATAATTGTGGGAGTTTTAATAGGGATAATATTTTCATAATTATCAATATGTTTTTCAATGATTTAACCCCTCACATTTAATAAATATGATCTTATTTCATCAATTTTTGATTTGTGGTGTGTTTTGATTAAAAATATGAAAATTGCTTAATTCTTGAAATTTAATAGATTCTAATCACATCAGTATTTAAAGAATATAATTTAAAATTTTGAAACAATTGATATGATTATATTTTTATAGTATTTTCACATTCATGTTCTTTAACTTTTTCTTCTAGGACAAGAGCTAATTCGAAAATCTAGAGTCCCAAAAAAATCAATGAAGTTGGAAAACCTTTTCGGGAGGACAATGTGAACCCAACCTCTATAACTAAATCCTAACATTGGATACACACCTCTAATTGATGTGATTTCACCTGTATATGAAATATGATTCATTTATGTGTCTTCCCAATTAATTACATGGATTTATTATTCCATTAACTTTGCCACTGAATGATATACATTGAAAGAAGTTTCCTGGATTTCTCAGTGATAAAAATTCATAGTAAATATAAATTCGATAACATAATATTAGAATGTATAATTAATGATAAATTTTGAGGTCACATAGGAAATTAAATTTTTAGATTCCTATAAGAAGGTACCTTGAGGTTATTTGAAGATATGGCGTGCCAAACATGAGTAAACATTCAGTGGACAGATTATATAGGAGAACTTTTCTTCTTTCTCTCTTTTCGTTATTTAATTTCTTCTTAGTTTTGTAATACATTCTTCTTTCCCATTCATATCCATTACCCTTACCATGGTTGGGTAAAAATATTTGTTATTGGAGAAGGTTTGGTTTTCCAGTTTTTAATTCTTTAGTTCTTGGACATAATTGAATGAAATATCTTTCTCTCTTCACAAAAGTTGTTTTTAATTTCATATAGTGGTTTTAATTATCACGTGTGATCATATTTGGATTTTTATTCATTTATTTATTTATTACTTGGCTAAATTATCATTATCTCTCTCTACATGGTTCTAGTTTATATATTATTAAATAGACCAAGGATTAGTGGTGAAGTACCCAATGACCATCTGTATTTGTTAAAGGGGTAGTGAATGTTCTTTATTGTGGTGATAAACAACACCCGATCGTGTATTGGACAAATCAATTGAGGATATTCCTTGAAAATATTTTGTACATGGAAGGAGAGAATACCAAACTGAGATCTTGGTAAGGTTTTATCTCACCATCACCATTTTAGAATAGGAGTGAGAGTAAATGATCATGAAATCTCACTTTAAACAACTCAATAGAAGAAGTTTCAATAAATAGAATAAGGATAGTATTGCAATTAAAAAACTGACCATGACCTAATAGCCTTTCTCACATCATAGCATTCAATCACTTAACCTTCAAATTTTATTTCAATAATTTTCTTAATTGATTTATTTTATTTCAAATAAAACCAAACAATTCCAAAACACTACATTTTACTCTAATTAAAAAGTGAAAAACTGTTTTGTGTGAACTCCTCTTTAGGATACTTCCTAGGGTTAATCAGTACACTAGACATAGGTAATATTATTTTTTTCCACACCCCTTGATAGGTGTCTATAAAAACAAGGAACTGTTGATAAGGAGGTACTTCTACAATCTAATTGTGAATATTTGAATCCTTTTAGTTTTTTTAAAACAATTTTTTTCCTTTTTTCCATAATGATTTCAAATAATGATTTCTTTAATTCATGGAATAATTACCCAAAAGGGAAAGAACCAATATTTAAATCACGCTGGTCTATAGAGGATAGTGTTTCCTTCTTTTCAAAATAGATCAGGGGAGCTCAAATTCAAATCATCAATGAGGAGGAATTCAGTTAGATCATCCATGACCATAAAGCAAACCTTGAATACCCATTATTGGATGGATTGGACAAAGAATTAATTGAACTCCATAAGTATTTTCTAGAATTTTATCAATAAATGGTTGGGGTTCAACAAGAAGAAGAAATTCAACCAAAATATATATTACAAAGACATAGGGAAGAAACAAAGGACTTGGAGAGAAAAATGAAATAGCTACTTGAATATGCCCACAAATCCTAAGAGAAATAGGACCCAAAACTTGAGAAAGTGGAGGAAGTGGATTTCCCTCTTATCTTTGATGTTGAACAACCATAGGAGATATTGATGAAATTTCAAGAAGATACATTTTTACATGCTCAACCATTGATTAAGGAGGCAAAGAAAGAAGAATTTAATATTGATGCATGTTTCGGAGATTAACATGATCTGGATGACTTTTGGAATGAGTGTGAGGAACTACTTGATCCCCATGTTCCTTATAAAGTACAAGAACCAACACCATTTAAGGAATACACCACCAAAGTTTTGTAATTTTAAGATAATATAGAGGATCTAGACTAGATACATCTATCTGGAGAAATACAAATGCAAGAGGAACCACCCAGTGAAGAACAAATTGAAACTGAATGAACTCAGGGATATGATATCTTCTTAAACTATTTTAATTAGATTTTTTTTAATTTTGAATTGAGTATTACCACCCATTGTTTTAAATTTTTAGATTTTCCTATCACTTGTACTTAATTAGGATAAATAAGAAGAAAAATTAGATGCACCTAAAGAGGAACATATAGAGCTAACCAATCTTATTGGCGATTTATTAGAGCGAGTCCAAGAGGTGGCCAAATTGGATTTTCCTAATTAAATAGAGATGCAAGATGATTAGTTTGAAAGGGAATATTTTGATATTGATTCTTCAGTCTTTAATTATGTTCAAATAGAAGTACACTCTAACATTACCTTTGATTATTCCATTGATCCAACATACCTTGAGAAATCACTTGAGAATGAAGAAGAAGGTGTACAAGTGGAATAGAAGAAAGAAGAGGACTCGTTGATTGTTCTACCCCCACCAATAAAGATTTATGTTATTATCCTAAGGGTGGATTTTGTTCAATTTATCCATGGAGTCTTCAATAAAAATTAATAAGTACAATATGGAATTAAGAAGTGTTGGTGGTTCATCTCAAAGAAACGCCACCCACCATCAAATTGTGGATAACCAACTAGAACATCCCATCAATAGGTAGTCGAAACCAATGGTCCACTTGGGGGACTTAAACGAAACATTTCCTTCTATTCTAATTATAATTCTATTTTATTTTCATTAAATAAATTTCTTATGTTTTATTCTCTACTTTTTCTTGTAGGTTTTTAGTGTACAACTCCTAAGAGATTAACTCAATGTTTCAATGCCAATAAATATGGTTGTATCTCTCCATTACACTTGCTTTCTTATTGTGATTCATTTTATAATCTATATATATTTTAAATAATTTATAATTCATTGAGGATAATTAAACATTTAGGTGTGGGGTAGGGAACCTTTGTAGTTTAATATTTTCATTTTATTTTTTTGTCTACACAAAAAATTGTGTGTTTTTAATTTTTTTTTGTTTTTATTTTCCATTATTTTTTTTGAAAATTGTGAGATAAAATGATTATAATTTCCATTTTTGAAACCCATTTCAATGAATGAACCAATTTATGTCCAATCTCCTGGACATAATTGAATTAAATATCATTCCCTCTTTTTTAAAGTTATTTTCAATTTCATATAGTGGTTTTTGTTATCAAGGGCCATCATATATGGTTTTTTATTCCGTTATTGATTTTTATGGGGCCAATGATCATTATATCCCTCCACTAGGTTTTAGTTTAGATATGATGGAATAGAGCCAGGCTTAGTGGTGAAGTAATCTATGATCGTTAGTATGTGTGAAAGGGGTAGTGGATGTTCTTTCTTGTTTTGGATAAACAAAACTCGATTGGGTATTTCCCAAGTCAATTTAGGATATTAACTACAACTATTTTTCAATTGGAAGGAGAGAAGACCAAACTAATATCTTGGTAAGGTTTCTCTCACCATCACCATTTGACCAAAGGGGTGAGAGGAAATGATCATGGAATCTCACTTTAAAAAACTCAATAAAAGAATACTATTTAAATAGAACAAATATATCATTAAAATTGGAAAACTGACCTTGACCTAATCAACCTTATCATAGCATAGTATTCAAGTAATTATGTTTCCAATTTTATTTCAATCATTTTTTTAATTGATTTATTTTTTTAATTTAAAACCAAACAATTCTAAAACACCACATTTTTACTCTAATTAAAAAGTGAAAACCTATTTCACGTGCAATTATATTTGGGAGACTACCTATGGTTAATTACTATACTACACTTAGGTAATATAAATATTGATTTTCCACTCCCCATAATAGGAATTAATAAAAATATGGCACCATTTCTAGTGTGGTAGTTCCAAAATATAATTATAAATATTTTAATCCTTTCAAATTAAAAATAATATAAAATAAAATATTCTTTTTTCCATGATGTTTTCAAATTATTAATTCATTAATTCATAGAATAATTACCCAAAAGTGCAAGAATCAATGTTTAAATCACCTTCGTCTATGTTGGATAGTGTCTCTTTATTTTCTAAATCGACCATGGGATCTCGAATACAAATCGTTGATGAGGAGGAATTAAAGTAGACCTTGTATGACCTTAAAGATAACATCAAATACCAAGTGTTGGAGGGATTGTAGAGAGAATTAATCGAACTCCACAAGTATTTTCCATAATTTTATAAAGAAATAGTCGAGGTTCAATAAGAATAAGAAATTCAACTAAAATATCAGCTACAATGACTTAGGGAAGAAATATAGGACATATATAGAAAATTTGAATGACTACTTGAATATGTATGCAATTACCAAGAGAAACCCAAACCTGAACTTGAGCCATTAGTGGAAGTGGATTAATTTCTTGTCTTTTTTGTTGAATAACCTAGGGAGACCATGATGTAATTTAAAGAAGATCCATTTGTCCCTGGTCAATTATTTATGAAGGCGGAAAAAAGAAATAATTGCCTATTGAGCAATGTTTGGGAGATCAACATTATCTGGAAGACTTATGGAAGAAGTGTGAGGAAATACTTGATCCCCCTGTTCCTTATAAAGTACCAGAACTAGAACCACTGAATAAATACACCACCAAAGTGTTAGAATTTTAAGAGAAGATAGAGGATCTTAACTACCTACCTCTATCTAGTGAAATTATACTACAAGAGTTACCTCACACTGAAGAACCAATTGAAGTTGAATGAACTGAGGGAGATGATCTCTTATTAAAATCTTTTCATTCTTATTTTATTAAATCTTAATTGAGGATTATATCTCATTGTTTTAAATTTTGAGATTTGGACAAAACATATATTTAATTGGAGGAAGAATAACAATAAACAATAGATTCACCTGAAGAGGAAAATGTGGAGCTTATAGAACATGTTGATCATTTATTGGAGGGAGTCAAAGTGGAAGAAAAAGTTACTTTTCCTGAGAAAACAGAGACAAAATATGCTTAATTTGAAAGGGAAGAATTTTATATTTTTTCTCTATGATTTAATTATATTCAAATATAACTACACTCTGATAATCCCTTTGATTATTCCATTGATGCAACATACCTTGAGAAATCACCGAAGAATGAAGACGAAGTTGTGCAAGTGGAAACCATCAAAGAGAAGGACTCATTTGTTGTCCTACACCACTAAGAAAGTTGTATCTTATTATCCTAGGGGTATATTTGGTGTACTATATCCATGTATTCTTCAAAAAAGGAATATGTTCTATACAAAATGATGAAGTGTTGGTGGTTCATCTCAAAGAAACTCCACCCACCATCTAATTGGGGATAACCAAATAGAACTTCCCATTTGGTGGCAGTAAAAACCTAGGGCCCACATGGGGGATGAAACCAATATATATCCTTATATTCTAAATATATTACTATTTTATTTTCTTTAAATAAATTTCTTATGTGCAATTCTCTTCTTTTCTTGTTGGTTTTTAGTGTAGAGAAGATAGGAGCTTAACTCAATGCTGCACTACCAATAAATCAGGTTGTACCTATCCTTTATAGTTTCTTGCTTGCTATGATTCATTTTATAATCTAAATACATATTAAATAATTTTTAATTCCTTTAGGACACTTCCTAATTTAGTTGTGGGGTAGGTAACCTTTGTAGTTTAAGATTTTCATTTGTTGTTTGTTTTTGTATTTTCATAAAAAAATGCATGTATTTCAATTTTTTTAATGTTTCTTTTAAAACTTTTGTGTGTTTTTGAAACTTGCGAGATAAAATTATTATAATTTCCATTTTTTAAAAGCATGTCATTATTTGAACCAATTTATTACCAGAAACTGAGATTAAATGAATTCTGAAAATCACTTGTTTCAAGTTTAAATCTTTGGGAATTTCATGAAAATTACTATTATTTTTGAATACCATGCCACATATGAATTTATTTATCTTTGAAACCACTTTCATGTGAGGATCTTGAATAATTTTTTCATTTTATTTTCATTCACCTCAATTCTTGAGAGAACCAAATTGTGCCTTTTATAACAAGAATTTTATTTATTCTTGTCAAAACATGAGGGTTTTAAATACTTGTGTTTTAAATGATGGAGACATTGATTTAGTTTCAAAGACACTCTTTTAAAAAAATCCTTTTTATTCTTTCATTCCTTATATATTTAATCCTTTTAACCCTTAGAATACATGAATATCCTGCTCGGTTTTCCACAATACAGGATAATTTTCCATATCCAACCTACTTTTGATGTGAAATTGCATGATATTGTCGAAATTAAGTGTGGGGGAAGATGTATTGTATTGTGATACCTCATTTTCTGATAATTTGGGTGTAAATAAAATGTTTAATAACTAATTTTTCTATTTAAGAACTCATTTTGCTGAATTTTTTCCTTTCTATATCTTTCATGATAAAAGAAGCTCTGCCTTTTTGGAAATTCCAAAGGATAAAGAATGTTTGTCCTATCTGGAGCTTTCAATAAAAATTATTATTGATAAAATTTGCATTTATTCTATTGAAAGGATAAATTTTGTGGCCTTTCCTTGATATTTCATGATGATGGATAGGATTATCTACAATGGGGTGTGAGGAGGAGACCATACTTGAGTGAATATTAGAATCTTGCAATTTTTCTTCTAAAAGAGCCAATCCCTCCTCATTAAACCTCATATTTTTTTGACATTTAATAATAACAATCGAAAGCCAAAAAAAACCTCTAAATACCTCATTTTAATCATTTTTTATTGACTCAAATTGGGTGGAGATTTAGGAATTTAACAAGAATATGGTGACTCCTTCATGGGTTTGGATGAGAAAAACTTTTTTGAGAATTCCCATTTGTGAGATGAGAGAAAATTCAAGTGAGGTAGGTTTTTATGTGCATGGAAGGATAAATGAAGTGTAAATATATTAAATTATCTAAATTGAGATCTTGAAATAATAGTTTTTTATGAGGCATGATATCTTTTTTGTTTATTGATGTGGAATTGTTGGATCACATCATTACGTGTTTTGAATTTGCTTTGTTTTGATTTGCTTATTACTTGTCCAGGAGTACAAGTGCTATGGGTGGGGGTGTTAATAGAGACAATATTTTCATAATTATCAATACTTTTTTTAATGATTTAACCCCTCAAAATTAATAAATATGATCTTATTGCATCAATTTTCGATTTGTGGTGTGTTTTGAGTAAAAATTTGAAAATTTCTTAAATCTGAAAATTTAACAGATTTTAATCACTTTAGTATTTCAAGAATAAAATTTAAAATTTTAATAAAATTGATATTATTTTTTTATAGGATTACTACATCATGTTCTTAAAATTTGTATTCTAGGATAAGAGGTGATTGGAACATCTAGAGTCCGGATAGAATCAATGAAGTTGGAAAACCTTTCGGGCATACAATGTGGACCCCACATCTGTATCTGAATCCTAACATGGTATACACACCTCCAATTTCTTTTATTACACATGTATATTAAATAAGATGAATAATTGTTTCTTACCAATTAATTACATGGTTTTTTATTACATTAATTTGTCTATTGAGCGATATACATTAAATGAAGCTTCCTGGATTTATCGGTCATAAAAATTTATAGTCAATATAAATTCCATAACATCCTCTAAGAATTTATAATTAATAATAAATTTGGAGGCCACAGAGTAAATTCGATTTGTATAATCCTATAAGAAGGGACCTTGGGGTGATTCAAAGATATAGGGTGCCAAACATGAGTAAACATCTGGTGGACAGATTCGAGAGGATAACTTTTCTTCTTTATAGCTTTTCTTTATTTCGTTTCTTCTTATATTTGTAATGAATTATTCATACAAATTTTTATTGATTACCCTTAACATGGTGTGGTAAAAATTTGAGTTATTGGGGAAGGGTTGGTTTTTAATTTTTTAATGCTTGAGTTCTTGGACATAGTTGAATGAATCTCTTTTTCTCTTCATCCAAGTTCTTTTCAATTTCATACAGTGGTTTTTATTACCAAGAACGATTGTATTTATCTTTTAATTCCATTATTAATTTTTTATTGGGTTAATGATAATTATATCTCTTTACTTGGTTCTGGTTTATATATGATGTAATAGACCAAGGTTTAGTGGTGATATACTCAATGATCGTCTGTACTTTTGAAATGGGTAGTGGATGTTTTTGCTTGTTTCTGATAAACAACACTTGATCGGGTATTTCCCAAGCCAATTGAGGATATTCCTTACAACTCATTTGCACATGGAAGGAGATTATACCAAAATGAGATATTATTAAGCTTTTTCTCTCACCATCACTATTTGACCAAAGGAGTGAGAGGAAATGATTGTGGAATCTCACTTTAAACAACTCAACAAAAAAAGATTGAATAAATAGAACAAAGATAACATTGAAATCGGAAAACAGACCCTGAACTAATCAACCTTCTCTTATCATAGTATTAAATCATTTATGAATCTAATTTTATTTCAATAATTTTCTTAATTGTTTTATTTTATTTCATTTAAAACCAAAAAAATTCCAAAAACACTACATTTTTAAACTAATTAAAAAGTGAAAAACTATTTTGTGTACACTCCTCTTCGGGATACTACCTAGGGTTAATAACTATACTAGAATTAGGCAATATAAATGTTTTATAAACCCCATGATGGGTGTGCATCAAAACATGGAACTATTTCCAGGGAGGTAGTTCCATAATCTAATTTTAAATATTTGACTCTCATTTTTTTAAAAAATATTCTTTTATTTTATCCATGATGTTTTCAAATGATTATTTATTTAATTCAAGGATTAATTAACCAAAAGTGCAAGAAAAAATTTTTAATTCACCTTGGTCTATGGAGGATAGTGTTTCTTTCTTTTCTAAATAAATCAAGGGAGCTCAAATCCCAATCATCAATGAGGGGGAATTCAGGTAGATCATCCATGACCTTAAAGCGAACCTCGAATACCCATTATTAAAGGGATTGGACAGAGAACTAATTAAAATCCAAAATTATTTTATATTATTTTATCATTAAATGGTCTGGGTACAATAAGAAGAAGAAATTAAACCAAAATATAAGTTACACAAACTTAGAGAAGAAAACAGATCCTGGAGAGAAAAATGGTATGGCTACTTGAATATTCTCCCACATCCTAAGAGAAACCAAAACCAAAACATGGGCCAGTGGTGGAAGTGGATTCCCCAATTGTCCTTGATGTTGAAGAACCTGGGGAGATCTTGACTAAATTTAAAGAAGATCCATTTTTTTATGCACAACCATTTCTGAAGGAGGATAAAAAGGAATAATTTCCTATTGATCTATGTTTAAAAAATCAATGTGATCTGGATGAATTTTGGAATGAGTGTAAGGAACTACTTGATCCCCATATTCCTTATAAAGTACAAGAACTAGAACCATTTAAGGAAGACCCCACTAAATTGGTGTAATTTGAAGAGAATATAGAGGATCCTAACTAATTACATCTATTTAGTGAAATTCAACTATAAGAGGAACCTCTGACTGAAGAACCAATTGAAACTGAACGAACTCAAGGAGACGATATCTTCTTAAACTCTTTTCATTAGTATTTTATTGATACCGAAATGATTATTATAACCCCTTGTTTTAAATTTTCAGATTATTCCAACACTTTTATTGAATTGGAGGATGAAGAAGAAAAATTAGATTCACTTGAAAAGTCACATATGGAGCTCCCCAATCATGTTGATCATTTATTGGAGTGAGTCCAAGAGGAGGCCGAAGTGAAATTACCTAAGGAAATAGAGATTAAAGATGCTTACTTTTAAAGGGAATAATTTTATATTGATTATTCATCCTTTAATTCTATTCAAATTGAATTTCACTCTGATATTCCATTTTATTATTCTATTAATGCAGCATACCTTGAGAAATCACTGGAGAATGAAGATGAATTTGTGAAAGTGGAATCCAAGAAATAGGAGGAATCATTATTTGTCCTACCCCACCAAGAAATTTTGATCTTATTCCACTAGGTATACATTTGGTTTACTATATCCATGGAGTCATCAAAGAAAATTAATAAGTTCAAGATGTAATAAAGAAGTGTTGTGGGTTCATCTAAAAGAAACTCCACCCTCTATTTGATTGGGGATAACCAACGAGAACTTCCCATCTAGAGGTAGTCAAAACCCATGGTCCACTTAGGGTATTAAATCACGATCTATCCTTCTATTCTAATTCTAATTCAATTTTTTTTTTCTATCAAAAAATTTCTTATGTTTAATTCTTTGCTTTTTCTTGTATGTTTTTAGTGTAGAATACCTAGGAGATTAACTCAATGATGCACTCCCAATAAATCAGGTTGTACCTCTCCTTTACACTTGATTTTTTGTTTTGATTCATTTTATAATATTCATAAATTTTAAATAAATTTTAATTAATTATATACAATACATAATTTAGGTGTGGTGGAGGGAACCTTGGTAGTTTAAGATTTTATCTTTTTTTTTTCATAAACGATTGTGTGTTTTTCAAATTCTTGTGTATTTATTTTCCATTTTTTTTTGTTTTTGAAACTTATGAGCTAAAATGGTTTTAAATTCCATTTTTGAAACCAATTTCAATGAATAAACAAATTTATTCAATTAAACTGAGCATAAATGGATGCTAAAAATTACTTGTTTCAAGTTCAAATATTTCGGAATTTCATAACATGTACTCTGGTTTTTGAATCCCATGGAACATATCACGGTCTTTATATTTGAAACAACTTTTCTAGGAGGCTTCTAAACCATTTTTTTTCATATTCATATCATTAAAATCACTTAATGAGAGAACCAAACCATGTATAATATAACCAAAATTTGATTTATTCCTGTCAAAACTTAAGGGTTTGAGATACTTGTGTTTTAAATGATTAAGGAGTTTATTTAGTTTCAAAGATCCCTTTTTCAGGAAAAAACTATTTATTATGGCCTAACTCATATATTTAATCATTTTATCCCTTATAATCCATGAATATCCTATTAGGTTAGAAAATTTACAATCCAATTTTCCCTATCTAAAATTCTCTTGAATTGAAATTGCATTATCTTGTTGAACTTAAGTGTGGGGGAATCTGTATTATATTGTGGTACCTCATTTGATGATACTTTGGGTGAAAATAAAATATAGAAGAGATAATGTTTCTATTAAATAATTCATTCTTCTGAAATATGAGCATTTCTGGATCTTTCAAGATAAAATAAGTTGTTCCTTTCTTGAGCTTCCAAAGGAGAAAGTATGTTGTGCCTATCTGGAGCTTTCAAAAAAATTATGATTGATAAAATTGACATTTATTATATTAAAAGGGTAAATGGTGTGACCTTTCCATGATATTTCATGATAATGGATCTTATTTTCTACTATGGGGTGTGTGGAGGAGACCATAATTGAGTTTAAATTAGAATCTTGTAATTTTGCATCGAAAAGAGCCCAACCCTCCTCATTCTACTTATTAATTTTTACCATATAAATCCTACTAACCAAAATCCACAAAATAACCCTAAAAATCCCTCAGGATAATCATTTTTTCTTAACTCACATTGGGTGGGGATATAATAATTTAACATGCCTATGGTGACTCTTTCATGGGGTTGGATGAGAAAGGCTTTGTAGAAAAGTCATATTTGTGGGATGATGGAAAATTCATCTGATATAGGTGTTTTGTCTCAATAGTAGGATAAATGAATTGGAAATATATTTAATGATATAAATTAAGAACTTTAAATAATGGTTTTTGATGAGGCATGATATCTTTTTGTTTCATGATGTGGAATTGGTAGATCTCATGGTTATGTGTTTTGAATTTTCTTTGATTTGATTTTTATTATTACTTGTTGAAGAGTCCAAGTGATAATTGTTGAGGAATTGACAAAGATAATATTTTCATAATTATTAATACATTTTTCAATTATTTGACTCCTCAAAATTAATAAATATGGTCTTATTTAATCAATTTTTGATTTTTGGTGTGTTTTGAATAAAAATCTAAAAATTTCTCAATTCTAGATATTTAATAGATTTTAATCACTTCAATATTTCATGCATAAAATTTAAAATATCAATCCAATTGATATGATTAATTTTTATAGGATTCCTACATTCATGGAATTCAACTTTTTATTCATGGACAAGATATAATTTGATAATTTGGAGGCCCAAAAAAAATGAAGTTAGAAAACATTTTTGGTGGAAAACATGGACCCTAACTCTATGAAAAATGCCCAAATCAGGCTACACACCTCCAATTAAAGTGATAAAAACCTGTATATGAAATATGATTAATAGGAATGTCTTCTTAATTAATTCCATAGATTTATTCTTCCATTAAGATGGCCATTTAGTGATATATATTGAAGGAAGTTTCCAAAATTTCTCAGCCAAAAAAGTCATATTAAATATAAAATACATAAATTCCTATACGCACCTCGAATTAATGTTCAATTTGGATACCATATAGGAAATTCAATTTCTAGAATCATATAAGAAAGGAAATTGTGGTTATTTTAAGATATGTTATTCCAAATAGGAGAAAACATTCAAAGGACAAATTTTGGAGGATACCTTTTCGACTTTCGCTATTTTCTTTATTTATTTTCTTCTTAGTTTTGAAATACCTTATTCTTTCCCATTCATCTAGATCACCCTTACCATGGTGGGTTAAAAATTTGAGAAATTTGGTAAGGGTTTGTATTATATTGTTTAATGATTGTGTTCATGGACATAATTGAATGAAATCTATTTCTCTATTCTTCAAAGTTGTTTTTAATTACATGTAGAGGTTTTAATTATCAACTGTGACCGTATTTTGTTTTTTATTATGTTATTTATTTTCATTGGGGTAAATAATCATTATCCCCCTCCACTTGCTTCTAGTTTATATAAAATGGAATAGAACATGGATTTTTGGTGAATTACTTGATGATCGTCATTACGTGTGAATGTGATAGTGGATGTTCTTGCTTGTTTGTGATAAACAAGACCTGATCACATATTTACCAAGTTCATTGAGAATATTCACTGAAACTATTTTTCACATGGAAGGATAATAGACCAAACATAGATCTTGGTATGGTTTTCTCTCACTATCACCATTTGACCAAAAGAGTGGGTGGAAATGATCATGGAATATCATTTTAAACAACATAGTAGAAGAAGATTTAATAAATTGATCAAAGATAACATTGCAATTGGAAAGCCGACCCCGAACTAATAACCCTTCTCATATCAAAATATGCAATCAATTATGTTTCCAATTTTATTTCAATAATTTTATAATTTTTTTTCTTTTATTTAATTTAAATCCAAACATTTTCAAAAACACCACATTTTTACTCTAATTAAAAAGTGAAAAATTGTTTTGTGTGTACTCTTCTTCAGTAGAATACCTTAGTTTAACCACTTGACTATACTTAGGTAATAAAAAATATTTTTTTCCATGCCACATGATAGGAATGCATCACCACCACACTCTAATCTCTCTTAGGATATATTTATGAACGTTTTTTATGGTAACTAATATTACTCTTTACATTTATCATTACTGATATAAACTTAACTATTTTCGAATACCAATTATAATTCAATTTTCATTTTGACTAGTATAATCCTTCATGAAATTTTGTCTTTAATTTATCATGATAACTAAATGTAACTCTTTTACTTATTTTATTTATTATAATATATCCTAAAAAAATTTAGGATATTGAGAGAAAAATATTTTAAAACTGGGCTGCTATAATACTTTAGGAAATAATGATATTCACTTTCAAAATGGATACTATTTATAACACAATATAGTTTTCATTTCCATCACTTATCCTTAACCATCCAAGTCCATTTTTTTATTTTTTGAAGCTACTTTTTGGTTAAGTTAAAACCATAAAACATCATAATATAATAACATAAATAATAAATCATGCCTTCATGACCGATATTACTTCAAAAACCATAAATATATATAAAAAAACTGAATAAATATACCTTATATTCCAACACCAATGATCAAACCTGGGATACACTATTATTTCCAAGACAAGTCTTTCATATCCATGGTAGAGTTATTGTATAGATAACCTTCTATTGATTTAAAAATTAGGTTTTCAATCATTAATAGATCATAAAAAGTAAATGGTATACCATCCACTTTTAGGAAAAGCTCATCCAAGTGGTAAGACATCCAAAGAAATCTATCTTTGTCGAGACTTTAAGGTTTTTTCATTCCATTCATCTTGGCCATCTCTTCCTAGGATCACTCAAAGATATGAATATTTTATTCATTAATTTCCTTCTTTTATGTATAACCAATGTTTTCATATAATAATTTCAATTTCTTAGAGAAAACTGGATGTAGGAAATACTCATTAAAATGAATTTCCAATTACCCTCAAATCATATTTGGAGAAATTTCTATCCTAGTTCTATTTAATTTTGAAAACCAATTCTCCTTCCACACAAAATCCTTCCTCGAAGACCTAGTCAGCATAATTTTTTAAAGATATTAGTCTTTTTGGAAACTCATTCTCTTTACCATTAAGGTGGGAAAGGTTCCCTTGATATCCTTAGTAAGGGAGGCTAAAAAAATACCCAAATGAAATTGTTTAAACATTTATTTATTTTAATTTAAACTTTTCTATGCCGAAAATAGATTCCCACTAGCATATTAGACATTATATTATATTTATAATGACTTTCTATGGTACACAAATCCCTTTGTATTTAGATGATAAGACTTATTTCCTTTTAATAGGAACATTTAACAAATATACTATTATTTCCATATAATAAATGGTATTCTTTGTAAATGGAAATTTTTTGTTAAAATATGAATTTATTAAAATATGACATCGATGGGTGGTAAGAATACATTCCCATATATTTTAACAGATATTTGGGTAAAAGATTTTATCCTAGATAAAACTATTTTATACATAAATAATTCTTAATAATTGTTACATAAATTGATCAATCATAACCCATGTGTATACACTAAATCATATCGTGTTGATCATAAAAAATATTTTCTAGAAATAAAATCTCCCATAATATAAGAAAATTGTGATGAAGATACACATATTTTACTTAGATTCGTCTGTTATTTTCTATATCTCTTATATTCATATATAACAACTCTTTGCACAATGAATTTAAAATATATGCTAAAAAAATTATTCCTTTGATTTCAGACTCCTAAATATTTCAAACAGTTCTCAAATATAAATTCAGTATCTTATACATTTCAAAATAAAATAATTAATTTCTATAACATCTATACCTGACAAGTGAATTTGATTTAGTTTTAAAAACCCCATTTAGGTATTCTATATAATCCCATCATATGAAATTATTATTCCTCCTTCCTAAAAGCCTTTAGTTTTAATGACCATGATTATCTTCTTGCAGAAAAATCTTTTAACTTTTCAACTAACTTTTCTTATTCCAATATGAAATCATACTCACTTGTACTCTCCTTGCTGTACCAAAATCCAGACATCATATGATTGGTTCATCCATTCTCAACACTTTGAGAATATCAAGTAATCATTTCTTGAATTCATTCAATTTTTTCATAAAACTTCCATAAATGATAATAATATGAATTTTATGACCACGAAAAACCATTTTATGACTCTTAATAAAGTGTGTAATATAACTGAACAATTCTGAAAAACATGAATAAAAAACAAATCACCTCTTTATATTAAAGATTTTTTTAAATCTTTATAAGATAAAAAATAGAAAAAATACATATCTTATGATGAGTTTATCCATTATTGAAGCATATAAGTTACCAATACAACAAATGAGTTTCAACATTACAAGAAAGAAACCATTATGTTCCAAACTTCATTTATTTTTTTATTTATGTCATTTCATATATTTATAACCCTAGTAAATCACATAGTTTATATCATATATCGATCAGAATAATATTATTGAATTATATAAACAACAAAGGATCAAGGATTCCTCTTAGTCGAATTGATTCATCAACATGTTTAATCATATTTAATATCATTTTACATACCAAATACTATTGAGTAATCAGATTAAAAATCCATTGGTAGTTTTTCATATAATTCCATAAAAACCATAAATTAATCACTATATTCTACAAAAAGTTTATAGATTCCCTTATTTAACAACATCGATGTAACGCCCCGACCCTAGTTACCCAGAGTCGGTGCATTATTACATAACATTGGCATGATCACAAGAAAGATCAAATCCCGAAAGATTGATTGGTTTAGTAGCCTTGGAAACACTAGATATATTCATAAGTTTTACATTACATCATAAAATTAAAAACTACTACAACAACATAATGTTTCTACAGTCCACACTATTACCCCCTCATAATATCCCTGCAGGTCATTCATAATTTACTTCTTCACTTCCTGGGAAAAATAAAACATAGAAAAGGGGTGAGCTCAAATGCCCAGTAAGGATAACAATATAGCGGAAACTTTCATAAATAAGAATAAACATTTAAGGCAATGTATAAATAAAACAAAAGCCTTTCAAACTTGAACTTTCAACATAGTATGGCATAAATAAAATGAAATAATTTCATTTACTTATTCACATGGATATTCTACTAATCTAATAATCACATGCAAAACCAATAACCACTTTCATAATGATGGAATGCATAATGCCAGACTATCATAACCACATAGCCAAGGCCTCGTGCCAAGACTAAAAATAATATTTTGTCAAGGCCTTGTGCCAAGACACTAGTTTGTCCCATGAGACCTACCGATGCATCGAGGAGCTATAGCGGGCTCCACCCGTCACATATTAAGTCCAATGCATTCCCATATGAAAAGGTTTAAACGTAACATAAACATTCGTATTAAAACTAGCATACGAAATGTCAATACTTTCACCATAAACTATGAATGGTATAAAAATATCACATCCACAGTCAAACATATCACAAAACCTTCAATACAATATAGAAGTTTTGTATCATAATAAATCATCCTCAAATAAGCTTAAAATCCATCGAAGGATGTTGACATAGATGAAATCAAAACTATTTGAGAGAAATATCTCTTTTTTTGAAATCATTTAAAAGTCACACATTTATAAAGGAAGTAATTAAAAAGAGATTTTTTAATCAAAGTGTCCCATACCACTTTGAAACTTTTGAAAGGAATTAACATTTTTAAAAACATTCATGTCCATATAAATAAATCCTTAAAACCATTTTGAAGACATTAATTAAAACGATTTATAAAGATAAATCTTTAAAACATTTAAAATTCTGATTTTGATAAAGAGTACCTTTCTGAAATTCTTAAATTATTCATTTTGAAATCATTTTAAAAGTCACATAATTATAAAATAAAACATTTACTTTGAAAATATCCTTGTAATCTTGTAAGGGAAGCTTTGACGATTTTATAACGGCAGTAAATAGCTACACCTGCCGTATAAGTTTAAAAAAACATTCTTACCTTAAATTTCTCAAAAGGTAAAAAGTGCCTTGTTTGGAAAATGATGGAAATATTCCTTTAAAAACACATAAGGGTATAAATGACTATAACCCATATTCTTTGTAAATAGTAAAAATGTTTTGAAATACATTTCGAAGAAACATGGATGTGGATGATAAAGAGATCCCAGTAGATTATTATGTATAAACAATCTCGGATAATGACGAGATTGCGAAATAAACCCTTACCTTGTACTTTTACTTGGTTGGGGTAGGTTAACCTCCTGTATAATGGTGAAATAATTGTTATTAAATTATACAAGAATCATATACATTAATATGATATCATATATGATCTTTTAATATCGATTTGATAATAATATCTTAGTATTATCGTTGTTTCGAGTGTTAACTTACTTGTTTTATTTTATATGTTTTGTTAAGTAAGACATTTTTGTAAAGTATAGGTTGTATACTATTCATATCCAGAATGATATAAAGTCCTTAAACATCATTTTTGAATCATCAAATGATAATTATACTTTAATGGTTACGATGGGGAATGAATCTCATCGCGTTCGTGGAGACGGTAGTCCGTACGTACGCACGAGCGACAATATCATTCTTTTGATATTAAAATAATATATAAATGGATGGTATATCATATATACAGAATCATTAACATGTTATATTTATTGTTTACATGAGTTACACATCATTATTATACCCATCCAAATAATAATATATTGAATAACAATTACACCACGACGTGGAGACGGTAAGCCGTACGTACGCACGTATGGTGACATGTTATTCAAAGGGTGGATAGAATACTGAATATGGTTGTACCATATTTATAATAACATCACATTATATATATGATACTGGAGTTATTATTTTAGAATGGTAACAACAACGGAAGAAGAAGTGGAAGAAGAAATGAACTTGGAAAAGGGTGGTGAAATCATTACCTCTTCTTCGGGTTCTTCCTTTTGATTAGATCAACAGGGCTCCTTAGGTTGGCTTTCTGATCAAACTAAGTCCCCTAGGTTGTAGTGAGGGAAGTTGGGAGAGTATTTGGGCAGAGTTTGGCCCAACAAAAAGGCTTTGAGGGTGTGAAGAAATGAGAAGGAGGAGTGCCCTTTTATAAGAGGGGTGAGGGGCACCTTTGGAAAAGCTAGAAATATTAATTTATAATAAATTTATATTCGGTTTTCAATGGCTCAAAAGTTGACTATTCAAAGGTTGAGGTGGGGTTGGGTCGAAAACAACTCATCCAATAGAATTTAGACAGGTTTGGGTACTTATATTAACCTTATCTTTATGTATTAACTCTAAGTTAATTAGTTTCACTTTTACAATGTCTCTTTGTATTTTTATATAATATCGTTAATAAACTTACTATATACATCCAAGCGACCCCCAAGTGGTCTATTAATGATGAACCTGTCATGATATAAGTCTCTTTGCCGAACCTTAGATTTTTAGAAATTTAATAACAATTAATAATATAATATTTGTTTTAAGAACTCTTTTATGTCAATTTTGACACTATTCAATAGTTGATTTTTGTGAAACTCATAAAAGATTGATTACTTAGAAAAAAGTCAATTAAATCAATCATAATATATCCTATTATCCTAGAAAATTAGTTTAATTCATTAAAAGTTTCATATTATATTTATTTGGGTATTTATAATATCAATTATTTTAATTTTTCACTATTTTAGTAATTACTGCATCATCATTGTGTCATAAATAAAATAAATTATTTAATGTCTAAAAATTATAAATAAAATATCATTATGTAGGAAATCTTTTTATCTTTCTAATGAATATTTATAATCAAAAATCCAACATATATAAACCTATGTAACAATTGTTTTGCTAAACGATATATGCTTGTGTCATTTTTGTATTCATTTTAACTTAATTAAAATAAAGTGTCATTATCACTTACAAGTGGATCCATGGGGTCCCAAAATCGACCCAAAGATGCCCATGGTCGACCATGTATCAACCGATAGGGTTATGACACGTTTTAGGGTAATTTAGTATTATTATAATATTATTTTTTAACCCTTATTTACCGGATTTACCCTTAACCATGGTAAATAAAATATTTACCGCAGTAATTATTCAAAATGTCTAAAAATAAAAGTTACCTATTTACACAATTTGAACATCCTGATTCCAAATATGGAATCAATTTTTCTAAATTCAAAACACAGAAGTGGCATAAATTAATTTAAAATTAATTCCCGCTGTCAAAACAAAAAGCGTGTTTTTAAGAGATAATAACTATCAAAAGATTGACACTTGTTTATGTTCGGTTTAATTGTAAAATTATGTCCAATGACCAACATTATATTAAGTGGTAAAAATATAT
Organism: Viscum album; assembly: GCA_963277665.1. Taxonomy (NCBI): domain Eukaryota; kingdom Viridiplantae; phylum Streptophyta; class Magnoliopsida; order Santalales; family Viscaceae; genus Viscum; species Viscum album. Next base: position 1,417,747,632 of record OY728160.1, read on the forward strand.
TCTAAATATACTTTAAAACCACTCAAATTCATAATTTATCACTATTAATTATTTTGATTAAAAAAGTTGTTTTTAATTAAAATTTAGTAATTTTCACTATTCACCAAAATATTAAAGTTATCTGAAAAGTACCAAAATTTCACCTTAGGCTAAATTTGATATTCCGAATCCAAAAATGAAGTCCATTTTAAAATATAAAATATATATAATTTCTAAAAGTAGGTATTACTATTCATAACGGTTAGTTTGATCGGTTGTGGTGTGTGTTAAAACTCAAGGTTGCGTACAACACACGCTACTGTATTATTCAAAGAAAGCGTACCGTGGAAGCTTGGGATGTTTCATTTTAAATTTTTGATTTCCCCATTTAGTCAAAAAGTTTAAAATATTTTATTTAAAAAGGGTTCACTATTAAAAGTTGATAAAAGTGCAATACTGAAAATGAATTTGTTCTTGCATTATATCTAAGAAACTCATAATATGGATTCTAAAATTATAAGGATTATATAAAGTTTAAAATTTAGATAATACTATTCATAACCTCTTTTTAATGGCTTTTTTTTTGTAAGTCATGGTGTGATTGAACTCGGTGTTGCGTGTAGTGCAAGTTATTGAATTATTTTGAAGAAATAACACACTATGAAATCTTGGTGTGTTACAATCGACACATATTTACCATGGAAGGAGTTATTTTGACACATAGAGTTTTCCTTAAGAATGTTTATTAGATCACAAATCTTGCATAAGAAAATTTATTAAGCTTCCAGAAGTAGGAGTAACATGCATTAAGCTTATCCATATCTAGTATTAATCACAATCTTTATCATGATGATGATGATGATATTATTTATAATAGAATCTTTTTTCATATGAGTATCATGCTTTATAACCATTCAAAAAAGACTTTATTTAGATGGGATCCAACTAAAATGATGACCCCCTTCTAAAGTATATCATATCCATTAGTGATATTATATCCATATTTCACCAAGTAATGAGTCCTCTATAGTCATTACCCGACTTCTCAAAGATGAAGTAAGGGACCACAAATTGCCCTTCCCTTCCTTCCTCCAGGTGAATGAGATATAATGACCCCACGAGTCCCACCTTTAGTAGGCCCCAAAGTGGAGACTGGCACCAAGGGTATGAAATATCACATAAATGGAGGGAATTACCCTTTTTAAAGAACATGATCAAGATATATGATAGTAAATCCCATAAAAACCAAAGACTAAAGGTAAAAGAAATGCAAAAAATCCATTTCCACATGCATGTTCAAAAGTTAAACTGATACAAGGTAATACAAATCTCACAAATAATGTACCAAAAAATGGAAGAAAACTATATAGAAACAACCAATATATCTAAGGATGAGATAGAAAGGTCCATAAAGGTCCTCAATGTCATCCTGGAAACCTAAAAATAGTTTTACATATGTAGGGTGAGCAAACAAGTATACCCAGTAGGGAAAGTAAAGCTACTCGTGCACAAGTGAGGGAACATGCCAATGCCCCTGTGAGAAAACAATAGAACCTCAAGCACCTACCAATGAATACTAACCAGACCAACCTCACCAAGACACACTCACCCAATTAATGCAAATCAAGTAAACTAATAATATAAGCACATTGACAATTTGGGCACCCCGCACACCACTTTTCCAACTGGTTAACTGCCCATTCCTAATGATCTGAAGTATTGACACTACCACTCTCACCACATGAAGTTCCACTACAAAAAACCTTCTATCCCACACCTGTGTCTCAAACTACACACAACCATGTCCACATACACTTGGTCCACAACAACCACACACCTCACCTGAAGACACCTGGGACTCATCCTGATGATACTTCAGAAAAACATAATTGGTCCAAAAAACACCTGAGCCCCTTGTCCAAAACAATCATTTTCTCGAAGAGTCTTGGAATTTGGTATCACCCAAACTATTACAGCCTTCACAAATATGCCTGACCAGAAAGATACAAAAGAGGGTGCGAGGAAGAAAAATCAGTAACTATCCATCCATCCTCCCACCAGGATGTTTGGGAAAGACACCCTACCCCATGAAATGGAGGTGTTTGGAACGTAGTGCTAAACAAGGGTGGGGTCCATATAGAAATCACAAGGAAATAATATATATATATATAGGCAATATAACACTCATCCCAAACCTATTATTTTCACACAACATACAACAAGCCCACATCGACATAGCTTTTACTGCTACCCCTACCTGCACAACCACACAACAACCACTTACAAGCATAACCCACCCACATTTTCTTTCAATTTACATTTATTTATTTAAGTAGATTCACTTAAATGATTCCAAAACTACCGGGAAACTAGAAACTGTAACCATACCAGACAATAAAAAAAACTAAATTGCAGTCCCACTACACAATAGAACAAAACAATATCACAAAATGAGACTTGCAGTCCCAACTTACATCCCCATTTTACTATTGTCAACTATCACTCTTCAAAGTAAAACTACCCATTCCTTCTCTCATAACCCAACCCTGCATCCCCGCTGCCCATGTAAAACCCCAATACAGTCCCACTGCATAACTAATCCACAACCATACTGCAACCCCACTGCTCGACGTCGCTTTGCGACCACAACACAACCTATTAGAAGTTCAACTGCCTACAGGTTCATCCATTCCACATACAATAACTATATAATTCTGAGACACCAACATACCAAGGATAGTCCTACTGTCTACAAGTTTATTTATTCTGCAATCAATCAATCTCTCAGACTAAGACACCAACACTCCCCCCTGTACCACCCCACATACGAAACCCACAAAACCCAGACCAGAGCACACAACACATAACCACAATGATTAAAGACAAACATATTCAAATTTAACTAATAGGGGTTCTTTAATTTCCACTTGAATATAACTAGTGTTATCACAGAACATGTTTGGTCTTGGGGAATCCATTTACTAAACAAAATATACATGATTAAACAGTTTTAATTTTACATTCGTTTTTTTCCAAATCACCACATGAAAGATAGAGTATCACCAGTGCACAATCAAAGACCACCAAAATCCATTATTTTCAAAGGAAATATAACCCAAAAAATTCATAAAAGGATTCAATTATAACAAATAAATAAGGAAATCAAACATCAAGCCACACCTTACCCATTTTTTACTTATGCGGGTTAGCTTTCGATCATACTAAAATAATGTTTGATTATTATTTCAAGAAGAGTACCCATCTGTTCCTTACAAAGAACCATTAATATACCATCCACGAATGATGCACAATTGAAGAGAATAAAAAGAATATCCATACCTGTATGATCAACGATCGAAGATCATTCTTGTGAAAAGAATAGGGGATGAGAAGACATGAATGAAAAAATACAAGGATGAGTTGGAAGGGATCCAGCCTAGGTAAACAACTCGTCTCAGGCGGTAGTATCTAGGTGCACCAAGAGAAACAAAAAGGAATAAGGAAGAGATGATCTCTTCTTAAGAAGAGGAAAGATCCTAAAATTTGGGAGATGATTTCGAAGTACTTAAAAGTTTTATCATGGATCAAACACACATCTTGGCGGTTTCACAGGTTGGAATTTATTGAGATTTAATAATTACCCTCAGAAATGGTAAAGATAGACTAGTAGACGGATGTGAGTTTATAGATTAATTTTAAACGGAGAAAAAAACATAAAAAGGGAGAAACTAGGAAAACTCAAAAAATGGGCAATGGGGTGTGACACCATTTGGTGAGATAAATGGTGCCAAAATAAATGGTATCATGACTGTAATGGTTCCACCATAGCAGTGCCATCATAAAGGTGCCACTATAAAATGGTGCGACCATGAGGGTGCGACCATGATGGTGCAACCGTGATGGTACAACCATGATGGTGAAACCATGATGATGCCACCATTTTAGTTGAACCGTTTGGTGGAACTGAGTTTTTGGAAAACACCAGAACAAGCCACTTTCATCCCTACGACTACTAGATTTTCACAAAGGAATGGTTGGGGAAAAACTAGGTTATTACATCAGATACCTCTCAAATTATTCTCATCCCTGATAATCCAAAACCAAAACAGAATATAGAGAGTCTGGAAAACCTCCTCTTAAGATAACTCTTATTGATAAACCACCATGAGTTGAAAACTAAAGGGGAAACAATAACATCCAAGAACACCTCTTTGAAATCTACATCCTAAAAAATAGTGGAGACACTAAGGCTCCACTTCCCTAAGAAATCATACAAACACCAAGGATCACACTATCCAGATAAAAAGGATTAGGGGGCTCTTTACCCTTGTCAATATGTTTTTTGCTTTGGGTGGCACTGAATCACCTGCAAAGTTTTAATCACATACACATTAATGCATCTCAATTTGGGATCATGTCCTCCCCTCCCCATATTCAAGGCTTTTCACACAAAACCAGGGATTATGGAAATAACTTATCATGCAAAAAGTGAGGTTAAACATTACATGATAAGCAAGGCACAAAGAAAACACAAAATAAAAACTCAAAATAGTTATGGGTACTGGGCACGCATATGTGCCTCCCATTCTCAGGTACCCTCCTCAAGGATACCATGCCTCCACAACACACGAACCAAGAGAATTATCCATCCACAAAATACCTTCTCCTTATGATCCTCAATCCTCACTACTCACTCCAGGAACGTCACATCATTATAGATATTCATCTCTCCCTAGTCGAGGATGTGGGAGTCATCATATAGATACCGAAAGAGTTGAGAGACATGAAAGACAATGTGGATCCTCTCCAACCACGATGGTAATGCCAGTTTATATTCCATATCTCCAACTCGTCCCAAAACCTTTAAATGTCCAATGAACCTATGAGAAAGCTTACTCTCCCTACCAAACCTCCACTGTTCATGCCGAGGGGAGACCTTTAAGAAAAAGTGGTCCCCAACCTCAAACTCCAAGGGTATCCTCCTAGGATAGACATAAGAATTATACCAGTCTTGAATTGCCTTCATCCTTTGACGCACAAGCTAAACCATCTTCACCATGCTCTGCACTAGTTTTGGTCCAAGAACACCTGCCTCCCTAACCTCTGTCTAGTAGACGAGTGAATGACACAATATTCTGTGCATGGATTCGAACGATTCCATTCCAATGGTGGAGTGATAGAAATTATTGTAGGAAAAAATACACAAGGGGAATGTATCATACCCATGATCCCTCGAAGTCCAAGACACACACCCTCAACATGTCTTCCAACATCTGGATGGTCCTCTCTGTCTACCCATCCTTCCGAGGGTGGAAAGTAGTGCTAAGGCACAACTAAGTGCCAAAAGTTTACTGTAATCCCTTCAAGACTAGTGAAGTAAAGCATGTATCCTGATCCAAAATGATGGATCTTGGAAATCCATGTAGCTGTACCACACCACCGACATACCTCTATGATAAGGCATCCACTGTTCTTGAATCCTTAACCTCTAAGAAGTGAGATGATTTCATCAATCGGTCCACCACTACTTCGATGGAATCACAACATCCCTCATCCCTAGGTATTCCCATGGAAAAATCCATCGATACACCATCCCAATTCCACTTGGGAACATCTATGGGATGCGAAAGACCACCGGGAACATGGTGTTCATCCTTCACCTACTGAAACATGAGGCACCTTTCCACAAACTCCGCCATAGCCTACTTCACTCCAGGACACCAAAACTGACCTCTAAATCCCCAATGCATCTTGAAGACTCTTGGATGTGCCAACAAGGGTGAGTTATGGAACTCACCAAGAACCCCCTCATGCATCGCCACTAGGACAAACAACTTCCCACAGAACAAAATCCGATTCTGACTATCCTCCGACCATCCTTTTGGTGCATCACCCTGGCTAACATGATCACACATCCATTCATCATCTAAATCTCTCCACAGATACTCCTCCACCTACCATACCAAGGAAGACTATAGTGTCATCTGATATAGACAACCTCTACGTTCTTTCACTCTCATGCCCAGATGTAAAGCATCCTACTCATCCATTTCCATCCAAGCTTCTACGAACTCCCAAATTATATCCTTCTGTGACTTCCTGCTCAAGGAATTGGCTACCACATTCACCTTTCCCGAGGTGTAGAGGATCTCGAAGTCATAGTATTAAAGAAACTACATCCACCACCACTACCACAAGTTCAGGTCTTACTAAGAGAATACATACCTCAATCTCTTATGATCTATGAAGACCAAAAAGCATCCCCTAATGAGGTAATGTCACCAAAAATTTAGCGCGAACATGACTGATGTAAGTTCTAGGTCATGGGTGGCATAGTTACGTTTGTGGGGATATAATTGCCTAGACCCATAAGAGATCAATCACTAATGTTACCTCAGAAAACATCCCAAAACTAGACCAAAAACATCACAACACACCTCAATAGTCACCCCTCCTCTGGAAACCTCAACACAAGGGCACTCTCCAGCTTCCCTTTCAGATAAGTGAAAGCTACATGGAACTATTCACTCCATACGAAAGCCTGGCCTTTTTTGGTTAATGTATTCAAAGGTGCCGCAACTCCAGAAAAGTTAGGTACGAAACTCCAGTAGTAACCTTACAGACCCAGGAAACTATGAACCTCTACCATATTCTCGTGTGGTTTCGAAGAAAAAACTTCTTCTACCTTTGAAGGGTCCACTCCTATTCCCTGCTGGGACACCACGTTTCTAAGGAAGTGAAACTCTCATGTCTAGAACTTGCACTTGGAAAACTTCCCGTAGATATGGTGGTGTTAGAGGACCGCCAAAACTGTCCTTCGGTGCTCAGCGTGACGATCCTATGATCTTGAGTAGATCAGGATGTCATCGATGAACATGACCATGAATCGGTCTAGATACTCATGGAATATAGAGTTCATGAGTCCCATGTACATAGCCGGTGCGTTCATAACACGGAAGGACATGATCACGAACTTAAAGTGCCTATACCTACACCTAAAAGTAGTCTTTGGGATGTCACTCTCCCTCAACCTCAACTCATAATATCTAGACCATAGGTCAATCTTAGAAAACCAACCTTATCCCTTCAACTAATAAGAAAGTTTATTGATCCTCGGGAGGGGGTAATGGTTCTTGACCATTAACTGATTCAGTCTCCAGTAGTCTATGCAAATCCTGAGACCACCATCTACCTTCTTTGCAAACAAGACTGGAGCACCCCATGGCAATATGATTGGATGAATAAAACCCTTCTTCATCTGGTAATAAACCTGAATCCGCAACTCCTGCAACTCAGAAGGCTCTATTCAATAGGGAGTCATCGAAATCGGATGGGCACTGGGTTGTAATTCTACCCCAAACTCAACATCGCATCGAGGGTGTAGAGTCACAACCTTTTTGGGGAATACATACAAGAAGTCATTGAAAGTCTCTAAAACTGCCACTATTTTGGAGTTTGCTGATTCCACTGAAATCTTGTCTAATAATTAAATAAGGGGATCCACACGCTGTATGTCCTCCTAGAAACTACACTCGCCAAAAAAAGATACATGATGGCCACCCTTATCTGAGAAAACAATCCTTCTCTAGAAGAAGTCAATAACAATGTGCATAGAAAATAGCCAGTCGATGCCTAGGATGATATCGTATTGATGCATTTGTAGATGACGAAGATCCCAAATAGACTAATATGACCCCAACATCAGTCTAAATATTTGAAAAACATCAAATAGGATAACATGAATTCCAACTAGCATACACAACACCAGGGGAATGAAAATTATCCCTACGTTTAGACCAAGGACATGGGCTAGAATGGGTGCAACAAAGGAGTGAAAAACTCCTAAATCAAACAAAGCACATGTAAGAGTACTAAACAGACTGATTGTACCTTGGATAACTTCTAGCCCTGAAATAACTACTGCTTCTGTGGTGTGAAACTTCCTACGCCCAACTCCTCTTCCCCTAGGTTTTTGGCTGACTCCCAGAGAATTACCTGTTTAAATTCCCTATGGAGCTCCCTGAGGTCAGCCTCCTCTGGCACTATCCTCCCTTGGTGGAATGGGAGCTCGCTGCTCATACTACTAGAAGGTCCTAGATGGAAACTACTACTGCTGAGGTGGGTGCTGAACCAGCCCACCCCCACTAGACAACACTCGGACAGGGAACCAATTCCAAAGATGCCAATGACTTCCACAGCTAAAGCATCTTGTCCGTAGGCCCATGAATAAAGGGAGAGCATTGGGAGATCGATACTTGAACTGATGAGGCCTACTCCCCAATGGCAGAAACCTGGAGGGCCCTGACGCTGGAGACCTGCTGCTGACGACCTTAACCTTTGATGAAATCTGCTGGCTCCCCTCTTACGACACAACTCCCAGAATGTACATCCTCTCCAATATTTCATCCTTCTTCAGAACTTCCAAGTACGTTGTTTGGGTGAATGGAGTTACAAAATACTAAATAGAAGGTCAAAGTGCCTCTTTTAAGCATCTTTCTCGAGACTCCTCATCTGGGATGTGGTCTGGTGAAAAACAAAGGAGATCTTTGAAATTGATCCCCAACTCCCTCATCGACATAATTCCTTGCTGAAGTGAGAGAATCCCCTACATTTTATCAACCTTCATCATTTAAGAAAGGAATTCCACACAGAACTTGTTCTCAAATCCAGTCCATGAAACGTCTGTTTTATTATTCTCCCTAAGGTAAAAAATCCACCTTTGATGTACCACTCCTCACATCTAGATTATGACCAGAAGAACACAGTACTCTATTGGAGCCTGAATCAAGATGAAAGCGATCACCAGCTCTTCAATCTATCTCTTTGTCTCCATGTTCAAGACACTACCCTTGTACTTTCCCAGAGTCTGCCACGAGAAGGAATGAAGCATCTTCTTCCACTGGTCATCCTCCTCCTCTTGATCAGCCCTCCGCTGATCAACCAATCAAACCTGATAGGCCTCAACTTCCCATACTACTCATGGACGACATCTAGGTTCCATAACTAAAAATATTAATCAATAATTCCTAAGTCCGTGTAGTGAAATTTAATTTTTTTGAACTCCTTATTCATTCTTAAATTCCCAAAACACCCCAAGACACATAAGAGAAAAAGTCATTATAATGAATTTACATTTCCTAGGGTCTGTACCCTAAAATCAGTGTAGCCTCACTAGGTCGTTCAGTAGGTCCATAGTCTTTACATCAGATCATGGGGGTCCCCAAAATCCCGTGTTCTAGCTGGTCTTCCATGGCATATTTCACACACCAAGATTGCCTAAAACTATTTCCCTACATTCCCATGCAATACTCACTATGTGAAACCCCTAACTCCATACTATCTCTCAACCATCACCTATGATACCAGTATGTCACAACCAGCCTTCTCCAAGATGAGGGAAGGGATGGAAAAGTGCCTTACTCTTCTTTCTTAATTGGTGATGGAGAGATAATGACCCCCCGATTCCCACCTTCAGTAGGCTCTGTAGTGGAAACTAGCACCAAGGGTATGGAATATCACATAAATGGAAGGTATTGAAATTTTTATTGAATTGTATTGGGATATAATATGGTAAATACTAGCAATACTAAAGTCTAAAGGTAAAATAAAAGGAAAAAAATCCATTTCTACATGAATGTTCAGTAGTAAAACTGATACAAGGTAAGACAAAACTCCCAAATAACATACCAAAAAGGAATGAAACTTAACAGAAACAACCTATATCCTGATGCCTAAGCTATTAAGGTCCATCACAGTCCTCATGGAAACCTGAAAACAGTTTTACATATGTAGGGTGAATATACAAGTATACACAGTAGGGAAACTAATGCTACTTGTGCACAAGTGAGGGACCATACTAATGCCCCTATGAGAAAATATTAGAACATCAAGCACCAACCAAGGAATAATAACCAGCCCAACCTCACAAAGTAACACTCACCCAAGGAATTCCAATCAAGTAAAGTAATAATATATGCACATCGATATTTTGGGCACCCTGCACACCACTTTTTCCACGGGTTAACTACTAATTCCAAATGATATGACATCTTGAAGTTGCCACTCTTCCCACACCCAGTCCCACCATCACAACTTTCCCACACACACATGGGCCTCAAACTGTACATAAACACACCCACAGACACATGGGCCAAAACCACCTCACACCATGCTCGAAGTCACCTGGGCCTCATCTCGAAGGTACTTAGGAAAAACATACTTGGCCAGAAAACACCTAAGACCCTCATAAAAAAAAAACCTTTTCCCAAAGGATCTAGGACTTTGGTAAACTTCAATAAATTACATCCTTCCCGGATACACCCTAGCGGGTAGTTCTGAAAGAGTGTGTGAGGATAAAAAATCAGTAACCATCCATCCATCCTCCCACTGGTATGTTTGGAAAATACACCCTCCCCCATGAAATGGAGGTGTTTAGCACATAGTGCTCAATAATGGCGGGGTGCGTATAGAAATAATAAGGAACTAATATATATATATATAGGTAACCAAACAATCAACCTCAACCTTAAAGTTTCACATAACAGACAACAAGCCCAACCATCCCCATTTTTGCAGCTATCCCTACTTACAAAACCACATAAAAACCACTGCTAAGAATAACCCATCCCCATTTTTATTCAATTTCCATTTATTTATTTTAGGGGATTTATATAAATTATTCCAACACTACTAGGAAATTAGCAAATGTAACTGTACCAGACAACGAACAAAACCAAAATGTAGTCCCACTGCACAACTGCACAAAATAACAACACAAAACTAGACTTGTAGTCCCACTGCACATCCCCATTCGAGTACTATCAACTATCATTCTTCAAAGTAAACTACCCATTCCTTCTCTCACAACCCATCCCTGTAGCCCCGCTACCCAAGTAAAACCCCAATCCCACTGCATAACGAGTCCACAACCATACTACAAACCCACTGCTCGACGTCGCTTTGTGAACACAACCCAACATAATGGTAGTTCAACTGCCTACAAGTTCATACATTCCACAGTCAATGAATCTCTCATACATAGAATCAAATATACCAAGGAAATTACCACTGTCTGTAACTTTATTCATTCCACAATCAATCAATCTCTTAGATGGAGACACCAACACTCCCCCCTGTACCACCCAACATACCAAACCCACAGAACCCAGACCAGCACACACAACACATAACCACAACCATTAAACCCAAATGTATTCATATTTAACCGAAAGGGGTTCTTTAATTTCCACTTGAATATAAATGCCGTGATCATAGAACATTTTTGATCTTGGGGCATCCATTTATTAACCCAAATATATGTGATGAAATAGTTTTCATGTTACTGCTAATTTTTTCAAATCACCACAATAAAGATAGAGTATCATCAGTGCGCAATCAAATGCCACCAAAAGTCGTGACTTTCAGAGGGAATACAGCCGCAACAATTCATAAAAGGAACCAAAGATAACAAATAAACCATGTGATCAAACATAAAGCCAAACACTGCCCATTATTTACTTATACAGGTTATCTATTGATCAAACTAAATTCTTATTCAATTCTCATTTTAAGAAGAGTACCTGACTATTCCTTACAAGGAACCATTAATATACCCACCCCACATGATGCAAAATTTAAGAGAAGAAAAAGAACATAACTACCTATATGTTCACTGATTGAAGTTCCTTCTTATGCCTAAAATAGGGGATGACACAACTTGCAGGAAAAAATCCAAGGATTAGTGGGAATAGATCCATCACGGGTGCACGACTCATCTCAGGATGGAGTATCTCAGAACAAAAAGAGAAACCAAAAGGAAGAATGTTGAGAGGATCTATGATTAAGAAGAGGCCAGATACTAAAATCAGGGAGATCATTTCGAATTACTTAAAAGTTGGATCGTGGCTCGACCATGTGGCTTGGTGGTTTCACACATTGCAATTTATTGAGATTTAATAATTCCTCTCAGAAATGATGAAGAGAGACTAGCGGATGACTGTGAGTTGATAGATTACCTTTAAATAGAGAAAAACATGTAACATGGGTGAAACTAGGAAGAAAAAGAAAACTAGGCAATGGGGTGTGACAAAATTTGGTGAGAAAAATGGTGCCACCGTAAATGGAATCACGACCGTAACAGTGCCACCATAGTGGTGCCACCATAATGGTGCCACCGTAGTGGTTCCACCGTAATGGTTCCACTATAGCGGTGCCACCGTAATGGTGCCACCATATCCGTGCCACTATAGTGGTGCCACCGTAGTGGTGCCACCATAGTGATGTCACCATAGTAGTGCCACCATAATAGTGCCACCATAAATGGTGCGACCGTGAAGGTACGACTGTGACGGTGCAACCCTAACGTTACCACTATTTTGGTGGAACCGTTTGGTGGAACTGTGTTTTTGGAAAACTCCTGGAGCAATCCACATTGATCTCTACGAACACTATGGCCAATGGATTTTGAAAAAGGAAAGGTTGGGGAAAACCGAGATCTTACATCTATAGAATTCCTCTCACCACTTAGATATTTTTGTAGGGAATCAATATCATATAGAAATCATAGAGAGTTGAGAATAAAGAATTACCTAATCCATCATATGTATAAACTAAAATTCGTTCCTCTAGTATCATTATAAAGGGTATCCCAACAAATTGTAACCCAAAGGGAATGTTAAAATCATATTAAACAATGATATCACTAGGTAACCCTACTACAGAAGAACCCATGCATGGATGATCGAGTGTCACCCATTACTTTATTTCCTCATAATAGATAATCTATGGTCACCCTGCTATGTAAGAAGTTACTTGATTGGATAATCAAGGTCGTCCTTCCCCCATGCATGCAAGGAAAGAAGTGGGGTGCCTATCTCAATAAGTCGACTAGTTTTAGGGTCTAAAATTTTCAACACTACCTCAGTGGATTAGATGTGTAATAAGGATACAACAAATAATGAACATTTACAAAATAGGCTAGACTACTGAACCCTAATCAAAAGATGGTAGACAACTTTGATTGGTTGAAATGTTGGTGGGATTAGAATTCATAAACATTGAAGGACATGTATATTCTAAAGGGGATTGAAGTGGGTGTGGGTGGGGTACACAACATCATCTCTCGAACCTAACACCATCTTACCTAAGCTTGCTACATATGAAGAGGGTCTTCATGATGGTGACCAATTAAAAAAAGAAGTGTTGATTCGTTCGACTATAACAATTGTCCATCAAAACACATTTCATATCACTCCAGCTATTCGAAAGGGGTGGTTGAACACATGTTCATGACAGTTTCTTGCCAGAACATACCAACTATTAACCTCGATAACCACTTTGAAGGCCTAGAAACTGAAGGATTGGAGCAGGATCAATGGGGATTTGAATGGGAAGTGTACCCTACTGAAGAGAAAGGATTAGACGGGGGTATAGTCAGAAGGGGAGACTTCTAAACACTTTTTATTTTCTAGTGATGATGAAAGGAAGGATTGGGAACTTCATAGTCCATGGAGAATGAAATGGTAGAAAAGAGACAAGGTTTTTAGGAGTTTCACTATTTGTAATGGGAAATATTAAGGGTGGAAGTATTTCTCTCAATTTAATAAACCAATGGAGAAAAAGTTTTCCAAAAAGGATATGTATAAGGTGTTAGATTTTGAAACCTATGATAGAGTATAGGGATAGTATAACATTTTGAGTCCTCAAGGTGAAAAACAGATGGATGAAAGCAGATTTCTAAAGGATCCTGACCATACTGGTGGTATGATTGATGTTATGTTGTAGCTATGGGAGAATTCTATGGTTATAGATGTAATTATCAGTGATGACAACACTATTATGGACAAAACCACTAGGGAGGTGATGGATGTCCTATAGATGGAGGCAGGTAACAAGGATGGGATAACAGAAAACTCAATGGAACTTATTATCCATTCCCAGGAAGAAATGGAGGGGTCTCTCCACATTAATGCCTTTGATGAGGATGCTGACCGGATTACTAAGACATTATTTCTTGTGGATTTTAAAAAATAACTATGTACATGGATCAATAATCATTATATTATTATGACAAGAGGCCTCATAGAAAGGAAGATAAACAAGGAGGAGTACCACCAGACAAGGGAAAAGACGGATTTTCATTTTGAATACCTCGTCAAGGACAATCTGAATACCAAGGTACACACATGTCACCAGAAAATATATAGGTGTAATGTTTATAATAATATCAAACTCCATTTCAATGATTTTGTGATTGTTTAAGAATGATTTTTTCTTGAAGCTATGAAGTTTCCCACTATTTCCATAATAGTACTTAATAAAATTTTAATTTTTAGTCACTCAAAAAATTTTATATGGATTAAACAATATCCAAATGATGAAACCTTTTATTTTAAACGATTAAACATAATAAATTATGAGAAATTAATAATTTAAATAGAATTTTTTACTTATTTTCATTATTTTATAATTTATAACACCTTAAAAAATATTTTTTATTTCTAAGTACGTAATTTAATTTCTAGATTATAAGTTATCCAAAAAACTTGCTGAAAGATATTTCAAATATTACAATTTAATATTAGGGAATAAAATGATTCATAAATATGTAATTAATTATATACAATATTTAATGAAATAATTTATAATCCTTTTAAAAATTTAAATATTTTGAAATACCATTTATAATGGTTTATAAGAATTTTAAAAACATTTTTCATCCTTTAATAATGTAAAAACAATTTGAAAAATATTTTATGTTTTCTCTTATCAAGAATCCCTATTTTGCATATGGTTAAACTCCTTATAATCGTATGTAGATAGTCAACATGAGGGTATACAACCATGACCCTTATGTAGAATATGTTTCATAAGGGTTCACCAGGACTTTCCTTTAATAAAAACAAATTAAAACCTAGGTTACCCTTATTTGAACCCATTTACGTAAAGGTATAACAAGAGTTTCCTTTGTGTGACCAACCATGTATTGGTAACACACCAATTAAAATTAGAAAAATAATTTTTATAAGGCTGATTCCTTAGTAATCTTTACATATAAATGTATATATACCACCTACCCTTACGTTGACCAATCTATGTATGGGCAAGGAGAGACAACCCTTATTCAGACCAAACTACTTGAGGGTAATGTCTTGGTTATCCTTACAAATCTCAATTATGTAACGGTATGTTCTGGGTCACATTTACATATCATAGATATGTAAGGGTAAACCATTTAAAAAATAGAATATTTGGAAATGAAAATATTTCTTTGTTCTAGGTATATTCTTCATTTCATTAAAATATTTTATAAATCTAATTTTGTATCCCTATGATACCACTGAAGGTATTTTTTAGAGGCTAATAAAACTTATTATAAGTAGTAGAAATTATTTAAACCCTAATATGAGGTTATTCCACTCATGATATATGAACCCTATATATTAAATAGAAATGAAGAAACCCAATAAAACATGTGTACATTCACCATAGGGAATCAGAAATATCTCCAAAACACCATCATAAGGGTATGATAATGATAACCAAGTGAAGAAAAAGGACATACCTCCCCATAGTGTATCCATGGGCTCTGCCTAAATAACTTGACATTTGATCCAGATTCATTAACCTCCACAATATGCTAGTGTAAAATAGTTCAATAGAGGAAGATGGATGAATATTTTTGGGTACAAGTATATTCTATGAAGCCTACATGGAAGAACTCCTTACACCACAATCACATAGAAGTAATTTATATAGGTTATCATTGATAATATTTATTTAATGACACATTTATTCTTGAATTGAAACACATTGATAAATGTCATGGATGTATCATAAATGCAATAATTCATCTTATAAATTTACTCCGTCATTTATTTCATCTTATGTAATAACTTATTAAATGATATCATATGTGGGAGAGAAAAAAATGATAACTATTATCATTATTCTACAATCACATATTTTATTACATGGAAATAATATTTTTAGGAAAGATGAAATGGAAAACATATATATCACACAAAAAAACACACACACAAATATATATATATATATATATATATATATATATATCTGTGTGTATTTAGGGAATATCTTCATCAGCTGGTTTGATTAATGTGATTTTTATAATGATAATTTGAATTGTAAATATTTAGATGGTAGGTGCATGGGTGTAATCATAATTTTTATAAGTTCCAAACCATATATGTGATATTTTTTTTGTTTGGTAGCCTTATAAGCTTGTTTTTATGATAGTAATTGAGGAAAATAAATGGAAAATATGTAGTTATTGATGTTTTTAATAGATCCAAGGGAACATATGTGCTCATTTTAGGTCTCACAATAGTTATTTTGGTTCATTTATATAGAAAATATAATGTTTTATTGGGATTTGGGGTTGAGATTATATAAAAGATACTGTTTAAAGAAATTATATAAACTTTTTTAGTATTATAACTCACAAGATTTTAATTATTAATTTTTTATTCTCCTCAATATTAATTAGTTTTAATTAAATTTATATTTTAATGAAATAATCAATATTTTGTTCATTAAAAAGGAAAGGTTCCACATACGAAAAAATGTTGAATTTAAAGGGGTTATTTTTATAATTAGTAGTGGTTATAACCCATGCAAAATCAATTAGACCTTATATAATCGGGCACTTAAATAGAGTAAAAAAATATATTTTAACATAAAATACAGGCTCTAACCATAACCATTTCCAGTTCCATTCTAGATTTTTTCTGTAGTGAAATGCCAAATTGGGAACTCTACTATACGCATAGTGATTTTTTTAGTTGATATATTGAAGAAATTCCATTTTTTCAAAATAATCAATCATTTTTATAAATTTTAGCACAAAAAATAGATTAGATGGTTGGGAATTTTTTTGCTCAATATAGTGTATTCTGACGTAACCCTACTCTATTTTAGAGTTTTGGTTTATAGATTAGATTAGAATTAGTTTTTAAAAACACACAAGTAACATGGTCACTAACAATTATTAGTGGTGGCCATCTATAAGCGTTGATATGATATGAATTTAGAAGTGACATAAACCCATTATTAAAATTATAACAATAATATTTTTGAAACCATCATAATATTAATCTAAATTTATATGTATGATTTTTTTATCTATTTTGAAACCATTATATAGACTAACACCAGGACCACTTTCTTGGGAATTGTTTCTTGTCTTGCATTCATAACACTATATATACATACATTCATGCATACACACACATATTTTTACATATAATAATATTATACATACAATCACACAAACATACATGCATATATTTACAAATATTCACATTATCATTATATATTTTCTTTAATAACTATATCTATATATGATTATTGTATTTACATAATATATAAATTTATATAATAAAGGGAATTGAGAATTGTTTTTTAATTATATATTTTTATATTTTGAAATAGTTTGTAAAAGTATTAAGTTTGAAATGTCAATATACATTATATATATCATAAATCCACATCTTTGGATGCAGTTCCATTACTATTGGAAAATTTGATTGCACCCCTATTTACCAAACATTATAAAAATTGGGGTGGCGAGGGGAGGACTTCAACCTTTCATCTTGGCAGTAGTAACTCAACTTTATTAGAATGGGAAAAAATTCAAATTAAATAACCGATTAGGGGAAATACACAGAGGAGTTAACTAAAACTATTGGTCTAGAAAACATTATGGATTTCTAGATAGATTGAATGTAAAGAAGATGAGGTGGTCTATCTTGCACGAATTTCATGATAAAATCATCTGCATCCCTTGATAGGCTACTAGAAATGTAGGGGAGATCATCGCAATTGATCTTATATAGGGTTGAAATATAAAGCCTCATAAAAGGACATGTTCATATAATGTGTAGGAAATGTTCCAATAACACCCTCCTAATATGAGTAAGGAATTTTCGGAGTAATAATCTCAAAAATGTGGAAAAAATTCTTGTATAACGATAATTTTAAAACTTTTTCCGAAATTATTGTTTTTGGGAAACAAATTCCCAAAGTACAAATAATGGTTTTTGGTTTTAGGTAGAAGGGAGGGAACTCTACGAGAGAGCCTCTTATTAAGAAATCTTCTTTATAAGGTGCTTTTCTAAGAGGTGCCTTCTCATGAAAATTTGTTAAGAAGGAGATTTCCTAGAGACCAACCTTCTTAATGGTTTTTTAAAAGAAATTAAATTAGTTTTGTTTTATGAACAAATATACGCTGATTATTAATTTTGTTATAAATTATTAATAAAAATAAAAATATTAATAATTGTTTATATGACTAATTTAATTAAAAAATATTTTTATTATATTAAAAAATAATTCATTTTTTTGAATGCAGGGATGGGCCTAAGGATATTATTAACTAGTTTATTACTTACATTAGTAATTATATTATTTTCATCATTATTCAAAATTATTATTTTCATTATTGCTAATATTTAAAACTATGATTAATATTTATTAATAATAAATTTATTAAAATTTAATAATAATAACATAATTAATAATACTTCAAAGGAATGTAATTAATACTATAATAATTAATAAAAATTATAAACACAATATTTATAATGTATCAATTTTATATTTCTAAACAATAATGATTTGGTCCTACAAATTTTTTTTCTTATTATATTTATGATTTTTTTCAATTTGTTTTCATATTTTTAGTTAGTGTGTCAAATTTTATTTAGATTTTATTTATACTCTATAATTTATATTATTTAAAATTAATTTATTTAAAATATAATAATGCTTCAAGTAGGTTACTTTGAAATCCTATAAATTAAAATGTATGAATAAAATATAAATTAAATTAGAAAAAGTGACTAAAAAATACAAAATAATTGAAAATAAAAATAATTTCATAAAACAAATTAATGAAAAACAATTTAAACGTTACAAATATTTTTTTTTGTTTCATGAGATAACATTTTTAAATATAATTTCCTTTTTACAAAACAGTTTTAGTGAAAATAAAATATTTTTGATAATTATTTTTATGACATTCCTTTTATTTTAATTTTTTTTATTTCTTTCATAAATGTTTGAAATGTCATTTAGAAAATATATATTCCACAATTTATACAAATAATTTTTTTGAAATTAAAATGTTATTTTTGTAATCAATAATGTTTGTTTAATGTAAATTAATTTTGTGGTATTATTTTTCTGAAATTATATTAATTTTAAACTAATTTTTATTTGTTTAGTCTGTATTTTATGATTAATTTTGACTATACTTATAGTTTAAATTTATTATTCTTCTAAATTTAATTACTTTAAACAAAAAAAGATTGTTATGTTTCTTTTCAGAGACTTTAAAAGATTATAAAAAACAAACTGTAAGTAATGTAAAAATGAATTTTAAATCATATAATAAAAACATAAAAAAATAATTAAAAATAAAAGGATTTTTATCAACATAATAATACATAAAATAATATACATGATAAAAAATAATGTTTTTCAAAATATTCATTTGAACTTTTAAATTAATTGGAAACTCTAAAAGATTATAAAATATAAATTATAATTCCATTTTAAACGAAATTTAAGATAAACACTCAGAAGGATCTTTAATCTGACAGGCGATGTCTTCGAACAAACTATATATGGGGTATCTAGAAAATAAGGACCTTTAAATATGGGTGGTAGAGAGTTAAAACCATTCAAATGAGCTCTAATTATTGTTAAATCACAAGAAACAACAATAGAATTATTTGTGAATTATAGGAACTGGCAGCACATCAAACCATATTGTCATTTCCCAATATGAATGAAAACATAGTTTCAGTAATTTGAAATGATAAATCATGAATTTGACACTATAAACTATTTATAATGATCTAAAATTGATAGGAAATGACATGAAAACTATCATATAATAATTTCTAAACTGTACGAGTAGACAACACATCAATCTAACGTGCGATATGATCGAACAAACTAAATATGGGGTTCCCAAAAATAAGAGTCACTCTAAACATGCGCCATAGAGTGAAAGCTGTACCGATGAGCTCTAATTATAATTAAATCTCGTGGAAACAACTATAGATTGATTTTTTAATTATTATAACCAAAGACACATGAAACTGAAGTGTTGTTTTCCCAAAATGACCGAAAACACAATTTCAGTTATTTAAAATGCTAAAATGTGTGTTTGATAGTTAAAACCATAAAACAAATCCCCAATAAATATGAAATCTTAGGAAATATATGTTAGAATTATTTTTCACATGTATGAGCAGAAAATGCATCAATCTTACATGTTATGTGATTTAACAAACTAAATAAAGAGTTCATGGAAAATAAATAACTCTAATGAAACGTTCCACAAATTAGAAGCCGATAAAATGAGCTTGATATAAGATTTGGTGTCCTAGAATCAACTGGTTTTTCTTTTATTAAATTAATATTTAATGTATTATTACATATTTTTCATTGTTCTGAATAACTATGATGTAATAATGGCCTAGACTGTTTGTTGCAATGATAAGGTCATGGTAGTTCCCCGCTATGATGAAAACCTTGAAATGCTATAACAATATTCTTAAATATAGTTCTACGGTTGGATGAAATACTATGATGGGACACATAGCATGCTAACCGTCAGGTGTGAGTACTCTTTAGTAGATGAGACTTCCTCTCACGAAGTTCGCACTTGGTAATCTCTAAGATAAAAGATTATGAGAACACACCCGCTAGTAAGAATTTTTCATGTTTTGGTGTCATTGGATATTTCTATCTGCGAGCATGTGTAATGATCCTTATACTTTAAGATTATCATAAATACATGTCATGACATACAAAATTTTATTTACTGACGAAATTCTTCACGCAGACAGTTGGTGGGAAGTAGGGTACGTTGGGTGCGTCACGAGTGGCATGTTATTAATAGATAAGTCGGGGAAGGATTTATCCCTTCCATCTATATAAGTTGATATCTTAGCCCTTTTACTGAAATAGAATAGCCATGTGAAATTCCATGGACATGGTGTAACGATGAGTTTATTTTAGGTAGTCAAAGAATGACGTATCAAGCATAAAAGTAGATGACACAATCATGAAACCTACTTGATGAGATATTGCGACAAAGGGATTATATTACACAGTGAGCATTCGTATGTGGATGTTGTTGTTGTGACTTTACGTTCTCTCTCTTGGATTCCTTGAACCGTTTCTAGGAAGTAATCTTGGAATTTAGGCAAGCTCGCCCAATGCCAATAAGAAAAAATCCTAGAGGTTCAAACACTAAGTGTTTTTGGTGGTCTCGGTTAAATTATTTTTGAATTTAATTAATGAAATAAATATTATTCTCAAGACCATGCAATAATTTTATTCAATTTAAAATGATCAAATAAAGAAAATAAAATATACTTATTTATTTTATTGAACATTTAATAAATATTTATTTAATAGTTTTTAAATAAAATATTTATTTAAGAGAATAAATTATTTATTTATTATTTGAGTGTTCAATAAATGGAAGAGGAGTTCAAGCAGACCAAGTTTCAGGCCTCTTTCTTCTTTATCTAAATCTTTGATTATATTTCATGGAGACTAGCGTTCATCACCGTATTGATCCCAAAATAATCATTGATCTTAGTAAAAATCAAAGTTGGGTGCCGTCCCAACTACGCTTCTACTGCGCCTGAAGCCTTAAGATGGTATCAGAGGGGTTACATCATAATTTATAATTATTTAATTATTTCTTTGATGAATTACACATTTAATAATTTAGTTGTTTCAATTCAAGTTAATCATTATGAAAATATGAATCTCGAGATCTATTCCACCTATTTCGTTTCTTTTTCACCTTACAAAACGATCTTTTCATTTAATTTTGATTAAAAGAAAATAGAGGATCTAATCCGGAGGTTCCAAACCTACCTAACCATACAACACCAGAACACACAACGTGTATTCGGCAGTACACACTGTGTAATCAAGAATCAATGCATTGGATTGGTCCGCCAAACCAAGCTGTGTGTTGGAGTCATTCTATGTCTTAAATGACTCCGTGTGTTGACCATGAACAGGTGACACGCGGTTACCAGATTACACGTCATGTGGCCCAATGGACATGATGTGTAGTCCCTTCGGGTTAGGGTTAGACCGTGTACCCTATACATGGATTGCCTGGATGGAGACCGTGTAACGAGGAACTAAACACAGTGTGGCCCATTGGACACGCCGTGTACTTTAAAATTTACGAAGTACACTAACATTTTGTTTCCCTAGGTGTGTACTTCAGATAGACGGTGAAAAATAGTACACACCGTGTAGTTGGAACTACACATCATGTACTCATCCAAATTATGTAGATTTATTAAAATTTATTATTATATTATACAAACCCTTGAGACGTGTACCATCGTGTAGGTGTAAAGATGAGGCACAACATGTGATAGGTGTTTTATATACGTGTGTTTTATTTAACATCTTTATAATATTCTTTTCTACTCATTGGGTAGTTATGAATAGGAATTCACCGGGTTGCCTCCAAGGTACAAGTTATGGACAAAGATAATTTTAAATGAATTTATTTGTTTAAAATTATGATGGATGATAATATCAAGGAAATTCAGAAAATGATTTAAGATAAAAGGATTGATTAATTAAATATGATAATTAATTGATTCGAGCATGATTTATCTTAAACAATAATGATTAAATAATTGAATTCTAGTTTTATTTATGCGTAAACATCGTTGAATGTATGGATGATCATGAGCTAGACCAAGAGCTTTGTATGTAGATGGTTTCTTTTAATTTATTTATTTAAATTAAATTTGTTGTCCTGTGAGACTTCTCCTCATTAATATGTAGGGCCTGTGTTCCCAAGGTTTCTTTTATGTAAAACCCCCTTTTACCCCTCACTTACATGTGAGTTAAAAAAGGCATATGTAATGGATGGAACTCCCAAGCTAGTGGTGGTGGTTCAAGCTTGAGCCGAGATGAAACCAATCCCAAGAGACAAAGAGGTGGACAGGTGGAAGCTGTAAACATGATCCCAAAAGGTTCAAGTTGTTTCTCCCCTAGTTCAGGGTTAGTTTATCAACCGCTAAATAAACTAACCTTTATAAAAGCTTGTGATCATGCCATTTACTTTATTTTATTTCTGTCAGTTGCATGGTTTATCATTATGGATGTGTTGTCATGATCATATAATTTATGAATTAAACAAGAATTCAAGAAGGTGAATAAGAGGAAAGGGAAGTCGAAGATATTTAAGCCCAAAGCTTCTTAATGACCTTCCAAGAAAAGGAAGATTAAAGGGGAGGAAAGGGAACATGAGGATGTTTGTTTCGCATGTGGTAAGAAGGGCCACTAGAAGAAGAACTTCACCCAGCCTAAGAAGTAAGGGGAAGCTTTAGGTGCCTTTGTTATCAAATGAAATCTATCTATTTCTAAAAATTGGGTATTAGATATAGCTTGTAGTGATCATATATGTATCCAAATATAGGAACCAAGTAGATTTATGAAGATTGATCGAGGGGAGGTAGATCTATGAGCAGCCAACAGAGCCAGACTTGCTGCTGTAGCTGTCAGAGATTACCACCTCACATTGCCCACTAGGATGATCTTGGTGTTAATGGGTTTTTATTATGTGCCTTCTGTTACTAAAAACATTATTTCTATATCCATATTAGATACAGATGGATTTGTTTTCATGTTTGGAAATGGATGTTGCTTCTTTTACTAAGATAACATTTCTTATGGTAGGGAACATTTATACAATTGAATTTATGTGTTGGATCACACAAACCAAGTAATGGAAATTGATAACAAAGATACTTCAAATGACTCATACCACACCTAACTTTGGCATCACCGGCTAGGTCGTGTAAATTAGAAATTCTTGACAAAGTTACATCAAGATATATATTTAGATTCTTTCAAACTAAAACCAATTGGTGTATGTCATGCATGTTTACAAGGAAAAAAGACCAAATCCCCATTTAGTGGGAAAGGTGAAAGGGCTAAAGAACTTTTTGAATTGGTTCATACTGATGTTTGTGGACCATTTCCAGTTTAATCAAGGGGAGGGTACTCATACTTCACAACTTTTACTGATGATTTTAGTAGATATGGATATATCTACTTAATGAGGTATAAGTATGATTCTTTAGATAAGTTCAAATAATAGAAGAATGAAGTTGAGAACTAGCTTGGTAAGAAGAATATGAAACTCTGCTCAGACCAAGGTGGAGAATATCTTAATCAAGACTTTATTGATTACTTACGGGAGTTTGGGATCCTATCCCAACTCACTTCTCCTAAAACGCCCTAGTGGAAGGGTGTGATTGAAAGGAGGAATCACACCCTGTTGGACATGGTGAGACCAATGATGAGTCATGCGTTTATTCCATTATCCATTTATGGATATGCGTTACAAACAATGACACACATACTAAACCAAGTACTAACTAAATCGATAAATGGTATTCCATATGAGTTCTGGAGTGGAAAAAAATCCATGTTATCGAATTTACATGTGTGGGGCAGCGAATCGTTTGTTAAGGCCTCTTCATGTAACAAACTCACACCCCAAGGCACAAATTGTACCTTTATAGGATACCCCAAGGAAACAAGGGGATATTACCTATACAACCCCTGAGACAAAAAGGTTATAGTGGAAAGATATTCCATATTACATGAAAGGGATCACATCTCTAAAAGAGATAGTGGGAGCGAGATAGACTTCGATGAAGTAAAGGCTCAAGGTACACAAGAGTTGGTACAATAACATATTACACAAAGCCCCATGGAAGAAGAATTTGTTCCAGAGAAACAAGTACTGCGTAGGAGTACAAGAAAGGTTAGAGAACCAGAATGGTAAGGCTTTCTAGTTACCGAGGATGGTGACTTTTTATTAGTTGATAATAATGATCCTCTAACCTACAAGGAAGTAGTAAGTGAAACAAAAGTTTCTAAGTGGCAAGAAGCCATGAATTCTGAAAAGTATTCCATGAACCAAAACCATGTCTGGATTTTGGTAGATCCCCTAGTTGATGTAATGACTATTGGTTGAAAATGGGTATTCAAGAAGAAACTGCACATGGAAGTACAAGTAATTACCTAAAAGGAATGACTGGTTGCAAAAGGTTTTAAACAATGTCAATGAATTGACTACGATGAAACCTTCTCACCAGTTGGAATGCTACAATCCATCAGAATTATAATTGCTATTGTGGCTTACTATGACTTTCAGATTTGTAAAATGGATGTCAAAATAGAATTCCTTAACAGGAACCTTCAGGAAGATGTCTACATGAAACAACCTGAAGGGTTTTGATGTGGCCTTAAAAACACATTCTTTCCACATCATTTTAATTAGGTTTTAATGATTTAATTGGTTATTCTTGTACTTTATAATAAATATTAACACTTATGTGTTTCTATAAATAAATATATCAATTTATCAATTTTCATAACTAATCATGTGTTTTATGCTTTAAATTAGTTAATTTATGCTTTACTTTATTTAATAGTCTAATTTTTTTTAATTATTTTGATGTTTTTGTTTTCATATTTAATAATTTGACATATATTAGTTATTTAATTATTTTTTCTGTTGCACTTAAAGAATGATGTTTTTATTTAACATCTCATGTGTTAAATATTAATTAACTGAAATAATTTAATCTAATTGTTAGATGTTTTCTTAACAATTCATTAATTATAATTTTAGTTTTATAAATATAATATTTTTATTAAGTATCATTAATCTAATTTCTTTAATTAACTTAAGTATATAATAACAAATTAACTAACTTGTTACTTTAACAATTTAATTTGTTAGTAGCTATTTTATATAATTTAACTTTTTTTATAATTGACTAATTTAAATCAATTTTATTTTATAAGATAATAATAATTTAACTTAAGTTTAACGGGTTTCATAAATTTATTAAAGTTTATGTTGTATTTAACTTTTCAATTGTTTTAATTGAGTTTTAGTTTTAATTAATTATTTTTTTCATATTTTATTTAAGTTTTAATTTATCCCCCTTTTTATTTTTCAGGTTTATGGTGTCACCATAACCTTTTACATAGTTTCCTTCTTTAATGGTGGCACCAGAACCTCCTAACACGGTCTCACCATGTCTCTACCACCATAACTCAATTAACAGTACCACTTTCACTTCTTCCTTCACTGTCTCACCATTTCTTCTTTTCCACAGCTACTGCACACACATTTTTTCATCCATCGTAACCCAAATTTCTATCCCATAGTTTCCAATTTTACTTTCCACCCCATAGGACCCATGCCACCTTCAAGCCTTAGATACCGTTTCCACTTATCCACCGGTTCATCATCACCCGAGCCACCATAAATAACTACACACTACTTTATCCCAGGAATACAAAATTGCTCCTAAATGTACTTAAACTAAATCCAGATATTCAAGTTCATCAATTTAAATTTATACAAATCCTTTGCAGATATCAACTTACACATATCTATTAAACAACAAGTCACAACAAGCTTCATCACTGATTTGGAGAGTTACCGCAGCCGCACCACAGATCTGAGGATGAGCTTTTTGCTTCTCATTGCACCCCATTCCTGGATGTGCCATATGACACTTTGAACAACTACCGCTGAGGTCTGCAGTCCAAGCTGATGACCTCTGCTATTGAACCACACCACCACAAATGGAGTTGTGAGGGTCTGCTGAAGTTATCACTTTGTAATAGGAGCAACCAGAGCAGGAACTCCCACCGTATTTGAAGCTTCATGATCTTCCATCACTATAAATAAGTTTGCTGCCACTGTTGGTTTGAAGAGGGATTCATCAAGGATCTAGCTGGACAACCCCAAGTCCTTGAGTTCAAATCGCTATCTACCGATCTGATTCAGAGGAGGTCAAAGCCATGTGGGGAGGAGACGAGCATGGAGAAGAGATGACCTTGCTTCAACAGAAGGAACCCTTCCCTCCTCTTGTGTAGTGCAGAATAGAGGAGATGAGGGGGGGAGATAAGTTTCTTTTAAAAAAATAAAATAACAAACAAATAAAAAATAAATAATATAATAATAAAAATGTTTATAATAAATTTATTATTAATAATTAATTAACTAAAATATTAAACTAATTAAATTAACTAATTAAAATTAGTTTTAATTTAATTTAACTTTTTATAAAATTAAGTAATTAATATTAATCTAATTTAAGAATTAAATTAAGTTGTACTAACTAAATGTTATTAAAACTAACACTAATTTAATAATTTTATTAATTAGAATAAAATAAATACATAATAATTTTACCTATTATAATATTTAATAATAAATTAATAATAATAATAATATTTAATAATTATTATCAATTAAATTTTTATTAATTAATGTCAGTTAATTTTTTAACAAGTGATATAGCTTTAAACTTAAAAAATAACTATTTTAATTCTTTTAATTTTAATTAATTTATTCTAACTATGCAGGTTCATTCAAGAGATGGGTATTCATCCAGATTCACACAACTAACTCACTTGGATTTAGTTATGTGAGAAAAACTATAACGACATATAGTTCACGAAAAAAATGCACGTGCGTGGTGCACACGTGAAGGAAACTTAATTTGGTGGAAGGAAAGCAGTGACATGAAACAGGTGATAGCAGGATATAAAACCAAAGAAAGCAGCGAATGGATACAGGAGGATCATTCATTCTACGAACACACTTTTGAAGAGGAGATGTGGGGACACTCATTCACATTCGACACACACACTCTTTCGAGAGTGAAGACTCTCGGGGTGCAGCATATGAGCAGAGTAGGAGACGAAGGAGCCTAGAAGCAGAGCAGTTCTAGGAGAGTTTTCCTTCCATCTGTCCATAATTCTTATACTATGTTTTTGGTTGTTTTCACTACTTTAAAAAATATGATCATAGGTTGAACTTCCTTAGCTCAGGAATTTTAAAACCTTCTGGTTATGATCTATAAATCTTTATTTGATTATCATTTTAAGAAATTAGAATCAGTTTGTGAGAATTACTCTATTTTCTAATCATTTGATCATTCACACTTCAATGATTTCAATTTTGAACTTCAATATCGACTGGAGAGGTTGATATTGAATGCATTTTTCAAATCTTTAACAACATAAACTTTGGAAATTTATGGTGAGTTATTTTCTGAATGTTAACTTTTAAAACTTCTTTATAGTTTGATTGAGTTTTGGTGTGGAAAAATCCAAAAGTTAATCCTCTTCCTGTTGACTTTTATGGTGAGGGAAAACCCTCCAGTATTTCTTGAGGTGTGTTTAATTTTAATATGTGGAGAGAACACCCATTCGTACTAGTAGATTAAAATTCCGGAGAAATTTATTGATCTCTCTTATTATCTTGTTACTATGAATAATTTCACTGTTTTCATTAGTTAATCCTTACTTAGTTTAGGATTTAGTTACTCAGTTTAAATCTTGTTTTAATCTTCACTGTTTTTAAAAACTAAATATAAAAAATTTAAAAATTGAAAAGTTAAAAAAAACTACGTTTGCCTCATTGTTGACAACATTGAGGTTTTTAATTTTAAAACCATTGAATTCATTCAACTGTATTCTCTAGGGATTGACTCTGCACCATTGTGCTAGTGTAGGTTATTAAATGTAATTTTGAGGTATGTGATGACCTCTAGCCACATATAGTTTGTGACTCCAAAGGATTCCAATAGGGTATGAAAGTTGCAAAAATCTATTTATGGATTATAGCAAGCATCCAGGTCATGGAACATTCATTGTGATGAAGCCATAAAAGAATTTGTTTTTATCAAAAATGAATGTGATCCTTGTGTCTACAAATGATTTAGTGGGAGTACAATCATTTTCCTAATAGTATATGTTGAGGACATATTACTCATTGAAAACAAGATACCAATATTGCAGTCTGTTAAGGCATTGTTGAATCAATACTTCTCCATAAAAGACTTGGGTGAGGCAGTGTATATTATTGAGATCAAGTTACATCGTGATATATCCAAGAGATTTCTGGGCCTAAGTCAAAGTACAAACATTGAGAAGATATTGAAGAGATTCAGTATGGAACAATCCAAGAGGGGATTGTCACCAGCATCACACGACATTCATATTTCCATGAAAATGTGTCCTCAGACACCTGAGGAAAGAAAGATAATGGCAAGGAATACATAATCATCAAAGATTAAGTCAGTTATGTATTCCTTGCTATGTACTAGGTTGGATGTCACTTACGCATTGAGTGCGGTAGGTAGATATCAAGCTGACCCAGGTGACCACCATTGGATGGCAGTCAAGACTATCCTAAAGTAACTGAGGTGTACTAAGGATATGTTCCTGGTTTATGGAGGAGATGAGAAACAAGTAATCAGAGGATATTAAGATGATAGTTTCTAGATTAATCAAGATGACATGAAGTCGCAAATGGGATAAATCTTCACTTTGAATGGAGGTGTATTGAGTTGGAAGAGATCAAAGCAGAGTGTGGTCGCAGATTCTACAACAGAGTCCGAGTGTATCACAACTTCTATGGTAGCTAAAGAAGCAGTTTGGATGTGAAGATTTGTTGAGGAGCTAGATGTGATACCTAGGAGTAATGATCCCATCACATTGTATTGTGATAATACTGCAGTGGTGGCTCTTGCAAAAGAGCCAAGGCACGTCAGTGGATAAAGCACATACATAAGAAGTATAATCTATTGAGGTATTTTTCTCAGATAGGTGAAGTTACAGTGCACAATATTTCTATGGAAGACAACATGGAGGACCCCTTGACTAAAGCCTCGACTCACCAGAAACATGATCATCATGTGAGGTCTAGCGGACTGAAAGTCGTAGGCAGTTGGTTCTAGTCCAAGTGGGGGTTTGTAAGAGTTGGTGTCCTAGAACCAACTAGTTTTACTTTGATTACATGAATATTTAATGTATTATTACATACTATTCATTGTTCTTCATGACTATGAAGTAATAATATCCTAGAGTATTTGTTTCATTGATATGGTCATAGCTGTTCCCCGCTATGATGAGAACCTTGAAATGCTATAACAATATTCTTAAATATAGATCTATATTTGGATGACATGCTATGATGGGACATATAGCATACAAACCGTTTTGTGTGAGTACTCATAAGTAGATGAGACTTCCTCTCATGAAGTTCCCACTTGGTAATCTCCAAGATATGATATTATGAGAACCAACCCACTAGTAGGAATTCTACATGTTTTGGTGTCATTGGATATTTCTCTCTATGAGCATGTGTAATGAACCTTAGACTTTAAGATTATCATAAATACATGTCACGACTTACACATTTTGATTTACTGACAAAAAAAATCACGCAGATAGTTGGCGGGAAGTAGGGTACATTGGGTGTGTCCCGAGTGGTATGTTATTAAGGGATAAGTCGAGGAAGGATTAATCCCTTCCATTTATGGAAGTTGATATCTCAAACCTTTGATTAAATTAGAACCGTCACGTGAAATTCCATGTCCATGGTGTAATGATGAGTTTATTTCAGGTATTCATAGAACGACGTATCAAGCATAAATGTTGATGACACAATCATGAAACCTTCTTGATGAGATATTGCGACAAAGCGATTATATTACACAGTGAGAATTCATATGTGGATGTCGTTGTTGCGACTTTACATTCTTTCTCTTGGGTTCCTTGAGCCGTTTCTAGGCAGTAATCTTGTAATTTAGGCAAGCTTGCCTAATGCCAATAAGAAAGAATCCTAGAGGGTCACACAGTAAGTGTTTTTGGTGGTCTCAGTTAAATAATATTTGAATTTATTTAATGAAATAAATATTATTTTCAAGACCATGGAATACTTTTATTCAAGTTAAAATGATCGCATAAATTAAAAAAAATATATCTATTTATTTTATTGAACATTTAATAAATATTTATTTACTAGTTTGTAAATAAAATATTTATTTATGAGAATACATTATTTATTTATTTATTTGGGTGTTCAATAAATGGAAGTGGAGTTTGAATGGACCATGTTCAGTCTGGTATTAAAATAATTATTTTCAAGATGGTAAATAATTATTCAACTAGTTGTCCCAAATTAAAATAACGCTCCTACTATTTTATGACACAGAATTTTATTTATAATTTCGCTTTGTGCAAGTTGGAACACTATAAATAATGAAACAGTAGTATTATTAAATGTATGGTTTTTCTCTAAGTTCATGATTGTATTTAATTGTTGCTATGAAATTATATATTGTAATTGAAATTCCATGTATATAAATAGGAAAGTACCCCTATAGTTCCATACACCACACCACATGCCTGGTGAATTGAGAATTGTTGATCTAAACAATTTCTCTCTTGAATCCTCTTCTCTCCCCTCTCAAGAATGAGAGATGTTCTTCAAGGGTGAATAATAAGTGGTCAAGATCGACCGACACAAGACACTCGATTTTCCGTGCTAGCACCCAGAGAACGAGCAGTGTCGATCAGAGGCCATCAAAGCACATGTGGATCACCTCTAGAGGGATTATAGTTTGTATCCTTACAAGCACAACAAGATAATCTGGAAGGGTCAATATAGATGATCAACATCATCAACGAAGAAAAATACCAAAGATAAAGGTATTTTTTTTTCTTTATGAAATTAATTAAATTAATTATAAACATGATGCACAAGATTCTCTCTAAGGTTTCTGGATTCTTTCTTCATTATCTAAATATTTGATTATATTTTGTGGAGACTAGCTTTCATAATCATATTAATACCAGAATAATCATTGATCGTGGTAAAAATCAAAGTTGGGTGCCGTCCCAACTACGCTTCTACAACACCCAAAACTTTCACTTGAATTATAGAAATATCATATGAAAACAGTCATAGATTGTTTTTTAATTTTATGAATTGATGGCATATCAAACCAAGGCATCGTTTTCTTGAGACAGCTGAAAATGTTGTTTGAGTAATTTATAATTCTTAAAAATTCATTTGACTATTAAAAACATAAAAAAATATCCCTATTGGATGTGAAATATTATGATATTTGTCATAGAAATACTTTTTATGTGTTTGATTAGACGATGTATTAATCCGAAATGTCATATAATCAAACGGTATTAATAAAGAGTTTTTAAAAAATAAAAGAATTTAAAAACATGCACCATAGAGTGAAAGCCAATAAAATGGGCTTATATTATTGTAAAATCAGCGGAGAACAACTATACATAGATTTTTTAATTTTAATAATTGATGACGCCACAAGAAAAAGTGTAGTTTTTATTAAAAAAACCAAAAACAAAATTTGAGTAATTTAAAATTATAAAACTTGTCTTTGACCATTAAAAAAATGTAAAATTATTCCAAGTTGTTGTGAAATATTATGATAGTTTTCATAGAATTTTTTTTGATATGTGTGAGCAGACAACACATTAATCCAACTTGTCTTGTGATCATACAGAATAAAAAGGGTGTTTTTGGAAAATAACCTTCATTAAAAACATACGCCATAGAGTTCAAGTCAGATAAAAAATCTTGTATTATGGTGAAATCATAGTACCAAAACCTTAAATTTATTTTTGAATTCTAGGAACCAATAATGTGTCAAATAGAGGTGTCGTTTTTCCAAGATGACTGAAAACACAACATGGGTAATTTGAAATGGTAAAACATGCGATTGACTATTAAAACTATAAAAAATGACCCATTATTGACTTGAAATATTTTGAAATCATTTTTATAATTATTTTTTCTATGTGCAATCATAAGACACATCAATTTGATATGTCATGTAATGAAAAGGACTAAATAAGGGGTTTCTTTAGAAATAATGTTCACTAAAAGCATGCACCACCGAGTGAAATCTGGAAAAATGTGATTAGATATCTATTAAATCATAGGATAAAAAATGTAGATTTATTTTTGAATTTTTTGAACTGAAGATGCGTTAAACTAAAGTGGATTTTTCTTGAGAGGATAGATAACATATATTGCGTAATTGAAAATGAAAAAACATTCATTTTACTATTAAAACCATAGAAAAAATCCCTAGTATATGTGGAATCTTTTAAATGATATCTTATAATTATTTTTGATGTATGTGAGTAGAAGGAACATTAATTCGATATTTCACGTGATTGAACAGACACAATAATGAGTTTTTCTAAAGACAATGGTCTTTAAAAACATACGAAACATAGTGGAAGCCATCCAAATGATCTTGGATTGCTATGAAACTTTAGGACAAAAAACTTAGATTGAATTTTAAATTATTAGAACTTATGGTTCACCAAAATGAGGTGTTGTTTCCTTGAGATGACTGAAAATTCAGTTTGATTATTTTAAGATGCTAAAACATTCATTTGATAATTAAAACCCCAAAAAATGATCCCCAGTTGACATAAAATTATATAATAGCTATCTTATATTTATTTTTTATTTTTTCAATAAGATATCACATCAATAAACATGCAATGTGATAGAAATTAATAAATAAGAAGTTCTTAGAAAATAATAGTCTCTAAAAACATGTTCCACATAGTATAAGCTGACCAAATGAGTTCAGATTTCTGTAAAATCCTCAGAAAACAATGTTAGATTGAATTTTTAATTTTATGAACTAATACAGTGTCAAAATAATGCATCATTTTCCCAAGGAAATTTAAAATGAAGTTTCAGAAATTCAAAACCCTAAAACCTTCCATTGACTATTAAATCCATATAAAATCATCTCCAATTGATGTGAAATATTATAGTTGTTGTATTAGAATTAAATCTGACGCGTGTGAGTACACAACTGATCAGTCTAACAAATTATGTGATCGAACAAACTAAAGAAGGAGTTCTTCAAATATGATAGTCAACAGATTTATTTCTTAAATAATAAATAGAACCAAATAAAACTTAATAATAATAACTTAATTAAAAAATTTTCAAAGTAATTTGATGAATAATATAATACTTATTATGAATTTTAATAATATTTTTTAAAGTGTAAATGTTATGTTTTTAAACAATAATATCCATACCATGTAAATTATTACTTTTTTTTAATATTTATGAAACTATTTTAATTATTTGTTATTTTTTATATGTTCATTTACTATGTAAAATTTCATTTAGACTCTATTTAAAGGTTATAAATTAATTTTTCATTTAATATTTTTTGTGTAAATTAAAATTTTGTGTTTATTGTATTTTGACACTCCTATTACTTTTAAATAATTTTTATTTATATAGGCATTGTTTCAAATTTATTTTATATTTTATTTATACTTTATTTTATCCTTAAAATCTTTTTGAAGTTTAAATGTTATATTTTTAATCCATAAAGTTTATTTCATGTAATTTAACTTTGGTTTGTTATATTTATGAAATTATTTTATGTTTAGGTTATTTTTTATATGTTTAATCCATGTTTGGGGTTTCATTAGTTTAAATGAAAATTAATTTTTATTGGAAATAAAAACACTTTTAAGGAAAAAGTGAGAAACCCTAAATCCGAGTTACAAAAATGAGAGAACCAAAAAAACTAGAACAAAACTAAAAGGACCACCCCTACCAGCCAATACAAAATAATGGAAAACCCTCACCAGCACCAACCATTCAGCAGGCTGTCCCGTGTATGAATACACGGGCCTGGACCCGATGGCGTGGCCATACCCTCTCAATCGAATAATCCAAATGGCAGGTATAGGTGGAGGGAGGGCTCTGATCCCCATCTAGTGTGGCCCCTCTAGTGTACTGGCATAACAGGTGGAGGGAGGGCTCTGATCACCATCTGGTGTGGCCCCTTTAGATTGTACTTATAGTTTATATTTCATAGGAATCCAAATTCACCAACATGAATGGTAATAATTTTTCAAGTAGATGACTTTTAAATCCTAAGAAATATAAATTATAAATTAAATATAAATAAAATTTGAAACATTGAGTTAAAAAATAAAAATAATTGGAAATGAAAAGAATTTATTAAAATAATAGATAAAAAATAATTTCAATCACCCAAAATATTGTTGTTTTAAAACCTTACATTTTTACTTATAAAATATTTTTTTACTAACCATTTTTGGAGTAATTTATTTTAATTCTTATATTCATCAATTTTATTTTTTATTAAATTTAATTTTTACATTCAATGTTTTAAATTTCATTTAGATTTTATTTATTCTATATTTTATGCATATAAATTTTCTTAAGAGTAAATATTATCTTTTTAATCAATAATGTTTGTGTCTTGTAAATTAATTTCTGTTTGTTATATTTAGGATTTTTTTTGTTTTGAATTATTTTTTATATGTTTGACCCAATTTTTAAGTTTCATTTAGATTGTAGTTATAGTTTATATTTTATAGGAATACAAAATTTCCAACTTGAAATGTAATAATGTTTCGCGACTCTAAAAGAAAATATAATATTTAATATAAATACAATATGAGTAAAATTTTAAACATTGACTAAACATATAAAAAATAATTTTAAATGAAAGGAATTTATAAAATATAATAAACCAAAATTAATTTAAATGACACATACATTATTGATTAAACACATAACCTTACTTCAAAAAATTTATACACATAAAATATTGTTTACATAAAATCTAATTGAAATTGGAAAAAGTGATTGTATAAAAAAAATAGATTAAAATAAAAGGAATGTAAAAAGAAAATAAAAAAATTTTAATTTATAAAAAAATGTTTGATAAATATAATATCTTATAAATAACATCTTAATAAAATTTAAAACAATGATTTTACAAATTAAAATTAATTGAAAATAAAAGGAATGCCGGAAAAATAATAAAGAAATAAAAGTTAATTAACACAATAAATGTTAAACTTGTTATTATTATCATAATTTCAATAATAAATAACCATAAAAAATTTATAATTATCTCTTTACTAATAATATCGTGACTTCATTAAAATAACTTCATCAATAATTTCATATTATCAGGAATTTATTGTTTAGGATTTATTATGTGTCGCCAAGTTCCCATATGCATGAATTTTGTTAACTTCGGCATGTTCCAGTGACCATCATTAATTAATAATAATAATAGTATTATTATTCAAAAATATAATAAATAAAAATTAATTTACATGACATGAACATTATTGATTAAAAGCGTAAATGTTATATTTTTAGTCAATAATGTTTGTGTCATTTAAATTAATTATTGTCAGTTATATTTATAAATTTTTTTTATTCTCAACTATTTATTATATAATTATTCTATTTTTTAAGATTCATTTTTATTGTACATATAGTTTATACCTTAAAGGCTTCTAATGATACCCACTTAAAACATAATATGTTTTGTCGCATTTCAAGTATGTGAATTTGAATGATTAAAAAAAGAAACTATAAATAAAATCAATGTCAAATTTAAGACATAAAATAATCAAGTGGAAAATAATTAAAAAAATATATTTCTATCAAAATAATAAACAGACATTAGTATAGATGATACAAAATAATTTTGTTTTAAAATAGAACATTTGGACACTAAAAAAGCAATTAAATCTAAAATCTTATAAAATATAAATTAAATTTTTATTCTAAATGAAATTTAAGGGTGAACCTAAAATATATAAAATAACTAAAAATAAAAATGGTTTCATAAAAATAATAAATATAAAATAATAATGATTAATAATAATATAAGACCTAATAGTAATAATATTTAATAAGTTATAATAATACTATTATATAAAGGGGACTCATCCCCACCTTTTAAAGAAATAGTGAAAATAATTAAAATATAATTTTTATGAAGTCAAAGAAACTAATATATTACTTAATAATAATTATATTTAAAAATAATAATAATAATATATACATAATCATCATTATTATTAATAATATTTTTATAAGATGTAACTACAAAAAGAAAGAAAATAGTTTTCATGATACAATAGATTATATTTTAGTAATAATTAATAATAAGAATAAAAATATTATTATTATTAACTAAACAAATAAAAAAATATTTAATATATATTACTAATTATTATTAAATATAAAATTAAATATATTTGAAATTTCATTATTTATATTCACTATTTTAAATTATTAACCATTATTATTTTTTAATTAATTACAATATCTATCATAAATTTTAAAAATATTTAAATAATGTTTAATAATTTTTTATGTTTTGTTTATATATATATATATATATATCTATATAATCAAAAAAATGAAATGATATATTTTTTAAAGTAGAATGGTGGGATTTTTTTAGAAAAACATCTTCTTTAATAATTTTATTAATAAGGAATTTGTGGAAAAAGAACCTTTTGAAGATTAATTTTAAAGGAGAAACCTAATAAAAAAGTGCTTATTTGAAATGCATTTGAAGAATTCAATTTACTATAAAGCTCCTTTATTAAATATTTGTTGAAGGGGGAATATTTTCACAAGGTGCTAAACCTTCTACGCACCCACCCCACCACGGAATGGTAGATTTAGAATTTTATTTCCCATGTTCATAGTTAAACAATTTTTATTTATTTTTGGTTATATTAGAAAAATGACCCCAAAACAGTGAATCCTAAGCTACATATATTAGAGAGCGCATAACTATGGTCCTTCACAACCATCAATAAATGACCCTTATTATTGTCCAACTGTACAAACCTTATAGTAACATTCAACGAGTTATGTAATTAGAAGACCATGGTTTCCATATATAATAGAGTCTGTTTGCAATATTTCACATTTTTGAAATATGATAAATATATTATATGGTTGTATAAGCCATGAACAACAATTTTTTCATAAAGGTATCTCAAAACCTGTATAATATATCTGGTGTATGATGTGACATGGAAATAACTTAGATCTAAATAATATGTTTTCCAATATAATGAATAAAACTATATTAAAGAGAATCTGAAGCATGCTTGCATACTCAGGTCTCCAAAAAACATTCTATATAAAGACATACACTATGGTTATGTATTAAATGAATAAATTTATATCCACTTATAATCAATTTAATTTCTAGATGTACTTTTTAACAAAAAACCACCTTCCTATGACCACCTAAGGGTTTTTGGATGCACTGTATATTCACATGTCAAAAATGATAATCATGAACCTAGAGATTTTAAGTATATTTCTTGTGAGAAATTATTAGGGTGTAAAAGAATATAATATTTGGGTTGATAAATCCTGTAACCAAAAGTGAATAATTAGTTGATATGTGGTGTTTTTTGAGTCTTATTCTCATACATCTAAAATTTTCACACGTGATAGTGATTAAAAATAAATTATTGTGGATATTGAAACCAAGTCATCAATAGAATTTAAGGCTACAACATAGACTTATCCACCTAATCCTTAGCCTTTGGTTCGAACAGAACTAAGCTCTATTTTTTCATCAGATTTATATACCCAACCTTCTACCAATAGTACTTATTATTAGTTAACCCAAGATTGACTTACTAGGATTCCTATAACTCCTTCTCAGTTTTGAAAATATTATTTGGATATTTAATCATTTATTTTTACATGTGATCTTTTTGATAATGATCCTTAGACTGATAGGAAATCCATTAATGAAAATGATTCAATACAGTATATCTTTACCATGGACGAATAAATTCACTATTTAAATAATAATCACACTTTTTTATTATAGATAAACAACCCAATGAAAAAATAACTAGATTTAAGTGGATTTATAAAATAATGGAAGATAAAACTACTATAAAAAAAGTTAAATATAAATATATACTAGTTACTAGGGGATTCCATTAATGGTAAGGAATAGACAATTATGAAATTTTTACCCCAATGTTACCATTATTTAATATGAATATTTCTTTATTTTGTTAATTATATTGACCATCACATTGAAAAAAAGATATGAAAATTTTCTTCCATCATGGTGAACATAATGAGAATCTATACATGAATAATCCTTATGGTTACTCTAAATAATTTATGTATAACCACGTTCACATTTTAAAAAATCCAAGAAAGGATTAAAATAGGCATTAGGGAAGTGGTATATAAAATTTGATTCCTTTGTAGTTGATAAAAATTTCACTAGGAGTCAACATGATTCTTCACATTATTTCAAATCAGTCAAAAATAGAATTTTTATCTACTCCTATTTATTGATAACATTGTTATTATTTTCAATAGCATGAATCTTATTACTTATATTAAATATCAACTAAAAAGTATGTCTGAAATAAAGGAATTAGGGGACTCTTAGTAGATTCTAGGTATATAAATCATTATTGATAGACCAAAAAACTGATATATCTTTCAAAACATTCTCAAATTCTAAAAGTGATAAAAGGATACTTCATTTTATCTCTCAAAATAGTTAGTGTGTCTTTTTCATATCATTTTAAACCTTCATTGACTAAGTCACCATCTAATGATGATGATGTACAATTTTTGCCTAAAATTCCTTAAGCCAATATAGTTGGTATCATCATGTATCCCATGATTTTCAATTATCCTAATACATACTTTGCAGTCTTCCCTATTAGTATATTTATGGCTAGTCCATGGATGCCACATTGGCATGCCCTAAAGTGGTGTTTATAGTATTTATCATGTAATTTTGATTTAAAATTTTGTATGGTAATAATTTTGTGGCTGTTGAAATATTTTTTGGATATGTGTATGCTGACTGTACAAGAAATATTAACACTAGAAATTCATTAACCGGTCATGTTTTCACTAATCACAGAGGACCTATTTTCTGAAAAAAACATTATTCACATACATACAGTTTATAGAAATCCATGTTTTTATGCATAAAAATAATCTAATACCAAAATATTAAAAATTGAAGACTAAAAAGAAATTAATTAAATTATTCTAAATGACATGGATCATATTTAAATAATTGAGGAACATTTAGTCTTGGTGTTTCATGTTGTATAATATATCGATCATAGTTTCCATTAGAAGAAAACTAATGATGTTACAAAACCATACCCATCAAAGATGGGAATTGAAATAATATAACAATTTACTTGCATGGAATTACATGAATGATTAATTAATCAAATTTATTTTCCCAAATTACTAATTTACAAGGTATTAGTTAATTTAATGTTAGTTTTTTCATACAGTTATAGTTATTTTTAATAATATCTTACTTTTTATATAAGACAAGACACCTCACATGAGAATTCTTTGATAGGAAAGTAATTTATGGCTTCACCTGGGGTACTAGATTCTATTACCATTATGGCTAGTTATAAAAATACCACACTTATATTTTCTTATGAAATTGAAAGTCAGTTTTCCACACTATATTTCCCATTTTGGAAATGTAAAGATACCTCACTTATTGTAAACATCCCAATCTCTCAAGACCACACCCCCTGAGTTTAGAATACCAAGACTCTCATACCAAGCCTTTTGTTTGGTGTATCTTACATACAACTTCTGATATGATGTATTTTTTTAATTTTATTATATTATCCTTATCTAATTAGATTTTGTTATATTGATTTCTATTTTCTCATTTCCTATTCCCAACCAACCTACCCATATTCTCAACTATTATCAGTCTTTGTTTCTATTCTATGTAAATATTTTAAAATCATTTTTAACTATGTTGATAGCTACCTCATTCATTGTCATCTAATAAATTTTTTTTGATTTATGTTTTTTTAGTTTCAATGATATTGAATATTACAATTTATAATGATATTATTGCGGTTGTTTGTGTTTATTTACTTAATTTCTTCACTACAGTTTCTTAATATTCTCTAAATATTCTTACCATGTTTGACCATTATTTCTTTTTCGATGCAACTACTATTCAAGCCAGATTTTATATATGTTGTTTCCTACTTATTTGTTAAGAATATTTAATTTTTATTAAATTTATAAAGACCATAACATACAATAATTGGTACAACTTCTTTCTTAACCTCCATCAATATGTTGTTTAAAATTTATAGATATTACTTCATTAGAATTACTTTGGTGATAACATAGAATGTTTCTACAACTCCACATCAGTTCTCCCGTCATCTTGACTAAAAGGGTTGAATTTTTTATTCACTTTCTTTATATATATTTTTGACTATAATTGGGAATCATTGAATTTTCCTACTTAAACCATATTTTTGATTATATCTTAGGTATTACATAGATGTAAATATGGGTTTATATGGTAATAATTTGTAGTATCATGTGTTCTATCTTACATTTTTCGTTATACTTCTCCTTATATTTGTATTGTATAAAAGTCGAGGTTACAAATAATTCTATGTTTGGTTTCTATGAAATACATGTATATATTTTATTTTTAATTAGGGTCACTTTATTTCACTATTCCTCTCTTTCATATTTCATATTTCATTTTTTAATGTGAATGTACTTAGTTTTTAACAATGTTTTTTTTAATTACATTAAAATGTGAGTTTAGTCTATCTATACTGTTAAACAAATTTTTTAAATAAAACACATTCATGATATATAATTCATAACTTTAAGGTGACTTCTACTTCATGTAATATATTTTTAGAAGACAAATATATGATTTGTAGTTATGTTATGGTCTTTAAAGGAATGACACCTTTTTATTAATATTTTTTATTTTAGGGTTTCTAAATTCTATATTATTTTATATATGAACCTTTAGAGTTTTTCATAGATATGTGAAATTTTCTTAGGGTCAACTAGATGTTCCCTCTACTATATATTATATAGGTCAAAATGGAAATACTATGATTCTAAACACTCTGAATCTTATGAAGGATAAAATAATGACACTTAAATTGAACAAATCCTTTTATAAAAAAGTCCACAACATATTTACTTCTCTATAATAAGAAAGATATACATTTTTTAAAAGTACTTGATATGAATTCAATATGATTTCCTATTTAATATTTCCTTTTATAAAATAGTGGAAACAAATTTTTTAGGAATCTATTTTATTTTTTTATATTTTTCAGAAATTATTTTATGAAAAGTTTAATCATTAATATAGTGATATAGAAAATGAAATAAGAGGTAATAATGTACATGATTCGGTAATATTCGCTAATATATCTATATAGAGAGATGTATCAATCATTGATAGTGGTTCTTGGTTATAAGGTCAATGTGGATAATGATATTTAAAATTTTTGAATGATCCACCATTATGGACTTGTTAAATGGGAAAAAATTATAATTGTGATCATTTAGTTTCATTTATGTTTAAATAGTTTTTAACCATTTTTCACTACTAATATTTTAAATAATATCAATAAATTAAGGGGAGATAAGTATTTTATTTTGAATAAAGTGAAGTGGGATTAAATAAGGTTGTCTAAAGAGTTGTTATTCAAGAGGATTACAAATTATGATTTTTAGTTTAATAACTCAACCATTATATTTAAATATTGAAAAAAAATCAAAGTGGAATTATAAAAGATAAGATGCACTATAATGGATGACTTCAATAACAATTTTCATTATAATGCTAAATATTTGTGGGAGAGGGAATGGATTTTTATGATATTTTAACCACTATTATACTAGTTGAAGAATACTGAAGGTATAATTATACCATTTGAGGTATGGTTATATATATTGGTACACTTGTGGGTCGTTGGTCATGGAATTTTAAATGTGGTATTTTTGATATATTGGGGTTATTATTTTCCTTATAAATATTGTGTTCCTACAAGGTAACCAAACTCAATTGAGAATTTTACTTCCCTTTTCAACTTAATTATTCCTCATTTGAGACATTAAAAGGTGGATACAGAAAAATTATTCATTCCTAATCAATGTAAGATGATATATTCA
Source organism: Viscum album (assembly GCA_963277665.1). Classification (NCBI taxonomy): domain Eukaryota; kingdom Viridiplantae; phylum Streptophyta; class Magnoliopsida; order Santalales; family Viscaceae; genus Viscum; species Viscum album. The sequence goes on from OY728160.1 coordinate 1,417,790,392, forward strand.
TTTTTTCCCTTTTCTCCCCAACCTCTTAATTTATTTTTCTAATATCATAATATTTTACCAATGATTTATAGTGTAGAATATGGAAAGTGTAATAAATGTGAAGTATACATTACAATAATATAAAGAAAACTTACATTTAAATTTAAATAATGGCCTATCACTAGATATTTATAAACTATAATGAGGTGATAATTTTAGGGTATTAAGATTCATAACATAGTTTACGAGTTCAGACAAGTATAATCCATGTTTTGTGTAAAATTATCTTGAAACTTTCTTCATGAATAGATTGAAATATATTCATTAAGGGATTTTTTTTTGTTTTTTTAGATTTCTAGGTCTCTAACATGATCCTATTATGGATGACGTTTCCATATGAATTTCCAAAACATCTCCCTTCTTTGAATATGTAGAAAATCTATTATTTAATTGTTCTATAGGATAATATTTTTCTTTCTGAATTACATGTCAGTGTTATTAATTACAATTATTGTATATGTTACTCCAATGTGATGAATATTAGATTGGAGGTTTTTTCAATATGATATTTGGTTATCTCTTCATTGAACATTCCATTTTTTATACAATAATTTCTCCCGATCCCATGTCTATTTTAAATTTCTTTAGGACTATCATCATGAATTGGGAGAATTTATTGTTTAGAGGTGCTTTGAGTTTTTGTTTTAGGTTACTAGGTCCCTACCCTAATCCTATCAGGTTTGAAAATATATTATATTGTTCCCAACCAAGTTTCTCAATTATTCCCCTATAAATTCAATTATTTAATTATTATTGAGGATAAAATAGGAAAAAAATAATAATAGAAATATAGTTGTCCATGTTTTTATTTTCTTCATGATTCTATAATGATAATGTCTAATTCATATATTTCATCCCCTAATAGTTGAAAAACCTCATGAGATCTACTTATTAATTTGAAATTCCATATTCTAATATGTGTTTAAATTTAAAATACTACAATATACTTAATTTTCAATTTATTCTCATGAGATTTGTTATGATATAGTATGTTTCATTTTTTCAAAATCTACTTAACATTTTTTTGATAATAATCAGAAATTTGTAATTTTATGTATAATTTAATAAATGCATACAAGTTATATGATGACTTTGAATGTATAAATAAAAATTTATAATTTAAATATAATTATTCATTTAAATAACTATGAAAATGATAAAAATAATAAATTTATCTGATTATTTTGCCTACCATGTCACTGGATTTACCATATAATTACTATAAGCAATGGTAATGTATGATTTCCCTAAAAAATATATTTTTTACCTTCAACCATGTAGTACGAATAAAAACCATTGTATACTAAAATCCATATCAAAAAATATGATTTTATTTATATACACAATCACTATATGTTTACAAACCATCATTGTATTGATTTATTTATTTTTAAAGAGTTTATATTAAATTGTATCTATTTCTCTCTAAAATCAATGATTCATATTTGTTGTACAAATTCTCCTGAAATAAAGTCATTTTTTTTGAAAATAAAAGATTATATATTTAGTTTTTTATTGCATTGATAAATTACAAGTGTTTTTATTTTTGAATTTTTAGAATTAATATTTAGTATCTGCTTATTTATATATGAGAAAAAAACATATGAAAATGGTTTAGCTTGGTAAAAATATATAATGGAGAAGAAATGAATAATAATGTTTCTTCTATTGATGGATATGTTATACCTTTAGTAAATTTTAAATATTAGGTTACAAATTTTATGGTTTATCCTGTTCATTTTCTGGATTCAACTTCAATCAATTTTAATCCATGTGTTCTATAACATCTCGGCCCAAGTACCACACACTGGTTCCCCAAAATGATCGGTCATATGACCTTAGGAATGCCTCCCCATACACCAGAGGCTGCTGATGAGTAGCAAGGGTCTAATATTTGTCATGGAGAGACTATACCATCTATTATAAGAGTAATACACCAGTATAAATAAATAAACATCATTGGAATAAAATAAAACCATGAACATTTTCAATATATCAAGATAAAAAAAATTAAAAATACAATATCAAAACTAAAGCAGAAAATATTCAATGTTAATGTATGTGTCAAATGTCTGAAGTGCAACAAAAAATGAAGACACTGAAGACTCCCTAAGACGACACCGAACCACATCTGGTTCCCTTATCTAATATCCATCACAACCTAGCCATCCATCTGAGGGCCCTTTCCCTTAACCTATCTGGAAAAACCAAAGTATATTTAGGTACCGATCATGTATCCCAAGTCTGGTGTGATTATATGTCTTTATACCGCAACCAATGACATATAAATTAATATATAGTCAAAATAATGTGTATAAAGTTGTATAAATAAATAATTAAAATTCATTAGTAAATAGTTATCACATTATCAATTTACCTTCATTTAACCACATAAACCTCTAGGTTCCTGTAGGCACCAGAACCTCAACAATTTCTTTAGATTATGATAGATCCTGATGTATTTACAAGTGATATTATATCTCAAAATATTATTGTTACCATTGTTTAATTCATACTTGAATTCCCCTGTTACCATTCACACATTACACAATATAATGGCCATGTTCCCAATATTAATTTCACATCTTAATGACCATGTTTCCATTCATACCACATATATTAGAATAACCATGTTACCATTCTTAAACTCACAACTAAATGACTATGTTACCATTAATACCTCATACATTATAATGACCTTGTTACCATTCTTTATTTCTCAACTAAATGACCATTTTACCATTCATCACATAATTAATTCAACAATTAATTATATATATAAATTCTGTTACCACTTCCACAATTAGTTAAATACAATAATTCCATTAGTTAACTCATTAATTAACTAATCACATAAACTCACTCAATTAATTACCTAATTAATTAAGTACGTTGGACACATTTATTTGTTAATGTCCACAACTAAAGATCCTATATATAAATTTACAATTAATTATCTCTAATATCATATCTGAATATCTCATAAATAATCTATCAATTAAATATCCCCAATAAATATTCTCCATATCTCGTATTTAATTCTACAACTAATTAACTCAATCAAAATGTAAATATTTAATAAATAATTTCCCAATTAATTATCCCCAAATCCAAATATTCATAATCAATTCATTAATTAATTTACCAAATTAATTAATTAATCTTGAAAATTTAATTTCTAAACAACTATTGCAATTATATAATTATCATTGACATAATCAATATAATGACTATGGGATTTTAATATTATACAACCAACCTCATTTTATTGAAAAATTATTTCCCAACAAAACCCCCCAAAATTTAAGCAGCACAGTGATATAGAATGAAATCTAGATCTAAAACCATAAATAAATGTCAAATAAGTCAATATCTCTATAATCTAGATCTAGAAACACAATATTATATATCTATATAATGAAAAATAGAATAAAAGAAATCCTTTAATGGATGTTATAAAAAAGGATAATGATTAAAAAACTAATATAATATGATCCACATATTAAGAGGGATGAAGATATTCGATGCGGGAATTGAATTGTAATAGAAGGAGGTCGAGAATTCTTGGAATCCATACCAAGATCTCCAAAATCATGAAATTGGTCCTAGGGATTACTGGGGGTTTATTTGTGATTAAAATCAGGGTATGGGAACTTTTAAAACTAATTTTTTTGGCTTAGTTAATTCCTGCAAACAGTTAGATGGGATGGGGTGCATAGTATGACCTATCTATGCACCTAAACTATGAATTTTTATATGAATGCATAGTTTCTCCTTTGAGGGATCACAGTGTGATAGACCATGCACTAGCTCTTAAATTCCCCACTTTTCAGGGTTTCATGATTAGCTGGGTGGGGGTGCATGGTTTTCCCTAATCGTGTGGAAACCATGAACAACCCCTTTTCTTTTATCTTTCTCAAAATTCAACCCAAAACACCACAAGGTAAAACCCAAAGAAAATTTAATTAACACTAAAAAAAGAGTATGTATAAACAAGACCGAGAAAACTCTAGAAAACGTTCGTGATCTTATAATAACCCCCTTATAATAGTTCTTCCTCAAGATGCACTCCCATGAATCTATAAAATTCTTAGTCAAAAATATTACGCCACAAAGCCCTCATATCTGCCACCATTTCACATGTTTCCTCCTACATATATATGATTATTTCCACAATATATGAACTATCGACAGGGTCTTTCCCTGAAATAACTTCTCACTACGATCATCCACACATATCAGATGATTCTTAAAGGACACATCTATCTCTAGTTCAACATTATCCATGTTGATCACATGAAAAGGTTTGTGGTGATACCACCATAGTTCTAAAACATAGAAAATTTTATACATAGCACTATATTTATTTGGAAGATCTATTCAATATGTGACTAACCTAATTATCTCTACAACCTCTAAAGGTCCAACGAATCTAGGAACCAGCTTTCTCTCTCTCTGTATCATGCTATGAACCAACCTAGGAGATACCCTAAGGAATACACAATTGGATAATATAAACTCAATGGGTATTTATTTTCTATCATCTTACAACATATATCAACTATAATCCATATCCATACATTTCCAAATCAAATATACCTTCTGTCATGTCTCATTCACAATACTTCGTCCCAACCACTCCGACTCACCTAATTCTATCTAGCATAGAGGTGATCTGCAAGGGCTACCATAAAGTTCCTCATATGTTGTCATCTATATTGTTTCCTAAAACCTATTTTTATAGGAAAACTCAAATTAATCCCGGGTTTTCTCCCAAGATCCATTGAATTCTTGAACAAATGCTCACAATATATCCTCCAGAACCTATATAGTATACTCCGACTACCCATCTGTTTGTGGGTGGAAATACATACTCGATAAAACCAATGTACTGAGCCCATTTTTTAAGACCTTACAGAAGCAAAAAGTAAAATGTGATTCTCGGTATGAAACAATAGTATGTGGAACCCAAATAAGATGAACTATCTCTTGAACATACATAAATCATAGCTGATCCACTGAGAATGTCTCCTGTATAGGTAAGAAATATGGTACTTTTGTCAGTAAATCCACAATCACCAAAATAACATCATTCTATTAAGGTTTCCTTAGGATACCCACAAAAAGGCTCTTGGTAAATTTGTTTGGCTATATAAATCCTCCAGGTCACCGATTCTCCACCTTCACCTACTAACAAGAACAACATCGTGTCCCAATCCTCCTATCTATTTTTTCATGCTCTGCCACAAAAACTATCATCATAGGTCACAATTAATTTTGTTCACACATAGTTATACCACCCACTTTGGGGCATGAAACTGACTTATGAGATCCTATCATATGTTCTTTGGCACAAAAACATGATTTCCCATGTAGATGATCTTGTCCTCATTTATGGACCAATCTGAACCTTTAGGGATTTCCATTATGGCCAAACAATCTAGATCCTTGCACTGCCTATCCCTAATTCTTATCAAATGTGTATAATCCTTAGAAACTAATATGAGAGTCATCTCCTTCTGACTTTGCTGAACCACAACATGTATCTTAGCTGGAAAGGTTATTATCTTCCACTCAGCACTAGACTCCTAAACTGCCTGAGTTTGAGTTTTCCTTCTCAATGCATCATCAACATTGTTCCCCTTTCTAGGTGTATATTCTAGTTCAAAATAAAATGACTACATATACTCAACCTATGTCCACTACCAAAGTTTAATGTCTTGTTGTGAAAAGTTGTACTTTATGATATTATGATTATTATACACAATAAACATTTCAACAAAAACATAGTGTCACCAACAATATAAGGCATAAACCACAAAATACAAATCAAGGTAATGAGTATGGTAATTTAGTTCATGAATAATCAACTATCGACACCCATATTCCACAAATTGATCTCCATTCATTAATATATATCTAAGTATAATACCATAAGGGTCACAATACACTATGTAATCCTCACCTTGATTAAGTAGGTTCAAGATTGGTGTCATCATCAAATGCTTCTTCAACTCCTAAAAGGCATCCTCACAAGATTTCAAACATTCAAAATTTATCACCTTTTTGGTTAGGCCTTAAAGTAGCACACCCAAATGAGAAATTCCTAGATTAACCTCCTCTATTATCCATCTAATCCCAAAAAGATATAGATATCAAACATGTTCTTCAGTAGCTCCCAAGAAACCACTGTATGGACCTTCTCTGGATCTACTGACACACCTTCCTCAGTGATTATGTGACCCATGAAGTGTACCTAATCAATCCAAAACTTGCACTTAGATTACATGGAATATAGATGATTATTTCTTAGTGTACTCTATATGATGTCAAGATAATGGGAATGATCATCATGAGCCTTGGAGTACACCAAGATGTCATCCATGAATACTACTACAAACTGATCCAGGTACGGATGGAAGATCATATTCATCAGGGCCATAAACACTATTGGTGCATTTTCTAACAAAATTTCATTATAAAGAACTCATATAGGCCATAACTACTTCTAAAATATATAATGAACCAAACATTTATCAATGAAATTCCCTTATTATTATTATTTTATCACATAAAATGGCATAAATAACACAATAAAATCATTACAAGTTATGAATGAATTAAATTAGATTCATTTCTAGAAGTTAAGGAACTTATACTAAAGGAATAGTGACTTCAACTTTTGAATAATAATATGACCATTAGGAATAGTAATATGAACAATAGAATAGTGACCTCACCATTGAATGTATAAATAAAATTTAATCATCTTATGAATGGTAATGTGATATAATTATATCATAGTGTAAATTAATAGATATTTTAAAAATTCTTAATTATGTGTTGGTGTTTTTATAAAACATAAATGCTTATTTACAATTTTATAATTAATATAATGATTTATTATAAATTATATTTTCATGAAATATATTCATAGTTTAGTATTTTTTTTCTTATTAATATAATATAATATTACAAGACCTTAAATAAATTTTCATGTTATTATGAAATAAATTATAATTTTTAAACTGGTATTTTTGAATAAATAGTGATTTTATTTAAATATTAGAATTATAATATTTAAAAAACTATTTTAATAAAATAGAGTTCATTTTTGGATTCTACATATTTAAAGATGGTTTTGTTTAATTTTTTGAATTTTTCTAAAATAGTTGAATTTTTGGTGAATAGTATAATACGACAATTTATGGTATAATTACATTATAAGGTAAATAAACTATTTTTTGGATCTTATTCCCACCTCTCAGCTTGATAGGCTTCACTCTCTCCAGGTTCTCTCCCTCCTCTATCTCACAGGTTATCGGTCTTCTCTCCCAACTCCGCCTCCACTGGCTCCGTGATGCTTTTCTCCGGCCACCTCACTGTGCTCTGGCCTCATCCACCTCTCATATCTAGGTCAGAAATGGAGTGATGGGAACAAAACGGATTTGGGATTTCTATTTGGCGGTTTTAGGTCCTCTCAGAGCCTCTTTTCTTCTTCTTTTAGGGTTTCATCCCCCGATTCTTTTTAGGGTTCCATTATCGTTTATTATTCCTTGCTCGCAGGTAGGGGTTCATTCCCAACCATCAGGGTTTTCCTTAGTTCCTGTACCCCCTTTTGGATCTTCTTTCTCGGTGGTGGTTACTATTTTTGTTGGTGGTCTTTTTTCTGGCGCTAATATTTGGGGTGTGAAGGTGTGTTCGTATACTTGTTGATGGTGTTGAGGGTGGATTGGAGTCAATTCTATTGTTTTCGTAGGTCGTGTGTTTTGGATGTTGATTTTATCTACATGACTATGATGCTCAGATGGATGCGATGATGGCGATGGTGAAGTAATGGTGCCGAGATGTGGTTGCTCCAACATTTTTCCTACCTCTGTCTTCTCGTTATCTGCTCTGGTTTCAGGTTACCTCCAATATCTCCGAGATGGAGCAGCGTGGAGGTCTCCACGGTCCTTTGGGATGTGAGTTGGAGTGGCCAGATTCAGGGTGTTCGTCGCTGATGCCTCTTATTTTGGCATCGAAGGTGTTTGGTTCAGAGTGGTTGGCCATAATGAGGCGTGAAGGTTGAAGACCGTGTTTATGTGTTGACGTGCATACGCAGTTAATGCTTGGCTTGCGATGAGAGGATGGCGGAGAAGTGTGGTCCTTGATGGTTGGTGTCCCAGGGAGAGTGTGGCTCGTGGTGTGTTGGGCTTTTTCTATTTTATGGATTTGAAAGTTGGTTATTAAGAATTTTTGAATTTTGAATTGGGTGGGACATGTTGTTACTTTTGGATTTCGGTTTATGTTTGAATTGTTCTTGAGGGAGTTATTTGGGATAAATTCCTTTTATGTTTTGTACTAGTTGGACTTGTCTTTAGTTCACACATTTCCTTTTAAAGTGTCATTAGAAAATAAAAATATGGAATGTATAGATAATTCTAAAAAATTTATTTTATTGATAAAAAATAATAAACTAATGAAAAAAATAATGAGAAAACACCCCGCTCCTCCCCTATAAATTCCAACCTCAACTCCTCTTTCCCTCACACGTCTCAAGATTTAATAATTGTCCAAATTATAATCAAATAACTTTCCAAGACCCTTTACCATGTCCAAGATCTCTTAGTCTCATCAAAAGTCCAATCCTTGGTTCCTTAAGGAGGATCTCAAAGTTGAGAAATAAAGACGTAAAATCCCCCTTCCTTTTCTTTTAATTTCTTTTCAATTTCCATTATTTTCTGACCCTATTCTCATATCCCATTATCCAAATGGAATTATGAAGAAAATATCAATTATATACTATAATTATATCATGTTAGTGGAATAAAATTCATCAAAATACCTTTTCCCTCTCTTTTATTCTAAAAATGAAATCGTGGCCCCTGATGTGCCAATTTACAGACATCCTGGATGATGCATTTTCATTTTCATTTAATTACTTAAAGGATGTCCATAATACCTATATAATTGTTGGTAAAACCTATATTTATTTTTGAAATAACACCTTTTATTTTATGGAAATAAAATATATACATGATATTAAATTATATAGCAGAACTAGTTCATAATGATTGAAAAACTGCAAAATTAACCTAAACAACTATTATTAACTTTTTTTAATGATTCATTATAATACTATATAACAAAATGATTAATAATGTCATATAATATTCTTTATGTTCATAAATAACATATAATTCTAATTATGGATAATTAAAACAATTTGCTGTGAACTTCTATACTTGTATACAAGTGAACCGATTGCGAAATCCCAGAAAACAAACACACCTGAATGATGAAATTAAACTCTATAACTCATCATAATGACCATAAATGAAATAAATAAAGTAAAAATGAATGAAAAAATGTAAAATCGGTTTTTAAATTATTAATTAGTTAACTTAATTTTATTATTCATGAGATTAAGTACAAGTGAAGAACTACATTGAGCTTAAGGTAAGGGATTCTACTAGAACCTCCCTTTTTTCCTTCGAGTTATTATTTCTCTCTCTCTTAATACCAATTTAATTATTATTTATTTTTATTAACATCATATATATTCAATATATATGTTCCAAAATCTTGTTTCCAAATTAGATAATCCTTCTTTGATGGGAAAAACATGTTTTAATAAGGCTCTATTATCAATTCCTCATGATAAGCAATCTCGATTTAAGGGAAATTTCCGATTTCTTATCCCTTTTAATGTGCACTACATAATTTATTTTAATCAACCATATTTTCTCTAGAAAATTAATTTTTTCAATAAATTATATCTTTGTTCATTTTTTGTTTTATTAAAAAAAATATTACTTTTTCATATTAAATGATCTTTAATATTTTCCTTGAACCGCACTAAAATGTTTTGTTTCTAAAATTTCATTAATAATATTTTTACATGTTTTCACTTCAGTGTGATGTCACTTATCATGATATATTTAAATTTTAATTTATAAATTTTCATGTAATATTTGAATCCATTCATTAATGGACACTTTTATGATATGCCCATTTATTATCCTTTATAACATGATTATGATACCCATTTCTTTCTATGGTTAACCATTATGTTTTTTTTCATTTGGCACACATATTCATGTACATGTTTTGATAGGTGTTCTTATATAGAACTAAAATTCATTGGGTAATGTTTAGTATCACGATTCGTCATGTTGGGAATGGGAGTGAACAAGATTCCTTAATGGGACTTTGTCCACCATGTGATATAGTCTTGGAAGTTAGCATTTAACCATGTTTTTGTCATGTTATATATTATTTCCAAATTCTTATGATTACCTGATTATATGTTCCCATGTTATACACGATATTTTTACTTATTTTTATTCATTTGCCTTTCCTTTTATGACATCATGTTATGACTTCAAACCTATGTGCTGTTTTTTATTCCTGTGACCATTCCCATACTGGGATTTTTAGCTCATTCCTTTTGTTAATGTGTTCCTCTGGTTATCCTATAAATATGTTGGAGATAAATGGATTTTATGATATTTTCATTAATGATTAAATAATTATGTCTTATTCTATTTCCATGTTTCCAAATTTATGTACATAATCACACAAATACAAAAGACTTTACGTTTCTTGTCTTGTAGTGTGATGTTTAATCATACTTAAAATCATTTTATAATATGTGTAGAAGGATAAGGTTTCTATAGTTGGTATTATATCAAGTTATAGTTATTTTTGGAGATTAGGGATTAAAAACACTAGAAAAATCCTTTAGTATAAGAATACATATAAGAATGCATCACTATATTTTGGTAATTATAGAGTAAGTGGTTTATCAAGAAAATAAATCATTGTATTGATACTATAAGTGGAATTGGTTCTAGGAAAATTGTACCTTATAGTAAAAACTCGGACAAGGCGTTCCGAGCATGACTCGTGGTAACCTCGTACATGGAAAGGGGCCTTACTGCACATCTGGTTTGACACTCCTAGGGGATATGATTTTGTAAATTTATAAACTCATTATAAACCATTATTAAGGGAAACAACTCCCATAAGAATATATGTTATGAAACATACCATGAATAAACTAGTTTGAAACATAGGGAATCATAAGTTATGATATACTTATCCTTTACAAGTTTATGAGTTTATGTTCAAATTTACCCTTTTTATATGCTTATTAGATAAGTATTCAAACATCCTAAGTGTAATTTCATTGTCTTAGTTAATGGTGGGAAATGGAATAACACGTTGAAACAATCAATGTGATAGGAAATGTGATAATTTCATTAATGATATGTCAAATATGATTAGAATGGGGTCTCAAAATACCAGGACATAATTTTCTCAGCCATTTCAAGTTATGAATGATAACATGAATCACACGGGACACCCTATTTATCCTAATAAAGAACAAGTTTCCATAGAATACATCTTGCAAAAAAGTCCTCCCATGTTTAGTGGATCTTTCGATCCCCTCATTATATAACAGTGGATTAATTTTATTGAGAAGATATTATCTATCCTCCAATGATCCAAAGAAGAAAAACTTGTTCTAAAAGTATATCATTTTTATGGGGAAGCTGATCATTGGAGTAAATTGATCAAGAAGACAAAGTCTGAGGGTGAAATTGATTCCATGGAATGTGAAGATTTCATGAAAAATATTTTTCAATAAATTTTTTCCTCAAACCCTCCATCTTAATATATAAAGGGAATTCCTAGAACTTAAGAAAAAGGAAGATTAGTCTATCAAGGAATATAAATAACCCGTCATAAGGATTTAAAGATATTATTCTAGATTTGTTATAAACACAAAAATAAATGTGATACACTTCACTAGTAGACTAAAGATGAGTCTATGATAAGCATTGGAAATTTGGGACTTTGACAGCTACAGAGATATTGTATGTTGTGTCCTTAATGTTGAAATGGAGATAAAGTTCTCTCAGTGGTTTCATGGTCCTAGAGAAACAAAGATTAAATTTGAGTTTAGTATGGGTGATCAATACCATAATTAAATGAAGAACCTATATCCCATATGTCAAATGTGTGGGAAGAAGAATCCTGGAAACTGCATAAAGGGAAACACGAGATGATTCAAATGTTGAAGATAGGGGAATATGGATAATAAATACTCAAAGTATATAAAGAATACCACTAATGTGGAAGATGAAAGGAAGGATCAAATCAATACATAACATGTAGTGCAGTGTTTCAACTGCAAGGAACATTTGAATTTCTTAAACCAATACACTAAGCCCAAGCTTGTCAGAGGAAATAGACAATAACCTACAAGGAAATAGGGAAGGGAATATGATATCACTACTGCTGAGGTGGATCCAAATAGATATATGGTAACATGTATGATGGTTATTCATTACAGAATAGCAAAATGTAATATTTTATTTTTTTTCTACACTCTGTAATATCTTGAAAGTTTAGTAGAACTATAAAAAAACTTAAAAAATATGGAGGTTGAGTTATCTATGAGAATAAAAAATGGAGAAATTATTGCATCAAATGTATATAAATAATCCTTGATCAATGTTTGTGGATTGAACTACTCAAAAAATCTCATAATACTTCCTTTAATAGAGTTTGATGCTATATTGGGCATGGATTGTCTATCTTTATACATATCCAACATCAACTATTGGGAAAGGGTGACCACTCTTTACATCCTGATGAATCCTATAATTCTATACTAGTGTAAGAAGGAAAATAAATCTCACTCAGAAACAATGCCTCATGTGTGGATATTATTACTTTTTGAGAATGAATATATAGCTCAAATGATTAAGACTAAGGAGAGGATCATGCTCGAAGACATGCCCATTTGGTGGGACTAAACTGATTTATTCCCTAAATAATTACATCGTCTTCATCCTAATCGAGAGTTTATGTTATTAATTGAACTTATTACCATATCTATACCTATATCAAACAAACCTTATAGAATTACCACTTTTGAGATGGAAGAACTGAAGAAGAAGTTACAAGAGAATCTAGACAAGGGTTTTATATACCTGAGTGCTTCATTGGGGGTGCATTGGTCCTCTTTGTCTAAAATAAGGATAGATCAATGGAACTCTGTATTTTCTATCATGATCTCAACAAAATTATGATAAATAAAAAGTATCGACTTCCTCATGTAGATGACTTGTTCAATCAACTATGTGGGGCCTGATTTTTCTCTAAGGTGGACCTTCAGTTGAGATATCACAAATTATAGGTTAAGAAGGAAGATATACCCAAGACTTTCTTTAGAATTTGGTATGGAAAATATGAGTTCACATTGATTTAATTTTTACTACCTAATTCTCTAGTAATTTTCATAGATTTAATGAATAGATTCTTTAGATTTTACATTAAAAAATTTGTGGTAGTCTTTATTGATGATTATTCTGATTTACTCCAAAAGAAAGGAGGAACACTTGGAGAATTTGAATACTATGATGAAGGATTTTTAGGGGAGAAAATATATGAAAATTATATTAAATTTGAGTTTAGGATGGAGGAATTATCATTCTTGGTGCATCTAATCACTCGTAAGGGAATATCCGTGGACTATTCTATAACAATGATAATCGAAGAGTGGCCTAATTCAACAACTATAATAGAGATATGTAGTTTCCTTTGTCTATATAGGTATCACCAATGTTTTTTGAGATTTTATCATGATATTCAAACCCAATAACTGAGTATACTTATAATACATAAATGTTTTTTTGGACTAGTGAATGTGAATACCACTTCAAAGAGTTGAGAAGATAGGCTTATCATTGCGCCAATACTCACACTACCAAAAAGTGGAAAAATCTTTTTAGTGTACAATGATTCTAAAAAGAATGGATTAGGCTATGTACTAATTAAAAATAAAAAAGTAACAGCCTAAACCTCTAGGCAGTTGGAAATCCATGAGAAAAACTATCCTACGCATGATTTGGAGTTGGCAGTTGTGTTCTTTGCATTGAAAATTTTGAGACATTATTTCTATTGGGAGAAGTGTGATATATGTATTGATTACAAGAGCCTAAAATATATATATAGACAAAAGGATATTTATATACACCATTTGGGATGGATAGAGATCATCATAGATTATGAATACCTAATCGACTACTTTCTTGTTAAAGTGAATAAGGTGGAAGATGCTCTATGTTGAAAAGATCCTACATATTTATCAATAATCAGAGTTGAAAAGGATCCAATATTAATATATTTTAAAACTATATACATGGGAATTATTAAGGAAGGATCATAATAAATCCTTTCTCAAATGATTGATCAACCATCCCTTTTGGAGAAAATAAAAGATGCTCGAAGGAATGACATGAAAATTCCAAAAAGGGTGGAATATATCAGAAATGGTAAATATTATGAGTTTAAGATTGATGATGATGGGTCATAAGACTTAGGTCATTATTATGTGTACAATTTAATCCATAGATAAATAATGATATTCTTAATGACACACATATCTCAACCTTCTCTATTTACCAAGGGAGCACAGATATGGATCGAGATCTCTGAGAGAACTATTGGTGGGACAATATGAAGTAGGAGATCACTAAATATAAATCAAAGTTCCTAGTTGTTAGAAAGTTATGGATAAAAAGAAAACATATAAAGGATAATGTGACCATTATACATACTAACATAGAAGTGGGATAACATCACCATGGACTTCATCAATTGAAATCCAAAGACATCCATAGGAAACAATGCTATATGGGTTGTTGTGGACCATCTTACAAAGACAGCTTACTTTATCACAATTTTAGAGGACTTCTCCCTAGATCAAATTGCATGGATATACATCATATAAGTGGTTGGGCTTCATGGATTACCATTATCAATTTTCTCTGATCGAGATTTGAGATTCACCTTCATATTCTGGAAAAGTCTTCAACATGCTCTAAACACTTAGTAAAAATTTATTACGACCTTTAATCCTCAAAATGATGGACGATATGATAGAAATATTTAGACATTGAAAGAAATTTTGAGATCATGTTCTATGGACATCAAGGGAGGATGAGACCAACATCTTCCTCTTTTCAAGTTCTCTTACAAAAATATTTTCCACTTGAGATTCCAAATGGCTCCATATAAATCCCTTTATGGGAAAAGGTGCAGAACATCAACATGCTGGGATGATGTCAGTGAACATAAGTTGCTAGGACCTAAAATGGTTGATAAAATATTGGAGAAGGTGAATACAATTCAGCAGCACATCAAGATATCCCAACGCAGATAGAAGACTTATATGGAAAGTCGTTGATAATACATGGAGTTTAAGGTTGGAGACATGGTATTCATCCATATATCTCAATGGAAGAAGTTTCTGAGATTTTGGAAGGTAGGAGAATTAAGTACCAGGTACATCATCCCATTCAAGATTCTTGATCAAGTCAGTGCTGTGTCTTATAGACTAGAAATTACACCTACCATATCTCAAGTAAACAATGTTTTACATGTATTCCTTTTGAGGAAGTACATACCAAATCCATCACATATAATAAATTCATAGGTGGTGCGATTGGAAAATGATCTCTCTTATTATGAACAACCAAGGAAGATCTTGGACAATAGAGAAAAAGTTCAATGCAACAAGACTACATAGCTGGTCAAAGTACTAGGAAAAACCATAAGTATAAAGATGAAACATGGTAACCTGGGGAAGTGATAAAGGAGAGGTACCCTAACATGTTTTCACCTTAGAATGTAAAACTGAAATTCTGAGGGAGAAATTTCATTGGGGGGGGGAGAATGTAATTTTCCAAACTTTTATCAATGAAATTCACTTATTATAATTAATTTAACACAGATAATGATATAGAGAAAACAATACATTCTTTATAAAATATAAATGAATGAAATAAGATTCATTTCAAGAAGTTAATGAACTTATACTAAAGGAATGGTGACATGACCTTTTAAATAGGAACATAACCATTCAGAATAGAAATATGACTAATAAAATAGTAACATAAACTTTGAATTTTTAATTAAAATTTAATCATCTAATGAATGATAATATGATATAATTATATAATAGTTTATGTAAACAGATATTTAAAACATTATTTATTAATTGTTGGTGTATTTATAAAGCACAATTGATTATTTTAAATTTTATAATTAATATAATGATTTAATAAAAAAATTATTTTCATGAAATATATTAATATTTTTTTTATTTTGATGTCTTATTAACATAAGATAATTTTATCAGAACTTAAGAAAATTTTCAAGATGTTATAAAATAAGTTATAATTTTTAAACATTATTTTTTAATATATAGTGATTTTATTTAAAAATTTGAATTATCCTATTTAGAAAAATATTTTCATAAAATGGAGTTTATTTTTTGTATTCCACACATAAATAATTGGTTATTTTTATTTTTGGGCATTTTTCTAAAATAGTTTAATTTTTAATGAATAGTCAAATACAATATTTATGGTATAAATACACTATAATATAAATAAACAATTCATTGAGTCATCACTGATGTATGAACCATAATATCAAACTTCCCTTATTAATTTTAATATATTAAGTGATAATTATAATCTATTCATATTCTTTAATGAAAATAATAAACTAATGAATAAAATAATGTTAAAACACTCCTCTCCTCCTCTATAAATACCACCCATCACCTACTCTTTCCCTAAAAACTCTCATGCTTTAATATATGTCCAAATTCTACTAAAATGACTTTAAAATCCCCTTCCCTACATCTAATATCTATTAGTATCATCAAAAGACCCATCCTAGATTCTTTAAGGAGGATCTCAAAGAGGAGAAATAAAGCGGTAAAACCCTCTTTCCTTTTCTTTTAATTTCATTTCAATTTCAATTATTTTTTACCCTCTTCTCATATCCCATTATGAAAATGGAATAATGGATCTAGTGTAATTTATATGCTATAATTATACCATGTTAATTGAATAAACCTCATCATAATCCTTTATCTCACTCTTTTAAGTATGAAATCATTGCCTACGATGTGTCAATTTACCAACATCATGGACGATGCATTTTATTTTCATTTAATGCCTTTCAAGATGTCCATAAAACATCAATAATTGTTGGAACATAAGTTATAATGTAATAAATAACCCATTTTATGTTTTGGAACTAACATATATACATGATATTAAATTATATTACAAAACTAGAACATAATGATCGAAAGCCACCAAAATTAACCTAAACGACTATCATTATCTTTTATTTGATGATTAATCCAAATATCATACAACCAAAAGATTAATAATAATGTTTAGTATTATGTATTTTTATAAATAACATATAATTCCAATTTTGGAGAATTATAACAACTCTACATGAACTTATATACTCATATACAAGTGAACCGATTGTGAAATCCAAGAAAACAATCGCATATGGATAATAAAATTTAACTCTATAACTCATCATAATGGACAAGAATGAAATTAATAAAATTAAAATTAATAAAATAAATGTAATATAGGTTATTTAATTATTAATTAATGAACTTAATTTGATTTTCTAGGAAATTAAATAGAAGCGAAGAACCACGTCGAGCTTAAGTTAATGGATTCTACCCGAACCTCCCTTTTTTTCCTTAGGGATACTCTTTATCTCTCTTAATCCAAATGTAATTATTCTTTATTTTTATTAAAATTGTCTATATTATGTATATATGTTCCAAAAATCATGTTTCCAGATCAGATCATCCTTCTTTAATGGGAAATACATATTTTAATAAGGTTCCTTTCTCAATCCCTCTTAATAAGCAAGCCCGATTTAAGGGAAATTTATGATTTCTTACCCATTTTCAAGTGAAATAATTAATATATTTTCTCCACCATATATTTACTAAAAACACTAATATTTTCAAGAAATAAATATTGGTTCATTTTATTTTTGAAAAAAAATTTATTTTCCATATTAAATTCTCTTTAATATTTTCCTTAAACTGCACTAAAATGTTTTATTTCTAAAAGGATCTTAAATACTATTTTTATATGATTTCACTTAATTTTAATGTAACTTATCATGATATATTCCTATTTCCCATTTTTAATGTCCATTTTTTATTTAAATCCATTATTTCATTGACCCTTTTTTGATACACCCATTTATTACAAATTATGACATGATTATGATACCCATTTCTTTCCCTGGTTAACCCTTATGTTTATTTTTTTCTTGTGGAACACATATTCATGTAAAGTTTATGGTGGGTGCACCAAGATAGTGTTCTAATACATTTTTTAATGTTTAGTATCATGATATATCATATTGGGAGAGAAAGTGAACCTGATTCCTTTATGGGACTTTGTTCACCATGTGGTATAGTTTTGGTAGATAGTCTTGTCTCATGTTTATGTCATGTTATATGTTGTTTCCACATTCCTATGATACCATGATTATATGTTACTATGTTATATATTATATTATTCCATATGTTTATTTATGATCCTTTCCTTTTATGACATCATGTTATGCCTTCTAGCCGATGTGATGTGTTTTTTTCATATGCTTACTCCCATAATGGGATTTTTAGATCATCTCTTTGGTTCATGTATTCATCAGTCTATAATATTTTTATATAGGATATAAATATAAGTTAGGAGATATTTGTTAATGATTAATTAATTATGTTTTATTATATTTCCATGTTTCTAGTTTTATGTAACTAATCTCCAAAAGAAACTATACTTCACGATCCATGGCTTGAAAATTGATGTTTAATCACGAATAAAATCATGTTATAATATCTGCAAAAGGATATGGTCATTATAGTTGGTATCAGAGCAATGTCTAGTTATTTTTGGATATTAGGACTACAAAAAATATAGAAAAAGACTTAGGGAGAATAATACGTATAAGAAAACATCGCTAAATATTGGTTAGTTAGAGTATGCAGTTTATCAAGTAAATACATATTTTTCTTGATAATACAAGTGGAAAAGGTTATATCACCTATGTACCTATGAGTAAAAACTCTGACAAGGGGTTCTATACCTGAATTAGAGTATCCCAGTACATGATAACAAGACTTATTATGCACATAGTTTGACACTATCTGGGTATAATCTTTGGTAAATTCATAAACTCAATAAAAACCATTTTTAATGGGAAAATGAAAAAAAGAATATATGTTAGGAAACAGATCATGAATAACCTAGATTTAAACCTTGGGAATCAAATGTAATTATATAATTTTCCATTACAAGTCTATTATTTTATGTTCAATTTTTATCTTTTTATATATTTATTAGCTAAGTATTCAAACACCCTAATTGTACTTTCTTGGTCTTAGTTAAGTGAGATAAATAGAAGAACACATTCCAACAATAAATATGATAGAAAATGTGATAATTTCCCTAATGATATGCCAAATATAATGGGAAGGGGTTCTTAAAACATCATGATAGTACTTTTTCAACTAGTTCAAGTTATGAATAATAACATGAATCGCATGGTACACTTTAATTATTCAAAGAAATATAAAGTTTCCATCAAATCATTCATGTGAAAGAATCCTCCCATGTTTAGTGGATCTTTCAATCCCCTCATTGAGAAACAATGGATTAATTCCATTGAGAAGATATTCTATATCCTTAAATTCTCCAAAGAAGATAAATTTATTATGGAATTATATGATTTTTGTTGAGGAAGCTAATAAGAGGTGAACATTTATGAAGAACACAAATCCCAAGGAAGAAATTTTTTCCATGGAATGGAAATATTTCCAGAAAAATAATTTTCCATAAATATTTTCCTCAAAATCTATGTCATAATATGGAAAAGGAATTCCTTAGACTGAAGTAAAAGGATGATGTGTCTATCATGACATATGAAGAAAACATGACAATGATTTCAATATATTCCTCTAGATTTGTCAGGAACACCGAATGAAATATGGATATCTTCAATAGTAGACTAAAGATGAGTCTATGAAAAACATTAGTGATTCGGGACTTTTATAACTATTAATAGATTTTCCGTTGTACCCTTAAGGTTGAAATGAAGACCAGGGACTCTCAATGGTCTCATGGTCTTGGAGACAAAAAGTGGAATATGGAGTTTAATATGGGTGACAAATAAGATGATGTAAAGATGACCCTACATCCATTGGGTAAAAGGTTTGGGAAAAATAAACATAGAAATTTATTAAAGGGAACCAAGAGATGCAACAAATATGGTAGAGAGAGGAATATGGCTAATAACTATTAGAGGGATATGAAGAATCCCACTAATGTGAATGAAAAAATAATGGTTCAAATTAACAATCATCATGTAGAGCAGGGTTTCAACTATAAGGAAGGTGGGAATTTCAAAAACCAATGCCTTAAGCCTAGGGTAGTTAAGGGAAATCAACAACAACCTCTAATGAAATAGAGAATGGAGTATGATATCACTAATACTGAGGTGGACCCTAGAAATTATGTGGTAACAAGTATGCTAGATATTATTTTTTGAATAGAAAATTTAATATTTTATTATGGTTCTACACATTTTTTAATATCTTGAAGGTTTAATAGAAATATTAAAACAACAACTCAAAATATTGAGGGTGAGTTATCTTTATGAATATAAAATGGAAAAATTATTGAATCAAAAGTATATAGATACTCCCCGATTAATGTTAGTGAAAAAAACCTGTTAGAAAATATCATCTTACTTCATTTGGTGGAGTTTGATGATATATTAGGACTGGATTGGAATCCTTTATACAAATCCAACATCAACTATTGGGAAAGGGAGATAACTCTTCACATCCCGAATCATCCTCCAATTCTATACAAGTTTAAGGAGAAAATTAATAATCTCTCAGAATAATTGACTCAAGTGTGAATATTATTGACTTATGAGAAATGATATCTAGATCAAATTATTGAGACCAAGGAGAGGATCATTCTCGAAGACATGTGCATTGTGATGTATTACACTTATGTATTCACAATTTAATTTCTTAGTCATCCTATTAAATGTGAGGTTGAGTTCTCAATTAAACATATTCCTAGATATTTACGTATATCAAATACCGGTTATATAATGTCCATTATTGATCTAGAAGAACTGAAAAAGTAGTTACAAGAGAATTTGGAAAAGGGTCTTATATGCCTGAGTGCTTCATTGGGGGGTGCGCTAGTCCTCTTTTTTAAGAAAAGGGATGAATCAATGTTCTTCTGTATTGGCTATCATAAGCTCAAAAATATCATTATAAAGAAAATGTATCCAATTATTTATATTGATGACTTGTTCAATCAAATACATGGGGCCATGTTTTTCTCAAAGGCAGACCTTCATCCGGGATATCAAAAATTAAAGGTGATGATGGATGATATTCCCAAGACTACCTTTCAAATGTGGTATGAAAAATATGAGTTCATAGAAAATCAGTTCGAACACACAAATTATCCATTAATTTTCATGTATTTAATGAATAGTCTCTTTAGATATTATCTTGAAACATTTTTGGTAGTATTTATTAATGACATTCTAATTTAATCCAAAATAATGGAGGAACACGAGGAGCATTTGAATACTATGTTGAAAAATCTGAAAAGGTATATACTCTATGAAAGGTACATTAAATTTGAGTTCTAGATGGAGGAAGTATCATTCTTGGGGAATGTAATCACTACTAAAGGAATATCTGTGGACCCTTCCAAGAAGAAGGTAATCAAAGAGTGGCCCATGCCAAAAACTCTAGCAAATATTTGTTGGTTCCTTAGTTCATATGGGTTTTACCGATGAATTTTGAATAAAATATCATGATTATCGAACCCAATAACCAAGTTTACCCAAAAGGGAGAATATTTTTCTAGACTAGTGAATGTGAAGACTACTTCAATGAGTTGAAAATGAGGATTTCATTACGCCAATACTGACACTATCGAGAAGTGGACAACTCTTTTTAGTGTACATAGATGATTCAAATAATTTCTTAGTTTTTTAGTGATGAAAAATGATAATGTGACATCCTACACCTCATGTAAGTTGAAAATTCACGAGAAAAAATTTCATACGAACGATTTGGAGTTGGTAGCTCTGATCTTAGTGTTGAAAATTTAATGATATTATCTCTATGGGGAGAAGTGTGAAATATATACTGATCAGAAGATCCTCAAATATATATTCACATAGAAGGAAAATAATATGTTCCAGAGATGATGGTTATAGATCATAAAAGACTACGACTGCTTGATCCATTACCATTCTAGAAAATAAAATAAGGCGCTGGATCCTCTACGTAGAAAAGATCCCATATATTTATGAATAACGAGAATTGAAAAGGATCCAATCATCTTATATTTTCAAAGGATGGACATGGTAATCCTTAAGGAAGGTTAATAATCAATCCTTTCTCAAATGATTTACTCAACCATCCCAATTGGAGAAAATATATGATGCTAAAAGGAATGATATTTAAATTTAAAAAGGGATGGTAGCTATCAGAAATAGGAAATCCTATGAGTTCATGATCGATGAGGACGAATTCATAAGATTTGGGTCATTATTATGTGTACCATATGATCCAGATAGAAAAATAATGAACTTATGAATGATGTACATAGATCAACCTTCCCTATTCACCCATGAAATACAAATATGTATCGATATCTCTATGATAACTATTTGTGGGATAATATGAATAAGGATATTGCTGAATATACATTGAATTTTCAATTATGTCATCAAGTGAAGTTTTAAAGGAAAAAGTCTATGTGGATTATAAAACCATTATCCATAAAATCATGGAAGTTGTAGAACATCACCATTTACTTTGTCACTGGACATTCAAATACATCTATTAGAAAAAATTCTATATGGGTTTTTATAGATCATCTTACAAAGACAACTCACTTTATTGAAATTTCAGAGTAATTCTCCTAGTATTATCTTATATGGATATCGATAAGATAAGTGGTAAGGATTTATGGAGTTCCACTATCTATTGTATATAATATAGATATGAGATTAACTTCCATGTTCTGGGAAAGTCTTTAATGTGCTCAGAACACTGAGTTAAACTACAATATGACTTATCATCCTCAAAATGATAGACAATCTGAGAGAACTATTCATACATTGGAAGAAATTTTGAGAGCATGTTTTATGGAATTAAAGGGAGGATATGACAAACATCTTCTTATAGTCGAGTTATATTAAAAAAATATTTTACAATCAAGCATAAAAATGGATCCATATAATTCCCTTTACGGGAAAAGGTGTAGAACACCAGAATCCTGGGATGAAGTCGGTGAATGTATTATTCTAGCACTACTAGAAATGAAAGGTATACCAACAGTTGAAAACCATTGGTATAGGCTGTAAAACCTTTGGTATGAATTATACCAACAGTTTTACAAACCGTAGCCAAGTAAGCCGTGACAATAGACATATACAAATGGTTTCAAAGAAACCATTGGTATATGTGAATAAATCTACACTATACCGGTAATGACCCAAAGTTTCATTAATGGAAATCCCTATTGATCTAATTAAATGTCTCTTTATGTTTATATAAAATGTCAACTTCTTTGGTTCTATGTTAAGAATTTTGACCGTTGCTAATATAGCCATTGAATAGTGATCACATGATTAGTATAAATATAGGACTTTAGCAAATCCAATTTACTCAGACAAAGGAAGCGATGACCTCATCCAGTAGAATTTCCCCATACGAATCCCATTTTTCGGAGCTCGGAAAAAAGGTTGTGTCTTTGGGATTTTCCCTTGACCAAGCCCAAGCTGAGCTTCACCATGTTAAGCTCGAACGGGACCGTCTACGGGAGAAGTGGAAGTTGATAGAAATTACCACTCGGGCGATGTTATCTGAGCCACCCCAAGAGTCTGTCACCATCTCACACCTTACCATTAGGTCTTATGTGGCTGTTTTAAGGGGTTATGTAACAAATAAGTAGTACTATGTTCATGTACATAATTTTTGTATATAATAATGAATATAATTTCTATTCATTTTTGATACATTATAAATAGTTCTTAGAGTACAAATAGTGTTTTTAATTATTATTTAATTAAGAAATATATTTTATTAAATTAATGGATTTTGGAATTAAATATTATTTTAATAAAATATTATTTTTATTTTTAAATTAATTTTTGTTAAATATAAATGTTCATATAATTTTATGAATGAAATTATAATTTTTATTAAGGTTTGAAAAGCCATTTCTGTCAAAACACGTGAATTTTCGATAAATGACGGTTTTTATTTTAAATGTTAAAATTAACATATTTAGAAAATTATTTAGACAAGATAAATGTTATTTCTAGAATCCGGACGTCGAAATTATCCAATGGTGAATTTTTCATAATTTTCTGAGACAGTCAAAATTTTGGGTAAAAATTAAATACCGTTTAAATATATAATGTGTTTTATGACATCACAATGACCCAATAATGTTGTAATAAAATACTATAATCTTTATTTTCGGCCAATATATGTTTTACCATTGAAATAATGTGATTTTGGGTTTTTTTGAATTACTTTTCAAAGCATTAATGGACCCCTCAAGACTTATTCAACACCTTGCCTTTTTAAATTAATTTCCATTGGAGTGTGACTCACCTCCACATAAGAAACACTAATATTTTAAGAATTTAGGAATTTGGCCTTATAAAAAATTGTTTTCCTCTTCCCTTTTCCAAAAACCATGGGAAAAAACCATGGGATGGTTTGGGTTTTGGATTAATTTAATGTAAGGGGACCCAAACCTAAATAATAAAGAATTCCCCCACCTTTCCTATATAAACCCACCCAAGATCCCACTTCCTCTTCACTCAAAGCCTTTGGAGTTCGTCCAAACTCTTCCCAACTCTCTCTAGAATCCTCCCATGGTGCCCCAAGCTCCCAAGAAGCCTCTCACCAGCCTCTCTCTAGCCTTTGGAAGCACACTTCCAAGTAAGGGTTTTTTCTTCATTTCTCATTTTTGTCAATTTTTGTTAAGTTGTATTTCCCATTTAATTTAAATTATGAATGTTGGGGTATAGTTTCTCACCTCCCCCATACTTCCCTCTTATTGTTTGAGTGATTGGATACCCCTTTCTCTATCAATAAATGCCTCCCATGTACACCCATTACAATGCCAAAATTCCGAAAGGAACTTCTCTCTATTCTTTTACATTCAAGCAATAATTTTGTATCCTGAATATAAATTCCATTACAATTGTTGGGAAATGTATCTATATGGCCTACTTACTGTCCATTACATGTAAATATTATGAGTAACCCCTTTCTCTCTTATCAACCTTTTTTATGAATTCTTATGTCACGCCGTTACGCTGCCGAAATCGCACCGATTTTCTAAGCCAATGCCATTGTGTAGTGGATACCATGCCCATTTATCCATCAAGGGTATCCACCTTTATGCACCTTTACTTATTGATTACAACGTTTCATATATTAATTCCAAATTACTTTATCATGGAATAAATGATTATCTTTTATGAATCCATGTTTTATGATCCATGTGGCACACTTATGCATGAAATGAAAGTTTAAGAAGGGTACACCCTTATAGCACTCCAATTCATTGGGTAAAGTATAGTATCATGATACGTCATGTGCAATGAGTGTTGACTCATACTAATTCATGTGCAATGATGGTTTACTCGTGCTTTATGTGCAATGAAGATTTACTCATGCTCCATGTGCAATGAGCCTTGACTCATGTTAATTCCATGTTAAGTGTTGTTGCCACATTTCCATGTTATGATTATCATGCTTTATCATGCCTTTAGGTTAATGTTTATTTTATGACCAATTGATATGCCTATTGTCTAACATTTTTTGTACTCCTCATGTTATTCCATGTGTACTCCATTACTGGGATTTATAGGTCCCCTTTTCTTATGCATGTCCTCAGGCTATCCCATGCAATGCTAAGTACGAGGGAATGTAGTGGTCATGTAAAGGAAGTTTTCAATAAAGATGTTGTATTTCATGTTTTAAGTTTTTATGTAATGATCCTAATCCCCAAAGACACTAAAGCTCTCGATCTTCTTTGTTGTATCAAGTGAAGTTTTATGTAATAAATCATGTTTAAGTTGTAATAAAATGCAGGGTTGTCATAATACCAACAGTTTGATGTAAACCGTTGGTATAGAGGTGAGATATCCCAATTACCAATGGTTCTCTTAGAACCATTGGCAAAAATTCCATACAAAACCTATACCAATGGTTTAAAACTGTTGTGTTAGTCTTAGCTCTATAATTCACACAACATCCTGCTGCTATGTGAATTGTACAACAGTAAATGCAGGATCACAAAATAAGGATACATATTACAATAATCAATTATGAATACAATACATTAAAAACTAAATACGTAATTATATGTGATACAAAATTAAGAATACATACAAAATTTCATTTTGTATAACACATACATAATTGAGTTCAGAAATTAGAAGCTAATAACCCAAAATAAGGAAAAGAATAAATGAATTCAACCAAACACAAATATAATGTACCATGGTTTGGGGTTGGTGCCTTTGAAATTATTGATGATGATAATGGGTGTGTATCAATTAGCTTGTGTGACTTAGGGAAAATAGTTGTCCTTGGCGTATTAAATGTCATGTGTTTTAGAATAGGGGTAGGAGTTCCTCACATGAGAAGTGGATTGTGTGAAGTTGGACCATGGATCGTTATGCTAAAGTATCAACACAATCTGAATACATTTGGTCAGTTTTCCATATGCCAATTGTTTCTACTTAAAATGATGTACATTTTAAACAAAAGTGAGACAAGTAGAGTGATACCGCCCACACTGTGCCCCAGATTGAGGTGGGGTGGACTCGTACATTTCACATATGACCCATGGATCGTTTCCCTAAATTATCAACATAATCCGAATGCAATTGGTTGGTTTTCCGTATGCCAGTTGTCA
This sequence comes from Viscum album, assembly GCA_963277665.1. NCBI lineage: Eukaryota > Viridiplantae > Streptophyta > Magnoliopsida > Santalales > Viscaceae > Viscum > Viscum album. Next base: position 1,417,817,322 of record OY728160.1, read on the forward strand.
TTTTCACTTAAAATGTTGTCCATTTAAAATAAAATGACACACTTTGAGTGGTACCGGCCACATTGGGCCTCATATTGAGTCTCGGTTGACTCTTCCACATCATAAATGGCCCATGGATCATTGTTCTAAAGTATCAACACAATTCGAATACGTTTGGTCTATTTTCCATATGTCATTTGTTTTTACTTAAAACAATGTCCATTTTAAACAAAAGAGAGACACTTAGAGTGATACCATCAACACCATGCCTAAGATTGAGGATGGGTTGTTTCATATAAAACACAAATGACCCATGGATCATTTTACTAATGTATCAACACAATCCAAATGCGTTTGGTCAGTTTTCCATATGCCAATTGTTGTTTTCAATTAAAATTATGATCATTTCAAATAAAGGTGAGACACTTTGAGTGGTACCGGGAACACCGTGCCTCATATTGAAGCAGGGTTGACTTTAACATGTCAAAAATGACCCATGTATCATTGTAATAAAGTATGAACACAATCTGAATGCGTTTGGGTGGTTTTCCATATGCCAGTTGTCGTTTTCATTTAAAATGTTGACCATTTCAAATAAACGTGTGACAATTTGAGTGGTACCAGGCACACCACACCTCAGATTGAGGTGGGGTTGACTTGTACAGATCAAAAATGACTCATGGATCTATTTCCTAATGTATCAACACAATACAAATGCATTTGGTCAGTTTTCCGTATGCCAGTTTTGTTTTCACTTAAAATGTTGTCCATTTCAAATAAAAGTGACACTTTGAGTGGTACCGGCTAAACCGAGCCTTGGATTGAGGCTCGATTAACTCGTAAAAGTCATAAATGACCCATGGATCGTTTGTCTAAAATATCAACACAATCTGAATACATTTGGTCGATTTTTCATATGTCAGTTTTTTTACTTAAAATAGTGTCCATTTTAAACAAAAGAGAGACACTTAGAGTGCTACCGGCCTCACCGTGCCTCAGATTGAGGCGGTGTTGAATCATACACAACACAAATGAACAATGAATCTTTTTTCCTAATGTATCAACACAATACGAATGTGTTTGGTCGGTTTTCCGTATGCCAGTTGTTGTTTTCATTTAAAATGTTGATCATTTAAAATAAAGGTCACACACTTTGAGTGGTATCGGGAACACTACGCCTCAGATTGAGGAAAGTTTGACTTGTACACGTCAAAAATGACCCATGTATCTTTTTCCTAAAGTTTCAACAGAATCCGAATGCTTTTGGTTGGTTTTCCGTATGCCAGTTTTTGTTTTCATTTAAAATGTTGATCATTTCAAATAAAGGTGTGACACTTTTAGTGGTACGGGGCACACCACACCTCCGATTGAGGAGGGATTGACTCATACACATCAAAAATGACTCATGGATCTTTTTACTAAAGTATCAAAAGAATCTGAATTCATTTGGTTGGTTTTCCGTATGGCAGTTGTCATTTTCACTTAAAATGATGTCCATTTCAAATAAAAGCGAGACACTTTGAGTGGTACCGGCCACACTGGGCCTCAGATTGAGGCTTGGTTGACTCGTACATGTCATAAATGACCATGGATAGTTGTGATAATGTATCAACACAATCCGAATAATTTTTTTCAATTTTCAATATGACATTTGTTTTTACTTAAAATAGTGTCCATTTTAAACAAAAGAGAGACACTTAGAGTGCTATCGGAGACACCGTGCCTCTTAGTGAGGCGGGGTTGACTCGTACACGTTATAAATGAACCATGGATCATTTTCATAATATACCAACACAATCCAAATGTGTTTGGTCTGTTTTTCGTATGCCAGTTGTTGTTTTCATTTAAAATTTTGATCATTTCAAATAAAGGTGAGACACTTTGAGTGGTTCTGGGCACAATGCACCTCGGATTGTGGCGAGGTTGACTCGTACATGTCACAAATGACCCATGATTCATTTTACTAAATTATCAACAGAACCCGATTGCGTTTGGTTGGTTTTCCATATGCCAGTTTTTGTTTTCATTTAAAATGTTGATCATTTTAAATAAAGGTGTGACACTTTGATTGGTACCAGGCACACCGCACCTCCGATTGAGGCAAGGTTGACTCGTACACATCAAAAATGACTCATGTATCATTTTCCTAAAGTATCAACAAAATCAGAATACATTTGGTCAATTTTCAATATGTCAGTTGTTTTTACATAAAATGATATCCACTTTAAACAAAAGAGAGACACTTAGAGTGATACCGGCCCCAACATGCCTCGAATTGAGGCAGGGTTGACTCATACACGTCACATATGACTCATAGATCATTTTCCTAAAGTATCGGCAAAATCCTAATGAATTGTTTCAGTTTTCCATATGCCAGTTGTAGTTTTCACTTAAAATGATGTCCATTTTAAACAAAAGATAGAAATTTAGAGTGGTACCAGTCACACTGAGCCCTGTATTGATACGGGGTTGACTCGTACACATAAAAAATGTCCCATGAATCTTTTTCCTAAAGTATCAACACAATCTGAATGCATTTGGTCAGTTTTCCGTATGCCAGTTGTTGTTTTCATTTAAAATGTTGATCATTTCAAATAAAGGTGTGACACTTTGAGCGGTACTAGGCACAATGCCCCTTAGATTGAGGTAGGGTTGACTCATACACATCAAAAATGACTCATGGATCGCTTTCTTAAAGTATCAACACAATCCGAATGCGTTTGATTAGTTTTCCATATGCCAGTTATTGTTTAAACTTAAAATGTTGTCCATTTCAAATAAAAGTGAGACACTTTGAGTGGTATCGGCCACACCAGGCCTTGAATTGTGGCGGGGATGACTTGTACACGTCACATATGACTCATTTATCATTTTCCTAAACTATCAACATAGTCTGAATGCGTTTGGTAGGTTGTCCATATGCCAGTTGTTGTTTTCACTTAAAATGATGTCCATTTTAAACAAAAGAGAGACACTTAGAGTAGTACCGGCCACACCGTGACTCAGAATGAGGCAGGGTTGACTCATAAACATCGAAAATGACCCATGGATCATTTTAATATGATATATCTTCAAAAAAAAGCAACAATTATAGAAAATGAAAAACATATGAAAATGGATTTTACCTTTGAGTGGTTTTCTTCTTCTTAAATATAAAGAGAAATTTTGATGATGCATGGTATGAAACTAAATTTTAAAATGGGGTATGGAAACTGACCCATGGATCCATGGTTGTTACAAAATGAGTAATGTAAGGAACTCTTTACTTGATTTAAAATTCAAGAAAAACTGAAATGATCAGAAGTTCAACTTGTGATAGTGTAGAAGTATTGAACTGTAAGTTTATTGACCTTAGTGAGAATAATATTACTGTTCTTAATACTATGAACACTAAATGGTACAAGTATGGTGCGATAAATTGATCATAGTAGGATTCCACCACATCGTGCCTCAGATTGAGGCGGGGTTGACTCATACACATAAAAAATGACCAATGTATCATTGACCTAAAGTATCAACACAATCCAAATATGTTTGGTCAGTTTTTCATATGTCAGTTGTTGTTTTCACTTAAAATATTGTTCATTTCAAAAACATTGAGACACTTAGAGTGATACCAGCCACACCGTGCATCAGATTGAGGAAGGGTTGACTCGCACACATCAAAAATGTTGTCCTGGGTACCCGGTTTCCTGTGGGATGTGGCACAGTTTCACTGAACTATGTGCCAACCATGAACCACATATTTGTGGTTAAAAATAATATATTTTACCCAAAAACACTGAAGTAAATACAAGGTAAGAATATAATACCAAAAAAATATAAAAATTACCTCATAATTAAATAATGGTTGTGACACTTGGCCAACCATGAACCCACCTGGACAGCCTAGCACCCCACCTGGATACCCCCCCACCACACCCCATCTCCCAAACCATCCCCCACCCCACCTGCACATCCCCCCTCTTCACCCTAAAATAATTAAATTGAAATTAAAAATACCTAAAATATGATTTTTTTTCTTCAAGAAAACACAAATATTATGCCCCTACTCCAAATGCTAAAAACGATGACATATTTTTTGCAATTCCGATGTTGTTTAGAACCTTCAAGGATAAAGAAAATCAAGTTTTCCTATGTAATAAGACTCTGCGGAGTGTTCTAAAATTAAATATGTGGGTTTAGAAAAGAAAATTAATGTGTTAGAAGTAGGATTTTCATGGAGGGTTTTGAAATTTCTAATTAAATAGCTCCAACTCATATAGAAGATAAAGATTTCAGAATATCCTATAACCAACATATAATTGTAAATGAAGAGATGCCTCAAAGTGGTGTTAAATGAGGATAATTGAATTTGAAACCCAACAAGGGAGGTATCGGGAGAACACCCTAATGGATTAATAATTACTAAGGAAATCTATTAATGATACTGACATGAATCACCATTTATATATTTACATTGGTTTTATTGATGGATAATTATCTTCTTCTTCATGTTTGGAGTTGGGTTGTCCTCAAAACACTGAATGGGGTTCCAATCTATAGTTCTGAGAATATATTATCCTAATCTATGAAGCTTTCACCCGTAAACATGACAACTTTATATCAGTGTATTCTTGAATTTCATGATATTTATGGGATATGTGTTTTGTGAAAAGCCTATGCATTATAGGGATGTTCATAAATGATGGTTTTTTTCCATATGTGTATGGAATTCAATAACGAGGATGGGTTCTTCCATTTAACCAATGTTATAGTGTATGTTTAGGATGATTTCTTGCATTTAACCAGTGTTTTAATTTATGTTTTTGGTGAGGTGAGTTAGAAACCAGGTTAGGAATGTCATTAGAACATGGGTACTTCCATTTAACCATGTAGTATTGGATTTCAGGGATGAAAGTGTTTTGGGTGAGCTAATTACTACCCACTCTATAGTATGGACAACACATCATATGGGCATACCCATGAAACAAAGGAATGTTTAAATGGGACGTTTTCAGTACCCCATTTGGCCAAACATACTTTTCACCATAAGGGATTGACCATGTATATTTACATGGCTATCCAAGTCATGTACTTTTTGTACAATCCCAGGACACTGGATTATCTTAGATACCATGTAATCCCTTATACAAACCATGTGAACCCTTATACCATATATTCATTATTACAAACATTAAAAACAACTTATTAAACAACATAATTTGTAAAAGATAACAAAATTGAACATAAATCAGTAATACTATTGGATATATCATGTAAAGTGAAGGCATACTATCTTACATCCAAAATGGACACCCACAACCGTGATTAATGTTTATAGAGCTCTCCTTTATGCCAGATCAAAAGAGAAAAAAAATAGTTGCAGAACAAAAAAACCAAGGTATAAAAAATAGTTTCAGAACAACAAAACCAAGGTATCACTTACTGATTTGAAGTTTAGAAGAAAACATTTCCTTGATTAAAGATGGATCAATTAGTGGAAGAAGTTTGGAAGGCTGGGGAAGAGGGAGATTCGATTTAGGGAACCAATCGAGCAGAGAGTAACCTAAAATCGAGCAGAGGGGGAATTGGTTGCCTAACCTTCATTTAGGGGAAAACATTTCCAGAAGTTTCTAAAAACCATTGGGAATGTATGTATAGTAAGGCCTATACCAATGGTTTGTAAAAAACATTGGTAAAAAGAGGAAACATAAGGCCTATACCAACGGTTTAATCAAACTGTTCGTATACATAGCCATTCCCAACAGTTTATCTAAACCTTTGGGATATAAACATTGTTAAAAGTGGGATTTCTAGTAGTGTAGGGCTAGAAATGGTTGTAGAAATGGTGGAAAAGGTGAATAACATTCAGCAGCACATCAAGGCATCCAAAATTCTACATAGGAGTTATGCAGAAAATGTTTTTCAAGACCTAGAATATAAGGTTGGAGACATGGTATTCCTCTATATATCTTCATGGAAGAAGTTCTTGAGATTTGGGAAGAAATGAGAATAGAGTCCTAAGTAAATAATCCCTTTAAAGATTATTGGTCGAGTTAGAGATGTGGCCTATCGACTAGAAATTCCACCTACCATGACTTAAGTACACATTGTTTTTCATATATTCCTTTTCAAGAAGTACATATAAAATCCCTCACATGTACTAAATTCAGAGGTGGTATAGTTAGAAAATGATGTCTCCTATTAGGAACAACCGGTGATGATCTTTGACCATAGATACAATGTTATACACAAAAAGACTACTCATCTTGTCAATGTACTGTGGTGAAACCATAGGTATGAAGAGGCAAAATTGGAACCCAAGGAAGCAATGAAGGAGAAGTATCTACACCTATTTTAACCATAGAATGTAAAAAAGATATTCCAAGGGTGAAAATTCATATGGGGGAATAATTTAACAAACGAATATTATATCAATGAAATTCCATTATTATAATTATTTTATCACATAAAATGATATAGATAACAAAATAAAATCTTTATAAATTAATAATTAAGGAAATAAAAGTCAATTCTAGAAGTTATGGAACTTATATTGAAGGAATAATGACTTGACTCATTGAATACTTACATAATCATTAGGAATAGAAATATGAAATATATAATAGTAACCTCACCTTTGAAAGTATAAAAAATTCCAGCAACTTATGAATGATAATATGATATAATTATATCATAGTTTAAGGGAATATATATTTTATAAATTCTTAATTACGTGTTAGTGTTTTTATAAAACATAAATTATTATTTACAATTTTATAATTAATATAACAATTTAATAGAAAATTTATTTTAATTATATATATTTATATTTTATTATTTTGATGTCTTATTAATGTAATATAATTTTATGATATCATAACTACCTTTTCAAGGTGTTATAAAACTTGTTATAATTTTAAAATTGGTCTTTTTCAAATAAATGGGGATTTTATTCAAAAATTTAAAATATACTTTTTAAAAAATTATTTTCATAAAATGGTGTTAATTTATTGGATTATACATGTTTAAAATTTGTTATTTTTAAATTTTTGTATTTTTCTAAAATAGTTCAATTTTTTTTGAATAGTGATATAAAATAGTTTGTGGTATAAATAGATTATAAGATAAATACAATATTCCATGAGTCATCACTGAGGTGAGAACCATAATCTCAAATTTACCTTATTTATTTTAATATATTTTGAAAGAATTCTTAACTATTCATAGTCTTGAGAAAAAATAAAAAACTAATGAATAAAATAATGAGAAAACACTCCTCTCATCCACTATAAATACCACACCTCCCCATCCTACTTCCCTCATACATCTCAACCTTTAAAAATTTTACAAATTAAGATAAAATAACTTTCCAAGGGAATTATCCTATTCCATGATCTCTTGGTGTCATCAAAATACCTATCCAAGGTTCTTTAAGGAGGATCTAAAAGAGGAGAAATAAGGATGTAAAATCCTCTTTCCTTTTCTTTTAATTTCATTTCCATTTCAATTATTTTATTACCCTCTTATAATCTCCCACTATCCAAATGGAATGATGTATCTAGTATCAATTATATAATGTAATTATATCATGTTAATTAAATAAACTTAATCAAACTCCTTTCTCCCTCTGTTTTATTCTAAAAATGAAATCATCACCTTTGATGTGTCAATTTACAAACATCATGGATGATTAATTTTTATTTTCATCTAATTCTTTCAAGGATATCAATAAAAACTATATAATGGTTGGTATAAATTGTAAATTGTTATAAATAACCCTTTTTACATTCTATAATTAACATATATAGATGATATTAAATTATGTAACAAAACTAGTTTATAATGATCGAAAACAACCAAAAAACAACCAAAATGACTATCATTAACATATATGTAATGATTTATCCTAATAACATATAAAAAAATTATTAATAATATCATTTAAAATTATATATGTTCATCAATAAAATATATTTCCAATTCTATATAATTATAAACAGTCTACATGAACTTCCATAATCATATAAAAGTGAACCAGTTGTGGAATCCAAGAAAAAGAACGTGCCTGAATGATGAAATTAAACTCTATAACTCATCATGATATCCATAAATGAACTAAAGAAAGATAAAATTAATCAACTAAATAAAAAATAGGTTATTTAGTTATTAATTAATAAACCTAATTTTACAATCTAGGAAATTATATACATGTGAAGAACTGCTTTGAGTTTAAGGTAAGGGATTATACCTGAACCTCCTTTTTTTCCATCAGGTTACTCTTAGTCTCTCTGAAAACCAATTTAATTCTTATTTAATTTTATGAAAGTAATATATATTCAATATATATGTTCTAAAATCATGTTTGATGACCATATCATCCCTCCTTGATGGGAAATATATGTTTTAAGAAGGTTACATTCTCAATTCCTCCCGACAAGCAAGCTTGATTTAAGGGAACATTCTGATTTCATAGCCATTTTCAAGTGAACTAAATAATATATTTTATTCCACCATATTTTTTATAAAAAAAATAATTTTATCAATAAATTCAAACTTAGTTCATTTTTTTTGAAAACAATTATTCTTTTTCTATATTAAATTTTATTTAATATTTTCCATAAACCACACTAAAATGATTTATTTATAATAGTTTATTAAATACTATTTCTATATGTTTTCACTTCATTTTGACATGACTTATCATTATCTATTCCTATTTTCCTTTATGAATTTCCATGTATGGTTTAAATCCATTATTTCATTGATAACTTTATAATATTCCCATTTATTTTTCTTTATGACATGATATTGATACCCATTTTATTCCATGGTTAAACTTTATGTTTGTTTTCACGAGGAACTCATATTCATGTACATTATATAATGGGTGTACTAGATAGTTCTCTAATGCATTGGGTAATGTTTAATATGACAATATTTCATGTTGGGACATGGATTGAACCTGATTCCATTATGGGACTTTGTTCACCATGAGATATAGTCTTGGTAGTTAACTTTGACACATGCATATGTCATGTGATATGTTGTTTCCACATTACTATGATACCATGACTATATATTCCTATGTTATACATGATATTATTGTATATGTTGATTCATGTTTCTTTTAATTTATGACACCATGCTATGCCTTCTAACTCATGTGCTGTTTTTTATTATTCCTTTCCCGTCCTCTGTTTCATTTTTCCGGCTTTTGTGCAATACTGGATCTCTTGGATGGTTCTTCAATCAGTGGGTTTTCATGCAGTGGGCAGATTATTTGGATTCTGAGAAAGAGGACCCTGATTCGGTGCTGAGAGTAGGTATGGTGGCTCTTTCGCTCAAGATCAGGTTTTGTGTTCTTCTTAGTGGTTTCTCAGGTTTGATAAATGGGGGTTTTAAGGCGATGGTGTTCCTTTTTTGGTTTGTTCTGATTCATGGTGAATCTTTGTTTGGTTTCTTGGTTCTGCTCGTGATATTCTTGGGGAAGTTTATTGTGCTTCCTTTTAGTCTTGAGGATATGAACTCTGAATCTGCTTGTGTTTTAGTGGATTGTGATTTTCAAAGGCATGGTGTTGAAACCTATCACCCTTTATGTTTGTATTCCACGATCTATGATGTTTGTGGTAATGCTGTTGATGTAATGACGGTGTTTCGGATTCCATCGACGGTGATCTGGTTCCTCTTTGGTGGGGAGGGTGTGATGGCGATGCCTCTGGATGGTGTTCTCATGGGTTTCAAGGTTACGACTGCGGCGGTGAGGGATGGAGGGCTCTCGTCGGTGATACATACGGTTGATGTTGCGGAGATTTCAGGGACGCGACATGAGGTGGCTCGCTGATCGTGACTCATCGATCATTGTGTGGTGATGGGTTTTTTGGTGTTTTGAATTTTTAATTGAGCTGATATTGTGTATTGGTCTCTGGTATGTGGGTTCCATGATGACTGTTGATGATGTTGTGAATTGGTCTCTGGTATGCGGGTTCCATGACCGTCGTTGATGATGTTGAATCTATGTTTGTATGGTTACCAGTAACCCATAAATCGCATTTTTAGAAAATGAAAAAATGGATTTCGGTAGACACTAGACATTAAAATCCTTGTATTGAAATTTGATGTTTAACCATGCTTAAAATCATGGTATAATATGTGTAAAATTCCTGGGTCAAAATAAAATATGTCCTTGGTATATTAGAAGTATGAACTATCAAATTATGACACACAAACCTCAAGTCAATATTTGAGTATACACAAGCACCATTAACTTGTTCTAACAAATCGTAGATATGTCAAAAAGGATACTAGTTATTCAAAGTCATCTAGTTTAACTTCTGGTAATCAACACATAAGAGAAGACTCTAGATGAGTCTTGATATCTTGATGCTTTATCGGTGCCATTTAATTTAGAGGAATAGAAACTTGCTCTGCCCTCTTCATGATCTCATTGGTGAATTCCACATCTCTCTCAGGTGGAAATCATGAAAAGTATTTTATAAAGACATCCCAAAACTATTCCACTAATGATATAAGGAAATACTACTATATATATATATCTATCACCCATTATTAAACTAGAAACATTGACTATGAGATCTCCCAGTTTTTGACTAGTTGGACCTGCTCGACCATCCTAGATATACCACTCTCCATAGTGAATATTGTTGTCACCCTTAGGAGGTGTAAATGTTTCTCTTCTATGGTTACAATCAATGTGGTATTGGTATTTGAATACCCACTCCATACCCATAATTAGGTCAAAGCCTAAAATGTCTACAATGCAGATATCCCACATAAAATAGTACTCACTGACTTTGAGAGAACAATATTTTCCTAAACAAATGTATCAAGACCGTACTCTCAAACATGTATCTATATTCATAAACCTACTCCAAAACTCCACTTCCTTGATCAAACCATTCAAATGTTGTTAAAAAATAATGGAATTAGAGGTTCCAGCATCAAATAAGTCACTAGAAAATGTAGAGGATTCAAGAATAATACCTCTCACTATCAATGGTTGAGACTCACTATCAACATGTGTAGGCTATAACACATGAAAATATCCTACCCCTCTTCTCTATGATGTAGTCTGGATACCCTATGAAACAATACTCTTCTTATATCAGTGATCTTTCCCCAAACCTCCACGTCCACTACCTCTACCTCCTCAGCTAGTAGAACTCTAGCTTCTAGACTAATATGGTGTAGAATATCCCCTCACTGTACCCTAGTTCTACCTAGCTCCTGTATCACTACTCATAAGTTACTGGGTCCTGTAGAACTTCTGAATATGTCCCATCATGATGCAAGATCGACATTGTACTCATGGTTGGGGGAACTACCTCTTGAAGTGACCCGACCAACCGCACTAGTGAAAGATCAATCTTGAAATGTCATGTGAAACTAATCCCTTTGTTTGGGTACTTTGTTTCCAAATTCCCTGGATGACATTGTCGTAGCGATGATTTTTACTCTCAGAATCCACACCTCCTGATCATCTAGATGGAACTACCTATCCTACAATGGAAGCCTCCTTTAGTTTCCCCTCATCTATGAGATCATTATCCACCACATCAGAAAACATATTTAATTTAATAAGATTATCTTGGGAAATTGTTTGACATTTAATTCAATCCTGAAAATGTCTCATTGTAGCTACCTCATCCCCTACTATTTCTAGATCAAAGCATTGGAAATCTATAAAATGTCTGTCATAGTTCATCACTGACATACACCCCTAAGTCAGCCTCATTAACTCAATAGCTCTCTCCTACCTCAACATCTCTGGATAGAAGTGTAACACCCCAGGTAAATAAAGAATATGACATTTTCATATTTATCCATATTTGGGAATAAAATATTAATATTACTTTAAAGGGGATTCTATGCTCGATGGCTTACCCAACACGCAATAGTGAGTTTCTTGGGAATCTTACGTTGCACTCTAATAATAAAATAATATTATTTCAAATGGTAGTTAACATGCAGCCGTTGTATTGGTGGGAATGGATAGAAATAACTAAAATATGATTATATATGTTTTTTAATGTTTTTAAATTTATCCAATAAAAGCTAAAGGCTTAAAATACGGAAAGAATTCAATTTTAGGTGTATATGCCCTAGTTTTCACTAAAGGTTCACTTATCGCCTTTTGATGGCGAACCGTCATTAAATATAGTTTTGTTCACTCTTATACATTCTATTGAACAAAATAAAACTATTCTTAATAATCGAGACATCAAAATTTACTTTCTGTAAAATTTTGGTACCTTTCCGATAAAGTTCATTTTTTTAATGAATAGTGTAAAATGTTGTATTTTAATTCAAAACCTCTTTTTAATATAATTTATTTATATGATTAGATTATCTTTTGAATTGGTTTTAAAGTGAAATTAGAATATATTTTTACCATTAAATCCAATAGTGGTCGTTGGAATTAATTTCACTTTGAAATCAGACTTAAGCTAGTGTCAATCTTTTGATACTTATTGTTTCACAAAAACACGCTATTTGTCATGACAGCGGGAATTAATTATTAAATTAATTAATTTGACTTATATGTTTTGAATTTTGTAAAATAGACTTCATTTTTGAATTCGGAATATCAAATATAGCTTAGGGTGAATTTTTGGTATTTTTCTGAAAAACTTCAATTTTTGATGAATAGTGAAATCACTAAGTGGTACTTATAAAAACTGATTTTCCATTTAAATGAAATTTTTCCACCTTTGTGTATTGAATTTAAAAAATCTGACATTCATGGTTGTCATTAAGAAGTAAAATGTGGTTCAATGAGATTAAAATAATTTTTTGGTGAATAGTAACTTATTAAGTTTTTAATCGCGATTAGTGGTAATTAGTGTAGTTTAAGGTAAAAATAATGCTTTAATAATATGAGATGACCTAGACACATGTCCTACACTCATTGGATATGTCATGGCCGACCAAGACAAGCCATGGGTTAACTTGGGGACCCCATGGTCCACTTTGGTTGGAAAATGACATAAATATCTTTTATTTAATGTTAATGTAAAAAATGGCACAAACATGATATGTTTTACTAAAACAATTTTAAAATGGGGTTATACAAGTCATATTTTTGATTATAAATATTCATTGGAAAGATAAAAAGATTTCATACATCATAGTATTTTTTTATAATTTGTAGACATTAAATAAATTATATTATTTATGACATCATAATGATGCAGCGATGACATCATTATTTGACGATTTAACTAAAATGGAAAGATAATGTAAAATCTATGCACTAAACATGTCCAAAACTTATTGGATGGGTGGATTTCGAACCCGTATCATCTTATCCACGAATTATATCAATGTGGGACCTTTTAAAACCGAAACACATTTTCAAATAAAGTAATATTTCTTTACTTTCCAAAAGTGCCCCTCCTCTCCTCTTATAAAAGGCCCCCACCTCTACCTCTTTCCCACACTCCCAAAGCCTTTGGATCGGCCAACCCCTGCCCATTTTGTCTCTCCACTTCCATATATTACTCCTTGAAGCCTCACTTTGGGCAGAAGTCTTCCCAAGGAAGCCTTTGAGCTCAAACCAAAGGGAGTTACCCGATTTTAAGGTAATGTCTTCACTTGAGTCCTTTTGTTTTATTTTGCTTTTCCAACCACCTAAACTCTTTTTATTCATTTCTTTTATAACAAATCCAGTATCATAAATATAATAGGATGTTTTTATAAGAATTATTAGAGCTACACTTTCACACACCTACATCTAATGGTTAAAGAACATACTGTTTCCGTGGATGGCGAATTTCGGCCTCCCGAAACGATGATTGTTCAACATTCTTTTAACACCTTCAAAGGTGGCCATTCAGATGAAACTATATTTATATGTGATATATAATATATTTATGTTTTCCTTAAGCTTCTGAATTTTTCATTTTGGGCATACCTTTATGGTTTCCATTATGGGTAAACGCGATATCTTCATTTAAGGAAGTGCGGACTACTGCCCACTCAAAGTGATTTGATTCGTTAATACCATATGTGGTACGTATAAAGGATATATTTAATAATATTATATATGATACCATAATGGAATTAAAATACTATTATGTATCATTATGTTTTAATTCCATTAAATATGAAATAGAAATGGAAGTAGCATTCATGCGTACGTACGGCTTACCGTCTCCATGAACGGTATATTTCATTTCTTATCTCAAAATGTTATGTAATATTATAAGTACATATATATAATGGATATATATGTAATATATTACATCAAAATTATGGATATAATTCTGGAATTATAACATATATATATATCTCTCATTTTGTTTTAATTCCATTAATATGACAAAAATGAAAGTAGCGTTCATGCGTACGTACGACCTACCGTCTCTATGAATGGTGATTTTCGTTTTTTATCTCCAAATGATAATTAATAGTATGAAATGAATATTTACTGGATATATATGACATTTTAATCATTAATAATATTTTGGAAATTATTTACTTATAACTACATGGGAAATCTTTTTTCAAACAAGTTCATTTTTGACTGATGTACCAAACATCGGCAAAAACGTCTGATATGAACTAAAATTATTAAACAATTATTATAACATTATAATATGTGATATGAATTGAATAATAATCTCTAAATTAGGTAATTAGGCAATTATTAATTGAACAATGTTTATTATTCAGGAATATAAAGAAACGAACAAGACAAGTTGGACTTGAGGTAAGGGATCTTACTCCTCTCTTTCTTTTTAAGTACACTCTTTTATGTCATTCCCTCTAAAGATCATCTTTCTTGTTATTGGGATGTTATTTTATATTACACTTACTGTAATTTTTATGTTCATTTAATAAGAGACCCTATTCTCTCTCATCAATCCATTTTGGAAGTTTTGAGTGGCGCAGTTAGGGTGCCGAATTTTCGTAAGAGATCTAACCTCTCTCTTTATTTTTAAGTACTCTCCTTTATGTCACTTCTTTTAAGCTCCTCTTTGTTATGTCGGGGTATGTTATTTTATATTCCTCTTTCTATAAACTTTAAGTTAATATGATGAGATACCCTATTTGATCTCATCAATCCATTTTTGTATGTTTTATGTGTCACCGTTAGGCTGCCGAGTTTTCGTAAGCGATTTTTCATCTCACTTTTATTCCCGTGAGATTTATGCTACATTTGCCACAATTTACTTTTAGTGGTGTATGCACTACCCATTATTCTACTCTTTGTGTAATATACTTTCATTTATGAGTATTTACATCAATGATTTATTGTCCTTCTTTCATGGGGTGTATTTTTTGAAAGATACCCAAGTCGGTAAGGGAACCTTTCACCCTCCTCTTTTTTAAAAGACTTATTTTGTTGGGTCTTTTAATTTACATATTGTTATGTTGGGATATGTTCTCATATATCCTTATTGATGTGAATTTTATGTCCAAGTGATGAGATACACTTTTTATCACTCATCAACTCATTTTGATGTGACGCCGTTAGGCTGTCAAGGGAACTTCTTAACCCAATTTCGATTTCTTTGGGTTCAACATGTAGTTATTGAATATGTCATCCTTTGAATATGTGTGAATGACCTTTGATTATTTTACACTTAATATCCACTTATATTTGGTGTATTCGTTTGTCACACATAATTATGTAATTGATTTATCCTTAAACCAAGGATACCGTCTTTGTATGGGACTTTGTCTCAATCTCCTTTCATTGAGGCATATTTTATTTTATACACAACTTTATTTTATACGGTGTATAAACCCCTTTGACTTTTATGCTTATTCAAAAGGAATATTTTTCTATACAAAGCGTTTTACTAAACGACAAAAGGGAATGTTTTTCTTATCTTACGTATGCGACGACAACGACTTCTCCGCCATCGTGACCATTATTTGAGTTTCGGATTCCTCTACAAGCCACACATTCTTTTTAAAAGAAAAATAAATACCATGTTTTACTTTTATTTTATTTTGGTATTGAAAATGGTTTTCATAATGTTTTTATATCAATGTTTTGTATTGATAACTTGTGATTGAAAGGTGGAAATGTTATGTTTCCTTTATGCATATTTTATGTGATAAGATTTTGTTATGGTTCTTGGGCATTGTTATGAATATGGGTGGTTCCATGATAAACTAAGGGAGGGTGAGCCCGATATAGCTCTCCAATGCATTGGGTAACGCGAAGGAGTGAAACGTTAAGGTTTCTCCGAAGAGATTTAGGGAATATACAGTGATGGGTATTCCAAATGTAACCAATAGGGTTACTCCCTACGTAAGAATGTTATGAATGCCCCAAGTTACCTTTATGTATTATGTTTTATGTGATTTATTCATGGTTTGATGATGTATGTTAAAGTGCCAATGTTTTATGTGTAAAGTATGATTTCATTCTTATGTATATATGAACTCATGTTTCCTTTCCATATTTTTATAACCCTTACTGAGCTTTTTATGCTCATCCCAAGTTTTTGAAATGTTTTTCACAGGTCAAGGGAAAGGTACATGATGTGATGATAGTGTAAAGGATGTGTCAAGAAATAATCCTTGTTTTATTTTAAATATGTTTCCGTTGATGGGAAGAATGAATACTGTCTTTTATGTAACCACTTTGTTTAAATGTGGAATGTAATGCAAGTTTCATGATCTAATTCTCTAAAACTCTAAACTTGAAAAGATCCTCAATGTGTAATCTTGTAATAACTCAAGATTAAGTAAGGTTTAAGGATGGGGCCTTATAGTTGGTATCAAAGTTCGGTTTAGATAACTTTAGAGGTTAGGGTATTCTTTACGCATAAGTGACATTACCATAATGGTTAGGATTTCAGAAAGAGTCCTAGTTTTAGATAAAGTGAATGAGTAAGTATATTTTAGTTTTTATCTTACTCATTAGTACATGGTGGTTTTGTTGATATACTCACACTGACATTTCTGTTTTTAGTGAATGGATGGTTCTAGCAGGCACCAAAGAGACAACAGGTTTGAAGGAAACTGTGGTGGTTCTCTGATTAAGATACTAGATAAAATAGGGGATTCAATGAGGAAACTCGTGGTTATTCTAATCCAACTATCAAGGAGTCATGATCATCCACTTGAACCTTTTTATGATCTTTAATGCATCATGTACGAGATGACCAATCGATGTGGAAGTTCAGGTAATAATTATAAAGGTAACCATTAGTGTTTATATGATCCTTACTTTTGAGGTAATTATGGGTTACTATATGTTATGATGGAAGTGAAAGGCATGAGATAAAATTAAGGTTAAATTATGTTATGGTTATTTTTGATGATTTTATCTCTTTTTGGGGAATGATTTGAGAATTATATAGTCTTGGAAAAAGGACAACACACAGACTGTGTGACTACCCGTCGCATCGGAAAAAGCTGCGGGAATCGAACCCACAACCAAAGTGCGACTGGTATTTATCACCTACCACTGGACTACGTGAAGTCCCTGGTTAGTTTGACCGATTATTTTTAGTTAGATGATTTTATGAATTAAGAGTAATCTGATTTTGGGTTATCTATGAAAATTTATTAACCTATCATGGAGGATATGTGATTAGGTTAATTACTTTTCAATACGAGACTTTAGGAGCAATTGATGTTGTTTGGAGATAAATGTTACGATTTAACTTGGAAGACTATGTGACTAAATCCTTCAAATATTTGGGTTTCAATCTTATATTGGTTTACTTTGAAGAATTTTATAGACAAATTGTTTATCTAATGGTCCTCGTTGAACTTTGGGTTTGTTGGACAAATTTTGGAGATTAAGAATAGATTTTTTTTAATGGGTTATCCTTTTATGGATTATCTGACCTTGTACAAACCTTTCTAGTTTTGGTTTTGGTTAAATCCTAAAGACATGGTATGTATGTAGTTCTCTTTTGTGGATTAGGTGATTCTCTAGAAGTTGATTATAGTACTCTTAATGTGAACAAGTCTCCCTAAATACTCGTCTTTTGGAAAAAATATGAGTTAGATTAAGGAATCTAGTAAAAGTTGAAAGTAAAATTGATAAGTGATTATGTTTACTTATGAATAAATTCCTCAATAAAAAGTAAATTAAAACAAAAATGTTGTCTATTAACTTTTCCTACTGGGGAACCCAACATCGTTTAACCCATCACAAGTTTTTGATTTTCTTATTGTTAACTTTCTCTTAAACATGTTTTCTATCACTCTCCATCAGAACATGACCCTATGTTTTCTCCTCCATGTCCATGTTTTCCTACATGGAGTCCTAGTATGGGTTAACTCGGGTGACCTCTGTGCTTATCTTTCCTTATTTTAAAGTGATTGTTTTACCGACTCTTGTTCCGATGTGGGACTTTCAAGGATGTTTTCAAGCTCAATTTTAAAAATTGCGAGGATGCAATTCCCAAAAGGTGGGAAGGATGTAACACGCCAGGTAAATAAAGAATATTACATTTTCATATTTATCCATATTTGTGAATAAAATATTAATATGACTTTAAAGGGGACGCTATGCTCGATGGCGTACCCAACACGCAACAACGAGTTTCTTGGGAATCTTACGTTGCACTCTAATAATAAAATAATATTATTTCAAATGGTAGTTAACATGTAGCCTTTGTATTGGCGGGAATGGATAGAAATAACTAAAATATGATTATATATGTTTTTTAATGTTTTTACATTTAACCAATAAAAGCTAAAGGCTTAAAATACGGAAAGAATTCAATTTTAGGTGTATATGCCCTAGTTTTCACTAAAGGTTCACTTATCGCCTTTTGATGGAGAACCATCATTAAATATAGTTTTTTTCACTCTTATAAATTCTATTGGACCAAATAAAACTCTTCTTAAGAATTGAGACATCAAAATTTACTTTCTGTAAAATTTTGGTACCTTTCCGATAAAGTTCATTTTTTTAATGAATAGTGTAAAATGTTGTATTTTAATTCAAAACCTCTTTTTAATCTAATTTATTTATATGATTATATTATCTTTTGAATTGGTTTTAAAGTGAAATTATAATATATTTTTACCATTAAATCCAATAGTGGTCGTTGGAATTAATTTCACTTTGAAATAAGACTTAAACTAGTGTCAATCTTTTGATACTTATTGTTTCACAAAAACACGCTATTTGTCATGACAGCGGGAATTAATTATTAAATTAATTAATTTGACTTATATTTTTTGAATTTTGTAAAATAGACTTCATTTTTGAATTCGGAATATCAAATATAGCTTCGGGTGAATTTTTGGTATTTTTCTGAAAAACTTCAATTTTTGATGAATAGTGAAATCACTAAGTGGTACTTATAAAAACTGATTTTCCATTTAAATGAAAATTTTCCACCATTGTGTATTGAATTTCAAAAATCTGAAATACATGGTTGTCATTAAGAAGTAAAATGTGGTTCAATTAGATTAAAATAATTTTTTGGTGAATAGTAACTTATTAAGTTTTTAATCGCGATTAGTGGTAATTAGTGTAGTTTAAGGTAAAAATAATTCTTTAATAATATGAGATGACCTAGACACATGTCCTACCCTCATTGGATATGTCATGGACAACCAAGACAAGCCATGGGTCAACTTGGTGACCCCATGGGCCACTTTGGTTGGAAAATGACATAAATATCTTTTATTTAATGTTAATGTAAAAAATGGCACAAACATGATATGTTTTACTATTTTTTTTAAATGGGGTTATACAAGTCATATTTTTGATTATAAATATTAATTGGAAATCTAGAACTATTTCCTACATCATAGTATTTTTTTATAATTTTTAGACATTAAATAAATTATATTATTTATGACATCATAATGATGCAGCGATGACATCATTATTTGACGATTTAACTAAAATGGAAAGATAATGTAAAATCTATGAACTACACATGTCCAAAACTTATTGGATGAGTGTATTTAGAACCCTTATGACCTTATCCACGAATTATATCAATATGGGACCTTTTAAAACCGAAACACATTTTCAAATAAAGTAATATTTCTTTACTTTCCAAAAGTGCCCCTCCTCTCCTCTTATAAAAGGCCCCCACCTCTACCTCTTTTCCCACACTCCCAAAGCCTTTGGCTCGGCCAAACCCTTCCCATTTTGTCTTTCCACTTCCCTATCTTACTCCTTGAATCCTCACTTTGGGCAGAAGTCTTCCCAAGGAAGCCTTTGAGCTCAAACCCAAGGGAGTTACCCGATTTTAAGGTAATGTCGTCACTTGAGTCCTTTTGTTTTATTTTGCTTCTCCAACCACCTAAACTATTTTTATTAATTTATTTTGTAAAAAATACAGTATCATAAATATACTAGGATTTTTTTATAAGAAGGATTCGAGCTACACTTTCACACACCTATATCTAATGGTTAAAGAACATACTGTTTCCGTGGATGGTGAATTTCGGCCTCCCGAAACGATGATTGTTCAACATTATTTTAACACCTTAAAAGGTGTCAATTAAGATGAAATTATATTTATATGTGATATATAATATGTTAATGTTTTCCTTAATCATCTGAATTTTTCATTTTGGGCATACCTTTATGGTTTCCATTATGGGTATATGCGATATCTTCATTTAAGGAAGTGCGGACTACCACCCCCTCAAAGTGATTTGATTCGTTAATACCATATGTGGTACGTATAAAGGATATATTTAATAATATTATATATGATACAATACTGGAATTAAAATAATATTATGTATCATTATGTTTTAATTCCATTAAATATGAAATAGAAATGGAAGTAGCGTTCATACGTACGTACGACTTACCATCTCCATGATCGGTACATTTCATTTCTTATCTCAAAATGCTATGTAATATTATAAGTACATATATATAATGGATATATATGTAATATATTACATCAAAATTATGGATATAATTCTGTAATTATAACATATATATATCTCTCTCATTTTGTTTTAATTCCATTAATATGACAAAAAATGAAAGTAGCGTTCATGCGTACGTACGGCCTACCGTCTCCATGAATGGTGATTTTCGTTTTTTATCTCCAAATAACATGGAATAGTATGAAATGAATATTTACTATATATATATTATATTTTAATCATTAATAATATTCTGGAAATTATTTACTTATAACTACATGGGCAATCTTTTTTCAAACAAGTTCATTTTTGACTCATGTACCAAACATCGACAAAAATGTCTGATATGAACTAACATTATTAAACAATTATTATAACATTATAATATGTGATATGAACTGAATAATAATCTCTAAAGGAGTTACATAGGCAATTATTAATTGACCAAAGTTTATTATTCAGGAATATAAAGAAACGAACAAGACAAGTTGGACTTGAGGTAAGGGATCTTACTCCTCTCTTTCTTTTTAAGTACACTCTTTTATGTAATTCCCTCTAAAGATCATCTTTCTTGTTATTGGGATGTTATTTTATATTAATATTACTGTAATTTTTATGTTCATTTAATGAGAGACCCTATTATCTCTCATCAATCCATTTTGGAAGTTTTGAGTGGCGCCGTTAGGCTGCCGAATTTTCGTAAGAGATCTAACCTCTCTTTTTCTTTTTAAGTACTCTCCTTTATGTCACTTCTTTTAAGCTACTCTTTGCTATTTTGGGGGATGTTATTTTATATTCCTCTTTCTATAAACTTTAAGTTAATATGATGAGATACCCTATTTGATCTCATCAATCCATTTTTGTATGTTTTATGTGTTGCCGTTAGGCTGTCGAGTTTTTGTAAGGGATTTTTCATCTCACTTTTATTCCCGTGAGATTTATGCTACATTTGCCACAATTTCTTTTTAGTGGTGTATGTACTGCCCATTATTCTACTCTTTGTGTAATATAATTTCGTTTATGAGTATTTACATCAATGATTTATTGTCCTTCTTTCATGGGGTGTATGTTTTGAAAGATACCCAAGTCGGTAAGGGAACCTTTCACCCTCCTCTTTTTTAAAAGACTTATTTTGTTGGGTCTTCTAATTTACATATTGTTATGTTGGGATATGTTCTCATATATCCTTATTGATGTAAATTTTATGTCCAAGTGATGAGATACACTTTTTATCTCTCGTCAAATCATTTTGATGTGACGCCGTTAGGCTGTCAAGGGAACTTCTTAACCCAATTTCGATTTCTTTGGGTTCAACATGTAGTTATTGAATATGTCATCTTTTGAATATGTGTGAATGACCTTTGATTATTTTACACTAAATATCCACTTATATTTTGTGTATTTGTTTGTCACACATAATTATGTAATTGATTTATCCTTAAACCAAGGATACCGTCTTTGTATGGGACTTTGTCTCAATCTCCTTTCATTGAGGCATATTTTATTTTATACACAACTTTCTTTTATACGGTGTATAAACCCCTTTGAATTTTATGCTTATTCAAAAGGAATATTTTTCTATATGAAGTTTTTTACTAAACGACAAAAGGGAATGTTTTTCTTGTCTTACGTATGTGGCGACAACGACTTCTCTGCCGCCGTGACCATTATTTGAGTTTCAGCTTCCTCTACAAGACACACCTTCTTTTTAAAAGAAAAATAAATACCATGTTTTACTTTTATTTTATTTTGGTATTGAAAATGGTTTTCATAATGTTTTTATATCAATGTTTTGTATTGATATCTTGTGATTGAAAGGTGGAAATGTTATGTTTCCTTTATGCATGTTTTATGTGATAAGATTATGTTATGGTTCTTGGGCATTGTTATGAATACGGGTGGTTCCGTGATAAACTAAGGGCGGGTGAGCCCGATATATCTCTCCAATGCATTGGGTAATGCGAAGGAGTGAAACTTTAAGGTTTCTACGAAGAGATTTAGGGAATATACTGTGATGGGTATTCCAAACGTAACCAAGTGGGTTACTCCCTACGTAAGAATGTTATGAATGCCTCAAGTTACCTTTCTGTATTATGTTTTATATGATTTATTCATGGTTTGATGAGGTATGTTAAAGTGCCTATGTTTTATGGGTAAAGTATGATTTCATTCTTATGTATATATGAACTCATGTTTCCTTTCCATATTTTTATAACCCTTACTGAGCTTTTTAGGCTCATCCCAAGTTTTTGAAATGTTTTTCACAGGTCAAGGGAAAGGTACATGATGTGATGATAGTGTCAAGGATGTGTTAAGAAAGAATCCATGTTTTATTTTAAATATGTTTCCGTTGATGGGAAGAATGAATAATGTCTTTTATGTAACCACTTTGTTTAAATGTGGAATGTAATGCAAGTTTCATGATCTAATTCTCTAAAACTCTAAACCTGAAAAGATCCTCAATGTGTAATCTTGTAATAACTCAAGATTAAGTAAGGTTTAAGGCTGGGGCCCTATAAGAAGTTCTCTAAGAACCTCTCCATGAAGTCCGTTCATAACATAAAAATATCCCACTATCACTTCACTGATCCTTAAATCATGTTAGTAGCCAACATGACCCACCTCTTCAAAGTAGTGTCCAAGTGTTCAAATATAGTCTTGATGGAATCAACCAAGAAATCAGCTCCCCTAGGTCCACCCTATCCAGTAAAAGTTAGAGGGTGCTATTCTCTTTCCATGAATTTTATGAACCGAGCAATTTTATCTTGAAACATCTCTCCTACTTCCTCAACTGGTACAATCAGTGCCTCAGGTTCAATCACTAGAGGATTATTCCTATTCATGATCTTTAGTCATCATCCTAATAAGCATCCTCATGGAGGAATACTCTCTAAAATTCAAAACAAACACCTTAAGACACAATTAACAAAACAAAACATTTATGTAAGAGGGAAACAAAAAAAATCCATGATAAGTATTTTCCCAAAACCTCTCAATGAGGTCAAAATAGAGGCGCGATCACTACTCTTATTCATCCTACTCCTAGTTCTTGGTTAACAAGGGTAAATAAAGCCTCATTATTCAAGTTTATCCTTTATAAATCCATTTAATCTCGTCATTCATAATTTTTAAATCTCTCTAAATTTCATTTTAGGAAAAAGTTTCAATTTAATTTCACAAGAATGGAAGAATAGTTAAATTCATACATCTTACCCATAACCCATTTTCCATGCATGCCTAAAATGATGCATGTCACAATAACAATGAGTGCCTAGATGATGCATGTAAACTCAACTCTCTTTCCATGTTGGGACATATGTAAAATCTCATAATATATCAACATCAACAATCATATCCCAAAATAAACTATGTCACACATGGTTAAATTATATTAAATTGTATCAACAAACAACAATAACAACAATCCCACCAAGGCTACATGGGTTCTTTCGCATACATGGGTTAGTAAATCCCATGCATGAGCTCATAACCAAGGACCAAATATTAATAGTCTCTTATATAACATCCCAAATAGTAATAAAAAATAAAATGAAAGAAAATTAGGCTCTTTTACCACTTTGTGACATCCTGGCCCAGGTTCATACACATGGCCCCAACCAGTCGGTCACATGAACTCAGACACTCCTCCCCGTATACTAGAGGCTATCAACTAGTAGTGAGGGTCTAATATTTTTCATGGGGAGACTATACCATCTTATATTAGAGTAATACCCTACCTAAAATAAATAAATAGTAGGAGAATAACATATAAAGATGAACATTCTGAATATCCCCTGATAAACAAAACTGGAAACACAATATCAAAACTAAATCATAAAATGTGACATGTCAATGTATGTGTCAAGTGTATAAACTGCTACCCAAAATAAAGACACTGATGACTCCCCAAGAGTGTCCCTAACCATGTCTATATCCCTCATCTAAGCTCCTTCCAAACTCATCTATCCATATTAGGGCCCCTTCCCTTAACCTATCCAGTAAATACAAATTCTATTTAGGTACCGATAAGGAATCCTGAGTAGGGTGTGAGTATAAGTCAGTAGGCCACCACTAATGGTTTACAAATCAATATATTTTCAAAATAATGTGTATTTAGTTTTATAGAGAATTAATACCAATGTATAAGTAAAAAATTATCACATTATCAATTAATATTTATTTAACCACATCAACCCATAGGTTCCCGTAGACACCCAAAACATAACCCTTTTTTCGGTTCATGCCGAATCCTAATTTATTTCCAAGTGAAATTATATCTAAAAATGAAATTATTACCATCATTTAATTCTTACTTAAATTCCCATGTTATCTTTCACACATTACACAATAGAATGATCATGTCACTTTTCTAAAATTAACAAATAAATGACCATGTTACAATTCATACCACATTCATTAGAATCACCATGTTACCATTATTAAATTCAATACTAAATGATCATGTTAACATTCATACCTCATACATTATAGTGGCCATGTACCCATTCTCTAGCTCACAACAAAATGAAAATGTTACCATTCATCACATAATTAATTCAATAATTAATTATCCAAACCAATTCCATTACCAATTCAAAAATTAGTTAAATACATGAATTATATTAGTCAACTTAATAATTAACTAATCACATAAACTCCTTTAATTAATTACTGAATTAATTATGTACATCAAACCCCTTAATTATTTCATCATTTAATTAATTAAGATCTACAAATCAAGATCCAATATTTAATTTTACAATTAATTATATCCAATATCATATCTCGATATCCCACAAATAATCTATCAATTAAATATCTCCAATCAATAATCCCCATATAATATAATTAGTTCAAAAAATAATTATCTCAATAGACACCTAAAAACTTCATAATTTATTAACCAATTAATTACCCCCAAATCCCAAATTTCACAATCCTATTATTAATTAATTTATCAAATTAATTAATTCAACTACGAAATTAAATTTCCAAAAAACTATAGGAATTCTAATATCTGCATACACATATTCAAAATCCTGACTATGGGATTTTGATATTAGAAAACCTACCTCAAATTATTAATGAATGATCACCCAATGAAAATCCCAGAAACATTAGTGGATCAATAACGTAGAATGAGATTCAAATGTAAATCCATATATCAAGATAACTCTAAAATAGATATTAATCTATAATCCTAGATCTAGATTCCAAAAATTTAGATATAGATGTAATCCAAAATAGAGGATAATGAATCCTTCTAAGGAAGGGAAAATGAAGGAGAAAAATAAAATCCATCAAAATCAGATCCACATACCAGGTGGGATGGATATCTATAATCTAGGATTTTAATCACATTGAAAAGAGTCCAAGAAGGCTTAGAATATATCCAGATAGCTCTAAAATCATTAAAGAGGACTTAGGTTCAAATTGATATCAATTTTGTATTAAAATGGTGGTTTGATAATTTTTATAAAAATTTTTTAGGCTAAATTAATTCCAACGAATGATTAACTGGATTGGGGCGCACAGTTTGACCTAACCATGCACATCTTTTATAGGGGTAATTTTTACTCTTATAAGGGATCACATGTTGAAAAACCATGTGACAACCATGGAATTTCCATCTATATAGGTTATCATAATTAGCTGGGATTGGTGCATAATTTTCCCTAACTTTGAACCCATGATGCAACACCCTTTTTTATTCATTTCTTTCAAGAGTCCAACCGAAAACACCCAAAGGTAAAACCAAAACAAAGAGTAATCAACACTAAAAAAAGATTACCAATAAAAAATATCTAGACAACTATAGAAAAGGTTGGGATCATACAGGTTCTACATTTTATTTCTTCACAAGGAATTTTGGGATACATAAGTGTTTAGTTTCGTTAAACATAAAATAACCCTATATACTCATAATGATAAGGTTTTGTGAGAAAAAAATTTCATTCACCTGGATTTGATGGTGATTTTTTAAAACTAGCATCAGATGGTTTTTTTGTATATCTTTATTCATAATAGTGAAAATATATAATTTTTTGGGATCCTAATATTATATAAAGATACCATTCTTGGGTGAAAAAGTGGTTCTTCAGTGGCTTCTCGGTCCTTCCCTTCCTGGAGCTGTGAGTTCTAGAGCTATCATCCAATAGTAGGAGTTAACCATCTTGGTTAAAAATTAAACCTTACATATGTACATATTATGTTTTTCCTCAATTTAAATCTGATAACATATAATACAATTATTATTTTTATTCAGATTAATATTTATGATTTTAATTTAATTCAAACAATATATAATATATAATAATGAAAATAAATTATGGATATGACATAATAAATTTAAAATTTATGTAATTAACTTTCTCTTACAATTGAAACTGACCACATTTTATATTATTAATATTGGATTCATATGTTCTATACTTCATTGTATTTATAATATGGGTGTACTTTTCGAAGTGAATATTCCCCTCCATCGATTGTGTAAATCTATCTGATGGTGAAGACATAACTTAGGTAAAATTGGACAAATTTTAATACATCTTATCACTTTAGTGTGTAAAATAACTCTAACATATAACATAACATATTATTTTTAAAAACATATAGAACATGATTTTGATCATAAAGTATTTGATGGAATATACAAAGTCAATACTGATTTCAAATTAGATTATTCAAAAAAATGGGATATTTGGAAGAAGTTCAAAATAAAAAATTGAACAGAACCAACTAAACTAATTTGACATGATGATGTTTTATTTGAATTATAATGGATAACTATCTAAAGATCTAATTCTATTTTTCTATGTGTATTAAATATTATTTAATAATATCTATTTCTCTCCAAATATTTCATCTCATTGTATGATTTATTAGTTAAATATATGTTTTAATTTATTTTTCATCATATTTAAATTTTTCTCATATTTGCCTATATTTTTGATACAAAATAAACCTTCTTTATTTCATAAAATATTTCACCAGCTATTAACAAAATCATATTTCCACCATAAATGTTAAACATTGTTTTTTTTGCTTAAATGAGATTGTGGTATACAATTATTGGACAAAGCACACAAAAGAGTGATGTGTATAGATTTGGGGTTCTACCATTGGATCTTATGACTCGTTGGATACCAGTTGAACATACGATGCCTCATGGACATCAAAACCTTCTCACATGGGTGAGGCTTCTTCTTGAATTAATTTGTAATTTTTCATAGATGATTCATATTGGATGATGAAGTAGGACTTTATAGAATAATTATTTGTGAACCCAAATATAGATTTATATTTCAACTGATATAGAAGAAGATCTTTCTAAAAGCTACTCCAAGGCTGAGCAAGGAAAATATTATGCAATGCATGGATCCTACACATATGAGTGAATATCCATGTAAAATTAATTGAAAAGGTATCCATACCTCACACCCTATGATCCTTTTAGTGTTTTGAAATGTCTAATAAAATATAATGAATGGTTTTGTTCATTTAGATGATGCATAAGACTATAGTGTCAACAATGTGCATATAGTACATGCCATAGTTCAATCCCATCATGAGTATTATTTTAAAGGAACTCCGGTACATCCTCACACTCTCAATCCCCTAATTTTACCAATTATTAATGATCACATCCCATGATATCTCAAATTCATAATGATCAATTTTCTCAGGTTTCTAACCTAGTCCATGATTTAATTTTGTAGATATATTTTGGATGTAATCACAAACACTATATTGTTTTTATAGATTTTTGGGTGGCCATGTTTGCTTTTATTTTTTAAATATCTATTATGTATTAGCTCATGAAAAAGCTTCATTTTTTCATAAATAAGTTTGAATACTTTCTACTATGTCTGTAACATCCCAGGTAAATAAAGAAATAAAAGATTCTATTTTTTATTAATATTTTGCGAATTAATTATTAATTTTACTTTAAATGGGTTGAATGTTCTATGGAATACCTGATATGCATCAACAAGTTTCTTTTAAATCTTACGTTACACACTAATAATATAATATTATTATTTTAAATGGTAGTTAACTCCTAGTAATTGTATGGGTGGGAATGAAAAAAAATAACTAAAACATGTTTATACATGTTTGTTATATGTATTTACATTTATCCAATAAAAGTTAGAGGCTTAAAATGTGAATGAATCTAAATTGAAGCATAATTTACTTTAAAAGGCCGATTTACCGCCTTTTAATGGCTAACCCTATTTAAATACAGTTTTGGCCACTTTTATAAGTTCTATTTGAACAAATAAAATTCATCTTTAGAATCAGGACATCAAAATTCACTTTGGGTAAATTTTTGGTATTTTTCTGATAAAATTAATTTTTTAATGAAAAGAGAAAAATGTAGTATTTTAATTCCAAGATTCCTTTTAATCTAATACATTTATATGGTTATATTATCATTTTAGTTTGTTTTAAAGTGTAATTATTTTATATTTTTACCAGTTAATCCAATGTTGGTCATTGGAATCAATTTCACATTGAAATTGGACAAAAACAACTCTCAATATTTTGATAGTTATTATTTCTTAAAAACATGCCTTTTGTTTTGACAGTGAGAATTAATTTTAAATTAATTTATACCACTTATGTGTGTTAAATTTTTTAAAATATACATAATTTTTGAATTCAGAATATCAAATCTATCTTAGGCTGAATTTTAGGTATTTTTCTGAAAAATGTCAATTTTTGATGAATAGTGAAACCACTAAGTAGTAGTTAAAAAACTGACTTTTTCATTTAAATAAAATTTTACAGCTTCTTGTGAATTGAATTTTGAAAGTCCGACATACATGGTTATTATTATTAATTGAAATTTGGTTCAATAAGATGAAAATTATTTTTGGTGAATATTAGCTTTTGACTTTCATTTACCGCGGTTAAAGGTAAATAGGGTAATTCAAGGTTAAAAGAGTATTATAGTAATTCAAAATTACCTTAAAACTTATCTTAACATTATTTTTTGAGTCATGGACAACCATGAGAATCCTTGGTTTAATTTTGGAACTCCATGGAGCCATTTAATAGTGATATGAAACTTTATTTTAATTAACATAAAGTAAAGGGAAAAATGAAATAAAAAAATATCTTTTAGTAATTTATATTTACATGGGGTTATATAAGTTATCTTTTATACTATAAATATTAATTGGAAATATAAAAATATATCAAACATCATGGTATTTTGTTTATAATTTCAGGACATCACATAAATAAAATTATTTATGAAACAATAATGATGCAATGTTTATCTCATTAATAAATGATATAAATAAATAAGATTATAAATATTAAAAAAATATCAAAACCCTGTACAATTCTTATTGGATGATTTTATTTAGAACATGAGTCATCTTATCATAGATTTTAATGAGTTTTGGACTTTTTTAAACCGAAGATATGTTTATAATAAAATAATATTTTCAAATATTCCTAAAGAGCCCCAACTCCCCCTTATAAAAAGACCTCACTTAGAACCAATTCCTCACACCTATAAAGCCTTTTGGATCATCCAAATTCTGCCTAATTAATCTCCCTTAATCCCTCTATTCCACCTAGAAAATTTATCTTAGGAATAAGGCAATTCAATAAGTCCTTTTGGTTCAAACCAAAGGGAGTTACCCAAATTAAAGGTAATGATTTCTCTTAAATTAATTTCTATTATTTTATTTATACAACCCCCTAAAATATTTTTATTCCTTTATTTTATAACAAAAACAGTATCCTCAATATACTAGGATGTTGTTTTTAGAATTATTCGAACTACACTTTCACACATCTCCATATAATGCGGAAAGGACATAGTGTTTCTGTGTATCGCAAACTAATGCCTCATGAAACGATGATTGTTCAATTATCTCCTACCATATCTCTTGGTGGCCATTATAATGGAACTGTATTTATATATGATATATATTATGTTTATGTTTTCTTTATTCTTCTATATTTTCCATTTATAGAATGCCTTTATGGTTTTCCATTATGGGTAAACACGATAATTTCATTTGAAGAAGTGCGGACTACCGCCCCATCAATGTGATATGAATAATTAATGCCATATGTGGGACATATAAAGGATGGAGTTAATGATATTATACTGTAATTATAATATATACATATGTTTTATTATGTTTTAATTCTATTAAAATAAGAAATAGAAATTAAAGTAGCGTTCATGCGTACGTACGACTTACCGTCTCCATGAACATTGCATTTCATTTCTTATCTCCCAATGTTATGTACTATTATAAATACAAACATATACTGGATATATATGATATATATAATATCTAAATTATGAATATCATTATGAATATAATGTATATTTGTCCACATGTACAACTTGTAATTATAAGGTGTTCATTTTTGACTCAAGTACCAAATATCGACAAAATTACCTTTATTAACATAAATGACTACATAATGTTTATAACATAGTAATAAGTGATATAAAAGTAATAATAAACTTGAAAAAGGTTCTTAAGAAGGTATAAATTAATTTAAGTTTATTTTTCAAGAGACTAAATAATGAACGGGTCAAGTCGGACACGAGGTAAGGGACTTCGTATCAATCTCCTTTCATTGAAGAATATTTTGTTTTAATACATGACTTAATTTTATACAATGTATAGAAACCATTGACTTTTTATTTCTTTAATAGGGTATCTTTTTCTATGAAGCATTTTACTAAATGAAAAAAAGGAATGTTTGTTTTTAACGTAAGTGGTGACAACGAACTTTCCACCGTCGCAAGAATTATTTGATCTTTGGCTTTCTTAAAAAGCCGAAATGTTTTTAAAAGGAAAATAAATACCATATAATCTTTTATGTATTTTGGTATTGAAAATAGTTTTGATAATGTATTTTTTCATGTCAATATATTTAAATGATATATTGTGATTGATATGTGGAAATGTTATCATTATTTTATGTTTGTTTTATGTGTTATTAGTATTTTATGGTTCTTGGGAATTGTTTACGTATACAGGTGGTTCCCTGAAAAACCTAGGGTGGGTGAGCCCAAGATAGCTCTCCAATGCATCAGGTTACACGACAGAGGTAAACTTGAATGTTTCTCCTAATAGATTTAGTGAATATACAGTGATTTTTATTCCAAATGTAACTCCCTACATAGCTATTATTGCTATAATGTAAGTATGATATAGATTCCATAAGTTACATTTATGATTTATGTTTTATATGTGTTATTCATAAATCTTATGATTTCATGATGTATGTTAAAGAGCTTATGCTATGTATGTAATGATGAACTATTGTTCTCATTCTTTGTTTTATAACCCTTACAGAGATTTTTATGCTCATCCAATATTTTGAAATGTTTTTCATAGGACTTAAAGAAGAATAGGGTCAAGGATGGGATCAAGGAAAAGTCATGCTGTCTAAAACTTGGAACTAGCCATGACTCTTTTTTTCAAGAGTTTTTATTTTGTAAAAACATTGGAAACTAAGTAGAAGTGTCTACTTTGTAACTTTTGAGATGTTATGTAATTTTTATGGCCTAATTATCTAAAAATGTAAACCTAAAAAGATTCTCAAATGTGAATTATTCATTTAATTAAAGATTATGTAATTTTTTAAGGACATATGCTTATAGTTGGTATTAGAGGTCGGTTTATATAACTTTAGAAGTTAGTATATTCATAATTTAATGTCCATAAAATAATTTATGTTAATATTGAAATGATATAGAATTTACAGATTACCGTGTTGCTTCGCCTAAGATATTTATCTATTCCAAATCATTTTCTGCAGACAAAACAGGGCAGCAATGTTGGGACGACATCAAGAGGAAGACAACCTTCCAAATCAACAACCTGAGATGTTCGGAATCAGAACTGAACTGTTTTTTGCAGTTATGGAACAATTGAATTAGGTTATAAATGGTGGTGGTATCCATGCATGAGATCATCCAGACCAACCAGAGAGGAACATGTCAGTAGTAGAGCATTTCATGAGGCAACATCCCCATCATTCAAAGGATCATCTAACCGTGTGCCAGTAGAAGGGTGGATTAAAGAACTGGAGAAGATTTTCTATGTTAGGGGGTGTTCGGAACATCAAAGGTTAGTCTCACTATTTACCATTTTGAAGGTGAAGCTGATCGGTGGTGGTCAATGGTGAAACATATCAGGGATAGTGAAGAGATTGATGATATTGATTGTGATGAATTCAAAGGAATGTTTCTTGAGAAATATTTTCCTAAGGTGGTTTGTCTTAGGATGGAAAAACAATTCCAATAATTGAGGTAGGAGGATGACTCAGTGGCTTCTTATGAAGAAAAATTCACTCGACTGGAAAGGTGTGCTACAAATTTTATAATAGATATTGATAGTAAAATCAACAATTTTTTACTTAGGATAAAAGCCAAAGTATCAAAGGGATCTAGAATCTTGTGAGTTCAAAAGTTATGAAAAAATTGTTCGATGTGCGGAGAAGGTGGAAATGAAGTTTTCCAATGATCAGGTGTTCATTGAAAAACAACAGAATAAGAGGTCGAGGTGAAAGGTGAAAGGGAAAAACTCTTCAAATATGTCTGATGGTATGAAACTCAAGTTTACATTTTGTGAAAATTTTGGTAAAAAGCATGCTGGGGAATGTCTTTTGAATTCTGTTAAGTGCTACTGATGTGGTAAAATGGGACATAAGGATCATAACTTCACTAAAAAAGATCAAGGTAATGGTAAGACACAAAATGATTTAAATATAGTAAAATGTTTTAAGTCCAATGAAATGGGTCATTATGAAAATGAGTGTCCAACGAAGAGCTCAACTGAGGGAAATCAGACATACTACAAACATAAATGGGTGGTGAAATCCTTTTCAACTACTTCAGCAGATGTTGGGCCCTCAAATGAATTAGTATCAGGTACACTGTTTTGTTTGTTCAGATTATGCCAATGTGTTGATTGATTCATATTCTACACATTCTTTTATTTTTTAGAAGTTTTCTTGTAAATTGGGAATTAAATATCAAGATATGAATCTTGAACTTATGTTAAAAACACACGGAGGAAATATTGAGACGAAAAGAAATTATAAGAACCTTCCCGTCCTTGTGTACGGAAAGAATCTACCTGCAAACCTTATTGTTTTGACTCTAGTAGAGTTTGATGTTATTTTGGGTATAGATTGTCTTTCTATTTATCATGCTAAGATTGACTGCAGATCTAAAGAGATTTCTTTTCAAAAATATTTTTAGTTTGTGTACAAGAATGAACCCTTGCTTTTGATAATATATCAGGAAGACAAGAATCTAGTAAAATATGGAAAAGAATTTTACCTTGAATATATTATTGAAAATAAAGGAACTATTCAGATTCATGATGTTCTAGTGGTAAATGAGTAACCTTTATGTTTTTCAGGATGAGTTCCTTGTTATTATACATGATCGGGAAGTTGAATTTACTGTTGAATTAGTTCCTGATGCTAAGGCAATTTTAAAACCCCCTTATCGAATGGTTCAAATGGAACTTTTAGAGTTAATGAATCAATTTTAGGAGTTATTAGATAAAGGTTTAATTCAAACTAGTACATCACCAAGGGGTGCTTATGTCTTGTTTGTTAAAAAGAATGATGGTTCAATGAGGCTTTTCATTGATTATAGAGCATTGGATAACATCACTATTAAGAACAGGTATCCTTTGCCTCATATCGATGATTTGTTTGATCATCTCCAGGGAGTTCGGTATATTTCGAAGATTGATTTTAGGTCGGGGTACCACCAGTTGAAAGTAAAGAAATCAGACATTCTGAAGACCGCATTTCATACTAGATATAGAAATTATGATTTTTTAGTTATGCCTTTGGTGTAAATAAATGAACCTATTATATTCATGGATGTTATGAATAGAATTTTCCATGATTTCTTAGATAAGTTTATGGTTGTGTTAATTGATGATATTTTGTTTTATTCAAAAAGTAAATAGGAGAATGAAAGTCATTTAAGGGTTATATTTAAAACCATAAAAGAAAATAAACTATTTGGGAAATTCATCAAGTGTGAGTTTTGGTTACAAAAAATTTCTTTCCCTGGTCATATTGTTTCAAAAAATAGAATAACTGTTGATCCTACTAAAACAAAAGTTGTTGAAGAATGGACAAGACCCACAAATATAATTGAGATTCATAGTTTTCTTGGTTTGGCAGGTTATTATCAGAGGTTTGTTGAGAATTTTGCATGGTTATATAGTCCAATGACGAAGTTAACTTGAAAAGGTGTTAAGTTAACTTGGACAAAAGAATGTGATGATTGTTTTCAGGAATTGAAATGAAGATTAGGGAATGTTACAGTTTTGGAACTACCTTCCAGAAATGGTGTGTTTGTTATCTATAGTGATGCTTCATTGAAATGACTTGGTTGTGTCCTTATGTAGAATGATTAGGTAATTGATTATGCTTCATGTTAGTTAAAACCTCATGAGTTAAATTACCCTACAAAAGAATTGGAATTAGATGCTTTTTTTGGCTTTAAAAATCTAGAGGTATCATTTGTATGGAGTAAAATGTGAAATATATACTGACCACAAAAGTTTTAAGTATATATTCACTCAGAAATAATTGAACATGAGACAGAGGAGATGGTTGGAATTAATCATGGATTACGATTTCACGATCCATTACCATCCGGGAAAAGAAAATAAAGTGGATGATTCTTTGAGTCGAAAAAGTATTGCTTCATTAACCATGATACGTTTGGAATGAGATCCTTTGGTTTTTGATTTGATGAACTTTTGAATAGAAGTTGTTGGTGCATAAAATTATTTATTTTGGTTTTATGTGTCAGTGAGATCATCCCTATCAAACAGAATAAAGAAAGCGCAGAAAGAAGCTAGTGAGTTGCAGAAAATGGTAGAGTTGGTTCAGAAGGGTAAGTTACCAGATTTTAACATTGATAATGATTGTGTTTTGTGGTTTGGAAAGAGGTTATGTGTGCCTTGTGATTCAAAGTTGAAGAATGAGTTGTTATTTTAAGCTCATAGTTCCCCATTTTCAGTTCATCATGGTATCACTAAGATGTACATAGATCTTTGGGAGTATTATTGGTGGGATGGAATGAAAATAGATGTTGTTGATTTTACTGTAAATTGTTTGACTTGTCAGCTAGTTAAAGAAAAGAGACAGGTACCAAAATGGATGCTTCAGTCTTTACCGGTGCCATAGTGGAAATGAGAAAATATATCCATGGACTTTGTTCTGGGATTACCAAAGACATCTCGAGGTAACAATGAAATCTCGGTTATTGTTGACCAGTTGAATAAATCTGATCATTTACTTTCTATTTAAGATACTTTGTCTCTAGATAAACTATCTCTGTTTTATATTAAAGAGATACTCAGGTTCCATGGTGTTCCCCTCTCCATTGTATTTGATCATGATCCCAGGTTTACTTATAACTTTTGGAAAGGACTTCAGAAGTCATTGGGTACTGGATTAAATTTTAGTATAGCTTTTCATCTGTAATCAGATAGGCAGTTAGAATGAAAAATTCAGACCTTGTAGGATATGCTACGTTCTTTTTCACTAGATTACCAAGGAAGTTGGGACCAATATCTTTATTTTGTTGAATTTTCTTATAATAATAGTTTTTATTCCAGTATACAGATGGATCCATTTGAGGCATTATATGGGAAGCGGTGTCGAACTCAAGATTTTTGGGATGAAGTAGGTGAAAGGAACCTGATGGGACTTGAATTGGTAGAAGAGATGGCAGAAAAAGTTCTGTTGATTCAGAAGAACATGAGAATAACTCAGAGTAGGTAGAAAATTTATGCGGATAACTGGAGGAAGTATCTATCTTTTGAGGTAGGTGATCATGTCTTTCTCAAAGTTTCTCCCTAGAAAAGTGTGATGCATTTTAGTAATAAGGGAAAGTTGAGTCCGAGGTTCGTTGGACCTTATGAAATCCTAGAGAAAGATGGATCAGTGGAATATAAAGTGGATTTACCTCCAAGTTTATCCCAGGTACACAATGTTTTTCATGTTTCAATGTTGAGAAAGTATATTCCAGATCAATCTCATGTTTTGAGCCCAGGGGTAGTTCAGTTGGAAGAGAACCTATCTTATGAGGAATAACTAGTCCAGATTCCTGACCACAGAGAGAAAATGTTGCAGAATAAGGTAATTACCAGGTAAAGGTTTTGTGGAAAAACCAAATGTTTGAAGAGGCAACACAAGAAACTGAAAATGATATGAGGGATAAATACCCCCACTCATTTGATAAGTGAATAAAATTGCGAGGACGCAATTTCCAAAAGGGGGGAAGGATGTAACATCCCGGGTAAATAAAGAAATAATACATTATTTTTTTATTAATATTTTATGATTTAAATATTAATTTTTCTTTAAAGGTGTTTCTATGTTTGATGGAGTACCCGATAAGCAACAACAAGTTTCTTTAAAATATTACATTGCACACTAATAATATAATATTATTATTTAAAATAGTAGTTAACGCTTCGCTGTTGTATTAGAGGGAATGAAGAAAACTAACTACAATATGATTATACATATTTGTTAAATTTATTTACATTTATCTAATAAAATCTAGAGGCTTAAATGTTAATGAATCTAATTTTAAGTATAATTAAAATTAAAAGGCCAATTTACCGCCTTTTAATGAAGAATCCTCTTTAAATATAGTTTTGGTCACTTTTATATGTTCTATTTGACCAAATAAAATTTTTATTTAGAATTAGGACATCAAAATTCACTTTAGGTAATTTTTTGGTATTTTTTTGATAAAATTCAATTTTTAATGAAAAGTGAAAAATGTTGTATTTTAATTCAAAAATACCTTTTAATTTAATTTATTTATATGGTTAAATTATTATGTTAATTGGTTTTAAAGTGTAATTAGATTATACTTTTACTATTTAATGCAATGTTGGTCATTGGAAGTAATTTTACATTGAAATTGGACAAAAACAACTGTCAATCTTTTGATAGTTATTATTTCTTAAAAACACATCTTTTGTTTTGACAGTGAGAATTAATTTTAAATTAATTTCTACCACTTTTTTATATTGAATTTTGTAAAATATACATCATTTTTGAATTCTGAATATCAAATATAGCTTAGGATGAATTTTTTGTATTTTTCTAAAAAACATCAATTTTTGATGAATAGTGAAACAACTATGTAGTAGTTAAAAACCAGACTTTTTTATTTAAATGAAATTTTACCACTTCTATGAATTGAATTTTGATAATACGACATGCATAGTAGTAATTATTAAGTAAAATTTGGTTCAATAAGATGAAAATAATTTTTGGTGAATAGTAATTTTTGACTTTTATTTACCACAGTTAAAGGTAAATAGGGTAATTCAAGGTTAAAAGAATATTATAATAATTCAAAATTAACTTAACACTTGTACTTAAATTATTTTATGAGTCATGGCCGACCATGGGGATCCTTGGGTATATTTTGGGACCCCATTGAGACACCTAAGAGTGATAATGACACTATTTTAATTAACTTAAATTAAAGGAAAAAATGAAATAAACTAATATCTTTTAGTTAATTATTTTTTACATGGGGTAATATAAGTTATATTTTAGACTATAAATATTCATTGGAAATATAGAATTATTTCTTACATCATGGTATTTTTTTAATAATTTTTAGAGATCATATAAAAAAAATTATTTATGACACAATAAGGATGCAGTGTTTACCTCATTAATTTATTATTTGAATAAATAAGATTATAAATATTAAAAAAGTATCCCAAAACTGTCCAATTATTATTGTATTATTTTATTTTGAACATCAGTCATCTTATATTGGACTTTAATGAGATTTGGACCTTTTTAAACTGAATATAATTTTATAATAAAATAACATTTTCAAACTTTCCTAAAGAGCCCCCCTCGCCCTTATAAAAAGCCCTCACTTCTAACCAATTCCTCACACCTCTCAAGCCTTTTGGATCATCTAAACTTTGAAACATTAAGCTTCTTAAATCCCTCTCTTCCTCTTAGAAGCCTTAGCTTAGGAAGAAGGCACTTCAAGAAGTTCTTTTGGTTCAAACCAAAGGGAGTTACCCAAATTAAAAGTAACAGTTTCTCTTAAATTAATTTATATTATTTTACTTCTCCAACCCCCTAAACTCTTTTTATTAGTTTATTTTATAATAACACCAGTATCCTCAATATACTAGAATTTTGTTATGATAAGGATTAGAACTACACTTACACACACCTCCATCTAATGGGTAAAGAACAAAATGTTTTTCTGGATGACAAACTAACGGCTCACGAAACGACGATCATTCAATTATCTTCTACCGCCTCTCATGGTGGCCATTATGATGGAACTATATTTATATATGATATATATTATATTTATGTTTTCTTTATGATTCCGTATTTTCCATTTATACCATGCCTTTATGGTTTCCATTATGGTTAAACGCGATAATTTAATTTGAGGAAGTGCAGACTACCACCCACTCAAAGTGACATAACTCATTAATGCCATATTTGGGATGTATAAAGGATGGATTTAATGATATTATATATGATATTATACTGGATATATTTCCACTTAACAACTTGTAATTATAAGGTGTTTATTTTTGACTAAAGCACCAAATATCGATAAAACGACCGTTGTTAACTTAAATGATTACATAATGTTTATAACAAGGTAATAAGTGATATAAAAGGAATAATAAACTTGAAAAATGTTTTTAAGAAAGTATAAATTAACTTAAGTTTATTATTCAGGAGATTAAAGAACGAACGGGTCAAGTCAGACACGAGTTAAGAGACTTCATCTCAATCTCCTTTCATTGAGGTATATTTTTTTAATACATGACATTATTTTATATGTTTTATAAAACCCTTTGACTTTCCATTTCATTCAAAGATATTATTTTTCTATGAAGGGTTTTACTAAATGAAAAAAGGAATGTTTCTTTTTAATGTAAATGGTGACAATGACCTTTCCGCCGCCGCGAGTACTATTTCATCTTTGGCTTCCTTAACAAGCCGAAATGTTTTTAAAAGTAAAATAAATACCGTATAATATTTTATGTATTTTAGTATTGAAAATAGTTTTGATAATGGATTTTGTTATGTAAATATTTTTAAATGATATATTGTGATTGATATGTGGAAATTTTATCTTTCCTTTATATTTGTTTTATGTGTTATGAATATGTTTTGGTTCTTGGGCATTGTTTACGTATAAGTGTGGTTCTGTGATAAACCTAGGGAGGGTAAGCCTGAGAAAACTCTCCAATGCATTGGGTAATGTGATAGAGGTAAACATGAATGTTTCACCTATGAGATTTAGGGAATATACTATGATGGGTATTCCAAATGTAACTCCCTACATAGATATGATAACTACAATGTAAGTATGATATATATGCCACAAGTTACCTTTATAATTTAGGTTTTCTATGTGTTATTCTTAATTCTCGTGATTTCATGAGGTATGTTAAAGACCTTATGCTATGTATGTAATGATGAACTAATGTTTTCATTTTTTATTACCCTTAATGATCTTTTTATACTCTTACCAAGTTTTGAAATGTTTTTCACAGGAGTTAAAGAAGAATTGGGTTAAGGATGGGATCAAGGAAACGTCATGCTATCTAAAACATGGAACTAGACATGACTCTTTTTTTCAAGAGTTTTTATTTTGTGAATAAAATGGAAACTGAGTAGAAGTGTCTAATTTGTAACTTTTGAGATGTATTTAA
The DNA here is from genome assembly GCA_963277665.1 of Viscum album. Taxonomy (NCBI): domain Eukaryota; kingdom Viridiplantae; phylum Streptophyta; class Magnoliopsida; order Santalales; family Viscaceae; genus Viscum; species Viscum album. Next base: position 1,417,857,899 of record OY728160.1, read on the forward strand.
TTGTTATGGCCTAATTCTCTAAAACTCTAAACCTGAAAAGATCCTCAAATGTGAATTATTCATTTAATTCAAGATTATATAATGTTTTAAGGCTGGGTCCCAAAAATGTCATCTAAGGTGTTATAGTATTTCTAATTTTTTATTTCATTTTAATTAGAGCTATTTTATCAAGTGAAACACAAGGTTTGAATATGCATTTAGTAAAGAAAAAATATTACTGATTGATGTAAAATATATTTTTTAATTTCTTATTTAGTTTCCTTATTTTTAATTTCTCATTAAACATTTTCTATAGGACATTTTTTATTGATGCACATTCATAATATAATATTTAGATATGTCATTGTAGTGGAAAATCTCCAAAAATAGTCTACCATTAGATATATATTTTACGTTTTAAAATTTTCAATAATATTACATATGTTAAATAAACTTTTATGATAGAAAAATTTGTTACATGAGTTTATTGAAGAGAATAATGAAGTTTAGGGATGATATGATTTTATTTAAATAATGAAACATCAATATCTATTAGATTTAAGAATCTTATAAAGGGATATAAAAAATAATGATACAAAGGATGTTAAATTTATTTTCTTTTTTCAATTAAAAGTTCATGATTTTAACATAATCACTTTTTTATACTATAAATGGTTATATTATTAAATTCTATTTGTATGATTTTGTTATTTTATCCCTTTCACCATTAATGATAAAACTAAAGTATTTATTTGAGTGGTCAGTGGCCTAAAAAAATGATCCCACCATTTGACATTATTTGCAGATCCAGCTATTAAAAGATATATCTGTCTATAATAGATACATAGAGTTTAATCTTTTCACTAAATTATTGGATTGATTAAATTATTTAAGCTATTACAACTACCATTTAATGTCACATAGGTGTCACCACTTATATCACATTTTGATGTTTGGGAATTATTTATTTTTTATATTTTTCTCAAATGGTTTTGAATAAAAATGAACATGAATTCTGACTAATTCACTATATTGTGACTTGATGTAACATTTTTTTGTTTAAATTTAACACTGGATTTATAAACATGATGTATTTATTCCAATATTTTATAACATAACAAGTATAATTCATTGAATTTTTGTAAAGTTATTTTATTTATTTATTTATTTTATTTTTTAGATTTTTCATCATCAAGGATTGATTTTCTCCCAACTTTTAATTTTTTAGAAGGAGGTTTTGAATGTTTTGAGAAATATGACATCCTTTAAATACATTAATAAGTATGGTATTCCACCATCAAGACCTAAATATATTTATAATTTATTCCATTAAATTTCTTTTTTATTAAGATAATTTAATATTTTTGGGGAAATAGTCATGATCATGTCATTTATAGAAATAATTTTACATTATAAATGTATTATATAAAATTAATTTATCAAGTATTGTTTGATATATGTAATATTCTATCAATAGATATAAATGGATACAAATTCAATTTTTTTTTAATTTAATTTTCCATTTTTTTTTGTTTATTTATGTATATATTATTTTATTAAAACAACATTATGAGCATACTGATGTGAATTTTCAATTAAATGATTATTTCTTTCACATACAATGGGGGGTTACTAGGAATGACATCATACTGATGAACTCAAATTAGAGATTTTACTACATTATTTTAACTTAAAAGGTATCAATTTGTTCAGGGAAGCATCACCTAATCTTGAATCCTAAGACTTCCGATACCTTTTATTTATATATTTCATAACATTATAAAATCTCAGAACTAATTCTGGAAATTTTACACTTCACCTATTTAAAGATTGAATACTTTATTTTCAAACTTTTAAATTTCAATACCCGCACTCACATTATGTGTTTTAATTCCTAATATTTGACCTTAATGTAATAATGTTCTTCAAAGTAGAATGTCCTAATCCCAAATCATTGGACTTCAGTTAATTTCCCAGTCTAAAGAAAACATTGATAATTTTTATTGAACATATAAACAAAAATACTATAAGTTTTTATTCATTTAAAATTACATTATTACTATATTCTTAATTATTACTGACTAAAATAGGAGTCATCCATCTTCATTTGATATGTCATGTAATTAGTTTTGTAAATTTTTTTTTTCATTCTGTCATCCAATACATTGAAATTTATCTTTCCGACATTTTTCCTATTATTTACCAGAAATTTTTTACTTATAATGAATTATGATTCCTATATTTCATTATTTTGTTAAATACATAAATTTTATTCCACAAATAATTAGTTGTACTTATAAATTTTAACATAAAAAATATATGAATATATAATAATTTTTAGTAAAAAATTAATTATATTATTTTTATAGTTTATTTAACCGTGTTACAAATTTTTACCTAACACAATTTCTTACATTACCATTTTTAGGAAATAAAAATTCCTAAAATAGTTAATTTTCCATAGTTCACAATGAATTAAAAATCAGTTATTCATGAAGGTTGGTGCTCTTTTTTTACTACCATATTATGAAGCCTTATTTTACTTTAAATGTTATATGATGAGAGTTTTTTCCTACACAGTTGCAATATTAATCTCTATAAGTACATTAAAAAGATAATTTTATTTTTATTCTATGAACTATACTTATAAAAATTGACATGTTCCCTCTTGTACAATTAGTTATTCTTGAATGATGTGATATTTTTTACTATAATATTTTGTTATTTTATTTTCACTTATATATTTTATGTTATATGTTGAGAATTTATCTCTATATTGTTTTAATATTAATCTTGGTAAATTATATGAAATGATATTATTTTGTTAATCTTGGTAACTTCAAAGTGTTATAATAATGTTAATACGTAATATGTTTCACATTTAGCTATTTTGGTCCCTTGTTATATACTATAGATGAGTATGGGTTTCTACACACACAATTATACAAAAACATTATACTATAATTCTAATGGATTTATCTTTGTAGTTTCTTATGTAGTTATGATACTGATGAGATATTATCCTTATAAATAGGTTTTTGGTCAAATTTGTTTTGATATAGTGACCTTGATTCTTGAAATTTTTATTATAAGGCATATTGTTGACAGAAATACTAGAAATAACATTGTTCTATATTCATATTTTTATTATATACATACACCATACGAATTCTTACACCATACACATTTTGAAACTCTTATATATTCATTTCTATTATGTATTTGATGACACCATATATATTCTATATTATGTCCTATTTATTTTCATTCACTATCAGTTTACTATTTTGACATCAGTGTAATATTATTATGAGTATACTTTATGATTTTCATAATGAATTAAAATTAGATACTATTTAGAATCTCATATAATCTCCCACATTATATATAATCAAAATTCCAAGAAATTTATTTTCAAATATCAATTTATTGTTTTTATCCTCTTTTGTTTCCATTTTTATCATTCATACCATAATTTATTTGTTTTATTGTTGATTAAAATTTATTTTATTACATTTTTATCCCTTAGTGGTATGAAACCATTGATAAATTCCTCTAGTAGAGTATGAAAAATTCTATTGAGATCCTGGATTAAATAATACTATATAGGTGTGGCTTGAATGATTGGAATACCACTTTCTCATCTTTTTCTTCCATTGTACTATGTTTTATCTTACATTATTAATATTTTTCCCGATTCTAAAATCTTCCCAAACATCCCCACCCCTCATTTTCCAGACGTTTATATTCTAGAAAATGTTTTCCTTTAGCTTTCCTCTATACTAAGGATCAAAATAAACCAAGCCTTATATATCTTATAAGAAAATTTGTTCAGTTTTTATGTGAAAACACGTTTATTTTTCATTGGAGTGTCCCATGGTAGTAGGTTTATACATTTCATTTCAATTTGAATATGGGTGTATGTTGAATAAGTGTATATTCCCCTGCATTGATATATTTTCCATCCACATGATAGAGTAGACTTCACATTGGTCATAATGGTAAAATATTTCAACTTTATCTAAATTTAATGTGGGAACATTCACTATAATGTTTCTAAAAATATTTTTTTCAACATAATTTGGCACTTGATTTTAAAAAAGAGTTATATTATTCTATAGATGAAGAAATCATTGACATCACTATATACTGTTCAAGTTCAAAGGATCCTAGGAAGTTGTTCAAAAGAAAAAATGAATAGATTGAACAACTATATTTTAATATGTTGAAATGTTTCCATTAAATTAAATGGATAAATCATTAAAGGTATAATTGTTTTTGGTTTTATGTATTAAATACCTTTTCCAATTCTATTTATTTATATTCCAATGTTGTAAACCTCTATAGGTTTTGTGAGTTAAATATATGTTTCATTTAATTACTCGCTATCTTTCCCAGTGAAATTGCACGAGTGGGGTACCTGAAATATTTATTATAATTAAATTTTTATTATTTACTAATTTAAATGTATAAAAAATTAAATGATATATTAAAAATAAATTCATTAATAAGTGATGTTTTAGACACTCATTATATGTATGTGTATATATATATTGATTCAAAAACCTATCTTTGATAACAATAATAATAAGATGAAGTAGTAAGTTTTATTTTTATTTTTCATATCATTTATAGATAATCATTATAATAATTAATTAATAGTTGATAATTATTAATTAAAACATACTCATGAGTAAATATTAATTAATATTCACAACCAATAATTGATGATTGAAAAATTATAATATCAAATTTCATAGTAGAGTTTTAATAAATAAAAATAAAAATATATAATTAGAAATTGAGTATAAAAATATATAAATAAAATATAAACATTATATAAATTAATATGGGGTGGAAAATATTATAAATTTATGCACTAAGTGTTGATATGGTTGGGAAAAGAGAGATAGAGAGAGGAAACAATAATTTTCATAGATATTGAAGCCTAATTGGTTTTAACCATTAGATTGCTGATACAAGTGTCCCCCTAGTGATGGGAATGGCGAATGAAGACAATTCTATAGAGGAGAATAATTGGACATAAATAACCCACATGCATTTATATTTTTATTGATTTTTGATAATCCACCTTTGAATTGGGTTTATAAGGATCCCTTACTTAACCCATAGGCCCTGTGGCACAAGGCCGAGTACATGAGTTAATGGAATAGCTTATAAAGTCCCAATACATGAATTGAAGACCCAACTGAACTACACTAGAACTGCCCCTACCCAGTATTTTTATCATTTTATGCCCTAACTATCCACCTTTCATTGCTCATCAGCTAGCATTTCCCCATGAAGAGTTGCATGTTTCATAGTACATAGAGTGGTTTCTATACCCTATCATTCATTCGATCTAGTTAGATATGATTTTCATGGTTTCTACTTTCTCAATGTGTTCTTCGGCTATATTAGACATGTTAGATAGGGGTAGCCCGATGGGTATAATAATGAAATGGAATGACCACTAACAGAGGTGGAGTTAAGTACTAGTGTAATCCCATACCAATGGTCTTTCATATTTTATAGATTGAAGTTCATTTTTTTCTCCCACCCACTCTATGTTTTTTGAAATAATCTCATTCCAAATAGTTATTGCAGTATCACAATAGTAATGTTTCTAATCGATCCCCAACACTTGGATTTATGATTTTTTGAACAATTTTTATCATCAAGTGAGGAAGAGGTCCCCATTTTTTAATGGGGTTTATGTCTCTTGAAGACATATTTATTATTTTTAAATCATTAAATATTATTTTTTTATTGCCTATTAATTATTATTAACATATAAAAATAGACACTTATATCTTATTTATTTTTTGTTAATTAATTAAATATCAAATTAAGTGATGGTTTAAACTACAAATAAAAATCACAGTTAATTTTTTATGTTTTTTAAAAATTCAAAGAAATATTTAATAAAAAAATTCAATATTTTCAGAAAACCTAAACCATTGTTAAAAAACCATCATGCATAGGAGATTATTTATAGAAACCGTTGGTAAAAAAATATTGTGTAAAAATTGGTGAATGTTTTGAAAACATATACTAAGATGCAACTAAAAAGTAATATTTTTCTTATTATGGGTGTCGAATGAATTAGAGAGGATAGGAAACAAACTTATCTAAATATACTAAATAAGATTCATGTGTCACATTCATACTTTTGTCTTTAGTGGAATAATTATAATTTTTTTGGCATGTTATGTTTGACAGCTAAATTTTCGGGCTAGATCATTTTTGTATAAATATTTGTGGTGAGGAATAATATACCTTGTAGTCTAGTTATCCTCCTTATTTTCTCATCTTTTATATTCGAGATAACTATTTGGGTAATAAAATTAAAAATTATTTGAATCTAAGCTCTTCATTTCATTCTTTATGAATAAAATATTTTTTGTATTCCATAGTTAATAAATGAAAGAAGAAAATTGGAAACCAAGATCAACATTGATGAGAATTAATCATTTAATGGCCAGATATATTATATACTTCATTTTTCTTCCCTATTAATGGATTATTTTCATTTCTCATAATGTAAGAATTATTTTTATGGTCTGATTAAGTTAATATTATTCAATGAAAGTATATCATTTTTATAGAAGTTATTGAGATTCCGTACAGAGTAGATAGTTTCTCATAGTGGAGTTCCACTTCTACATGGTTTCATGAATTTTCATATATAATTTTAAATAACCAAAATTCCATTTTTGAAGTATTTTTAAAAATTGAGAGTTTTTTCTTAGTCCATTGGTTGTGTCGTGGGTCCTTTTTCTTTCATGCACTTTAAAATAAATATTTTAAATTTTATATTTGGTGAATTATTTGATTCATGGATTATGTGATGCATTTTATAGGATTGTCCCATGTATAATTTAGTAAATGAAACCAAATTTAATCTATGATATATCATTATCATATCATCATACGATTATGAATAAACCACTTTACAAGTGCACCTATATCAAAGTAATTTCTCTATCTATTAATCTCAATAGAGGTGCACATATTTATTTTTCTATATCCAGTGCACGAATTTATCTCAAATAAACCACAAATGATGTGTATTGTGAATTTTTATTTCATTTTAATCAACATTTTATAGGTAAAAAAATCAAATTATATGTCTTTGATTGTGTTTTAATAAGGATTTTCTAATTATAGTGTGGTTTATAAATATAGGCTAAATCAGGGTATAAGGTCGGTAAGTTAACATAATAAGCCTAAGGATTTATTCTTATTGAATTATATTGAGGTATATATAAAATTATTTAACTATAGAAACATATTTCAAAACAATTTACTCATTTTGTTTAATGTTTATATAGTGTCTGATGCTAGATAAAAACTATGATGGTGTATATTTTTTTGAGGGCTTATGTAAGATATCATATACCGTCAAAAGAATAGCATCTCAGAATTGATTATTTATGAAGGTAAATAAATTATCCTAATTTTTTTTATTAATTGATAGTTTTTATATATCTTCTAAGTAATACCAAGATTTCAAACAATCAATATACTTAAGGTAAGAAATAAATGTATTTAGAGATGAGTGGGTAGAGTTCATTGTTTCATAAATTATTTATAAAATAAAATAATGTGATTAAATATTATTTTTATGATATAATATGGGATATGATCTTATAGATACATTTTGGATTTTAAATAGTTGTGTCATAAGGATTATATATTGTTTTTGACCTGTTTCTCCTGGAGAAGTATAAAGTGGAGTTATACTCTACAGATTCATGCATAGATAGTAACATATACGAAGCTGCTCATGATTATTTGAGATTGGAATTTTGGGATACAAAATAGAATATGGAGATAAGGAAATGGGTCAATAAGTTATACATACCTAATGAAAATGTGAGTTCATACTTATTATTTTTTTAATTTGGTCATAATTTTATGTATTTTTTTATGTTAATGTGATTATAATGTTTAGATAATAATTATTTAGTTGTTTTCATAGATCTTTGGGGAGGTCATACTTTTCTTTTTGCTATCTGAAACAAGCTAGAAAGGGGGAACATGTTCCTTTTAGATGGAAGAGGAAACCAAATGTTTCTTGAAATGTGAAGTGAATCTTAATGATGAATATACAAAGGGATTTTGCAACAATTGAAGGAAAAGTATGTCTTACTAAAATATATATCATGGGAATTGTCTTAAACCATGTAAAAAATATCCACACCTTCAACATCTCCACCTCAATTGGATACATAGTGTTCTCAATATGAATTGAAGTGTAATTTTTTAGTTGATTATTTACATTTTAGTTCAAAACACACATAAAATAGTAAAAATTGATAAAATTAATTCATATTGTTTTTAAAATTTATTAAAATGACCCATAAACCATTTTTTAAATGTGGAAATCAACCAAAAATCAACCCGATTCACAGTTTGTCAGGAATGACTCAATGTCTGGGCTATCATTTTAAAATGGAAATTTTAGTCTAGAAAAGATTCAACATTCTCAAAATTGAGGAAATGAATTTTGATTTTTTTTGATACATTATAAAAAATATACACATTCAATTTATGATGTGAAAGAATTTACCAAATCTTGCTCCAGTACAAAGTGTTTCTGATAAGACATGAAGTGCATGTTTTCAGTTTAGAATTGGAAATTTAGTACAAAACCCACACCACATACTACAAACTAAGAAAAGAAATTCATATGGTTTATATAAATTTAAAAATTTATTCATAATGAATTTGTGATGAAAAGTATTCAACCAATCTTAAATATGAGACATGGTGTGCCCGATATGACCTATAATGTATGATCTTAGTTTAGAATTTCCTTTTTTTGGTTGAAAAAACACGGGACAGGTTCAAAATCAAAAAAAAAATCATTTCAATTGTCCATATAATTTAAAAAAATTATCCATAATCCATTTTTCATGTGTATCAATCAACCACATTTCAATCCAAAACTTGATGTGGATGTGATGAATTTAGTGTGTGTTTTCATCATAAATTTTTTCATTAATGTTTAAAACTTGAATCACCTATCAAAAATCAAGAAACCTTACTAAGATTATTTTCAAAACTTAGGAAAATGATCAATAACTAATTAGTAACATGTAGGAATTGATCTCATGTCAAACCAAATCAAGATAATTTTGGTATAACTCGAAGTAGACATTTTCAATTGAATATTCATAGTTTAGTTTGAGATATATGCCACATACTAAAATTATAGAAAATATATTCAAATTATTTTGATAATTTTGAAAAATGACCCATAACACATTTGTGACATGTAAGAATCAATTGAACCTCAATCCAAGGCAAATTGTTCTTAATATAACTCAAATTTTAAGCTTTTAGACTAAAATTTATATTTTATTTCAAAACACACATGACATACTCAAAACTAAGATAATGAAGTCAATTTTTTTGATAATTTTTGATAATATTCCATCAGTCATTTTTCATGTTTAATAATCAAAAAAATGTCAATCTATCACATGATGCAGAAAATATGACTAAAAGTTCATGATTTCATTATATAAGGTCTATTTATGTTTAAAACATGAATCATATGGATAAAAGAAATTGAATGAGGTCAGATTACTTTAAAACATCATAATAAAGATCTATAATTTATTTGTGATATGTAGAAATTAACCACATATCAATCTGACACATGATTCAGTCAGTGTGACTTGAAGTGAATTTTTTAAATTTAAAATATGAATTATAGATAAAAGCACACACCATTGACTAAAACTAGAGAAAAAAAATTTATTTTATTTTGAGACTTTATAATAATGATCCATAATACATTTTTGTTGTGTAGGAATCTACCGCACCACAATCTATGATATGGTGTTGTTGGTATAACTCAAATTGTATGTTTTTAATTAAAATTTGAAAATTTATTTCGATACACATGTGACATAATCATTATAGATCAAATTTATTCATAATGTTCTGACACTTTGGGACCATTATCCATAAGTCATTTTAAGATCGACGATGATTTTTTTTTCTGATCGAAACATAGAATACTGGAAAAGAAAATTCTTTAGAGAATATCATCTGAATTTTATGTTTATAATTGATCATCTAGGTTGTATGTATATTGATATTGTACAAGGAGCATCTTGAAGAATTCCATGATTCCTGCCCAGCAATTGGTAACTCTTTTTTCTTCAACTTCCACCGATTTAGAATTGGAGTTTCTAGTTTATATCCTCAACTATGAAGTACCCAACTATGATTTAGAGTGTGAATAAATTGATGCCTTTGTCGATTTCAGAGTTCCCTATTTAAGGAGGTTTATATAATTAGCATTACCATAGTTTTCACTCAAGTTCACTAAAATTTAGTATGATCCTCTAAAGAATCTGCATCCCTTATAACGGTCGGTGCTACTCCTATTATGGTTATTGGAAACCAATTTTTTAATGTTAAAATATGATGTTATAATAGAAGAATTATGGGGGAATTATTTTTATGTTTGTTATATGTAAGATCACTAAAGAGGTAACTCTACTTAGTCAAACATCACTTCTGTCTCTTGGAAGTTCAAATTCAGTGGAAGAACAATTGAGGTAAAGTTTGAGTTGACCTAGAGCAATCAGCTACGTGAGTCAAATGTATACCTGGGGAATCACATACGTCAACATAATGTGTTACATGATTATTTGAATATGTGTTAAATATTCCTACATTGCTAATTAGTCACATAAGAAAATATCTACATAGAACTCAAATTTTTATGTAAACTTATTCGAATATGTGGGGAATAACCTATGTTATCCAAATCATTTATGTGGGAAGTCGTGCAAGTACACCAATCACTTATTTGAGGGAAATTAGTTATGTGGGATGATATGTAAATTAACAACACAACTACATAATTCAAAACCCCTACATAAATCAAATTGGCTACATTGGACCAATTTGGCTATGTTACATTTTATAGAAAGAGTTATGTATACTTGAAAGATGTAATTTTTAATATTTGGAATTTTTTTGTGATGGCCAGTAGGAGTATCTACTAGGTAAAAATTTATGATACAAAAAGAGGATCATAGTTGGAGTAATTATCTAAGAGTTGGTAGAGTTATTTCCGGAAGTATGTTGTGACATATGGAATGTAGGTATGTTTTTGATGGTATTTTTAAAAGAGAGATGGACATAGAGAGACACAGATACTCGGGGACGTTAGGGGACACACAAAACCGTCGTTGTGACTAAGGATGAGATGTTCAAGAGCTGTAAAATCTGGCTATTTGAGAAGATGTTAATGATACACCTCCCAAGGGATCTTTTTTACTTCTTTATTTTTTTCCTCTATTTATCAAACACAGTAAGTTATATTATATATTTCTGTTATGAAATTTTCAAAAACATGAATCCGAAAATGATGATGAGCTAGTATGCACATTTAAATCACTCAAGTGTTAGGATTTGGTGGATTCTAACTATTTCTTATTGAATGAGTAATTTATGATCATCAATAGTCTAAAAATAATGAGAGATGTTTTAAATGTTTCAGTCATTATTATCTTTTTATCCAAAAGTCCATTTGTAAAGAGGATTAAACATGCACAAAATATAATGCAATGGAATGAAACATGGTTGCTTCAATGAATGGGTGAATGAGGTCTCGAGATGATAAATGAAATAACAAATTAACTTATAGGTCACCCATTTATAAAACTAGTTTTTCAATTTTTCTTGGTCCTTAAGAATTTGACCTTGAGTAAAGAAAATAATAATATTAAAACAAAAATCATAATAAGCTGTCCAACCAACTTACTTTCCCCTTTCCATCTCTTAAATTTCCATAGCTTCCTCATTTTTCTTTATCTATAGTGCTCACCATTTTTTGTCTCCTAACCTAAACTTCTATATCATCAACTTATTCTACACTATTTCACTAACAACTTCACCCTTTATTACTTGTTTTAATCTTTGTTTGTTTTCACTTTTACCTTGTATCATGAAAAAAACATTCTAAAGAATTCCTTACCTATGGATCGAACCCAACCCACCACTAAACTAGTCTAATGTAGGGTTTAGAAATAAATAATTTTTCCCAGTATCTTGATAACCTAGCCCTCCTAGATTTATTTCAATATAATTTTAATTACATTTTTATTTATCTATGTTTGTTTTTTGATTGTGTTTGTTTTTATATTGATTCTATAGCTTTTCATGTTATTCATGACCATTATCAGGGTGAGTAATAGCATTAATGAGGTCCCTTTTATCAAATATACTTAAATCTATAATAATGTTTCCCATTATCAGTACTAAAAGAAAGAATGGATAAATTACCTCTTTATCAGAGCTTTTACTAGAACTGATAAAGGCCGAACACTTTTAATGTAACTATTAATGGATTGTTACCTTTTTATCTTGTAGGTCACTTCAATTTTTTGTTTTCTTTATTAATTGGTTTGAGTATTCCAAGAAGGGTTTGTGAGGATACCTGTAATGGTGAAGAATGGTATTTTTGGTAATTTTCCTCTTAGACCCGTAGTTTCAGCTGCTCACTGGGAACTTACACACCGTGTATGTGATTTGAACAATATGTAATGGATTTCTGGTAGAATCCATGAATTGGATACATGGATAGAGTGTTTTACATTATATATAATAGGTATAAACCATATATTGAAAAAATATAATATTTAATAAAATGGTGACTGGTTTTTTGGCATGTATACGACTCTAGGTAGTACATGCCATGTAATGGGATTACATACCTTTGGAATTCACAAGGGTTGGTTCTAAGAAACACACATAGATAAAATATTCATTTATTTCATGGAAGTATTATCCCTCTCGACCTTGATGCTCTTCATATGTGTTTTGTGTAAATCCTTTCCATTTAGATCAATTAATTTAGAAACTAATCACCATTGTGGTTGGATTTCTCATCTCCAGACATTTAATCATTTTAATATTCTTTGGTACTGTTTGAAGATGAGGTTTATCTACAAAGTCAAGACCATATTTTATTTTCTAATGATAAATTTTAGAATCTAGTCATGCCTTGTCTTTTGAAGGCTGATCTCTATGTTTTTGGTCACTTTTGAAATAGCATCGCGATTTATACCTTTTTGAAGTAGGTGTTTTAATACAATGGGTTAATTTAAATAATTTGATATTAATATTGTTAAATTCCTTTGGTTTGTTTATTTATTTGATGTGATAAATGTTTTCAAGTGATTTTCTTGGAATGTAATGTTTTTAAATAAAAGGGGGTTTTCATTGAAAATGGATTTTCTTGGTTTGAAAATGGGTTTGAAAACTCCAAAGTGGATTGGATTATATTTTAAAACATTTTATGAAATTTTGAGCATGTTTTTAAATTGTATAGGAAAATTTCACACTTGGAACCTTGGGAGAATCATGATAGGGACATGATTAGTCTTTGTGTGTGTTGTACCACTAAGAGGTTACTTTTTGTGATATCAACTGACATGTATTGATATCTTTCCGATACAACATATTTCTATTTAGGATTGTGAGTGTATAGTACACAATGTCTCATTGGATAGAACTTGATATGAGGTGATTTGTCAATTGTCATTTATGTTTATTTATTAGATGATTGTCTTATCAAGTATTGATTCTAATAGGTTTTTATACGAGGTCGTATGAAATAGATTCAATTGATAGGTTGATTAATGGGTATGTAGTGACCTATATACGTTTTGATGCATAAATATTCTTTCATTTTTTATAACTTATAATTGTCTTAAATATACTTTAACAATATGAATGGTATTTTTGAAACCTGAAGGAAGAAAATTAAGAAATGATTTATAAATTTTTTGGATTTAAAATAATTCATTATAAAACTATTTTTTTATTAAATGCTATAACTTTTTAATTCTTGATATTAAACATTTTATAGAAACTATGGTGGTATCTTACGGGGATTTGGATCACACACTATTTATTCCTTTGGGAATTTTTAGATTTTTTAATATAGGATCCATGTAAAGGGAATATCACCATGTAGAATGATGGATTCTATTATTGTTGTTGCTTTCAGTTCATGTTGGGCTGGAGGTGATTATTGGTCATGTGGGGAGATGACTTACTTTCTGGCCGATCCTATTTATCGTGGATTATATGTACTTTGTAGTACCTTTCCTATTAATTTATTCCATTGGTTTTATGTCTTGTTTTTCTTATATTCAATATTTCTTTATCCTATTTTACCCATATCTTGTGATGGGCTGGTTTAGGTACCTTCTCTAGTTTCCTTCAATTGGTTCATTACAATTTGTTATCAAATGGATTCTCATCATGAAGTGTGTTTCCACTACCTATTTTTGGTTATGTTCATTGGGTAGATCAGATTTAAGAGAATTAGAATTCATATATTAGGGGATTAAAAGGGGTCTGACTAGCTCACTTTCATGACTAAAATCGAGTTACAATTGATGGCCATGAATTTTTACTTGTTTTGAGACTTTGAGTTTTAGGTAACTTGAATGAACTATATGTGGTGTTAATTTAAATTGAGATTTTTCTTTTTAAGTAAGGTTTTTCATATTTTTTGAGATTATTATTATTTTATATTTTTTTTATCAATCCATGAAGTGGGTACCTTTATTATGTAATTTTCTAATGACTAATTGGTTTTTATATTTTGTTATGAAATTCCTTTGAGAAGAGATCTTCCAAATATGAGAGGGGAAGATATGAGATATGTTCTGTAGGCGAGTCCTTTAGTGGAACATACTCTAGTAGAAACTATTATCTATATTATTTAGATGCTGGGATATATGGTTGTCGAGAACCCAAGATGAGTATTGAATCATGGCTCAAAATTTACAAGAAACATCGACTCGTCTTTTGTGGTGATAGGGGACCCCTGGCAGGATATGGTGGTATAATATAGTGAAAGTTATCTTGTACAAGGATATTACCTAGGCCTCCATCAAGAAAATATTATACAATATGTTTTATCCAGAGACATTTTGTGTAGTGAAGACCTAGGTGATCATGAGATTATAGGATGGGGGGAATACCATTAGGGATTAATCTAGCTATTTTACCGCATTAGTTCATTTGGAATTGGATATTATCAATGATGAGTAACTTAAGGCTGAAAGGTCTGAGATAGGACTAAGAACTAATATTTGGTTGATGTTGGCACAATTCCTCCTTATAACCTTCATTGAGGTATTTGAAAAGGGGGATTTAGCAGATACAAACATATGTGGGAAGACAGGTTTGGGTGGAACTATAGTTTGTTCAATTATTAGCTAGGGTGTATCTTGTAGGGAAAAAGGAATGGTATGAGTGGATAGTTTTTTTTCTGGATTAGTCTTAGGAGAAATGAGAGGGAATCAATAGGTTTTTTTCTACTAGTGTGAAAAGTTATCCCAAACCAAACCCAACATTAAAGTGGATCTTAATACATGTAATCATTGAGAATGATCTATCCATATATGATGTTTTTGTGAGAAGATATTTGAGGAATGTAAGGTAGGATAAACTTTCACCAAGGGCCCATAGGCTTGTTCAGATGCTTCCAAGGGTGGTGGGTCCAATACTAAAGCCAAGGGAGATTTACATGTGGATAAGACTCGATGAATTTATTTTCTAGAGTATTTTAAAGAGGAATATAAAGTAGGTACAAGGAAAATTATAGGTATGGTGTTTATCAAATCTTATATCATGCTATATTTGTTTGATACTGGTGCTACTCAATATTTTATATAATCAAATTTAATTAATGTGTTTCCATTCCATTCAAAAATTATACTGTTCTTGATTGATCTTTCCATGCATTTGGAAAAGAGGTCCAAACAAGGTATCAAATGCCCCTCGTGTCGGGAGATGATAACTGACATTGAGGTGGAGTTGGAGTTTTTGGTGATTGATCTTGATGTATTTGACTTGATTATTAGCATGGACTAGATGATCAGTTATAAGGATCAGATACAATGTTACCTTCATCTTGTTTAGTTCTTTTCTTCCAATTAGGTGACTCAAGTTTTCCAGGGTGAGTAGGATACTATATTGGGATGGGTAGGTCATGTTGTTCCTTAAGACGAGGTAATGTCATGTTAGTTGTTCGAAATATTTTTTTGATATAGTTGACCCTTTATTAGGTGGTATACTTCCTATATTTGTGTGTGAGTACCCTAAGGTCTTTTTGGATTATTTTCTAGTTTTTCATGATAGAGAGAGTTTGAGCTTACGGGTGACATACTCATTGGTATGATTCCCATTTCTATTCCATCTTACCATATAAAACCTTCTTATTTTTTGGATCTAATAGTCCTACATGAGGACTTATAAGATAAATGATTTATTCATCCTAGTGTGTCACTATGGGATTTTTCTATACGATTTGAGAGGAAAGAAGACATGATCCCCACACATTGTATTGTTTATATAAAGTTGAATCGGGTGACCGTTAATAACAAATAACATTTTCCAAGGATTGATGATCTCTTTAATTAACATACATGGGATCATCAGTTTTTTTAATATTGACCCATAGTCAGGGCATCACCTATTGAGATTTTGAGAAGCGTATATATCTATGTGGACATTTAGAACTTGATAATGGAATTTCTAGTTCCTATTTATGCTATTCAGTCTCACTAATAGTCTTACGATGTTTATGGACTTGATTAACCATATCATTAATCGGTTATTGGACACTTTTTTTGTGTTCATGATAATATTTTTGTGTACTCTATTCCATATGAGGATTATATGGACCATTTTGACACCGTTCTTTGAACATTTAGGGAACATATTATTTATGGTAATCTTTCCAAATGAGTATTTTGGATAACAGAGGTGAAGTTTCAAGGTCATGTGATCTATGAGAGGTGTGTATCACTAGATCCTAAAAAGGTATAGGTAGTTATGTCTTGTGAGTATCCTAGAAATGTTTTTTATATTGGAAGAATATTGGGTTTGGGAGGTTACTATAAACGGTTTGTTCAAGACTTTTAAAAATGCGTATCTTTGATGAAATCCATAACCCATAAGGGTGTAATGTTTGGATGGAATGAAAAGTTTTAGAGGTCTTTTGGGGAGTTGAAGTTAATGTTTACTTCAACAAAAATTTCAATTCTTTTATAACTGGTGTCAGGTAATTATGTTTTATGCAACGTTTTTGGTGTATTTTTTGGATTTGTATTTTAGGTAAATTTGTTGTCACTTATAGCTCTCCCAAGTTACACCCTTATGATAATAAATACCCAACCCATGTTTTTGAGTTGGAAAAAACTATTAATAAACTAAAAACATAGCATTCGTGTAACATCCCGTTACGTTTTAAGGTACAATTTGATGTTTCTAAGTACCCCTGTTTGGAGTAAAGACTTGGGTTGCGTTTGGGTGAACTTTTAATGAAAAACTAGAGGATAGCGTGTTGTACACGGTTTGAAAAACCGTGCGACCAAACCGTGCCAGCCATGAAACAGGGAGAGAAGGTTCCGTACGGGCAGCACACGGTTTTTCTAACCCTATGACCAAGCCGTGCGAGAAGGGTGGCCAACGCAGTAGCTCACACACGTTTAGAGCACGGTTTGTCAAACCGTGCGGCCAAACCGTGCGGTCACTTAAAGTTAGATCCTTAAATTGTGGATCTCGGCCGTTTTGCCTTTAAGTGCTTCATTTTCTCCTCTTATTCAGCCCTAAATCGGGATTTGACTTCTCTCAAGGTCAGAGAAGGCTCTCCCATCTTTCCGGAGGCGATCCGAAGGCTCCTCTTGGTGAATCGAAGCCTGATTCTTGAGGTATGTGATCGTTCATGATTGGTTTCTTAGATCTACTTAGATATACTTCTCCTCTTCTCTAGGTTTTTTATATCTACGCCCATTATGGGTAGATCTAAGTGTGTGGTACCAGTTTTTATGAGATTTGGTCTTAATATTTCTAAGATAAGAGATCTGAGTCTGGTTCTTGAAGAAGAGACCCGGTTTTCTTGAGCGTTCTCGACCTTTGTGGTTTTGGTCAAAAACTTCGAGGTAGGTGGTTCCGTCCTTGCTTTCAGAATTGATTATATTCATTTATTGATTTATTTCACTTGTTTATTTTAATTCAATTCCTTTGAATTAAGAAATTTGAATTGGTTTTGGCATGAGATTTTGGAAAACCCCCCAATTCTATTAAATTGGTGTGTGTGTGTTTATTGAAATTGGATAATTTAAATGGTGGAATTTAAGTTAGGTATTTGATGAAAATGTTTTCAATTGAATTGTTGATTTCAACTGTGGAAATAAAATGTGAAATGATGGAATTGGTTTTGAATGGATTTCAAACTGGTGAAAAAGGCTTAAAATGTTTTAATAGAAACCCATTGGTTTTATGTTGGGAAAAGGGATGTTTTTGATTAAAACCTGTTGTGGTTTTAAAAGGAATGGAATTGGCACTTTGAAATGGAAGAATGGGATTGATCGTATTTTAAGAATTCTTAAAATAGTTCTCCCATCATGTAAGAGCACATGCAAGCCTTAGGTAGTTAGTGAGTTATTTGGATACACTCTACAATACGACAACGTTCTAAAACATACTTGCAGTAGGTCACATCCCCGATGGGTTGGGGAAGAGTCCCCTTTGGCCAGTCTCATAGGCACGTGTGTATACACATTTTTCTGAGTTCACATAGAGAGTGAGGAATCCCATAACTAATTAATACTATCGTACCTTTTGGAAGATGACCATGTTGCTCGCCTAAATATTTATATGTGATGTATAAATGTTTGCCAATTCTTTTGAACTGCTTTACATGCCTGCTGATTTTACATAAAATATTTTATGTAACTGTTTTATTTAATCCATTTTCTTAAAAGTATTTCATCATTGTAAAACCTTGCTTGGTGAACTTTCCTTTACTTGAAAATGTATAGTACGATTTGTAAAAAATATGCTTTCCTATTACCAAAATGGTTTACTTTAAAATAAAAAGTTTTTCTTTGGATAATCTTTATTTCGCATCTGTTATGGAATCTCTAGTGGTATCCTACTGGGCTTAGGCTCACACCCTAATTTTTCCTTCAAGTGTTTGTAGACTTTCTTCTTCCAGAATCGAGCAAAGGGAAGGGACCTCTTGGAGGTGTTTTTAGGTGTTGATTTCTGGACTTGGTGAGTTGTGTCCTTTGGGACCTTGGGACTGTTTTCCCTTTTTGTACCTGGGTTGTAGTACTTTGACTTGTTGTGCCTATTTGTATTCTGGTACATTACTCCCAGTAAAGTTTATTCTATTATGAATACTATTTTTTTACTCTTGCTTCCGCATTATTGTGGAAAAATTGTTCCCAACTGTATGTTGTACGATGCCAGGTGCTAGTCGCTGACCCGTGGGCATCAGGAACGCCCTTCGGGTTATGTCAGGGCCGGCTCGGTTATCGGGTTACCAGGTTACCCAGGCTGGTTCATGACAAAATTGTATCAGTGGAAGGTTTTAAACATCTTGCCTTGATGACAGTATGCATTTGAGTTTTCTTGGTTGGACTTAGGAGGTAGTTGTGATTGAGTGCCTGGCCAGCTCTCACCACAATGAACCTTAAGTCACCAGGGGTGGTTAGGGAAAGGTGACTTGTGGATTAGTTCTAGTCTTTTCCCTATTTTGATTTGTGTTGAGTGGAATCCAAATCTTGTTATCCCTTATTTTAAGAGAAGTTTTCCTTGCTACTTAGGTTGAGTGTTAATCTAAACATCTTATTTGTTGTCTGCTGATGTTGTGTAGAATCATGCATCCAGGGAGACGTGGAAATCAAATTCAAAAAGAGGCTGCTGCTGAATCTTAGCAGGAATGTCCTGTTGTGGATCCGAGTTTGGTCGAGGTGATTGTTCGCACTATCCATGCTCTAGGATAGGCACCACCTCCAGTCCCTATTCAGACTCCAGATTTAGATCCTCAAAGTGATATTCTCCGAAGTCATTCTCAAGAGTTCCTACGCCAGAATACACTAGTTTTCAAAGGATCCACTGACCCTCAACATGATGAGGAATGGTTGAATAAGATTGAATGTCTGTTTGGGTTCTTGGAGTCACCGGAAGTGATCAAGGTGAAGTGTGCCACCTTCGTGCTGGAGGGACCAAGCAGGAGATGGTGGGACACGATGGTGACGGAAGGGACAAATGAGGGTTTAGAGTGGAAAGAATTTAGGGTTCTTTTCACTAATCAGTTCTATCCAGAATCAATAATGTTGGCCAAGGCTGTGGAGTTTTTCAAGCTTGAGCAGGCCAAAAAAACCATGACTGAGTACTCAAATCGCTTTACTGAGTTGTTATAGTTTTTTCCTGAAATTGTATCTAATGAGAGGATGAAGGCTTGATGATTTGAGTTGGGGCTTTGATCAGATATTCAATCTCATGTTTTCTTATTGAAGTTGTCCACTTATGCTGATGTTCTGAATAGGGAAATGATGGTTGAGATGGATTTGGTAGGAATGTTAGGGTTGTAGGAAGTTCCTTTTATTTCTAGTGGCAGTGTTGGTTCCTTTAAAGGAAAACAGAAGAACGATGTTTCTCATGGTGGTTCTAGGCAAAAGAGTCATTCCAGAACTCCAATAGCACTAGGAGGGGCTTCCCTGACTTGTTATCAGTGTGGGAATCCAGGACATTATAAGAGGGTTTGCACTGAGGCTCCCAAGAAATGTAGCTCCTGCGGACGCTTAGGGAACCTACAGAGATTCTGTCATCACTTCTATACTCTGCATAGTGGAACAAGATCATCATCACCTCCAAATACTGCGGGACAATCAAATGCTTCACATACAAAAGGGTTAGAGCCTCAGGAATACAGAACGAAGCTTCTTCATGCAGTGGAAGAGTCTCCAGAGGTAGCTGATGCAGGTCCTGCAACTATGAGAGGTACCATTAATATAGCTTCATCTTTAGTGACAACTCTTTTTGATACTGGTGCATCTCACTCTTTTATTTCAACCCATCTAGTTAATCTTCTTTGTCTTCCTATGGAACTTTTATCTTGTGCGATGGATATTACTACACCTCTTCGTACGGTGAGAGAGAAGGGTCTCCGTAGTCCTTCTTGTGTCTTCTTTCTATCAGATGCCGAGATTGTTTGGTACTTTTTGGTTCTCGACATGAGATATTTTGACGTTATATTTAGGTGTATTGGATCATTTCCAATAAAGCCCGGATTTATTGTCACCTCTGACGGGTCTACCTTACCACACCCAGTGGTGTGCCTCTTGTTTTTCAAGGAGAATGGGACCCCAGGTTAGGCAGAGCCAGACCTTCTTATCCAGAGTTGGGGAAAATTATATCAGTTATTGCTTTTGATCTAGATAAAGATCCAACAAGTTTTGATCTTCCACCAATCGTCGCTGAGTTTCCAGATGTGTTTCCTTCTGACTTCTCTGGTATGCCATCAGTAAGGGAGATCGATTTTTCAATTGAGTTAATGTATGGTACTCAACCGGTTTCTATCCCTTCTTACAGAATGGCTCCAGACGAATTAAAATAACTGAAGTCACAACTGGACGATCTTCTGGAGAAAGGTTTTATACACCTGAGTGTGTCCCCTTAGGCAGCACCTGTTCAATTCGCCAAGAAGGATGATGGTTCTCTTCGCTTATGTGTTTATTATAGAAAGCTCAATCGAGTTATGATAAAGAACAAATATCCATTACCAGAATTGATGATCTGTTTGATCATTTGAAAGGGGAAAAGTGGTTTTCAAAAATTGATCTTCGATCTGGTTACCATTAGTTAAGGATAAAGGAATCTGAAATTCCTATGACAGCTTTACGGAGTAGGTAAGGCCATTATGAGTACCTTGTCATGCCCTTCGGCCTAACAAATGCTCCTGCAGTTTTCATGGCCTTGATGAATCAAGTTTTCCATGAGTATCTGGATTCTTTTTTGGTAGTCTATGTGGATGACACTCTTGTCTACTCCAAGTATGAGGAGGATCATGTGCATCATTTGAGAATAGTTCTGGGTCTTCTAAGGAATCACCGACTTTATGCCAAGCTTTCAAAGTGTGATTTCTGGATTTCGAAAGTGAAATTCTTGGGACATGTCGTGTCAGAACAAGGAATATCAATTGATCATTATAAGGTGAAGGCTGTTATTACTTGGGAACGACCACGAAATGTTTTCGAGATTCAGAGCTTCTTGGGATTAGCAGGATATTATCATCGGTTTGTTAAAGACTTCTCAAATTTAGCTTCTCCAATGAATGATCTGACTAAAAAGGGAGTGAATTTTTCCTAGAACGATAAATGTGAGAGCTCTTTTGTTGAGCTAAAGCGTCTTTTGACTACTGTGCCGGTGTTAAATCTTCCTGAGGCTAGGATAGGTTACGTGGTCTTTTGTGATGCATCAGGTTCAGGTTTGGGATGTGTGCTTATGCAAGGTGATCATGTTATTGCCTATGGAACTTGTCAGATTGAGCTTCATGAGAAGAAATATCCTACCCATGACCTTGAACTTGCAGCTATAATGCATGCACTTAAATGTTGGAGACATTACCTTTATGGAGAAATGTTTACTGTGTATTCAGACCATAAGAGGTTGAGTTATATCTTCTCTCAAAAAGATTTGAATCTCCTCCAAAGGCGTTGGGTGGAGTACCTGCAATATTTAGACTTTGACATTGCCTACACCATGGGGAAAAGGAATGTAGTTACAGATGCGTTATGCAAAAAACCTTCATCTCTGGATGTGAAAGAATCTTCAGAAGAGTGGAGTTTGATGGATCTTTTTGCTCAGTTTCATATTGGAGTTCAGTGGAAAGGGAATGAAGTTTCTTTAGCCAGTGTCCAGTTGACATCTTCTCCTCTTGAGTTTATTCTTCAGGAACAAAAACTGGATGCTGAATTCCATAGCATTAGGAACTATCTTTATGGTGGGGAGACAGACACCCAGTGGTTGTTCTCCAAAGAGGGTGTCCTGTGTTTTCGAAACCATTATGTTGTGCCATTATCAGCAAGGAAGGATGTGATGAGGGTTTTCCATAAATCTTAGTGGTTGGTACACCCAGGAACCACGAAGATGTTCTATTTCATGCGGCGACAGTTCTGGTGGCCAGGTATGAGATGAGACATTTCCGAGTTTGTATATCGTTTCTATACATACCAGCAAGTGAAAGCCGAGAAATAGAAACCTTCAGGTTTGCTTCAACAACTTCCAGTCCCTACATGGAAGTGGGACTAAATTTCTATGGACTTTGTGGTTGGGTTACCTCAAAACCAGAGGAAGAAGAACGCGATATGGGTTGTGATCAACTGGCTGAACAAGTCGGCTCACTTTATACCAATTCGAGATACAACCAAAGTTGAGGAGTTGGGAGATAACTATGTGAAAGAAATTGTTCGTTTTTACGGAGTTCCAAATGCTATAGTCTCTGATTGGGATCTCCATTTTACTTATCTCTTTTGGAGATGCCTTCAGGAGGCACTGGGATCTCAGGTCCGTTTGAGCACGACCTACCATCCACAGTCAGATGGACAAACAGAGAGAGCTATTCAGATCCTTGAAGATATGATCCGCGCATGTGTTGTCGACTTTGGTGGGTTTTGGGATCACCATCTGGGACAATTTGAGTACTCTTATAAAAATAATTATCAATCTGCGATCAAGATGGCTCATTTTGAGGCATTTTATGGACGTCCTTGTAAATCTCCCTTGTGTTGGTCGGAGATTGGTGAAAGTTATTTGGTAGGACCAAGTTTGGTCCAAGAGACGACAGCTAAGATCCAGTCAATTCTTCAGAGAATGTTGATAGAACAAAGTCAGTACAAGTCTTATGCTGATCGTCTCCGTAAACCTTTAGAGTTCTTAGTAGGTGACCAGGTGTTCTTGAAAGTTTCACCCCGATTGGGTCATTGATGGCTTGGGAGGCAAGGGTAGCTTGCTGCTCGTTTTGTGGGACCTTTCAAGGTTGTTGGTCTTGTGGGAAAAGTTGCTTACAATCTAGCTCTACCACTATTGCTGACGTCGATACATAATGTGTTCCATGTATCGCAGCTGTGAAAGTACCTCTCCGATCCATCTCATGTTGTGAGATGGAATGATCTTGAAATTGAATCAGATTTATCTGTGACTGAACGACCAGTCAGGATTGTTGATTCTGAGACCAAGGTACTTTGTGAGAGAATGATACCTATGGTCCATATACTTTGGCAGTATGGTTTAGATTCTCATGAGAAGTGGGAGAGGGAGGCGCTAATGAGAGAGCAATGGCCTCATCTTTTTGATGTGGAGGTTTCTTCATAGGATTTATGGGGGCAGAAAGATCTTATGGTGGGGAGGTTGTAACATCCCATTAGGTTTTCAGGTACTTTCTGATATTTCTAAGTAACACTGTTTTGGAGTAAAGACTTGGGTTGCGTTTGGGTGAACTTTTAAAGAAAAACTAGAGGACAGTGTGTTGTGCCTGGTTTGAGCACTGTTTGACAAACCATGCGACCAAACCGTGCCATCCTTGAAACCTGGACAGAAGCTTCTGCATGGGTGGCACACGGTTTGTCTAACCATGTGGCCAAGCCGTGCGAGAAGGGTTACCAAGGAAGTAGATCACACACAGTTAGCGCATTGGTTGTCAAACCGTGCGGCCAAACCGTGCGGTCATTTAAAGTTAGATCCTTAAATTGAGGATCTCAGCCGTTTTGCCTTCATGTTCTTTGTTTTCTCATCCTATACGGCCTTAACTCAGGATTTTACTTCTCTCAAGGTCAGAGAATGCTCTCCCATCTTTCCAGAGGTGATCCGAAGGCCCCTGTTGGTAAATCGAAGCCGGATTCTTGATGTATGTGATCGTTCTTCATGGTTCTTGATTGGTTTCTTAGATCTACTTAGATCTACTACTCCTCTTCTCTTGGTTTCATAGATCTATGCCATTTATGGGTAAATCTAAGTGTTTGGTACCAATTTTGATGATATTTGGTCTTAATCATTCTAGGAGAAGAGATCTAAGGCGGGTTCTTGAAGAAGATACCAGGTTTTCTTGAGCATTCTCGACCTTTGTGGTTTGGGTCAAAAACTTTGAGGTAGGTGGTTCCGTCCTGACTTTCGGAATTGATTATCTTCATTTCATGATTTATTTCACTTGTTGATTTTAATTCAATTCCTTTGAATTGAGATAGTTGAATTGGTTTTTTCATGAGAATTTGGAAAACCCCCAATTCCATTTAATTGGTGTGTGTGTGTGTTTATGGAAATTGGATAATTCAAATTGTGGAATTTAAGTTATATATTTGATGGAAATGTTTTCAATTGAATTTGTGATTTCAATTAGGGAAATAAATTGTGAAATGATAGAATTTGTTTTGAATGGATTTCAAACTGGCGAAAATGGCTTAAAATGTTTTGATATAAACCCATTGGTTTTATCTTGCGAAAAGGCATGTTTTTGAATAAAACCTGTTGGGGTTTTAAATGGAATGGAATTGGAACTTTGAAATGGAAGAATGGGATTGATCGTATTTTAAGCATTCTTAAAATATTTCACACATCTTGTAAGAGCGCATGAAAGCCTTAGGTAGTTAGTGAGTTATTTGGATACACTCTACGATACGACAACATTCTAAAACATACTTATGGCAGGTCACATCCCCGATGGGTTGGTGATGAGTCTCCTTTGGCCAGTGTCATAGGTACATGTGTATACACATTTTTCTGAGCTCACAGAGAGAGTGCAGAATCCCATAACTGATTAATACTATCGTACCTTTTGGCAGATGACCATGTTGCTCGCCTAAATATTTATATGTGATGTATAAATGTTTGCCAATTCTTTTGAACTAATTTACATGCCTGCTGATTTTACATAAACTGTTTTATGTAACTGTTTTATTTAAGAAATTTTCTTAAAATTATTTCATCATGGTAAAACCTTTCTTGGCGAAGTTCCCATTACTTGAATATGTATAGCATGATTTGTTAAAAATATGATTTCCTATTTCCAAACCAGTTTACTTTAAAATTAAAAGTTTTTCTTTGGATAATCTTTATTTGGAATCTGTTATGGAATCTATGGTGGTATCCTACTGGGCTTAAGCCCACACCCTACTTTTTCCTTCGGGTGTTTGTTGACTTTCTTCTTCCAGAATCGAGCAATGGGAAGAGACCTCTTGGAGGTGGTTTTAACTGTTGATTTCTGGACTTGGTGAGTTGTGTCCTTTGAGACCCTGGGACTGTTTTCCCTTTTTGTACTTGGGTTTTAGTACTTTGACTTGTTGTGCCTATTTGTATTCTAGTACATTACTCCCAGTGGAGTTTCTTCTGTTATGCATACTGTTTGTTTTACTCTTTCTGCCGCATTCTTGTGGAAAAATCTTTCCACTTGTATGTTGTATGATGCCAGGTGCTAGTCACCGACCCATGGGGATCGGGAACGCCCTACGGGTTATGTCAGGTCCGGCTCGGTTATTGGGTTACCAGGGTACCCGGGCTGGTTCGTGACAATTCATATATCTTTGGGGAGCTGTTTGTGGTATATTCTAATCATAAGAGCTTGAAAAAAATTTCAACGTAGAGGGATATATGTTTTTTATAGATAATATTCATAGTGTGTCATTAGAAATTTTATTTTTGATATTTCATGTACCCATGGGAATGGAAATGTGGTTTCCGATTCATTGAGTAGAAAATTCTTGACACAATTCATGAAGGAATCAGCTGAGGAGTGATCTCTAATGAGTTTGTTTAATGAGATCAACTTAGGAGTGGAGGAGGTTGGTGGATTTATGCTCTTAGATTCAATGAAATCTAAATTGTCTTTTGATGAGTGAGTTCAGCTCAATCAGGTGGAATACAATGAGTTCAATAGCTTTAGTGAAAGCCATTATGGTGGGGAGACTTCAAGTGAGTGGTCTCAGTCTCCCAGCAGAGATTGTTTCTTCCATATTTGGTTGATTATTATGTTTTTCTTGAGACATGGTTGTTAGGATAGTGGAAATTATTCTTATTGGTTTGTACACCGTGGGTCTACCAAGATGTACCATGAGACGAGGAATTAGTATTAGTGGAAAGGGATGAGATAAACAATAATGAATATTGTTTAGTGGTACCTTACTTATTTGAGAATTAATTAGGAGCACCTAAGACCTATGAGGTTGTTTCATCCATTACCATCTCTAGTATGGAAGTGGGATGATATTTCAATGTGTCACTTTATTGGTTTTCTATATACTCTTCATTGGGATGATGTGATTTGTGTGATCATCGATCAACTCATGATATCTACACATTTTCTACATATCAAATAGGTAAACAATGTATAACATCTTGGGGATATGTATGATCGAGAGATTGTATGAATTTACAAGGTTACCTCTACAATTGTTTCTGATAGGGATTCGAGTTTCACTTAGAGATTTTAGAAGGTTTTGTAGAAGCTGATGATTTACCAAATTAAATTAATTATAGCTTACCATCTATAGATATATGGAAAGAAAAATAGGTATATCCCATTTGTATAGGTTATTCTCTAGGTTTGTATTCTTGATTTTAGAGGATCTTGGGAAAATATGTTTCCTATGTTGGAGTTTTACTATAATAATTGTTATCATGTTTTTATCAAGATGGCGCCCGATGAGGCTTTTTATGTGTGGCCATGTAGATCTCCCTTATGATGGGAAGAGTAGAAAGAGAATTACGTTTTTGGATAGAGTGTAATTTAGGAGAGGAAGGAGATACTACCATTGATCTAGGGGAATTTGATTACAGAATAGTGTCATCAGAAATCCTATGAGGACTACTAGCATCATATGATAGAGTTTAATTCTAGTGATCAGGTCTTTCTCATAGCTTCACCTTTCTTGGGAGAATTGAAGTTGGATATGTATGGTATGTTGGCAATGGGTTTTATGGGTATCTTTGAGATAATTGAATGAAAAAGGACTGTGTCCTATTGGTTTCAATTACCATATGTTTTGATATCTATCCATGAAGTAGTTCATAGTTTATAAAGGAGGAGGTATATACCAGATCCATCCCAAGTGATTATATGAGAGGGTTTTTATCTTGATCTCAATACTAATTTGGTTTAATATCAAGTTCTTATTACGGATTTATAAGATAAGGTAGTATATAATAAAATAATCTCACTGGTTTGGGTACTGTGGTAGTGCAGACATGATAGCCATAAGACATTAGAGTGGTATCCATTCATGAGGTAGCAGCAACCTTGTATTTTTTAGACTGGGGATCATTAAGAATTTCTAAGTGAATAAAGAATTAATGTAGGGGTGATTGTGATGCCCTATAAACTTTATATCATGTATTTTTACCATATTTTTTTTGTTTTCCTTTTTCATTAGTTGTTGTGTGCAAATAAGGGATTAGAAGGATTCCTGTAATAGTGATGTCATGAATTTGTTGGAATTTATTACGTAGACCTATAGTGTCTCCTGTTCACTGGTAACTTACATGCAATGCAATTGAAGTAAATTCCATGTAGTGTATTCTGGGAGGAATCAATTAATTGGATGCATGGAATGAGTTTTTTATATTTCTTTTAATAGGTACATGTTGTGTTGTGAAAAAACTATAGTTTTTAATAAAAAGGCGATGTGTTTGTTGGTGTATATGGGGCTCGAGGAAGTACATGCCATGTAATGGGATTATATATCATGTAAATCCATGAGTGTTGGTTTTATATTGTTAAATTAGTTGAATTATTTATTTCATTCATCTCAATATTCTCCCTCTTAACGTAGAGTATCTTACCATTATATTTTTGGCGACTCTTTTCCAACAAGATAGATTCATTTAGAGATTGATCTCCATTGTGGTTGTATTTCTCCTCTACACGAATGTAATAATCTTGGATAATTTTTGGTATTTGTTTTGGTTTCATCTATGATTTGGTTGCATATTTTTGACCAATTTGTTCTTTCTATTGATCAATTTCATATTTCTTTTCATGACTTATCATTTTAAGGACAATCTTTTAGTTTTAATTCACTATTCTTTAATGCAGTAATGTTTCTACCATATTGAGGTAGGTGTTTCTATATACTAGGTTAATTTGATGAATTTAATATTTTTTTATAAATTACATTGATTTTTTAATTGATTTAATGTGGTAATAATTTAAAATGATTTTATTGGTATGGAAAGTTTTTTCAAAAAACAGACTTTTATTTGAAAATTGAATTTCTTGATTTGGAGTTGGGGTCTCATACTCCGATGTGGATTATCATGTAGTTTAAAACAATTAATGAAATTTTAATAATGTATTTTATGTTTTTTTGGAAAACTTTACATTAGGGACCTTGGGTGGATCAGGATAGTGACACTGCTATACCTTGTGTGTGTTTCACCACTAAGAGGTAACATTTTTTTTTTGATATTGATAGGATAGACTTGAAATCTATTGAATTTAATGCATTCCTATTTAGTCTTGTGACTGTCTAGTATACATTGTCCCATAATGAAGAACCTAATATGACATGCTTTTTCATTTTTCGTTTATTATTATTTGTTCATGATTTTGTTTATCATGGATTGTTTCCATGAGGTTCTTCTATAAGGTTGTATCACATAAATTTGCATGATATGCTGATTTAGAGATATGTTTTTACCTTTATACATCTTCTTTTGGGGGTATTATTTCCTATTTTCATCACATATACTTGTCATATTTATTCTTTGCGAATATGAAATAATTTTAAGAAATACAAAGGATGAAAAAAGAAAAATTAATTATAAATGGTTTGGATTTATAAAATTTCTTTGTAAAATAGTTATTGTTCTAAAGGAATGAATTATTGAATTCATGATGTTGGACATTGTGCTGAAACTGTTTTGGTATCCTACTATGATTTGGATCACACCCTACTTGTGCCTTTGTGTGTTTTTAGATGTTGTATTATAGGATATAGGTAATGGGAAGAGCATCCTTTAGAATGTTGGGTTCCCTTGTTGTTGTTTCTTTCGACTAGGGTTTGTCTAAAGGTGACTGTTAGTCATGTGGGGATTTGAATTCTTTTTTCTTTTAATATATTTTCTTGGATTGTTTGTATATTGTGGTACCTTTATTATTTTTCTCTTTGTACTATATCTATATTTCATGTTTTTCTTATATTTAGGGCCAATTTTTATTATCATGTTTTACCCACATCATGTGACATGATGATTTGGGTGTCTTTTCTAGTTTCCCTAGGTGGGTTCATTACATCATTGTTGTTTTAAGTCATGTAATGTTATGGAAAAAAAAATTTTAGTTCTATTTTTAGTGATATAAGTATAGATATGGTCTTAGATTTAGTTATATACAACTGTTGGAAAGATGGTCCCCAACTATTATTAGTAGGAGTTGTCTATACGTATTGATATAGTATGAACTTATCAGTGACTTAAACCCATTATAATAATTTCGTAATCAATATATATGATTCTAAATGGATATAAATTATAAGGAGGATTAGTAAGAGGTCTAAATATGTCAATATAATAGGATTTATTCAAGTTTAACATGTAGTCATACCCTGTTCACTGGGTTTAACCCATATCAGTAAAACTATTTTGACCAAAACCATGGTAATTTTTTTTTATTTTTATCATCATTTTGAAAAAAATATTTTATTATCATTATTAGAAAATACTAAATATTATAATTCTAAATATGGAATCAATTTTCTCAAATTCAACTAATAGACGTCGATGAATTTATTTAAATATTAAATTCACCAAATGCAATGAAAGATAGTTTTTCAAGATAAAATATTTTTCTAAGTATAGAAAAGTGATTATACTAAAATAAAACATAAAATTAGTCATACATAAATAAATTAGAATAATTATATTTCAAAAAAAACTAATATAAAATTCTTATTTTATTTATAATAGTATATATTTTTTAAGGTTTGAAATAAAAATATTGTTTTCAATAAAAATCATTATTATTCTATTTTTATTGAAAAATCAATCTTTGCCAGAAAATTTTAAAATTTAATATTAAGCTAATTATGGCGAGATAATTTCAAAATTTAAATTTATATTTTCAAACAAATTTAAATAAGTGTCAAAAATTAAATATATTATTTTCTCATAAAAATAAAAGAAACCATTTATGGGGGAAAATATATTTTTTATGCATATAAAGACATTAATAAATATTTAGAATATATTTTTCAATATATTTTACTTATATGTATACCATTATAAATAATTTTGAATATTTTTTAATTAAGATTCACTTTTCCAATTTAATGGCTAGGTAATAATGGTATAGTGTTTTATGTTTCATTTAGAATCATTTTTTCATGTGTGTCAAGCTATAATGGTATGGTATATTATCCTTGAATAATTACCCAGTATCATAAATAATAAAATGTGAAACCATATCCAAAAAACCCTTTGTATATATTCCATGTCACATTTGGAGAGTTATCATTATCTTCACATTATATCACATTATATGTAACGCCTTTTTAATACCCATCCAAAAAACATTTTTTGTTAAATATAAAACAATTTTAGAGTAACTCAATATTTCAAAATAAATCCCCAGTTAGTTAACCACAAACTATATCCCTATGGACATTTATAATGCTGAAAAAAATATAAATATCTAAATCCATATTTGTAATCAAATAGAGACCTTTAGCTAAGTGTCAATTATAAAAATTATATAAATTTATTTGGCATGATCTCCATTAAACACATGTATATCTATTTGTATGTACACTCATCTTCTACATTTGAAAACATGAATCCTCATATTTTTACATTTTTCCAAGACATTGAGTGATTAAGGAACACTGAACATGTCAATCCTATACAACCAAATCATTTTTTTGATTCTCTAAGTGTATACTGAACTAATTTATGAATACATAAAATTTCATTCATTAATTTTGATAATAAAATCACATTTACCTTATCCAGATAGATATTTATGATATATATGTGGTTCCACACACTCATACAGTCTATCTCAATTGAGGGATCTTTTGTAATAATCCTTATATAAGAGGAAAAATGTCATCTTGGTTAAGCTCCAACTGATGTAATGATCAGTAACATTCCCTACCACCCCTGTACTAACTAAGACAGTATATAGACTTTTATAACTAGGGTTTAAAAGTATGAGTGTTCTCGTGGCTATAATCACACCAATATTTAGTAATTGGGAAGTAAATATAATCCATGAACCCCTAGTATACAGAGGACATTTGTACGAAACTCCATGTGGTTTGCTTATTTGTATACATGGAACACACATACTAACATATTCACTATTTTATGACTCTTGAGAACATTTTTTATCTGTATGAAAGAATCTTATACATTATAAATTTAACATTTAATCACAACCAATAATAGTACCTAAAAAACCTAGGTTTGGGATAAACAAAACTATCTACTTTTGAGTTGTAAATTATCATTGCAGATCATAAAATTTATATCTATAATTAAATTTATGTATACTATATGAAATAATGTTAAAATGGGTTTTTTTAATATGATAAGTTTTATAATTATTTTTAAAACCTTTAATAATATTTAACAAAACTAACTTAAGAATTGGTTTATCAAATCATATATGTAATACTGGGAGATTAGCCTTATGTTTGAAACAATTTATCTTTTTATTAACACATTACATCTTAGGTAATCCAAGTCATATCTCTATATTAAATTATAATAAAACTATCCCACTAAATTCTTTAGTGACAAATATCTAAAAGGTAAGAATGTTTAAATAATAGTGAAACATAGAAATCATATTTCTAACTCTCTAATTTCTTGAACATATTCAAACATATTTACTTCACATCATAAAATGTTACAATGTCAAATTATTTTTTATACATAGAACACTTTCTACGTTGATCACCATTATCCTTGAAACACTATCCTGTTAATAGTTTTCCTTGAAATTATTTATCTTCTTACATTATTATTTACCAGTCCGACTAAAATTTTATAATAATGTGTCAAACACTTTAATATGTGAACTAAATGAAACTCTTACAATTCCCTTTACCTCCACACCCTATAACATTTTATAATAAACTGATAAAACTTTGTTTTAGTAAATAATGCATCTCTTTACAATTATATTTACCTCTATACTCTAAACTCTATGAAGATATATAATTCACTTCTCAGTTTGACTAATATAATCCCTCAAGAAATAGTGAGTTTCATTTTTCATGAAAAATAAATGTAATAGGTTAAATTTTATTCTTTAATAACATATATCCTAAACTAATTTTGGAAATTTAGGGAACAAAATGTAATCATAGAATGGTATAATCTTTTAGGAAATCATGTAATTCACTTTTTAAATTGTAACTAAAAGTAACACTTTAAAATTTTCTTTTCCATAACATATCATAAATATTGTACAATATTAAACTAAAATATCTAAAACATTAATACGGTGCCATAATTTATTTATTTATGCATAGAACTTCTCTAAATAGAAAACATACTCCCATAAGAATATTAGTCACTGTATTACTTTAAGAATATCTTTCTAAGGAACACTATTCCCATCGTGTCTAGGAAATAAGACTTCATTCCTTTTTAATTGGAACATTTAAAAAATAACCAAATATTTACTTATAAGATATAGTATTATATGAATTTTGATGGTTTATATTCTTAATTTTAATTTATTATTATATAACACATATGAATGGAATGAATAAATTCCTACATATTTTCAAAAATATTCTGATAAATACTTTTATCCTATATAAAACTATTTTATATATATATTTTTATCAAAACATTGTTTTAGAAATTGATAAATCATAAACCATGT
The DNA here is from genome assembly GCA_963277665.1 of Viscum album. Lineage (NCBI taxonomy): Eukaryota > Viridiplantae > Streptophyta > Magnoliopsida > Santalales > Viscaceae > Viscum > Viscum album. The sequence continues at coordinate 1,417,891,605 of OY728160.1, forward strand.
GTATTCACTAAAAGATCTCATATTGATCATAAAAACACTTTCTTAGTAAAAAAACTTCTATTATCGTATAAGAGAAGTGAGGTGAAGTATCACATATTTTAATATGACTCATCTAATCATGACTGTGTCATTTACATTCATATATAGCTACTATTTTATTTTTTAATGTAAAATAAAATCTTAGACAATTATTCCACTGATTTGGAACTACTGTATATATGTAGAAGTTATAAAATAAAAATTTGGTATCAACTACCTTTCAAAACCAAATAATTAATTTCTATAACATTTATACATGACATGTACTTTACAGGGAGTTTGATAAACTCCTTTAGGTATTCTAGACAATAACATCATTTGGAATTATTATTCCACCTTCTGAAAAACCCTAGGTTTCAATGACCTTGATTTTTATCTTAAAGTGTCTTTTTATGTGTTTATCAAACTTTTCCTCTTACAATTTTATCTTTTACCCACTTGTACTATCAATACATTCCCAATATCCAAACATCATAAGCCCAGTTCATCCTTTCTCATCTCATCGTGAATATCAATAAATTTTTTCTATAAATGATTAAATTTTTATTAACAATTCCATCAATGAAAATATTATAAATTCTCTATCCATAGAAAACCATTTTTGTATCCTTTTAAAGCTTGTTATAGAACTGAAAAAATCATAACTATGTATTTCTAGTCACCATATCGCATATTATTAAATAAAAATTATTTTTATTCTCTTTTAAAGAGGAATATATGATTAAATACATATATTATGATGTTTTTATATAATATTGATGTATCCAAGTCATTAATGCACTAACAATTTTTCTCCATAACATAAAAGTATCCTTCATTTTCCAAACATTATTTATTTTCTTCATATAGAATTTAGTATATTTACAACACATTGAAATCATATAATTGATATTATATATATCTCAGAATAATATAATTAAAATCTATATCCCACATTGGTTTAGACAAAACCCTTTAGTCACATCGATTCATCATCATATTCAACCACATTCAATATCATTTAACAAACCCAATTATATTAAGTATATGAGATTAATAATAATTTTCTCATTTTGAATCTAATTCCATTGAAACCATAAATTAATCAGTCTATGCATCCATAAGAATATGGATTGAATTATTGAACAATTTAAAAACATTGTTACTAATGAGTTACTCTAGCACATAGAATATTCTTTAATAATGTTTATTGTATCACCAATATTGCATAATAACTTTTTTTAAGTTACCAATATTATTAGTAACTTACATTAAGATTATCTATACTGAGGATTAATCACATTGTTTATATTGATATTGATAATGATATTATTAACAATACATTCCATTATCAGATTAGTATCATTATACAATTTAATAAGGACTTTTATTAAATGGAATCCTTGTAAAATTATGACCCCATTTTAAATTTCATCATCTTTATTAGTGTGATAACATTTATATTTTACTAATAAATTATTCCTCTATTATGATCCTCTCACCAAATATATATATCGGTGGGGAATCAATATCATAAATGACTCATGGATAATTAATAATACATCTCTTTTTTAATCCATCATATGGATAAAGTCAACATCACTTATCTGGTATCCTTCTTAATGGTTTCCCAAATTCACAAATAACAAACCATGGGAACCCTACTATGGTAGAACATAGAAAATGATAATTCACTATCACCCATTACTTGATTTATTTATAGAAGATAATCTTGGGGAATTTTTCTATGGAACAGCCTACCTGGTTGGATGGTCAAGGTGTTGAAATGTTTCGTTTTGGAAGGAATATCACACTTAGTACTTAAAGGTGAATTTAACCTCACCATCTAATCTTATGTTATTCACTTTTTGTACACATTATTCTAGTTATTTAGATTGGAATCATATTTCCTCTACCTAATAGACATGTTCCAATCATATTGATGTGTACCACTTTACACACCTCACTGGATTGTGTTACTCAACTAAAAATAATATTAAAGCATATTCATACATATCTAAATACATCATATGTATAAAGCACCTAAACACTTCATGTAAAGTATTATAATTAAATGATATGGAAAATTTCTGCCAGAGTAAGCCCAGAGTAATATATATCCAATCCCAATCACTTTCCTAGACAAAGAATAGGCCTCTAGGAAAGTAGGTTTTTGGACCCCAAGTCCCTATATCCATAAATACATTACTAAAGAGAGAATATAATTTTTCAAAACATTAAAACCTAATATATAGAAACTATATTAAAAAAGTAAATTCAATCTAATAAATTCAATTAAAAATTCAGCTCATGGTATATGAAAATCTAAATTCATTATAATTTCAATCCTTATATATGCTGCAGTGTTCAATCCTAGAATCAATTTAATTTCATAAACTAAATCATACACAATATTAAAATTTCCAAAAAAATTAAATAAACATAAATTTAGAATGTAAAAACATTAAACAAATGAATAATTAAAAATACTTAAACATTAGATAATCATTTATGAAAAATTCATAATTATAAGCTAATTATAAACATTTTACAATTTTCCCTCTCACATTACACACATTCCTTCATTTTGAGTATAAACATTTTTTATTCATTCCAATATAAACACTTTCATATTTAAAATTATTTGCATGTTCAATTTTAAATATATGACACTTTATGAAGTTTAAATAATTTACAATTTAATTTATATTATGTAAACAATTTACACATTCCGAAATCAAATATTTAATCATAATTTAATACTTAACCAAACCAATCATCAAAACACTTTTGATGTTACTTAAATTTTTATCCAAAAAAGACCACCTTTAGTTTAAATAATTAAAAATAAGTAATTATGTACAGTTTTTAATTTAAATATACAAATTTTTTTATATTTTTTCATTATTTCAAAATTATTAATCCTTTATAAATTTTCTTTTAATTTATAGGTAAACAGTTTAATTTATAGAGTATAAGTTAGCCCATTTTTTTTAAAAGAAATTTTAAAATGTACCATTTGTTATTCAGGAATAAAAAATTTCATAGAAATTTAATTAATTATATTAAAATAAAAATTAATTTATTTAAAAACCTTTTATAAATAGAAAGATCACTAAATACCTTTTATAATAATTTATAATCATTTTATCAACCATTTAAATAATTTATGAATTTCTAAACATTTTTTAAAATATTTTTTGTTTACCCTTATATAGAGTAACTATTTTGTGTAAGGTTAACTACCTTTTACCCTTATGTAGACGATCTATGTAAAGGTAGATACCCATGAACCTTATATTGTAGATGATGTATAATGGTAAAATAAGTATTACAATTATGACGAAAAAGGATTACCTAGATTATCCTTACTTGAACACCATTACATAAACGTAAGACACAAGTTTCTTTTATTTGACCACAGATATACAGGTAACACTCAAGTTACCCTCACATAACTGATCATTATAAGGATTTTTTCCTTAGTTACCTTTATGTTAAATGGTATATATACCTCCTACCCTTATATAGACCGATCTATGTAAGGGTAAAGAAAGATGACCCTCTCACAGACCACACTACTTAAGGGCAATGGCTTGGTTACCCTTATATATCTCATCTTTGTAAGGGTAAGGATTTGGTGAGATTTATATAGCCTATATATGTAAGGGTTAAACCTTTAAAAAAATAATTTCCAAGAACATAAAACACAACTTTATTTTTGGATTCTTCTTCATTTCAATGAAAGACTTCATAAATCAAAATCATGTATCCCTCTTATAAAAATGAAGGGTTTTTGAGAGTCTAAAAAAATTATTAGAAGTAGATGAAATTATTTAAACCCTAATATGAGGATATTCCATGAATTATATATGAAACATACACATAAAATAGAAATGAAAAAACACTTTAAAACATGCATAAATACACCATATAACTTCTAAAACATCTTTAAAAACCATTGCATGGTTTTGATAAATATTACTAACGGTATAAAATGGATATCCCCTACCTATAGTGTATCCAAAAGGTGTGAGGGAATCACTCAACATTCAAACATGATCAACCAACATCCATAACATGAAAGTGCCTCATTATGAAAAGGTGGGTGATGAAGGAAGATTTTTTGGTAGATAGAGGGTCGATGAAGCCCACTACAATGAACTCACTACTCCTCCATCACATGGTGGTGGTTTATATAGGTAATTAGTGACACTATTTCATTTTTATATCTTTTATTAATCCATTGAAACAAATGAAAAATGTCATATCTAGTTCAGTAACACAATAATGAATGATAAGTATTTAATCCCCATGTAATTATTTCTTATGTAATTACATATTGAATTATAAAATGTGTGAGGGAAGAAAAAAATGATAATATTTATCATTTTACTATAAGAGTATAACCATTGTATTCCTATTAGGGTACCCAATTTATTTAATAATTTCACTTCTCATTTATTCTTCATTAGTACTCATACTGAACATCCAATGTTGGATACAAAAATATTATTCATGGATAATAAAGGTTTGATGAAATATTATTTTTTTAATTTTTCTTTCTATCCTTATCATTTATTTTTGCGTAACCGTAACATTTTTCCAATGATATACATTGTCAAACAAGATATTTGTTAAAAAAACATAGTATAAATTAAACCTATGTTCATGGAAAATAAATTTATTTGAAAATAATATCCCATCACTAGATATTTATAAGCTATCATGCAGTGATAATATTAGAGTATTAAGATTCACTAAACAGAAATAAGAGTTAAAACAAGTATTTTCCAACATTTATATGGATTTTTCTGGCCAAATTCTTCATGAATTGAATGAAATATGTTCTTTAGGGAGATTTTTGTTTTTGGTAAAGATTACTTGGTCTCTACCATAATCATTTTATGGATGAAATTATCTTCTTAATTTTGCAAACATGTTCCTTATATGATTCCCTAGAAACACTATTATTTAATTATTATAAGGGATAACTTTATCATTACCGAATCATCTCTCAGTGTTGTTAATTTAGATTAATGTGAATATCTCTCCAAATATATGGAAATTTGAGTGAAGTTTTGCTCTATATGTTATTTGGTTATATCTTCAATGAACATGCCAATTTTTATACAAAAATTTATCCTCATCCCATGTTATTTTATAATTTTCATTCCACTATCTTCATGAATTTTATGAAAATATTATTTAAAGGGCCATTGATTTCTTATTGAAGGTTATTAGGACCCTACCCTAATACTATTATGGCTGAAATTGTCTTGTATGTTTTCGAATCAAGTTCCTTCTTCGATTCGTTAGAAATAATATTATTTTATTATTCTAGAGTTTAATGTAGGCAACATATTTTGTTATGAATATAGATAGGCATGTTTTTATTTTCTTCATGATTCTAAAAAGATGATGTTTAATTCATATATTACTTCTCCTGAATGGTAAAAAACTCATGAAATTTATTAAAATTTTGATATTCCACATTACAATAAGTGTTTACATTTAAAATATAACAACATATTAAAATTTTCAATTTATTCACATGAATTTTTTTAGGTTATACTATGTTTCATTTTTTAGTTTCTCTTTAATGTTACATGATATGATTTGTCAATTTTTAAATTTATGTGAAATTTAATATATGATTAATGACATTATGTTTCCACTGATCATATAGATTTCACATTAAAATTGTAATAAAAATTTTAATTTAATTAAATATAAAAATAATTGAAACAATAAATTTCTCTAATTACTGCACTAGCCATGTCATTGAATTTAGTATAATATAACTACAAATAATGATAATGAAATATAACCCTATAAAAAAATGTTAACCATAACCCATGGAATAATAATTAATGTGGTGTATACAAATACCCCTTTCAAAAAATGGATTTTATTTTCATACACCACACTATATTTTTATAAACCATCACAATGTTAAATAATTTATTTTTTCATAATTTTCATTTAATTTTTTTATTTCCTTATTATGTTTGTAATTTTTTTAATTTTTTTTTCTGTTCTTTATAGAAAAATTATTCAAAGATAAAAAATTGGATCTCTAGTATCTGAAGATATAGAATGATTATTGGTATATTTACTTTTGAATTTTTAAAATTGATATTTTTTTCTTATTGTTTATATATTAGAAAAAAACATAACATAATGGTTTATATTGAAAAAATATTCAATGAGGAAGAAATGAATAATTTTGTTTCTTCCATAGTGGACAAGTTATACCTTTGTTTAATTTTAAATCATAGGTTCTACATTTTATGGCCTCACCTAGCTTCACCAATCCATTGAATGGATTCAACTTCTTTCCATTTTAATTCACTAGTTGTATATTTTATATCTTCACCAAGATTTTTGTGTCACACATGTGTCTAAATATATTAAAAATCAACTAATGCAATACACTTTGAATGATAACGTAGCGTGTTAAAACACATATGGATTCACCTAGATTCTAATGATGATTTTTAGAAAGTGTCGTCTGATTATAGTTTCTGTATAATTTTATCATAACATTGAAAATATATACATATTTAAAGATCCAATTATTAATCAAAGACCCCATGAATGAGTAAAGAAAGTGGTTCTTTAATGGATTCATTTAACTTCAATTCAATGAGCCGCGACTTCTTGATCTATCATCCAACGACTAGATTTATCCCTCTTGGTTCAAAAGTCAACCTTTAATCCATGTGTGATGTATTTTTCATCCGTTTTAAACATGTATGACATAATAAAATTTATTTTTTAAATGGATAAGCTTTTTTTTAATTTAAATTCATTAAAAATAAGAATGCCATGGAATTATTAAAATGACTTACGTATGTCATAAGTTTTTTAAAATTTATTTAATTTAGTATCTCTTACAATTATAACTAGTCACATTTTATTTTAAGTATATTGTATTCATATGTTCTATATTTATTTGAAATTATAATATTCGTGTATATTGACTAACTGTGTATACCCTTACATCGATAGTGTACATCTACATGATGATGAAGACTTCACTTATGTCACATTGGTAAACTTCTCCAAATTTTTTCTTACTTTAGTTTGTAAAATTTCAATGACATGATACTTAATTTTTTTTCAAAAACTTATAAAAATTGATTTTGATGAGGAAATATTTGATGAAATATATGAATTCAACCACGATTTCACCAGATATGGTTAAACTAAAGAGGATCATAGAAGAAAGTTCAAAATAAATACTGACTATATATAACTACTATCATTTGATATCTTTAAGAGATTCATCAAAATATATTGGATCACTATTTAATGATCCAATTTGTTTTTATACATTAAATTTTACTTACTCCTATTTACTTTTCTTTCTATATATCATCGTTCTGTTGGTATTATTTGTCAAATCTCTGTTTTTATTGATTTTTCATCATATTAAAAGTAAGTCTATATTTTATTGACATATTGTTTCCCAAATAACACTTCTATATTCCATCTAATTTATATTTAATTTATTCTAAAAGAACATTATATTTGAAATAGAAAAGTTAAACATTGTGGGTTTGGTTAAATGTTTTTTTGGAATACAATGACAGGAAAAATTACATAGAAGATTAATGTGTATTACATTGGGGTTATGATTTAGGATTCTCTAACTGGATGAAGAATAGTTGAGCATACAATGTCTCATGGATAATAGATCCTTGTCACTAGGGCGAGGCTTCTTATTTTGATTCTTTTTCAATTATTATTAAATAACACATATTGGAATGATAATTTATAATCACATAGATTAATTTTATATGAATCCAATTATAAATTAATATTCAAAATGATATGGATGTTGATCTTTATAAAAGAGACTTCAAGATTGAGTAAGGAAAAAGATATGCTCGGTGTGGATCCCAAACATAAGAATGATTATCCTCTGAAAAAAGATGAAAATGTATCCTTCCCTCTTTACCTACAATGATTTCAGTGTTTATAAATGTTGAATAAAATATTATAATGTGTTAGATAATTTTTATGATTTATATAGACATAGTTTCACCACTATTATTGCAATATAAGACAGGGTTCCCTCACACCATGAGTATTATAGAGAAGTCAGTCTATCCAATCCTAAAATTCACCATCCACTAATATATCTAATTCTTTATGATCACATCCCCTAAAATCCCCAATTCATAATGATTAGTTTTTTTTGGGATTCTTCTACAATACATGCTTTACTTAACATCTATATTTTTGTTATCTATAAAAAAACTGTAATATTTACAAGTTTTTCATGGTAATATTTGTATTGATTTTTGGTATTTTTTTTGTATTATCTCATGTTAAGACATCAATTTTCCCATAAACATGAGGGATGATTTCATGTTACATCAGCTACACTATTTTTTATTATCTACTTATTTCATTCAATTAAACTAGAGTTGGATTATTATGTAAAAAAAATGTTGTAAATAGAATATATGATAAGAAAAAACTCATTTACTATTATCAAATATATTTTTTTAAATCCCACATTAGTTGTTCTATTTTCTATTTTTATTATATTTTTTCTATAGGAAATAGTTCCATATGTTCATTAAAAATATAATGATTAGATAAGTAATTAGAGTGAAAAATATCTAAAAATAACACTACCAATAGATATATATTTTGTTTTCTAAAAAATATGTCAATAATATTTAAAATATTAACTAATTTTTTATGATAGAAAAATTTGTTGAATGAGTTTATTAGAGCGACTATTGACCTTGAGGGAGGTTAATGTATCAATTTGAATACTAAAATTTTTTTCCATTAGCATTCAACATATCATGAGGACACATAAAAATTAATTATAATAAGGTTATTATTTTAATTTTCACTTTCAATTAGCTGTATAATATTCTAATATGATCACATACAGTTAACCTATTAAATTTCATCTTCTTGTATTATATTTGTATGATTTTATCATTCTACCATCTCAACCATTACTAATAAAACTAAAATATTAAATTTAATGCTCATTGGCTAAAAAATGTTCCCACCTGCTAAAATTATTTGTATATCCTACTATTAAAAGATATATTTTTCCATGATATATTCAAGGAGTTTCATCTATTTCACTACATTTTTTGGTTTAATGATTGATTTTGGATATTCTAACCCCCTATTATGGAACCTCGGTATCCCCAATGTCATCACATCTTGATGTTAGTGCCTTTTTATTGTTTTAATTTTACAGAAATGTTTTCGATTAAAAATTAACATGAATTATCACCTTTTAATTATTGTGAAACAAGATATAACATTGTTAGTTTAAATTTTAACTTTTATTTAAAACCAAGTTGTAATTATTCCAATATTTTATGACACAACATGTAGAATTCATTTCAATATTGTATATTAATTCTATTTAATTATTTCATTCTTCATTATTTTCAGCATTATGTTTTGATTTAATCCATACACATAGATGTTAGAAATGTTTTTTTAGAAATCTTGGAGAAAAATGTCATCCGCTTTAAAGCTATTTCAGTGTGGTGATCCTACTTAAATCCCTAAATAAACTTATAATTTTTTTTTAAAAGGTACTTTTTCTTAGGATAATTAAATTTGTTTTGAGAAATAGTTATGTTCAAGTCATTTGAAATAAAAATCCATTATTCATGTCTTCTATGAAATTTATTTACCACATGTTACTTTAAATATATTACATAATATCATTGAAGAAAAATTGTTTCAAAAAAATATTTTTAATTTAATTATTTTTATTTATATTATTTATTTATGCACATATATTTTTTATTAATACAACATTATGAGGTTGTTAATTTCAATTTTTAATTGAATGACTATGACATGAATGTGCATTGGTGGGGGAACTAGGTGGGACAGTACACTAATTCTCTCATATTTGGGTTTTCTATACCATATTTTGACTTCAATGGAATCTAGTTGTTCAAAGTGGAATCACCTAATATTGGATCCTTGGATTTTTGGTAACTTTTAATTATAGATTTTATCACATAACCTAATATCTAAAAGTAATTCTGTTAACATCCTGCTTCACCTATTTAATTATTTATTAGTTAATTTTCATTACTTTAAATTTAAATACCTACAATGACATTACAATTATTCATGCATGGATTTTAACCTTGAGGGATTCAATTTTTTCAAAGTAAAATGACCAAATCCAAGATCCTCAAACATCAGGTAATTTTTATTTATAAATAAAACATTGATAATTCTCATCGAGCCACTAAAAAATGGATCATTTTATTCATTTAAAATTAATTTATCACTGTAGACCTATTTCATATAGAATAAAATTTTATTCATATATCTTCATATAGTATTTCATGTTATTAGTTTTATGAGAAGGTTTTTTCATTCTATTCTCCTATACTCTTTATTTTATAATTCCAACATTTTTCCTATTATATACATTACAAAATTTGAATTGTAATAAAATATAAAACATATATGTTACGATTTTGATAGACACAAATGGGTTTTCCATAGTTTATTACTTTTACACATAAATTCTAAAAAATATACTATATGATTATATAATCAATTTTAGTGAAAAATTGAATATTTTATTTTTATATGTAATTAAAACATATTTTAAAATTACTATATGGCTAAATATCTTACATGACCTTTTTGAATAAAAAATTTCAATAAATAGTAAATTTTCTATAAGCTAAAATGTATTATTAGTTAGTTATTCATAAAGGTTTATTCTATTTTTATACTAGAATCTTATGTGATCTTATTTTCCATTAAATGTTATATGATGATAATTTTTCTCCTATATAGTTATAACAATAATCTATATAACTAAATTAAAAAGATCATTTTATTTTATGTCCATGTACTGTACTTATAAAAATTGACACGTTCCCTCCAGTAAAATTAGTCATTCATGAATGTTGGCTTATTTTTACTATAATATTTTATGATTTTATTTAAATTTAAAATTTTTATGTTATATGTTCAGAATTTTAGAATTTATGGTTTTAATACTAATCTCCACCACATATAGAAAATAATATTATTTTATTAATCTATGTAAATTAACTATGTCATAATAATGATAATATGTAATATGTTTCACATTTAGCTATTTTAGTCCATTTCTATATAGTTTATATGAGTTTTGTTTTCTAAATACAACCATATAAAAAACACATTATGCTATAATTTAGGATTATTTATCTATGTATTCTTTTATGTAGTTAAGAAATTAATCAGAAAGTCTCCTTCTAAAGAGGGTGTTCATTCAAAATTTTTTATACATAGAAGTAGCTTCTTGAAATTTATTTTATGAGGCTTATTTTAAAAAAAAATCAGAAAACTACCAAAGTTAAATATTCATTTTTTTTTAATTTATACTAACACCATATGAATTTATACACCATGTACATGATTCCACTGTTGAATATTCATTTTTTTTGTACCAAAAAACACCATTTATGTTATACACAATGTTCTATTTATTTTTATTCACCATCAATTACTATTAAGATTTAAGTGTATGATTTTTAAGATTTTAGTTTATGATTATTATAATTAATAAACATTAGAACCTATTTAGAATCTCTTATCATCTCCCACACAGTATGTAATCATTATATGAAGAAAATGGTTCTCAAAATATTAATATATTTATTTTATCATCAAATGTTTCTTTTTTTATAAATAATTAACAAATTTATTTGTTTAGTAATTAGATAAATTGTTGTTCTTACATTTTTATCCCTTAATGGTCGAAAAACCATACCTAAAATCCTCTAGTGGAGTACATAAATTTTTTTATACTATAAAATTTAATAAAAACATATGTGTTTGGCTTGAATAATTAGCATACAACTTTCTCACATTGCTTTAATATTTCCTGATGGTTTCAATTATATTGTTATTATTTTTCTCCCATTCTATAATTCCCACAATCATCCACCCCTAAAATTTTAAAGGTTCATATTCCAGAAGACGTGGTCCATTAACATGCCTCTATAATAAGGATAAAAATAAATCATCAATTGGATCTCTTACAAGGAAATATATTCTAGTAAATATGTTAAAACATCTTTATCTATCATAGGATTGTACTATAGTGGTAGGTTTCTATATTTATTGTTGATTACAATTTGGGTTTATGTAGACTATGTGAATACTCCCCTATATCATTAGTGTACATCTACATGATGGTATATAATTCACTTATGTTATAACAGTGATTTTTTTGAACTATATCTCATTTTAATGTGTGAAATTTCAATGTAAATATACTAAAAATTATATTTTAAGAGATGTTTAGAAAATTATATTGACCAAAACATATTTGATGAAGTATACAAGGAAAACATTGATTAATCTAGAGAACGTTCAACTTCATAGGATCCTGGGGAATTATTAAAAAAAAAGAATAGGATGAACAAATCTCATTTGATATGTTTAATTTTTTAATTTAAATGCATTGGATATCTATTTAAAGTTCTCATTAATTTTTTTATGTATTAAATATTGTTTACTCTCAATTTCATTCTCTTCCTATAATACATCTCTCTATTGTAGTTGGTAGTAAAATATATTTTTTCAATGAATTGCTTTTCATCTTTTCCTATGAAATTATAGGGGTGGGGTACTTGTAATAATGATTTTAATTATGTTTTTATTATTTATAAATTTAAATTTATAATAACAATTATTGATTGATTAATAATTAAATCATTTTTTGATGTTCGTGAAACTCCTTATGTTTGTTTGTGTGTGTGTGTGTATATATATATTATAAAAAAAGTTTGATAATAATATTGATAATAACAACGATAAGATGAATTAGTAAATATTTTTTTAATAATTTTAATGGATAATAATTATATAAATTAAAAAATAATATATAATTATGAATTAAAACATATTCATGAGTAAATAGTAATTAATTTTAATAACTAGTATCGATAATTTATAGTATCATATTACTTACTATTATATGAAAATTATTAATGAAAATATTTAATTAAAAGAGGACTATATAAAGATATAAATACAACACAAAAAGTATATATATATATATATTATAATGGAGTGATGCTTATTAGAAATTGTGGTACTCGGTGTGATTATTGCTGGGCAGAGAGAGAGAGAGATAGAGAGTGGTCACAACAGTATTTTGAGAGAGTGAGGCTGTTGTGGTTTCAACCGCGGGATAATCGGTATGAGTTTCTCCTCAGTCTTGCAACATGCTCTCCTTTTCCATCCCACTAATGAGACTCCCACTTTTTTTTCAATTCTTTTAGTTGTCCCTTACCAATGGTTGTTCTATTTTCTAGATGGATATTCTTTCTTTGGGTCCTTCCACCAACTCGCTAATTTTTGAAATAATACCATTCATGACTATCATTGTTGTTCTCCTGGAAATATGATTCTTCTACAGTTAAAATACTTGGATTTAGGTTTTTTTATTTTTCGAAATCATCATGTGAGGCAGTGGTCCCAATTTGTTTCTCATCCTATTTATGTCTTTTGACCCATGCATTATATAAAATCATAAAACAAATATGTTTATGGGAATGTGTATATATACATAAAAAAGACATATCTCACACTTACATCCTCCAATGGACATCAAAATATAACTGATTAATTTAAAAAAAATATTGAAGGGGTTGATAATATTTTTTTTAAAAAATTTGCAGCAGTTACGTTTGCAACAGTATTAACCCCATTTAAATATTTTTGTAAAATAAAATTTAAATTCCCATAATAAATTATAATTAAAAAAATATAAAAAATATATTTTATTTTAAATAAACATAAAATAACATAGCCCACCCAAACTCTCCCACACGACACAAAAATATACTATATTTATATAAGAAAAATTAATTTTTTGAACTGTTTTATAACCCCCTCTAATATTATAGATTAGGGGTGGTTAAAAACTATCTCTATATAACCAAAATTGATATGTTGTGGATTTTAATTGATGTTGTTTATATTAATTTTTATATATATATATACAATTGTATAGACCCTAGGGGTATATCCTAGTGGTAGGGTCCTTGTGAGGTCTCAGGAAGGCCTCAAGATCGAGTCATACCATTAAAATTATAGGCCCTAATAGATTTTTTTAATTTATAATTTCCCCTCCCAAAACAATTTTAAATATATAACTATATATAAATCGTAATTAACAATTACTAATTACTAGTAAAATAATATTTTATTCCTATAAATTATTAAATTAGTTATTAGAAATTAGTACATATAAATTATTCAATATTATTTCCTTATTGTTTATCAATTAATATTAATATATATAAATGGAAACATGTATTTAATTTATTTTTCATTAATGAATTAAATATAAAATTTAGTTATGGTTTAAATATACATTAGAAAATAACCATTAAATGATTATGGTTTTCTTAAAAAATTACCAGTAAGAATTTTAAAAATAAAATCCAAAATTTTCATATATTTTAATCAATTATTAAAAAACTATCATGAATTAGATGTAATTTAATGAAATAATAGCTAAAAAATTATATTGTAAAATTTAATGATAATTATGAAATACAATATTAAGAATCAATTGAAAAATAATCTTTTTGTTATAGTGGGTGGTGAATGAATTAGAGAGGAGATGAAATAATTTTAAATAAAAATGTAGAATTAGATTAATGTGGTCTATAAATGTTTTTTGTCTCTATCGGGAAAAATATAATTTTATTACGGGCTAGTTATGTTTGAAAACTTAATTTTGGGGGGAGATTATTTTAGTATAAATATGTTTGCTGAGGACACATATACATTACTTCAAATTCATACTCTTTATTTTCTAATCACTTATAGACAGGTAAACAGTTTCGTGAATAGAATTAAAACCATTGTTACTATATACCCTTCATTTCCACCTTTATTATTAAAATATTAGTTTTCTTTTCATAATTATTCATTAAAACATGATAATCTAAAACCATGATCAAAATCATAGAACATTAATTTTGTAGTGGCTGAATGTATTGTATTATTCATTGTTACTCACGATTTCTTATGATTTTCATTCATCTTAATTCAAGAATTATTTTTATCGTATAATTATGTTATGATTATTTAATACAATTATTTCATTAGTATAGAAGTTTTTTTGATTCCACATAGAGAAGATAATTTTTCATATTGGCATACCAGTTGTACATGGAAGTATTCCTTTTTATATATCATTTTGGATATCCATAATTTCATAGTGGATTATTTCATAAATGTGGGGTTATGTTCTTAGTATATTGGTTGTTTCAATGGTCCTTGTTCTTTAATTCACTTAAGAATAAATATTTTAAATTTTTTCCTTGGTGAAGTATTTTATTCTTGGATTGGGTGATGAATTTTATATGATCATATAAAGATTTATGTAGTGAAATAATCCCAATTGAATTCGTGATCTATCATTATCAAATCAACATATGATGATGATTAAGAAACTAAATAGTTGTACCTCTATGGTAGTCATCTCAATAATTTTCAATATTGATAGTGGTATGCCTATTTTTGTTTGGATCCAATACATTGATGTACATTAGACAACCATAGATTATGTGTATTGTTAATTTTCAATAAATTGTAATAAATATTTTATAGATAAAAATTAAATTATATATTTCAGTTTGTTTTTTAATTTAAACATTATTATGATTGTGAGATCTATAAATATAAGATAAATCATTGTATTAGGTCAGTGATTGAATATAATACGCCTATATATTTATTCAAATTTAGACATATTAAGTTATATATATATATATATATATATATATATAAATTTAACCATCCAAACATATTTCAAAACAATTTTCTTATTGTTTTTTAGTGTTTATATAGTCATATAAGTAAGATAACAACATCAATTGTGGATATTACATTTCAAATTTTATGAAAGATACAATATAATATCAAAATAATATCATCTCTAAAAAGGTAAATTTTGTGGGTATTAATACATTCATTAAAAATATTTCTTAATTATTTATTTGTCTGTGTTTTCTATGTACTACCAAGATTTCAAAAATATCAACACACTCAATATAAGAAGTAAATTTGATTATCTATGAGTGGGAATAGTACATATTGTGAGAATGTTTTCCGAAATCCATTTTATGGGATTTGATATTATGTTAATGACTTAGTATGATCAATTAAATTATATATGATTTTGGGATGTGAAACATTAGTATTTTAATTCTTATATGTTATTTTTTATCCATCACCCAAGGAGAAGTATAATGGAAGGTTACATTATTTGGACTCTACCATAGCAAGTAACATGTGAGAAACTGTTGTTCACATTAGTTATTGGGCTTTGGGGCTACAACTGAGAAAATTGAGATAGGTAAATGGGTTTTGAATGCATACAATCATCATGAAAAGGGGAATTCCTACTCAATATTTAATTAAGTTTTCATCATTATATACACATTTTTTATGTTAATTTCTTTTTCATATTTATATGATACTTAATTTTTTAATGATTTTTTTGAATTCATACATTTGTTTCAAATATCTAAAAAAATCCTAAAAATAGATATCACAATCCATTCATATGGAAGCAGAAACCACATGCTACATGAAATTTGATGTGAATCATAAAGATACATATACCAAGGGATTTTATATCAATTAAAGGAAATGAATATCTTCCCAAAAATATATCTGGAACATTGTCTTGAATGGTGAAGGAATTAACCACACTTCGATCATCTGCACCTCAACCTGATACACATTGTGCTCAGTATGAATTGAAGTATTTATTTTATTATATAATTAACCTTTTTTTAAAACACACATCACAAAATCAAAATTGAGAAAATTAATTCATATTTTTAAAAAAAAATTAGGACTATAATCTGTAGGTAATTTGTGACATGTCAGAATCAACTACACATCAATCTGTTACATGGTGGGTCTGGTGTGGCTCAATGTGTGTTTTTTCAATTTAAAATTGATATTTTAGTTCAAAACACCTAATATATCCTCAAAACTAAGAAAATACATAAAAATTGTATTAAAAAATTAGTATAATGATCTATAATCCATTTTTACTAGTAGGAACCAACCACACCGAAATATAAAACATGATGTGTTTAGTGATACTTGAAGTGTTTTTTTTCAGTTTAAAATGGGAAATTTAGTTCAAAACACATTCCATATACTCAAAGACATGAACATACATTATCATTGTCTTGATAATTTGGAACAATGACCCATAATAAATTTGTGTTGTGTTGGAATCAACCACACTTCCATCTGAGACACGGTGTTCCTGATGCGACTCAAAGTGTATTTTTTTAGGTTAAAATTAAAATTTTATTTCAAAACGAATGATTCATACCTAAAAATGGTCATACACATTCATATTATTTATATTAATTAGGAAAATTATACATAATACATCTATGTCATGTTGTAATAAAATTCACACCAATCTAACATAATATATGGATGGTACAACTCATAGTGTACATATTCAATATACAAGATCAATTTATGTTTAAAACAATTATTAAATAGAAAAACCCAATAAAATGTCTCATATTATAGGAAATCATCAGGAAAATTATTCATAGTAAATTTTCGATGTATATAAATCAACCACACTTCAATTTGACACATGATATGGTAAGTTTTACATGGGGTTCATTTTGAAAATTCAAAAAAATGACATATTATTTCAAAACACATTCCATATAAAAAAATGGGAAAAAACTTCACATTTTATTGATAATATATAACAATAATCCTTAATAACATTCTGAGATATAGAAATCAACCACACCTTAATCAGAGACAAAGTGTGACCGGTATGACTTGTACTTTATGTTTTTAGTTTAAATTTGAAATTTTAGATAAAAAATGTTACATAATCAAAACCAATTAATCATATTCATATTGTTCTTATGCATTAGAAAAATTATACATAAGTCATTTTTGATGTGTAGTAATCAACTACACATGAATATGATGTATGATGTGGATGATATGACTCAAAGTACGTTTTTTCAATATAGAATTGTCATTTATATTTAAAACACAAATTACATAGCCAATGTTGACAAAAAAAGTTCATATTATTTTTAAAAAATTATAAAAATGAAAAATAATTCATTTTTCATATGTAGGAATCGACCAAAAATCAGCCTGACTCATGAATGCAGTTGGTATCACTCAAAGTGCATGTTTTCAATTTAAAATGATCTTTTTAGTTCAAAACATTGGACACATTATCAAAATCTTGAAATACACATTAAAATCGATTTGATAATTTAGAAAAATGATTTATAACCCATTTGTGATGTGTAGTAATCAACTACCCCTCAATCCGAGATACAATGTTCTTAGTTTGACTAAAAGTGTATGTTTTTAATTTATAATAGACATTTTAGTTCCAAAAAACATTTGACATATTATAAGCCAATAAAACACATTTAGATTATTTTGATACTTTTTTAAAGCTATCCATAAGTCAATTTTGATGTGTAATAATCAAACTCATATCAATATAACATAAGATATCTCCACTATGACACGAAGCACATGTTTTCATTGTTGATGTTCTATTTTAGTTTAAAACGAATGCCACATATCCAAATCCAAGAAAATGATATCATTTGTTTACAAGAATTTGGAAAACATTTTATATTTCATTTGTGAAATATTGGATTCAACCAAATTTCAATTCGACACATGATGTTCTTGGTAGGACTTGAAGTATGTGTATTCAATATAAAAGTTTAATTTTAGTTTAAAATGAATCACATATCCAAAAACAATAAAAATAGATAAGATAAATATAAAATCTTTGGAAAATGATTTGTAATTCATTTTTAATGTGTAGGAATGAACTATATGTTAACATGATAGATGATGTTGGAGATATGACTCTAACTGCTTATTTTCAATATACATGTTTCATTTTAGTTTAAAATGAGTGTCACATAGCCAAAACTGAGTAAATGTGACTTGTTAATTTTTAGATTTTTTTTAAAATGATCCACAATTCAGTTTTGGTATATAGGAATTGACCACATTGAAATTAGAAATACGATGTAGTCTGTATGACTAAAGGTGCATGTTTTCAATATAAAAGTGTCATTTTACATTAAAAACTTCATCACATATTGAAAACCAAATAAATGAGATAAAATTATATTCAAACATTCAGGAAAAATTCAATTATTAATTTTTGAGTTGTTGGATTGACCTGCACATCAATTTGACACATGATGTGGTTGGTATGGCTTGAATTGCATGGTTTTAATATAAAAGGGTCATTTTAGTTTAAAAAACTTATCACATAACCAAAAATAAAAAAATAATCTCATCTTGTTCTCAAAGTTTAGGAAAATGATTTTGATCTATTTATGATGTCATGAACCAGGCCGAGATTCCCATCATACTTCTACCCAATGCGGTCCATGGAAAGTTCTGAAAGATTTTCTTAATCCCCACAGCTGGAAACTATTTATAGGTATCAAGATACTCTAATTTGGGAACAATTTACCCCAATGAACAACTAGGATCAAAATAGTGAAAATTGGGAGCACATAAAAACTAATAACTAATAATAAATCAATGTAAAAACTGTTCCAGATACAGTGATAACTGAACATAACATCAAACTAAATCAAAACTAAACCAAACTGCTACCAACAAGATTTACATATGACCTTATAGTCACCACCATCCACAAGAACAACCATATAAAAAGGAATATGAACTAGAAACCTTCCCATGCAATATATATCAGGTCTACTAACACTAAATAGAACTAGTAGGGTGAGAGATCAATAGATCAATAGGTGACCACCACCAAATCCATACATTTCATTTCCCGAAACAGTCCTGAAAAACTAGTTTTAAATACATGTTTAAAAATAGTTTTTTTCTCATTTAGAATAAATAACACTTTTTTCTCTTTTCAAATCGACACACTCCACATATTCACATTCAAAATTGATTACCATTTTAGAAATCCTACCCCAAATAAAATTTCATATGAAGAAATACCATACAATGGTGAAAAAACAGATAAGCAGTACAAGATGGAAACCAATATAATATGAAGATAAATAGGAACTTGTTGATAATAAGCCATTGGTATTTAATAAACACCTCTATAGATACTCTATGACATAATTACTTGGGTCTCACCTACCAGTGAATGGTTTAGCCCCATACTCAATAGAAAACTACTTGCTCCAAAACTAGCCTCACCAGTGGCACGTTCCACTTGTCCTCGAGACATCCAAAGGGTACCAACAAATTTAATTGTGGTCGACAAGGAACCATCACTCGACCCTCAAAAAATTTCTAGGAGTCCCCTGGAAATATAACCTAGTGAAACGGGGAGGCCATCAAATGCCCGACTCATCTTAAATGCTGCCACCGCACTTGCCTACCCCAAACACTGGAACCGTCTAGGTGATAAACCACTCTTGGGACATCCTCTATAAGGGTTCCCATCAAAAATCACATCATAATGTCCCAAACATTCCATCACATCATATGAACTTTAAAAACATTTTTCAAAACATGATATGTTGCCTATGAAGCATTTATTATCACATGAGTTAGAAAAAAATGCCAAAACATCTTAAGGTGCCAATCGGGCATCACACCATTTCTATTTAAAAAACATTTTCATACTGTATAAACCATTTCCAAAACCAACTCACATTAAAAAATTCCAATCAGTACATTAACCGTTTTTTAAGAAAAGACGCACTACATGATGCTAAATGCACTCTCATATGATTTTTGATGCCAACCATTTCCCCAAAGTGAAAAATTATCCATACTCTAAACATAAATTCAAGACCATGTTTAATTCATTTTGAAACCATGAAACCATTTATAAGGCAAGGAGGTTTTAATATAGTTATGAAAAACGATAAGATAAGCATAAGTGTTTTTAAAATAGGGACTTTAGGTTAAAAAAAGGCCATTATCATTTATTTTCACACCCATACGTTCACTCTATGCACTTATGGATGGGCCTATATCAAATTGAATACATTTAAATTCAAAAGAGAGAGTATCCAGAACATTTATAGAGAACCAAAATTTGTAAAGAAAGTCTATACCCCATAAAACTTGTAAATAAAAATTTACCCAGAGACAAACATGATCTTAAGCCACTGAATTTATTAAAATGGAATTAAGTGAATATTTTTCAAAAAACATGTAGACATGAACACAAAGGAATATTCAATAAAACCTTTTAAAAACAAACTAGTCATTTCATCAAACACATTTATAACAAGTATGAAAAAAAGTTATAAATTATATAGATGAAACTAAGTAAGATCAAGCATTCCATGGAATAAACCATAAAGAAAAATAATGAAAACACCTACCAGATGAGAGTGCAGTTGTGATGAAACTTCAAGGGAATAAAGAAAAAATCCTTAATAATCAACCACAAACACTAAAATCTAAATAAAAACAAGATACACCAAAACCCTAGCCATTAGGGTTTAGTTAAGAGTGGAAATCCCACAAAGAGAGGCAAAGATCTCAATAGTTAAAGGAAAAGAGAATAAGAGGATAAAATTTGAAAAAAACCTAATAAAATCACCTTGGAAACATGGAGGAGCATCCATTGAGGGAGTAGAAAGGAGGATGAGTTCTTTCCTAAAAAAAACAAGTGATATTCGTGAAGAAACAAATGGATATCATCGAAGGAAGATTTGTCCGAGAGGGATGGGATGTGCACAACCATGGGAGTGGGGGGTGGGGGGGGGACCTCAAGCGATGAACATGTGGGAAGAATAGGGGAAAAGGAAAAGAAATAATGGAAAAAGATATGAAAAATAAAAAACACAATTTTTAAAATTACGGGCATGTCACATGGTTTGCGTACTGTTTACCAAACTGTAAACTAACTGTGCTATAGCCACTACTTAGGCCAGTGTCATGACACACCTTCACCAATATGAGGAAAGGGAAAAAAACCACCAGACCCTTCCTTGTTCAAGTTGAAGGAGATATAATGACCCCCAAGTACCTTCTTCAATAGGCCCAGGAGTGGCGACTAGCACCAAGGGTGTAAAATCACATACAATATAGATGACATTAACATTTTTATAGAAAAAGATAGGGAAATAAGATGTTGAAACTCAAAAAACATCAAATACAAAAATTAAAAGTAAATCCAAATCTGTTTTTCCAAATGCATGTTCAAAATAAAGTGCTACAAAAAATATAAGAAAACATCAAAGGTAAATACCAAAAGAAGAGAATGAAAAGAAGAAACTACAACTATCCAAATTCCCCAGCTTATATGGTCCGACATGGTCCTCAATTTCCTCCAAGAAACCTAATAGTAATTTTATATACATAGGTTGAGTATATAGGTATACTCAGTAGGGAAAACAAAAATCTCTCGTGCATAACTAGGGAGGAATTCTAATTCCCCATGAGAAATAAACATAACCAAAGCACCTAACAAGGAAACTATACACCCATCCCCACCAAAGAATACTCCCCAAATAACAAAAGTCAGTTAAAGTAACAGCAATAGCGTATCAATATTTGGGTACCCATCACTGATTTACCACTGGTTATTGAAGACATCCTACGTGTCAGACCTCCCCCGCCATTTTCACTGCAGTCCCACTTCCGCCCCAACAACAACCTTATGGGCCACCAAAACCACGCATACCTCTTATAGAAACCTGGGCCACCACAACCATGCCTCCCTCCCAAATACACCTAGGCCTCCACAACCATATGTAACCACTCTCGCAATAACTGAGCTAGAAAATCTACCACCACGCCTGAAGACACCTGGGCCACATCCCAAAGACACTTGGGAAACAAACCTACCTACACACACCTCGGCCAAACACACAATGTAACATGGCTGAAGAATCGTGGGATATAATGGTTATCAGGACATCATAGGATACCCTAAGAGTGTTGGGATTCTGGGGAGAGGGAGCATAAAATGAACTAATAACCATCCACTCAAAAGATGGTTGTGAAAACACCCTCCCCCATGAATTGGGGGTGTTCAAAACGAAGTGATAAACTTGGGTGGGGTGCAAATAAAAAACACAAGAACTAAATTTATATTTATTTGTAAACAAGAAATCATCCCTAACTAAGGGTTCCATAACTAGCCTATACACAAACACCCTATTTACTATTCAGTCGTGCATAAAAAACACAACAGCCACAACCAGAGAATGACCCATTCCTATAAAACAATTATCCATTAAACCCATTATTGTTATCATGTTCAATTGATTCCATTTATGTAAACATTCAGTAATTGGAATCTAACAAGCATAAACACATAAAAAAAACTGGAACATAACAGATAAGCATTATTTTAAGAATTCACACTCACTTCTCTTGTAAAGTCACAACAATGAAAGGGATCTGTGAAATCCCTTGAAGTACTGGAACCAAACCAAGCCCCAACGTACAGCCCCACAATGGTTGAAATTCACAAACCAACAACTAAACAAAAGGATATCCCATCCCCATCCACATCACCTACATGCATCAAACAATTCCACCACACAAATCACCAGAATAGAGAAAGGATGTTTTTTAGATTTATCCACACTATTCATTAAGTTCCTTTTCTCCATTTGTTTTACTAGGGTGATCACACAAGGATTATTATTCATTGGAAATCCATTTTTATTGACCAATTTTATATGATTAACTAGTTTCCATGTTACAACCATTCATTCATAAGATTATCTAGAAAATAGAGGTTCATTAGTGCACAAGAAAGGACCATCGATAGCCACTATTTTCAGTGGGCATATGCCTATACAATTCCCAACATAAAAATGAAGACAAAAGAGTACAACAACATCATCAACAAACACAAACCTTCATTATTTAAGATCCATTCATTTTCTTTGTTATTTTTGGTTTCATCCACGCCCAAGGAAACATTATCACACCCTCCCCACATCATACACAATCCAGAGAGACGATGGAAAACCCTACATGGAAGATAAATGAAAGATGTTTTTCCCCTCATGCCAAGAACTCTGGATGCACAACTTACAGAGGAAGAACTCCAAGGACTCCAAGGCTGAGTGAGAAGGGCTCTAGCATGGTCGTACAATTCATCATGAAATAAGGACTCCAAACGCACCATGTACTGGAAGGAGACTAAGGAAGAAGAAGATCTCAGGTGATAAGATGCCCAATCCTAGAGTTAAGGGATATGAAATCTCAAACCGATTAAAAGGCAGATCGTTGTTTCACCACACGATTGGGTGGTTACACATGATGAAATTAATTTTTATTTAATAATTATCCTTATAGATGGTGGAGGTAACATGTGTGAGTTAATGGATATCTTTTAAACAGATAAAACACAATTTTTTTATGTTGAGGGTTTCCCCACTCTTAGGGAATTTAAAACACCATTTCTGGGCCCTAAAATGAACTTAATCCACTTTAAAGAGGTATTAAAACATAAAGGAGTTGTTAGGGGAAAAAATTGGGAACGAAACCCCCAAAATCCCCCTTGTGGAACTGATCAGTTGCACAATCTGCAACGCACTAATCAACGACACCGATAGGTGACACCACGATGACACCCTACCATAGACACGGTCACCCTCCCAACTCACTGATGGGGTCCAGCACACCCCAAACACCATATTTTTGGAAAAGTAATGGACCAACTGGGGCTGGACCATTACATCATATCCCACTAAAACTATTCTTGTCCTCGATAATCAAGACTAAACCCAAAGAAAACGATAGGGGTATGAACAACCACCTCATAAGATACCTCTCTGGGACAAAACCACATTAGAGTTTTTTGAAATCTGGAACAAACCTTGATATATAGGAACACCTATCCTTCATCTATATCCCGAAAATTCTTGTATACACCACCACTCTTCTTCCACAAGTAACCACACAAACACATAAAGTTCACATTGTTGATACATATGGATTAGAGAGTCCCTTCCTCTATGTCAAGATACTATCTTCTTTGGGCAGTACTGACACACTCGCACGGGTTTAATCACATCCACCTTAATTCATCTTGATTAGGGATCAGTTCTTCTCCATAGTAGGAATTTTTATACACATTTAGAGAATAAGGGAAAATAATCATCTCATAGATAAAAATGTTAAGCATTATATCACACTCAAGTACAAAACAACATAGAACATAACACAAAATAGCTCTTGTTACTGAGTATAAATCTATGACTCCCATTCCCAGGAACTCTCCACAAGGCCCCTATTCCTCCATAACACATGAACCAAGGGAATGGTTCACCCATGAAGTACCTTCTCCTCCCAATCCTTGATCCTCACTTTTCCCTCCACAAACGTCGCATTATCCTCGATGTCCAACTCTCCCCATTCAAGTATGTGTGAGTCATAATGTAGATACCAATGGAATTAAGACACATATATGACATTGTGGACCCTCAATAGCATCAATGGTATAACTAGATAATAAGACACTTCTCTGACTCGCCGCAACACCTCAAAGGGTCTGACAAAACTAGGATAAAGCTTACTCCCCCTGCTAAACCTCCGTTTCCCGCACCAAGGGAAGACCATTAAGAACACGTGGTACCCAACCTCGAAATCCAAGGGTCTCCTCCTATGATCAGCATACGAATTCTGTCGGTCCTGATCCATCTTTATCCTTTCACATATAAGATGAACCTTCTCCGTCATGCTCTGCACCACCTTTGGGCCGAGAACACCTGCTTCCCCAACCTCTTTCCAGCAAATGATTGAACGACATGGTCTTCGTTACAAGGCTTCTAATGGAGCCATGCCAATGGTATAGTGACATATATTGTGGTAGGAAAACTCTACTAGAGGAATGTTTCATACCCAAAATCCCCCAAAGTCCAAAGAACATTCCCGTAGCATATCTTCTAATGTTTGAATGGTTTTCTCTCTCTTCCCATCTCTTTAGTGGTGTAAAGCAGTGCTAAGGAATAGATGGGTGCCAAAATCATGTTGCAATATCTTCCAAACTTGTGAGGTAAACCGTGTATCCTGATCCAATAAAATGGACCTCTTAAATCTATTCCAACTCACCACCTTGTACAAGTACCTCCGTAATAAAGCATCTATCGTACTCGACTCCTTGACTACTTGGAAGTGAGCTGATTTCATCAGTCCATCCACCACTACCCAGATATCATCACAACCTCCTTGAACCTTGGGTTGTCCCATGAAAAAATCCATTGGGATGTCATCCCACTTCTACTCAGGGACATCTAAAGGATACAACATACCTCATGGGATGCAGTGTTTAGTCTTCACCTGCTGACACATGAGGAAAATTTCCATAAACTCTGCCACTGCTCGCTTCACCTTGGGCCACCAAAATTTTCCCCTCAAGCCCCGGTACATGTTAGAAACTCCTGGGTGTACCTCTAGGGGTTGGTTGTGGAACTCACTAAGAACCTTCTCTCACATTTCAACCAGTAAAAAGTTGTAGCCTCAAGGAAACTCCATCAACCTTCCGCTTACACATGTTCACGTCACATTGGGAGAAAATATACCTCAAGATCTTGTGATCTGTGAAGACCACGAAGCATTCCCCGATGAGGTAATGCCACCAAAACATCAGCATTAACACTACCACTGCAAGATATTGGTCATGGGTGGCGTAGTTACTCTCATGATGGTGTAACTACCCAGATTCATAAGAGATCACTACCCACTGCTTCATCAACACACACCCAAACCCAAGACTAGAAGCATCAAAAAACACATCAAATGTTACCCCTTCCTCTGGAAATCTAAGTACTAGGGCACTGAATTGTTTCCCCTTTGGATAACTGAAGGCTGTATGACATTTCTTACTACATACAAAATCATGGCCTTTCTTTGATAAGGCTGTCAAAGGTGCTAAAAATTGAGAGAAGTTGGGAATGAACCTCAGGTAGAGACCTGATAGACCCAAGAAACTATGAACCTCTACTACGTTCTTGGGTGCTTCCCAAGAAACAACCACCCCGACCATTGACGGTTCCACTGCTATTCCCTACTAGGACACCACATGTCCATGGAAGTGAACCTCTCATGTCCAGAACTATCACTTAGACAACTTCACATAGAGATGGTGCTGTCGGAGGACCTCTAAAACTGTCCTCGTATACTCGGTGTGATCCTCCTTTGATCTTTATTAGATTAGGATGTCGTCAATAAACATTAATTTTAACCAATCTGGATATTATCGGAAGAAAAATTTCATGAGCCCCATGAACATGGATATTGTGTTCGTAAGGCCGAACGACATGACCATGAACTCAAAGTTCCCATATCTTCACCTAAAAGAAGTCTTCAAGATATCACCCTTCTTCAACCTCAACTGGTGATATCCAGCCCGTAGTTCAATCTTAGAGAACCAACCTACTCACTTCAACTGGTCAAAAAGGTCATTGATCCATAGGAGGGGGTAAAAGTTATTGACTGTCACCTGATTTAGCCTTTGGTAATCTATAAACATCTTGAGACTACCACCTGCCTTCTTTGAAAACAAGGATATAGCACCCCATGGTGACACGCTTGGTCGGATAAAACCCTTATTCATTAGGTCATCAACCTGGATCCGCAACTCCTACAAGTTAAAAGGCTCCATTTGATAGAGATCCATCGAAATCGGATGGGCACCAGGTTGTAAGACTTTACCGAACTCCACGTCGCATCGAAGGGGTAGATTCACAACCCCTTTGGGGAAGATGTATGAGAAATCACTAAAAATCCTTCGAACATCCACCATCCCTGTATCTGATGACTGCACTAACAGCTTAGCTAACAAGGAAGGAAGGGGCTCTACACGCCGGTTGCCCTCTTGGCAACGCCGCTCGCCAACAAAAGTTTCGCGTTGGCCACCCATATTTGAAAACACGACCCTTCTGCAGAAGAGGTCGATAACAATATACATAGAGAACAACAAGTTGATTCCTAAAATGACATCATATGGATGCATCTGTAGAAAGTGAAAGTCCCCTATGGACTAATCTGGCCCCAACACAAGAATAAACCCCTAAAAAACATAAGACAAGCTAGTCCGAACTCTGATTGGAGTACTCAATACCAAGGGAATGAGAAGTATCTCTATTTCTAGACCCAAAACATGGGATATAATGGGTGTAATGAAGGAGTGAAAAGATCATGAATCAAAAAAAGAAAAATAAAGAGTACTAAACAATCTGATCATACCTCGAACGACCTCTAGCCCTACTAGAACTACTGCCCCTACGGCGTGCAACTGACCATGCCTAGCTCCTATTCCCCTCAGTTGTCGGCTACCTCCCCGACCATGCCCTAGTCAAGGTCCATGATGAGTGCCCTGTGGCTGAACTCCTCCTACAGTGTCTTTTCTCATAGGAGTGGGAGCTCGCTGTCCCTGTTGCGACTGTTGAAAAGGCATAGCTGGAAACTATTGTTGATGAGGTTGGTGATGAACCTAACCACCTCCACTGTACTATACTCAGTTTGGGAACTAATTCTAAAGGTGACCATATATTTCATAGATAAAGCATCATGTACTAGGATCATAGGGAATGGGCGACGACTGAGAGATAGAAACTAGAACTGTTGGGCCCTGCTCTGCATCGGCCAAAAACCTGGAAGGCCCTTAGGCTAGAGGCTTTTTCCTAACGATATTCCCCTTAAATGAGATCGACTATCTCTCCTCTCACAGCACACCTCCCATCGTGTGTATCCTATCCACCACTTAATCCATCTTCTAATCCTCTAAGTACACCGGTAAGGTAAAGGGAGTAACAACATAATGAAGAGAAGGTCATAGTGCCTCCTCTAAATGTCTCGCCCTAGACTCCTCATATGAAAAGAGGTCCAGGGGAAAATGAAGGAGATACTTGAACTTTATACCCAAATTTATTTCCAACATACTCCTCTGATGAAATAATAGTAGCTCCTTCCACTTCTTAGCCTTCATTGTGGAAGAGAGGAATTATCCCCGTAACTCCCTCTCAAAGTCATCCTACAAAAACTCAACCTACCTCTTCTCCCCAAGGTAGAGAATCCACCTATGACGTACCAATCCCTGCATCTGGCTTACATACCGAGGAACCTAGTACTATTTTGGTGCCTAGATCAAGCTGAAAGAAATCACTAGCTCCTCAATACATCCCTCTATCTCTCTGTCTGAGATGCTACCCTCGTACTTCCGGCATGTTTTCCACTGAAAGGCACGAAGCATATTCCGCCACTGGTTGTCCTCCTCATCTTTATCAGCCCTATACTGATCAGGAAAATCAGCCTATTGGGCCTAGGGAACATGAACTACTTGTGGTTTTCGTCTAGTTTCCATAGCTATAAGGTGAACAAGGAAGTCTCTAAGCCCGAGTAGTCTAGAAGATTGCTTTTAAATATTGCGTAAAATTTATATTTATTTTAAATTCCCAAAACACCCAAGAAACACAATAACAAAAGTCATTATGATGCATTTACATTTCATAGGGTCTCTACCCTAGAATTAATGTAGCCTCACCATGTCGTTCTGTAGGTTTAGAGTCCTTACATCAGATCATGAGGGCCCTAAATTCCATTTTTTTAGTGAGTCTTCCCTGGACTATTTCATGCACCAAGATTTCCTAACTTTGTTTCCCTACCATCCCAGGAAATATTCACAGTGCCTAACTCCAAACTCTATCCTATATCCCAACCATCACCTCCAATACCATTCTGTCATGACCCACCTCCACCAAGATGAGGTAAGGGATAAAAAATAGCTAGACCCTTCCTTCTTCAAGTTTAAGGAGAGATAATGACCCTCGATTCCCGCTTTCAAATAGGCCTCAGAGTGGTGACTATCACCAATGGTATAAAATCACACACAATATGGAAGGAATTTCCCTTTTAATAGAAAAAGATCAGGTGATAAGATGTTGAATCTCAAACAACTCCAAACATAGAAAGTAAATGTAAATCCAAACCCTATTTTCCACATGCATGTTCAAAATAATGTGCTAAAAAAATACAAGAAAAATCCAAAGGTAAGTACCAAATGATGATAAATAAAAGTAGAAACTACAACTATCCCAAAGTCGAAGCTAGTACGGTCTAACATGGTCCTCAAAGTCCACCTGAGAACCTGAAAGAATTTTTATATACGTTGGGTGAGTATACAGGTATAATCAGTAGGGAAAACCAAAAGCTCCCATGGAAAAATTGGGGAGGAATTATAATGACCTGTGAGAAATAGTGATAACCAAAAAACCTAGCAAGGAAAATCTCCGCCCAGCCTCACTAAGGCACACTCTCTAAATAATTCAAGTCAGGTAAAGTAATATTAATAACACATCAACATTTGGGTGCCTCGAACCACTTTACCCTGGTTATTGAAGACATCCTACATGTTAGAACTCCCCCTCCATTTTCACTATAGTCCCACTATTACTCCAAAAACATCCTTATGGGCCACCAAAACCACACATCTCTCCTACAGATACATGGGACACCACAACCTAGCGTCCTAACCATAAAAACATAGGCCACCATAACCATATGCAACCAAACCCATAGACACTCGGGCCAGAACAACTACCACAATGCCCGAAGACACTTGGGACTCATTCTAAAGACACATGAGAAACAAACCTGCCCGCACACACCTGGGAAAACCACCAAAATATAACCTTCCTGATGAATCTTGGGCTATAATAGACCTCATGCCATAATAGACTGGCCGAAGATTCTTGTGCTAACTGGGATAGGGAGCATAAAAAAAGTCTAATAACCATTCACTCATAAGAACATTGGGGAAAACACCCTCCCCCACGAATTGGGGGTGTTCGACATGAATTTCTCAACTTGGGTGGGGTATGAATAAGAGACACAAGAACTTAATTTATACATATATTTTAACAAGCACTAACACTAACCTAAGGGTTTCAAAACCATCCCACACACAGACACCCTCATTACTATTCATTCATGAAAAGAAAAACACAACCACAATAACCAGGGCATGACCCATTCCTGGAAAACAATTCCACATTGAACCCATTCTTGTTATCATGTTCATGTTATTCCATTTATGTACTCCTTCACTACTGGGAAACTAATAGGAATAAAAAAAAGCCAAAAACAACAAATGGAACAAAACAGATTAATATGATTTTAATCATTCACACCCGGTTCTCTTGTAAGTCACAACAACGTAAGGGATCTGTGAGATCCCTCAAATTACTAGAACCAAAAAAATTCACAACATATGGCCTCAGATGACCTAAAATTAAAAAACCAACAACTTAACAACATGAGATACCATCCCCATCCATGTCACCCAATAGCATCAAATAGAGCCACCACACATTTCACCAAAACAAGTAAATGATGTATTTCATATTTAACCACACCATTCATTAAGTTACTTTTTAGGTTTTTTAATCGGGGTGATCACCCATGGATTATTATTCATTGGGAATCCATTTTTATTGACCAAATTTATGTGATTAACTATCTTCCATGTTACATCCATTCAATCACAATATTATCCTGAAAATATAGGTACATTAGTGTGTAAGAAAGGACCAGAAACTACCACTATTTTCAATGGGCACAAGCCCATACAATTCCCAAAATTATAACGAAGATAAAATAGAACAACATCATTATCAAAAAACCCACCACATTATTCTTTCAATTACATTTATTATCTTCATTATATTTGGTTTCATTCATCCCCTGAGGAAACATTATCATACCCACCTCTCATGATATACGGTAAAGAGAGATGAAGGAAAACCCTACTTGGATGATCAACGGCCAATGTTTTTCTCCTCACACCAAGAGCCAGGGATCGGCGACTTGCAGAGGAAGAACTCCAAGGACTCCAAGGAAGAGCAGGAAGTGCACCAACATGGTCACATGATTCATCCCAAAAAAAGGACACCAAAAGAACCAAGGAAAGGAAAGAGGCCGGGGAAGAAGAAGATCTCAGGTGATAAGAGGACCTGATCCTAGAGTTACGAGATGTGAAATATCAAACCTTTTAAAATGTGGATCATGGTTTTACCACACATTTGGGTGGTTAAACACGATGTAATTTATTTTAATCTAATAATTATCCTCATATATGGTAGAGTTAATGGGTATGAGTAAATGGATATCCTTTAAATAAGGAAAACATGGTTTGAGTAAGTCATGGGTTTACCCACTCTTAGGGGATCTAAAACATCAATTATGGGCCCAAAATGGCCTTAAACCACTTTAAAGAGGTAATAAAACATTAAGGAGTCATTATGGGGAAATAAAGGGAAATAAACCATCAGAACCCCCTTGTGGTACCGATAGCTAACTCACCAATTAGTGGGACCGATCGGTGAGACCGATCAGTGACACAATGAATGGTGTCATCGATAGGTGACACCACAGTGACACCCTTCCACTAATACGGTCACCCTATTAACTCAATGATGGGGTCCAAGACACCCCAAACACCATATTTTTGGAAAAGTAATGGACCAAGTGGGTCTGGTCCATTACAGTTAGGCCCCTCACATAGTTACCAATAGGTTCATGCACATTTGTGTAAACCATGATCAAACTATGTGACCCAGTACTACCATCTTAAAAATACCAACCACATTCATTTGAAATTAATTTAATAAACCATGAAAAAGTCATGCACTAAAACTTAGAATCACCTAGGAACCTTTATTGACATTTTATGGTTTCTCCAAATTGTTTGGGATAACCATGAAATAGCTAAAAATCCTCCAAAATTTTTATATTCGACCCACTAACTACCTAAACTCAAAAGACATACTAATGATAACAAAATAATTAAAATAATTAAAAATTCCAAGGTTGGGGTGTGACAAATCTCCTCACTGTTAACACTTAAATTCCCCTAGAATGTCTCCCAACCAGACAAGTAATGAAACCTAAACCCCAAACTACATGAGGCTAAACAAAACCACCAAACTTAGTGTGAAATTTTAACTCCACAAGTCACACCCAACATGCTCAAAATAGAATAAAATAAGAGTAACCCTTGGGAAAATAGGAGAGAAATGTCTACCAACCATTATAAATCAGAAATTACTAACCAACTCTAGGAGAAACCACAAAAATATTTCCAGTGGGTCTCCCCACCATTAATGGACTAACTAACACAACGAAACCCACATGGGAGTGACTAGCTCTTTCCAAGAAACACAGACTGAAACTCCCATTACAAACCCACTAACACAAACTGATTCTAGAAATACCAATAAAAAACCAATGAAGGAACTCCCAACATAAACTAACCCCCACCAAAGGGGGTCCTTGAAGAAACCCCAAATCAAGTATCGAACCAAACAATGATTCATTATCTCCATAAGAAATGATAATCTGCAAAATGAGAATGACCTAAAACTAAAATTTTCCACAAAAAGGTCTAACCACATAAGAGAGAGAATCAACTCGAGAATCACATCCATTAAGAGACAACCTTTCAATAATTCACTTTCAAAATGCACAACCACAACTATAGAGGTTTAAAAGGACACAAGGCCGCCAAGTGTTTCAAGACTAAGGGAGAAAATTCAAGAATACGAAAGGATATTATGGGGAAAGATAAAATAAGAACATAAACTATCTCCAGTTGAACATCATGGAAAAAAATGAACCAATGTTCCCCATGCCTTTGGTGATTCCTTCTTGCAGAAAAGCTCCAATTCCAGGCCTATGGTTGGAGACTTGATGTTTGAAGCATACACTAAGTCACATTCAGATGCTAAAATCCTCTATCTAAGACTCCTTCTTCTTCTGATGATGTTTTTAGAACATCCCAAAGTGATCCAGATGGAAACATCATCTGTAAGATTCCAGAGGATTCTGATAAGTCAGATTCAGATGCTCAAACTGGCCACACTAGAAGCACACAAGCAGTAGACCCTGTGAATAAAATATGGGACCAATAAAAGGGACTTCTTAGGGATTGGATCCTATGGTATACACCATCCACTAGATGGGGAACCCCCATGGGAACTAAGAGGAATTTATAACCACCAATATTTCAAGATCCAAATTTTCTAAAAAACCTCTTTAAATTACTTCCTAGAAAAATCATCCAATTATACCTCCAAAATAAAATGAATCCATCTCCTTAATCTGGTCAACATAGGTCTTCATCATCAACTGAACTTTTTGAATGATCATGAGACCTACCATATTCCTCACCATTAACTCGTAATGTAACAATCACTAGATGAACTTGGTTTGAAACTCTTCCAATGACATCATTACTTGCAATGATGCTGGGATGATTTACCTCAACCAGTACAAAGTTAGACCTTCAAATGAACAATAAAATATCTCAAACACTTTTAACTTAGGGAGTTTCCAATGTCGAAAAATCACTCTCAACATCCTTATTCTACTCTACATTTTCTAATTGACCTTGACCACCATATAAAACTACCAAATACTTAGAAGAACTCGACTTCACCATTCCTATGGGAATATATGCATGGCTAAAAACTAGGAGAGACCCACTGGAGGCCCCTGAAACCTTTTTGGGTTGTATACTTCAAAAAAAAAAATACAAAACTAAATCAACATACTACCAAATTTCAACCAAAAAGACATCTCTAACAAATATAAAAAATAATCGATCAATACATCACAAACTAATTCAAGGAAATGTCAAATCTCAAACAAAAAAAACCACAACATAACAAAACAATACAAGAAACCTCTTGTAAATCACCATTTTTAAAATTCACACATTTCAAAATTTAATTTCCCCTTTTTAAATAAAAATCATTTTAAATTTCAGAAATAATTCTAGCACAGCTGCTAAAAAATTCCAAACACCACCTCAAATTTCCCTTTTAAACCAAAATTTTTTTTAGAAAAAAATCCCTCCTTTTTAATGGAAACCATTTTAGATTTTCAAAAACCACTTTGAAAAAACCAAATCAAATCATTAACTTTAAATATTCAACTGTGACAACCTATGAACTATCACATATGTGTACATTCTACTTCATCTTATACCATCTAAACATGCATAACAACATGAAATTTCCGCACACACACACACACCTATGAATTTCCATAAAGAATAGAAAGTGTCATGTATAAATATTGACCATAAAAACCACGCATTTCCAATTTAATTCACATTAGAAATTTTATAAATCCTATATAATTCCAAAAAGTTTTCCCTTCATTTTAAAAACTACATAATTTTTTTCATTTTTGAAATAAATCCTTTGAAAATGAACCGCCACATCATAAATTTAAAAATAATCGCATATCCAATTTAAAATCACACAAAAAAATGAACACTCACACTGATGCACCCGGATGAAGAACTAGTGCCCATACCTAACTCAGTGACAAGGTAGTGGTCCACGAACCATATTGGCATCGATACTAAGAGGACCTTCAACCATGCGCTCAAACTCCACATGGGTAACTAATACTTGTGAGATCATTAAATAACATAATATCACATTCATTTTCATCCCGGATCCACTGAAACCCAAAACTAGAACAAAAGACTCAAATCTCGAACCACCAAAGGAAACACGAAGATCAAAATGAGAAAGGGTTCATGATGTTTTTCCATTACCTACCTCTAGAGTCCTAAATTTCCTAATCTGTAATCTACATGACACCCCAAAAAATAAGTGACTATGCTGATACCATTTTTTCATGATTAATGCCAGGATGCAATCCAACCCGACACCCGTCTTGGTCTATGGAAAGGCTCGAAGGGCATTCCCGATACCCACAGGTGAGAAACTAGTGTCGGGGACAAGATAATAAAATATGTGAAGGCTTTAGGCCACTAAAAAACCATTATGAAAATAGTAATGGCAGAGAATGCAATAAAACTAACAACTAATAATCAATAAATGTAAAAAAGGATCTAGATACATTGAAAATTGAACAAAATTACAATCTAAAACCAAACCAAACCAAACCAAACTAGCACCAACATGATCTCTGGGTGACCTCTTAGTCAACACCAACCATAAAACCCATATTCTAAAAAGGAAACCAAACCATAAATCTACACCAGCAAAACAACTTGAGTCTACCAACACTAAATGGAATAGGTAGGGTGTGATCTCAATAGCTCAACATGTATCCACTTTAAAATTAATAAAATTCCTTATTTGAAACATTACAAAAAACATTAGTATGAAATACATGTATAAAAATAGGTTTTTTTCTCATTTATAATAAAAAACAGTACATTCAATTTTGAAAACAACATATGATACATTTCCACTTTGAAAATAGATTACCATTTTAGAATCCCAACCCCATTATAAATTTCAAATGAAATAATACCATGAAATAATTAAAAAATAGACAAGTAGTATAAGAAGGAATCCATAAAACCAGATGATAAATATGAACATATTGATAATTAACCATGGGAGTCTTATAAACATATCTAGATTGATCACAAGATGTACTAAGTTTAGACACACCTTATATAGTATGGTACAACTCCATAGTCTATAACCAACTGGATTCTCTAAACTAGCCTTACTAGTGGCACATCCAACATGGAATCTAGATATCCAAGGGGTAACAAACTATCAAATCAGGGTTGAAAAGAAACCGTCAATTGACCCTATAAAAATGTTCAAGTGTCCCATGGTAATTAAACCTAGTGAAAGGAGGAGGCCCTCACACGTGTTACTCACCTTACCTACCGCCTCTGAACTTGCCTACCCCAAACAATGACACCAATTATGTGATAATCCACTCTAGGGAAATCCCCCATTAGGGTGCCGACCACACATTACATCATCAAAGTTCCAAAAATTACATCACTTCATATGAACTTTTAGACCATTTTTCAAAACATTATATGTTTCCAATTAGGCATTTATCATCATATGATTTCCAAAACAAAAAAACAAAACATCTAAAGGTTCCAACTGGGACTCACAAATTTTCCAATATAACTGTATTTACAATCCATATAAATAGATTCCAAAATCATGTCACATTTCAAAATTAAAATCAGTCCATTAAATATTTTTGAAACCATGCCGTACTAAAAAATGCCAAACATACTCTCATATAATTTTGGATGCCAACCGTTTTCCCAAAGATCCAAATGGGACATAGTCCAAACATAATTTTAAGACAATGCTCAACTAATTTTGAAACCATGAAACTATTTAGAATAGCATGAGGTTTCAAGAGAGTCATGAAAAAGGTTAAGGAAAGGATAAAAGTTTGGAAAACAGAGTCTTTAGGTTAAAAAAGTCCATTATCATTTGTTGTCAAATCCAATGATGGACTCCATACACTTATGTATGGGACTAAATCCAATTAAATACATATAAAGTCCCAATGTAGAGTATCCAAAACCTTTTTAGTGACAGAAGCCTTGTATAAATAATCAATAGCCCCACCAAAATAATCCAAAAAAATGTACCTGAAGCCAAAACTTCTCTTAAAACACTCAATTTCATAAAAATGAACCAGGAGAAATTTTTTCAAATAGCTTGCACACATCAACACATAGGAATATTCAGGAAAACCTTTTAACAACCGATTGGGAATTTCAAAAAACACCATATGTGCATAGATTTAAAATCATATTTAATTAAACCCTTGAAAAAACATTTTTAAAAAAATTCCACTAACAAGTAAACCCGTCAATAAATCATTCAAACATATAAAAAGAAAAAAAACAAATTTATAAATTATTTAGAAGAAACAGAAAATGATAAATAATTCTGTTAAATGTATCATAAATAAATATAATGGAAACACATACCTCAATGGAGTGAGGATGTGAAGAAACTTCAAGGAATGTAAGAACAAAGCCTCAAAGATCAACTAAACACCTTAATATCTACTGAAAAACAATATATACAACAAAACTAACCATTAAGGTTCAGCTGAGAGAGGTAATCCCATCAAGAGGGACCATGATCTCAAGAGAGAAAAGATATGAGAATAATAAGAGGATAGAATTCGGAAAAAAATAAGAAACATACCTTGGAAATTTGGAGGAGCATTCATGGAGTTAGAAGAAAGGAAGAGGTGTGCTGACCTCGAAGGACCGAGCATGATTTTTGAAGAAACTAGTTGAGATCATCAAAGTAAGAGAGGAATGATAGAGAGGGGATGCATGAACATGTAAGAGGTGAGGGGATCCTTGCACGACACACATGGAGGGACAAGTGGGGAAAAGAAAAAGAAATAATGGAAAAAGAAAAGAAAAATAAAATAGAAATCTGAAATTTTAAAATTTTGGACAACTCACACGGTTTGTGACCGATTTACCAAACCATGCTCTAATGGTGTATGTGTCACTACCTTGGTTAGGAACCCATTCATGGTTACCTATAGGCATATTCTTGGTTGAGAAAACCATGACCAAACTATGTGACTCGAAACTATCAACTTATAGAGACCAACCACATGCTTATCACATGGTTTAGTAAACTATGCATAGGCTGTGGGCCACAACTCAGACTCACCTCAGTACCTGTGTGGGAACTACATAGTTTATACTAACCATGTAGGCTAACCATGGAATAGCTAAAAAGAATCAAAAAATTTAAAATTTGACCCAATAACTTCCAAAAATCATAACAAAGACTTAACAAAATTAAATCATTAAAATAATAAAAAACTTCAAGGTCAGGGTGTGATATATGACATGTAAGAATCAACTGATCATCATACTGATACATGTTGGGGCCCATATGAATTAAATTTTGTGTTTTCAAATTAAAAGTTCCATTTTATTTTAAAACTTGTATCACATATCCAAAA
This sequence comes from Viscum album, assembly GCA_963277665.1. NCBI lineage: Eukaryota > Viridiplantae > Streptophyta > Magnoliopsida > Santalales > Viscaceae > Viscum > Viscum album. The sequence continues at coordinate 1,417,930,440 of OY728160.1, forward strand.
ATAAAAAAATGATCTCATATTGTTTTCAATCATTAGAAAGTTCATCCATAAATTATTTATTATATGTAAAAATTTACTGCACATCAATTTAAAACACGATTAGACAATAATATCATTAATATATATAGTAATTAAAAATAAAGTACATCATATGTTGATTATATAACATTTAAAAAATATGTTTTATTTTTTATTTAATATTAATAATATCAACGTTGGCTATATTGAAAGAACACGATTTTGTATAGTGGTGGATCATTGGAGAAATAATACCGTATGAGATAGATTATTTATGTTTGTTATATTTTTTTGGATTAATTATTAATATCACATAAATATAAAAATATTTCATATAAAATTTTAATTTAAATGATGGTATAATGTTATATTTATAACGTGATGTGGAACCATTTGATCACACTATCCACATCTATTTTGATGACTGAAATCGTTTTTTTAATATATCTTATAATGGAGAAACTAGTAAATTTGGAACAAATATATTAGAATTTATTATTCATTTAATTTTAAAAGGAATTGTATGATTTTGGGAGCCCTATATGTTAAAACTGATTCTTTTTTTTAATGCCTGTGAACATTTTTTTTTCTGACTGGAACATTTAAAGATGATTTTTTTTGTATTGTTAGCATCAATGGATGATATGAATATACAAAGACACCTATATAAGAAACGTTGAAAGAGACGATCATCTATATTTCATGTTTACATTAGATCATCTAGTTTGACTGTATGTTGAAACTATCCATGGAGCATCGAGAAGCTTTCCTGGATACATGCCATGTGGTTGGTAGATACTGTTTTCTCCACCTTCCACCTGTTCGGATTTGGAGTTTCTGGATCCATCTCAAACTATGAAGTACCCAATGATTCTTATGAGAGTGATGCCTTTTTCTACTCAATTGATGTTTGATTCCCCATTTCATGAGAGATGTGGATGGTACATTACCAAAGTCAATGATCAAGTGCACTAAAATTTGAGATGATCTACTGAAGAACTTGTATCACTTCCCGACGACTAATGATACTCCACCCATGGTTATCAGACACCATTTTTTTGGGATGGAATATTCAGATTAAATGGAATAATAAAGAGGGATTTATTCCTAGGCATGAGCTAAGAAATATAAATTTACAGGGGATAATACTCTATCCTACTTTACTTCTATCACACAACACTTTGAGTTTAGTGGTAGGATGAGCCTGGTAATTTTTGAGTTGACAATGAATAATCAGTTACATGAGTTAGATGAATATGTAGGGAATCACATACATAATCATAATAGGCTATGTAAGGATTAGGATATGTATTATACGTACTATCATTTGTAATATTCTACATAATGAAACAACTACCTTGATATGATACACTAACGTGAACTAATTCTACTACATGGGGATTCACCTATGCGGACTAAATTTCATACTTGGGAAATTGAGTACATAGAATAATAACCTATCTGAATGAAATAAAATACATGGGATGATGTGTATATGATCAACTCAAATGTATCATTCAAAATACCAATTTCAACCAAATTTACTAAATGGGACCAATTTGTCTACATTACTATTGTAGGCAAGAGTTCTGTATACTATATTAATGGAATTTATACTTTTTAGACTTGTATTCTATAGTAAACAAGATGATTGACCAGGATAAAAATTTTATGGATTAAACAATGAATTATAGTTTGTTTACTTCTGTCAGAGTTGGTGAAGTCTTTTTAGAAAGTAAGTTGTGTGAGGAAGCATGCTCCAAAGTTCTAGTTGGGATTTTAAATGGGGGATGGATAGAGAGAGACATAGAGAACTGGGGAGACACAAAGAACACTATAGGTGACCAAGGAGGATAAAATTAGGAGAACGACAATAAATCCCTCTAAGAAGAGGTTTTGAAGCCCTTTTTGTGGTATTTTTTTCTTATTCTTTATTTTGTCCCTCGATTTCACAATGATATTAAGTTATGTTAAATATTTTTTTGTTATAACGAGGATAAAATTGAATAAGGGAAGGATATATATATGGTAGGAGTGTTTATCACACTCATATGTTAGGACTTGTTTTATTCAACCCTTTTCTACATGAATTATTATTGTCTAACCATCAAATAACTAATATTAGTGAGATATGTTTTAGTTGTAGAATTTTTTACCAAATTTTCATTTGAAAGTCTATTGAAGAGGAATATCTATTATACATGTTTAATCCACTGGGTTTTTTTAATGAGTAGGTGAATGAGGTCTACAATTTTTAAAATCAAGACCTCATTCACATATAGTTTGGCCATTTTAGATAACCATCCAACTAATTTTTCCTAGTCCTATAGCTTCTGGAATTGAGTGAATAAAAAACTCACATTTCAGAATAAGCTAGCTAGAAAACCGAATTCAACTATTTCATCTATGGAATTTCACTGGCTCACTCAGTTTTATAATCCCTCATTGCTCAACCCTTTTCTATCTTCTCACCTAATCCAACATCCCATTAAATTATCCACCACCATTCCACTCACCAATGATCACTTATTTTTGTATTTTTTATTTTAGTTAGTATAACAAAACACACAATTTTTGGAATTCCTTCCCTATAGACTGACCCCTACTCACCCATAAACTATTCTTAAGTAGGGTTTATAAACAATTTGTTTTTCTTGGTCCTAGTGAAGACCTAGGACTTGCGCGTGTATTTCAATATAATTTTCTATATTTGTGTATTTCCTTTTAATTTCTATTTAATTTTTATAGGGCTTCCACATCATTGTAGTTGATTTATGGGATTTATCTATGATTTAAAGAACTGATAAATGTCCCATTTATCCATGATAGTAAAATTGGTGATAATGATCCCGATTATAAGTAATAAAATAAATCAATGGTAAAAGAATCTTTTATCATCCCTTTTACTAGTGCTAATAATGACTGAGATCTTTTAACAATGCTAATGTTGTCATATTTTTTTAGAGAAAATATATTTCTTATCACTATTAATAGTTATATCTATAGTTGTGTGGTCTTAGAAATTTTTATATATTGTCAGTGGAAACATGTTTTCTGAATATTACTAGTGGCAGTTATCCATAAGCGTTTATAGGTTATGAATTTAGCTACAACTAAAACCGATGATAATAATGTCATAATAAAGAAATATGAATCCAAATGGATACATATTTAAATAAGGGTTAGTAATAAGTCTAAATATATCCAGATAATAGGATTTAGTCATGATTAATGTGTATATATACCCTTTTCACTGGGTTAAACCCCCTCAGAAAAAATGTTTTGATGTTAAACATGGTAATAAATTTATACTATTTTTATGATTCTTTTTAACCTAATATTAAGTTGGCCTCATAAGAAAATATTAATTATTTTGATTCAAAATATGGAATCCATTTTTTCAAAATTCAATTCATAGATGTGGTTGAATTTATTTTTAAATAAAACCAACAAAAAAAGATGAAGATTAGTATTTTCCAAAAAACTTTCTCAGAAGTATTAATACTATTTTGTACTATAATCTATCATAAAACTAATCCTAATGACCAAAATCTGATTATTTATATGAAAATAAGAACTAATGTAACATTTATATTCACATTATAGTTGAATTTATTTTCTACATTCTTGAAATAAAAAATTATTTTCAGTATAATTCGATATTCATCTCTATTTATTGAACAATTATTCTTGTCATATAATTTTTCAAATTTAACTTTAATATAATTATGAAATTTCACTTTCAAAAATGGATTTAGTATTTTCAAAAAAAAATAATTTTTTTTTTAAAATTATGTATATTATTCTCATAAAAATAAAAAAACTGTTTTTAGGGACAATATATTTTTGATCCATATAAAGAAATTGATAACTATTGATTATTTATTTTTAAATAGATTTTATTTATATAAAACCATTATAAATAATTTTTAAAATAATTTAATTCCTATTCACTCTTCTAATTTAATGTGTAGTTTTTAATGTTATGATATATTATTGATCAATTAGAATTGTGTTCCCATGTATACAGAATATAACAGTGCGGTATACTATATCGGTGAACTTACATCGAATCTTATATAATAAAATGTGAAACCATAGGTAAAATGATTTGGATATATTCCAGAAAAACTTTATAATACTATCATCATCTTCACCTTATTTCAAATCACATGTAATGCCTTATGAATACCCATCCAAAATAATTTTGTATTAAATCTAAAAATAATATATAAATTTCCTCTATGTCAAACTCAATCCCCATTCAATCAACAAAAATGTGTGACCCTACTGGACTTTAAATCCTAGAAATGAAATTTGAGTTTATAGATCCATATATGTAGGAAAATAGTGGCCTCTAGATTAGTATCAGTTATACTAAAGTAATAAATGGATTTTGCATGATCCCTATTAAAAAATATATGTCCTTAACTATTTGCACCATTCTAAATCATATAAAAGCATGAATTTTCAAATTTTACATATTTTCAAGACATTGAGGGACCATGTGGGATAGAATACAGAAATCCTATATGACAACCTATTTTTTCTTAATTCTTAGAGTGTAAACTGATCTAATTGATTAATAACTCACATTTCATTTATCCTTATGGAGAATAACACCACATTTACCCAGTATAGATGGATATATATAATATCTAGTTGAGGTAAGACACTACCTAAATTCATATCAATTGAGGTCTCTAATTTCATACTCATCATACAAAAGGAAAACTTGAAACTTGATTATGCTCCAACCAATGTCATGTTTAACAACACACCCAACCAACCCTATATTTTCTAACTCAATATGTAGACCTTCTTATGGTGGGTATCAATGTATGAGGTTTATTATACTAGTAATATGACCAAAAATAATTATTTGGGACTCATATATATTCAATAAACCCCTAGTATACCAATATAATCTATTATACACTCTATGTGGTATAATTAGAAGGACATCAGGCGCATAAAAAGAATATTATTCTTTGTTTTGTGCCTCACGAGATTATTTTTTAACCTCTATACATGAATATGACACATAATAACCTTAAATGTTCATAAAAAAAATTAATACCCTATAAAAAATTAGTTAGGGAATTTTTTTTTCATATAATGAGTAGTCAATTATCATTTCACAAAATTAAATTTATATTTATATATACTTTTTTTGTATCAAATGAGAATGAATGATAAAATGGAGGTCTCCATTAATTTGATATATTTTAATATTCCTTTAATTTTAATAATATTTAACAAAAATAATATAAGAACTAGTTTATCATATCATATATGTAAAATGTGAAGATCATCATTTTTTTTACTACACTTTCTTGTTTTGTTAACACCTTACATCATATGTAATCCATGCCATATATATATGTGGGCATCTAATAAAACCTCCCACAATGTTATTTATTGAGAAAATTATATAAAATAATCATGTTTTAATAAAGGTGAGCCTTATAAATCATATTCCTAAATGTTCATATTTTTTTATCATATTCATACATTTTAACTTCAAAACATCAAATATTATAATGAAAACTTTTTTGTCTCATTAAAACACTATATATGTTCATAATCATAATCCTTGAAACACTATTACACCAATATTTTTCCTTTAAATAATTTAACTTCATTCATTATTATTTACTAGTCCTCCTAAACACTTTTATAATAAAGTAAAAATAAAATTAATATAGTAACTGAATGTTACTTTTACATTTATATTTACCACAAAAACCTAAAATCTTTTAAGATAAAATTATAATACCTTTTTATTTTGACTAATATAACTAATAAAATTTATATTTAATAATATACCAAAAAATCTTTTAGGATATCAATTTTATTTCACTTTTTATTTTGAATATTATAATCCTTCAAGAAATTTTGTCTATCATTTTTCATGATAACTAAATGTAACTCATTACATATTTTCTTTATTATCACATACCCTAAACACTTTTAGGATATTTAGTAAAAATAAATTTAATCATAAAATCTTATAATCGTTTTAGAAAGAGTGATATTCGCTTTATAAATGGTAAATAAATGTAACACTTTAATTTTTTCTTTGCATACAGATATCCTAAACAATTTAGAATAATTTCTTGAAGTCACTTTAACATTAAAAAAATTTAATCATTTATTTTTTTACTTTGAACTTAACTAAGTCTGAAATATAATCCCACTATATTATTTAACATTTTATTATTAAAATAATATCTTGCTATGTTACAATAACCACTTTGTGTTTAGAAAATAATACTTATTTACTTTTAATAGGAACATTTAACAAATAAATTATTATTTCTATATAATATATGGTATACTGTGTGTTTGGAATATTTTTAGTCTAAAATAATAAGTTATTAAAATATACCACTAAGGGGTGGCAAGAATAGATTTCCAAATATTTGAACAAATATTTTGATAAACACTTTTATCTTATAAAAGTCTGTTTTTTTCCACACATTATTCTCAAAACATGTTATATAAATTAATAAATAATATATATATATATATCTAATAAATCGTTTCCTATTGATCAAAAAAAAATTTGTTATAAAATAGATTCTATTATTATATATGATAATTGAGATGAAGATTCCCATATTTTACTAGGATTCAAATTAGATTGACTCTATATTTTACATTCAAATATACCAACTATTTTCTTCATGAATTTAAAATAAAAGATCAAATAATTCATAATTTTATTTTGAACTCATATATATTTGAAATAGTTGTAATATATATATTCAGAATAAAATACCTTTGAAGAATAAAGAATTAATTTTAAAAACATAAATACCTGACATTGATATTCCATGAATTTTCATAGTATCTTTGTGGTATTTTGGATAATCCCATCATATAAAATTATTATTCATCATTTATGAAAACACTAGGTCTCATTGACCTTGATTATATTCTGGAATAATTTTTTGAAAATTTGAAATTACTTTTATTCTTCCATTTTAAACAATTATACACTTTTACTATCCATATAGTACAATAATTCAGACATTATAAGTCTACTACATCAATTTTTAACACTTTTGGAATATCAAGTAATCATTTCTTGGAATAATTCAAGTTTTTAGAAAATATATATAAATTAAAATAATATAAATTCTCCAACCATAAAAAACTATTTTAATTATCCTCTTAAATAAAGTCATTGAACTGAAAAAACCATAATTACATATATAAAAATATATTTCTAAATTTATTAATTTTTTTTTGATTTTCATGAGAGAAAAATGTGATAAAATATATATATTATGATGAGTTTTTACTAGATTGAATGGTATAATTTATTAATATAGTAACTCCATTACATCATTCCATGAAAGTGACCTTCTAGTTAAAACATCATTTCTCTTCAATTTTTGGCCTTTTGTATATTTACAACACTTGTAAAATATACATTTGATTTAATATATATATTAGAATAATTGAATTTAATTCTATAATCAAAAAGGAATATTGAATCCTCACCGTCTCATTTAATCATCAATATATTCAATCATATTGAATATCATTGGAGAAACTCTATTATAATTATTACATGAGATTAAAAATCGTTTGGTTATTTTGCATATAATACCCTAGAAACCTTAAATGAACCACCCGATCCTTCCCAATGTATATATATTAACTTTTTGAAAAATTTATAATCATATTAAATAAGAAATTATTAATTATGACACGTATAATTTTCTATAATAATATTTATTAGACCTCTAATCATTCTTAAGAACTTTTCATAAGCTACCAGTCTTAGAGTTAACATCCATTAATATTCTACTTATCAAGGATTAATAACAATGATTAGTTTTATTATAATGATGGTATTATTTAAAAAAAATATTTTATCATATGATTATCATCATTCATAACTATTTAATAACGAGTTTAATTAAATGAGATCACACTAAAATAATGACCCCCTTTTAATGTTAATGATATCCATTAGTGATCTAACATATGTATTTCACTAATAAATGATCACACTGTGAATTTCCTCTCTTTAATTATCAATTTATGTAGGGAATCAATATCATATATGACTCTTGGATAGTTGAGAAGACACCACTTAATCTATTCCATCATATGGATAAACTCATCTTCGTTCCTTTGGTATCCTTCCCAATGTTTTCCAAGATAATTTTTACATAAATAAAAAGTGAAAAATAGTTTAACAAAGGAAACCCAATGGTAACCTTTCTATTTAAGAACATACACAAGAATTATCCAATTCCACCCATTACATTCTTTCCTTATAAAATATTAAATCTTAACATGTAATTTAATACCCTATCCTAGAAGAAATTTAATATTTTATGATAAATAATATATAATATTCACATTTCTTAAATAATTTAATAAGAACGAATCTAGAAGTAAATAACCTTTAAATAGATGAACAATTAAAATATTTAAACATGAGATTACCATTTATGAACAATTAATCATTAAAATATAATTATAAAAATTTTATAATTATAACTCTTACATTAAAGAAATTCAATAATTTTGAATAGTAACATTTTATATTCATTCCAATATGATCACATTCATATTTATCAATATATGGCATTTATAATTTAAAAATATTATACTTTATAAACTATAATCAAATTATAATTAAGTTTCTAATATATTAACATTATACACTATGTAATATCTAATATCTAATCATCTTTTAAAACATGAATATATATAATTCAGGAAAAACACTTTTTATGTGGCTTAAATTATATCCAAATAAATACCCATTTTATAATAAACAATTCACAATAAATAATCAATATAAATTCATAATTTAAATATAATTTTTTTTATTTTAATCATTTAATAATTTATAACCCTTTATAAATTATTTCATATGATTTCTATGTAAAAATATTATTTTTTGATTATAAGTTAGCCAATAAATTTCTTAAAAGGTATTTCAAATATTACAATTTAATATTTTTTAATAAATTTTTTTATAAAATTTTAATAAACTATTATTAATTTATATTGAATTAATTTATAAAAATATATAAATTAAAATTTCTTAACATATATTTGATAATTATGTATAAACAATTTTGGACTATTTAAATCATTTATAATTTTTTTAAATAAAACTAAAAAGCATGTTTATTTACCCTTACTCAGAATCCCTATTTTTCATTAGGGTAAACAACTTCTAACCATACATTGAAAGTCTATGTGTGGGTAGATTCCCATGACCCTTATATAGAAGATTATACATAAGGGAACAACATGTCTTACATATATAAGAAAAAGGAAAACTAGGTAAATCCTTATGTAAACACCTCTACATAATTCTGTGAGTTTCCTTTATGTTACATATGCTGTATAAGTTGCACAACAATTACCATTATGCAACTGATCCACATAAGGTTGATGCTTTAGTTAACTTTATGTTTAGTGGTATATATACCGTTTACCCTTATATAGACCTTTATATGTGAGGTCAAGGTGAGATGACCCTTACGCAGGCCATTCAACATAAGGGTAATGCCTTGGTTACCCTTAACCATCTCAACTATGTACGGGTAAGGTATTGGTTACCTTTACATATCCCAACAATTTATGTGTAAAGCAATTAATTTTTTTTTGAAAATACCACTTTGTTTTTTATTTCTTCTTCATATCAACCCAAGATTTCTTAAATCTAAATTATGTATCCCCATGATACAACAGAAGGGTTTTGTTAGAGTCTAATATTTTTTTTAAAAGTAACATAAATGATATAAACCCGCATCTGAGAATCTTCCATGCACAATATACAAACCCATAACATAAAATAGAAATAAAGAAACAATATATAACATGTGTATGTACACCATATGTATTCTCTAACATATTTAAATACCATTACATGGGATTGATAAATATTAACAATGGTAACAGAAGGAAATCCCCTCTCTGTAGTGTATCCATAGGGTCTGCCTAAATCAATCAACATTTGAGCCGTAGTCACCAACCTCCACAACATTATAAAACTACATAATGTATTTTTGGATGTTGAAATAATATTTGTTGGGTAAAAAGGTTCAATGAAGCCTACAAGGAAACACTCCCTACACTGCCATCACATGGAAGTAGTTTATATAGGTAATCAATGACACTTATTAATTGATATCTCATTTATTATTTCATTATAACGCATGGATACATGTCTTGGATATTTCAAGAATGAAGAAATGTTATATATGCATTATTAACCTAAACATTTCATATTAAGTAATGGCTTACTAAATGATATGATACATGGGAGAAACAAAAAATGATTATAGTTATCATGTTCTACAACAATATATTGAATAAAATAACATACTATTATACATATGAAAACCATAATTTTCAAAAATATGAAATTGAAAACATATATATCACACATATAAATAAATATGGATTTATGGAATATAAAAATTATCTATTTATAGTGAAGTAATTTGTATAACGACAATGTTAATTACATATATTTTGAAGGTAGGTTTAGGGGTGTAATATTAGTTTTTATTGGTGCCAAACCCTATCTGTTATATTTTTTATTTTTAATAGAATTACAATTTCTTTTTTATAACATGTATTGAGGAAAAGGAATGGAAAATATAGAGTTCATAGAGTTTGAAATATAGGTAGAGGGGAATTATACATCATTTCAGAACTCATAATTGGGATTTTGGTTCTGTTATATAGAAAACACAATGTTTTCAAGGAATATTGGGGAAATTATGTTGAAAATATACTCTAAAATTATATTAAATGAAATATTTATCATTATAAACAACACAAAATTAATTAATAATTTTTCATTCTCATTAGTTTATTTTTTTTTAATTTAATCTATTTTTAGATGATATAACAAAAAAATTAATTAAAAAGGATAGGATCCAGACTGCAAAAAATGGTGAATTTAAAGTGGTTATTTTTATCATTACTGGTGGTTATAAACCATGATACATCAATTACACCTTTTCTAACTGGAAAATTAAATGGAGTAAATAATAAATTTTACCATAAAATAAAGGGTCCAACAAGAACCATTTTTAGTTCCATTCTAGATTTTTTCTAAGTGAAACACTAAATTTGACACTTCATTGTCGGTGTGAAAAACATATTTTTTATATCATTTTATATGTTGAAGAAATACAATGATTTCAAAATAAACAATCATTTTAATGTAGTTTAGCACCTAAAATAGATTAGATGGTTGGGAATAGTTTTCTGTATATAATTCATTATAAAGTTACCCTACTCTATTTTGGAGTTTTGGGGTAGATATTTTATTTAAATTAGTTATAGACACTAGCTGGAAATAGAGTCACTGACTATTATTATCAGAGGTTATCTATAAAAATTGATATAATGAGAATTTAACAGTGACTTAAAACAGTTATTAAAATTATAAATTTTTTTTTGTGAAATTACCATATTATTAATATATATATATTTAAATTGCGTAGAAATTTTGAAAGAAATAATAAAATACCACTAATACCACTTTCTCTAAATTTGTTTCTTTTCTTGTATTCATAAAATTATATAAAAATACATGAATACATACATACATACATTTTTAAAAAAATTAATATTATGAATACAAATACACAAACACAAAAAATATTTATATACACAGATACACATTAATATTTATATATTTTCTTAAATAACTATATCTATAAGCACCCAACCTTAAAACATTACATAATGTTGAATTAAATGAATAATTCACTTTGAGGATATTTTCAGGTTTATAGTTTTAGAGAATTAGGACACAATTATTACATCTCAAAAGATTACAAAGTAAAAACTTCCACTCAGTTTCCATTTTTTAACAAAATAAAAACTTTTGACAAAAAGATTCATGTATAGTTCCATGTTTTAGAAATCATGACTTTTACTTGATCCTATCCTTGACCCGATTCGGATTTAAGTCCTGTGAAAAACATTTCAAAACTTGGGATGAGCATAAAAAGCTCACCGAGGGTTATAAAAAAAACAATGAAAACATTAGTTCATCATTACATACATAACATAATCTATTTAACATACCTCATGAAATCATAAGATTAATGAATAACACATAGAAAACATAAATCATAAAGGTAACTTGTGGCATCCATATAATACTTACATTGTAGCTATCACAACTACGTAAGGAGGTACATTTGGAATACCCATCCCAGTATATTCCCTAAACCTTTTAGGAGAAACATTCACGTTTACCTTCATCACATTACCCAATGCATTGGAGGGCTATCTCGGGCTCACCCACCCTAGGTTTATCATGGAACCACCTGCATATATAAACAATTCCCAAGAACCATAACACATAAAAAACATAAAGGAAATATAACATTTCCACATTCCAATCACAATATATAATTTAAATATATTGAAATAACAAATCCATTATAAAAAAATTTTCAATACCAAAATACAAAAAAGAGTATATGTTATTTATTTTCCTTTTAAAAACATTACATCATGTTAAGGAAGCCAAGGATCAAATAATACTCGCGGCGACGGAAAGGTCGTTGTTACCATGTATGTTAAAAAAAGAAACATTCATGTTTGTCGTTTAGTAAAATGATTCATAGAAAAATATTCCATTCGAATGAAATGAAATTTCAAAGGTGTTTTTACAATGATAAAATAAATTCATGTATTAAAACAAAATATGCCTCAATGAAACGAGATTGAGACGAAGTCCCTTACCTCATGTATGACTTGACCTGTTCATTCTTTAAAAACCTGAATAATAAATTAATGTTAATTTATAATTTCTTAAGAATCCTATTTGAAGTTTATTATTCCTTATATATCACTTATTACCATATTATAAACATTATGTAATCATTTAAGTTAATAACGGTCATTTTTTTAATATTTGGTACTTGAGTCGAAAATGAACACCATATAATTACAAGCTGTTCATCTGATCAAATGTCCATTATCTTCAGAATGATATTAATGATATAGATATCTTATATATCTTATATATCCATTATATATATGTATTGATAATAGTACATAACATTTGGAGATAAGAAATAAAATTCACCGTTCATGGAGACGGTAAGCCGTACGTACACATGAACGCTAATTCCATTTCTATTTATTATTTTAATGGAATTAAAACATAATTATACATATTTATATTATAATTAAAGTATAATATCATATATAACATAAGTAACACCATCCTTTATACATCCCACATAATGCATTAATGAGTCATATCACTTGGAGGGGCGGTAGTCCGCACTTCTTAAAATGAAATTATCGTGTTTATCCATTATAGAAACCATAAAGGTATGTTATAAATGGAAAATATAGAAGAATAAAGAAAACATAAAAATAATATATATCATATATAAATACATTTTCATCATAATTTCCACCATGACAGGTAGTAGGAGTTAATTGAACAATCATCGTTTCATGAGGTGTTAGTTTTCCATCCATAGAAATATTATGTTCTTTGCCCATTAGATGGAGGTGTGTGTATGTGTAGTTAGAATCCTTCTCAAAAAAACATCCTAATATATTGAGGATATGGGTTTTTTTATAAAATAAAGGATTAAAAAGAGTTTAGGGGGTTGGAGAAGTAAAATAAGACAAATTAACTTTGGAGAAGGCGTTACCTTTTAATCGGGTAAATCCCTTTGATTTGAAACAAAAAGGTTTCTTGAAGTTTTTTATGCCTAAGGTAAGGATTCTAGGATGAAGAGAGGGATCTTGGAAGCTTATTTGATCAGAGTTTGGATGAACCAGAGGCTTGAGATGTGTAAGAAATCGGTAGGAAGTGAGGGATTTTTATAAGGGGGAGGAGGGGTTGTTTTTGAAAGTTTGAAAATATTATTTTATTATATAATGATTTTCAGTTTCAAAGGTACAAAAAAACATTAAAGTTGAATATAAGGTTTCCCATTTTTGAAATAAAATCATCCAATAATAATTGGACAAGTTTTGGATATTGTTTTAATTCTAATATTTTCATTAATTTAAATCATTCATTAATGACTTAAACACTGCATCATCATTGTTTTTTAAATAATTTTATTTATTTGATGTTTAAAAATTATAAAAGAATTAAAATGATGTATTAAATTGGTTTAACTTTATAATGAATATTTATATTCAAATATATCATTTATATAACCCCATATTAAAATTGTTTTAGTAAAACAGTACATGTTTATGACATTTTTATTTTTACTTTAAAAAAAGTTATTAATGTCATTATCTTACCCATGTGGCTCCAGGGGGTACAAAAATTGACCCATGGATTATCTTGGCCGGCCATGACTCATCTCACAATGTTAGAGGAAGTGTCAAGGTAATTTTATATCATTATATTATTATTTTTACCTTAAATTACCCTAATTACCTTTAATCACGGTTAATAAAAGAAAAAATCACTATTAAAAAAAATTATTTTCATCTCATTGAACCAAATTTTACTTACTAATGAAAACCATGCATGTAGTATTTTTGAAATTAAATTCACTGAAGTGGTAAAATTTCATTTAAATGAAAACGTCAGTTTTTTTTAGTCACTACTTTGTGGTTTCACTATTAATCAAAAATTGAATGTTTTTCGAAAAATTCCAAAAATTCACCCTTAGCTAAATTTGAAACTCTGAATTCAAAAATTATTTCTATTTTACCAATTTAAAAATATTTAATTTGGATTAATTAATTTTATAATTAATTCCCGTTGTCAAAACAAAAAGCGTGTTTTTAAGAAATAACTATCAAAAGATTGATACTTGTTAATGACCAATTTCAAAGTGAAATTACTTCCAATGGCCAAAATTGGATTAAATGGTAAAAATATAATATATTTACACTTTAAAAGCAATTAAAATTTTAATCTAACCATATAAATAACATAGATTAAAAATCAGATTTGAATTAAAATACATTATTTTCACTATTCATTAAAAAATGAACTTTATCGAAAAAATTCCAAAAATTTACACAAAGTAAATTTTAATGTCCAGATTATAAAGAAAGATTTTATTTGGTAAAATAGAATTTATTAAAGTGACCAAATCTATATTTAATGAGGGATCTCCATCAAAAGGTGGTAAATCGACCTTTTAGTGAATATTAGAGTGTTTATGCTTAAAATCGAATTCTTTTCTTATTTTAAGACTCTATCTTTTATTGGATAAATGTAAAAACATTTAGCAAATATGTATAATCATATTTTATTTAGTTCTGTCCATTTCCGCCAATACAACGGCTAGGCGTTAACTACTATTTAAAATAATAATATTATATGTTTGTGTGCAACGTAAGATTTCAATGAAACCCGTTGTTGCGTATCGAGTATGCTATCGAACATATCAACCCATTTAAAGTAAAAATATTATTTAATTCATAAATATTAATAAATATGAAATATGTCTTATTCTTTATTTACCTGGGATGTTACAATATCGATATATGTTTATTGTATTTACATAATTTGTACATCTATATTATATTTTTATATCATATATTTATATAATGAAACTAAATATTCTATGATAATGGGTCCCATTTATCAGTGATTTTTTTCATTAATAAAGGGCCATATTATCAATGATATTTTTAGTGCTGATAAAAGGTGTCAGATTTTAGTGGTTTATACACCATCAGTTTTTTAGTTCCTATGAAGATTGTTTCTAGCATTGTTAATACCTATATATATTGTAGTGATATTTTTGTGTGTATAGTAAATAAATATATATATGTAATATAATATTTTCATATATTTATAAATATATATTAGTTTATGTGAGTATATATATATAGTTATGTAATTACGTATAAATACATATTTTTGCATCAATAACTATATAAATATATGTATATGTATATAATTTAGAACTTTTTATAGCAAATATAAAACATCAATCCTTATAAAAACTTATATACATAATAAAATTTTATGAAAAATATTGAAGGTAAGCAAGGGAAAATATTTTTCATCATTTGGTAAAAATGAATAACCATAGTCACTATGTTATGATAACTCATTCACATATAATAATTGACCAACATTATGTCAAACTATTTTGAGATTTTATGGTGAAATGTGGAATTCAGAAAAACATATTCAGAAATATTCAATGATACCCTTTATCATCTGTTGTAAAATGATGAGAAATGGTATAATGAATTAATCAATAATTAAAAGTATAGATAAATTTACCCTAGAATGGATAAAAAGGAAGCTATTGTCCATATGTTTTAGGAAAATATAAAAAAAACATTATCAATAGTTTTATTATCACTGATAAAGGGAAAAATAATTTTGGAAAATAATCTATAATTCATTTGTATGATATAATAATTTACCACATGTCAATCTAACACATGATGTGGACGGTATGGATTAAAGTGTGTGTTTCTTATTTAAAAGTATTATTTTAACTTAAAAATTTTATAAAAAATTTAAAAGCTAGAAAATAAATCTCATATTGTTTTCAAATTTTAGTAAAATAATCTATAATTCATTTGTGATATGTAAGAATTGACTACATATTTTCCTGATGCATGATTAACAACCAATATTATTAATATGACTAACACTTAATAAGATAATTTATTATACGTGGAATGTAAATTCTGGTTTTTATGTTGAAATGAACGGATTTATCATTCTATCATTGTTTTCTGTTATAATACATGCATGAAAAAATTTTTGATTAGTTTTTGTTAAAATTCCACTAAAATTAAATATGCTATTTTTTTTCGGATCCTCAAGTTCCTCATGGTCCATTTTTGCAAGGCTACTACCTTATATGTGGGGCTATTTTTTAGTCCACAACAATTATTCCAAGACTCTTAACCATGCCTTATGAATCAATTATCCAGTGTGTGTATCATTATTTCCATTTATTCCTTTTTTCACATATGTTATATTTGACATCCAAGTCTTCAGTCTTACTAAAGTGTGCTATTTCAATTCAGTTCGGTGATTTATTCATGGCGTATGCTAGTTGGTTTCCATATATCAAGATGAAAATGTTTGTAGGGTGTTGATCACCCCTTCACCCCATCAGTTTGGTTTATTCTCTATCCTTCTACCATGTTTTTCACTTCTCTCATTCTAGAAACCCTATATTTGGTTTTTTTTTATTTTGGATGCTCAATATTTGTAACTTTTGTCATCTAGAGTACACTTTTAGTGTGATGAATCTAGTAGAGTTCCAAAATAATCCTTCATAGAAAAAATGTGTCTCTAATTATCTGATTGAAGAACATCTTAATTCTAGTCTAGGTGAGTCATTTAACCTATGGAAGTAAAATAGAAATTATATGACTTGAAGATAACAACATAGCTAGAAAAGTGTGTTTGAGGTTGTACTCTTCACATCTATAATTCTCTTTTTCATTACTTTAGTTATTTAATTCTCATATCTTTATTTCTATTTTTATTATCCTGTATACGGTAAATCTTTTTCTTTGATCAGTAATGGAAAGAATGTGTTATATGGTGTTGTTCTTGTCATGTACATAGGCCCCAACCAGACCAAATCACTTTAAGTTGTTTTTCCCTTAACTGTTTTCATATTTTATTTCATCTTTAAATTTTAGTTTTCTTTTAATTCAATTCTTATGAACAAATCACACAATCGGTCCCTTTTTAGGTTCATGTGAACTACCTACTCAAAGTGAACCCTCCCCCAATAAAGTGGCATCAGTGACTCATTTTGTTATCTTTTCATTTCGATTTTTTTCTTGTTTCAATTCTATTTTTTTTAATTCCACACTTCAATTTCATATTTATTTACCTTTTCCCTTTACTGTTTAAAAGTGAAATTATTGGAACCTCATATATTTTCAGAATTTGAAAACTATAATTGTATATTCATAAATAATCATTTATTTTACCAAATTCATGGATGCATACACTTATCATTGTCTCCAAAAAATTGGTTTTCATTTTGTTGGATAAATATAAAAATAAATGGGTTTGGAAAAGAAAATATTGACTGTGTAAATGACTTGAATATATGGTGTATTATGATGTTATACATTCTTGTTCAATAAGGAATAATTTATGAAATTTTGAAGCCTATGAAAACTATTATTACTGATTCATAAAATTGTTAATCAACCAATATTTATCAAGATGTATCCCCAGATTTCCTTGTTAAGGTACATATTTATTTGCTTCTTTCAGTAGTTTCTATAGTTTTTAGAGAAGTGGTTTTTGAAAATACATACACTAGTATATGGATTATGTTATATAGATTATATATTATGGCTTCAATTTTAGGTAGGATTTATAAGAAATACCACATATATACATTCAAAATGAAAAGTAGTATTTTAATTAAATTACATATAGATGATTTTAATAAAGACATGTTAGATCTATCAATCATAAATATGATAATTGATGATGAATATCAATAAATGGAACTTTTACTTTCTTTATAAAATTCCAACAACACCTTAATAAATAAATTATGAATGTTCATGACTCTATAAACCTAAAAGTGTTTAAGTATTACCTCATATTAAAAGAACTACATTCTAAACCCAGTATTGAAGATGGAGCATGGAATTATTTTACAAGTGTTTTACTATAATGTCATAGTAAAAATAAATAATATATTAAGCATAATGGAAAGAATAGTAAACCACCTAATTCTAAGTGTTTTTCTAGGGAAATAAATACTTTTTTCTTCCACCATGGTATTCCCAAGAATACTAAAATCTAGTGTAAAAAGCATAAAAAAGGCATATAAGACCATTCACAAGAGCGTCAACCCAATTGGTGAGGACTTGACAAGTGCATCCAAGAGACCCAAGTTCAAATATGGGCAGATACATATTACTGGGATACTATTGCATTACTTTATCTGGTTATGTTTGGTACTTTAGCACCCAAAAATATTCATCTATTTGGGATTTCAGGCCACCAATTTGGTCTTCGAGTCTTTCAGGGCCTTCAGGCTAGCCAGGCTTTTGGGCCACCTTATGGATTTTGGGCCTCCTCAAGGTTTCTGGGCCACTAGAAATTGTCCATAATGTACTTTGTATACTCTACAAAGAGAAGACTTTAGATGAGTATTTAGAGAAGTCATATTAACTAGAGCATAAACTAGTAGATATTGAAGAAATAGAGGGTATATAATTTCCATCAGGACCATCCTGTGTATACATGGGAAGCCTAGCTGAATATCCATGCAAAGGTGGATTACTAATATCACATTGTAGAAGTTGGGGAGGAGTAGTTCCTTGTAGTTATTGTCTAGATATTTCCTCAAAGACCTATGTTTTATATAATCTCTTAAGACTATAGGCCTTGTAAGGGTTCTCACTCATCCCTTTAAAGGGGGTTTATCAAAAAATCAAAAAAAGAAGGCCTTATGGTCATTCAGGTAAAGACATATAGACAAAAAACCCACTTTCTAGTCCCTATTAGTGGATACTGGTTTTGACACGTCCGATGTATAGAATGTGTCTATATATGAACTCACACATGAGTGGGAATTATACATGGGATTCTCATTTCATATGTGTCCCTTTAGGGTGTCATTTCTATATTTGATATTTTTTTAAGGAGTTGTTCTGTTGAGAAATAATATAGAAGGCATGGAGAAAATGGAAAAGGTTATATTTTAATAATACTAGATTACCAATCCATTATTTTTTTGATGTTAAGAAGGTTATATTCTTTAATAAAAACATTATTTCATTAGGAATTACAGAAAAAAATTCTTCACCTTTAGGATTAAATTAGGTTTCCTAAAATTCTCCAAACTCTCTAGAACTATCATTAAATTTTCCATTTTTATTAGGTAGAATGTTTTTAATGGAAATAACTATTAAAGAAAGTTGGGTAGTTTATATAGTAAAACAATTATAACACACTATTATGGATTAATATATTGAGGAATATAATATTCATGTGTCTAGCGGTACTCAATAAACATGGGCTATAGAATGAAATTACAAAAATAAACTTTCCCTTTTGTGATGATTAGGTAATGGGTAATTCTAAATGATTCGTCTTTAATAGTTATAATTTTAATGATTCCTAACCCTTAGAATATATAAATTCTAATTATAAGGACTATAAAGGAATACCATTCATGGTCGAGGATCCTATTTTGTTACCTTTATAGATGAGTTCTCTAGAATATTTGGATTTACATAATGATAAACGCAGATGTTTTTTATACATTTATACCATGGAAAAACGATGTTGTAAATTATCCTAGAATTAAAATTAAAACAATGATGACTAAAATTGTATTAGAATATATATCTAAAAATTTTGTAAAATTATATAAATATGAGGTGATTGAAATAAACCATACTATTAGGGAACCCCAGCAATATAATGGTCTTGCAGAAAGAATGAATATATATATTTAAAAGAGAGTCCAAATCATGTTTTCATGCTTAGGTATCACTAATGTTTTCTAGGTAGAGGCTTCCACTACAACTTTGTAACTAATAAAAAGACATTCATCCACTACTAGTCACACTGAATACCCAAAAGTACTTATTCATAACAAACCACCCTTAAATAATCACCTATGAGTATTCTTATGCACTCATATACAAATATCAAGACTGATAAGCATGTAACTAGAGCTTTTATGTTCTTTTTGTGTGTGTGGAATATACTAGGGGTGTTAAGGGATATAAAATTTAGTCTGATAAAACTGGTTACCAAAAGTGTATAATAAGTAGAGTTGTGGGTTTTTATTATTATTGTTCTCCAACTTCTATATATATCACACCTCATAATGATGAAAAAACCATTGATGTGGTTATTTAGACCAAGAAAATAATTGAATTCCAGGCTACTATATAGACTCACCCACCTGATCCTCAGCCTATAACTAGAGGTGAACAATGACAAATTTATAATTTATATTCATACCAATAAATATTGTTATCAGTTAACCAGAGATTGGATTAAGAGGGATCCAAAAACTCCTTATCTATTTTGCCAATATTTTATTGATATTAATTCTTTCCTTGTTCCTAAGGATATTTTTAATGGTGATCGTTATACTAACAAAACTGAGCTTATTGAAAATGATTCAAAATTATGGATCTTTTCCATGGATGAATAAATGAACAACTTAATGAAAAATCACACTTGGTCTATAATAGATAAACCACCTAATGAAAAAGTAATTGGATGTAAGTATATTTATAAAATAAATCATGATAACACTCCTAGAGAGAAATTTAAATTTAAATATGGACTACTTGTTAAGGTTTTCCTTACTAGAGAAGGAAAATATTATTAAGAAAATTTTCCCCTAGTTGTATTGAATTATTAAAAAAGGTTGTATCTTGTTTTATTGATCATAATTACCACCACATTGGAAAACAAGATGTGAAATATTACCTCCATCAGGGTGACCCTAATGAGAAAATATAAATTTTGACTCAAAATGGTTACTCTAAGGAATTTAAATTAGTATATAGTTTAAAACACTCATCAAGGAATTAGTATAAAAAATACGATACCTTTATGCATGAAAATAATTTCACTAGGAGCCAGGATGATTCTTGTGTTTATTTAAAATCAATAAATAAATAGAATGATTTATATAATATTGTATATTGATGACATAGTTATTATTTTCCACAAAATGATTCTTATTATTGCTGTTACATCTTACTTAAAAGGTTTTTCTGAAAATAAGGGATTATTGCAATCTAAGAAGGTAATTGTTATATAAATAATTTGGGATAGACCAAATAAAATGCAATATATTTCATAATAGAATTATATTATGAAAGTGTTTAAAAATAACTCTTTGAATCTCTCAAACATGTTAGTGTACCTTTTTCACCTAATTTTAAACATTAATGGACTCAATCTCTCACTGATACTAATAATTAGTTTATGCCTAAGATTCACTATTCTAATATAGTTGATAGCATCTTGTATTCACTGATTTTAACCCATTCAGATTTAGACATTAAAATTAGAACCCTTAGTAGATTTATGGGTAGTCTGGGGAAGGCACACTGTCATTCCCAGAAGTGGATGCTATAAAATTTTTCAAGTAATTATGATTTAACATTTTCTATGGTAAAAATGTAGTTTCATCGAAAATAATTGTTTGATATATAGATGCTAATTGTGCAAGAAATATTGAAACTATTAATTCATTAACTAGGAATTTTTTAATACTTTTGGAGGCCCTATTTACTATATAATAAGCACTAACAAATAGTTTTTAAGAAATCACATTATTAAGAATAAAACTTATATTATACCACTATAATAAAAATAAGGATTCAAAAAAAAATTAACTATATTATTCTAAATAAAATTGTTCCTATTTAAATAATGATGGTTCTTTAAGTCTTAGTGTTTTATGTCATATAAGCTGTCAATCATAATATCATTTAAAAAAAATTCAAACTGTTACAAAATCACACCCATTGAGGATGATATTTGAAATAAGTTAATATTTTAATTTCATGGAAGTAGATACAATATTAATTAAATGAATGTAAGTTTTCCTAACTCCGAATTTATATAGTATTAAATAATATATATTTATTCATCCTCACTATTATGGTTTGTAGTAAAAATACATCACTTATTATATGAGACAAAGTACCATAATTTAGAATTTATTGATAAGTTAATCAATTATGGATTCACTCCGAGTACTATATTTTATTAATATTATGTCCGGTTGTAATGATACCTCACTTGTATTTTTTTGTTCAATTAAATGTTTGTTTTCATCACTATCTTGTACCATATAGAGACATAAAAATACCTTAACTATTTATAAAATCCCAATCTCACAAGCCTCCATCCCATGAGTTTAAAATCCCTATATTCTCTTTTGAAGTTTTTTGGTATCTTACATTTGAAATCTCATATGATATTTTTTATTTTATTACATTATATTACAAAAATTCTATTGGGTTATTTTGATTTTGATCTCTTCATTTTCTACTTCCCACATACCTACAAATTCTCTCAATTTTAATCAGTTTTAGTTCCTATTCTAGATAATTTTTTTGAAATAATTTTATTACTATATTATTATTTTCCTCTTTAATTTTCTTTCAATAAACCTATGTTTCATGACTGATTTTTTTGTTCTTAATGTATTAAATATTAATATTACTAATGATATTAATGTTCATATTTATGTTTTTTCCATATTTTATTAACTAAATTGAATTAAATTTATTATTATTCCCTTATTATTCCTATCACAAGTAATCATGATTTCTTTTTGGGTGATATTATTTTTCTTGGTATATTTTCAACATATGCTTGCCTATATATTTGATATGAAGAGTTAATTGTTGGTCTCTTTAGAAATACAATCACATACACTAAATTGGCACACCTTTTCTCTTTTCCTCCCTCTTCATGTTATTGTAATTTTTGGGATATTACATTAGTATAATTCATTTGGTGATAACTCAGTAAGTGTCTATTTCTCTGTATTAGTTCTCACCTTGACCAAACTAAATCAAGTAAAATTTTTATTTAAATTCTTTATATATACTTTTACGTCTAACTGGGTGTCAATTTTTTTGGTACATCATATTTGTGATTTATTCTAAGGAATTTAATATATGCAGTTATAGTTTTTTGGGATAACAATTACACTATCATATGTGTTATCTTTTATTTTTCATCGTATTTATCCGTATATTTTTCCAATATTACAATCATAGTAATGAGGAATTTTAATTTTGGTTTCTAATAAATTCATGTATTTATTTTATTTTTAATTATTATCAATATATTGATCCATATTTACTTTTCATTTCTCATTTTTCATTTTTCAATATGACTGTACATATTTTTGAAGACACATTATTTTTCACACATTGAAATGAGAGTTTAATTAATATATATTGAGATTATGATTTTGAAAAAAATTATACATGCATGATATATAATTCTTGACATTAGGTAACCTCAACTTCCTACAATAAAGTTTTAGAATAAACTACAAGCTTCAAAATCATATTCAGGTCCATAATGGAAGGATATATTATTCTATTTCTTCTTATTACCTTTGGGTTTTTACATTCAATATTCCTCTCTATATGAACCATTTGATTTTTTTATTGATCTAGGGTCTATTCTCATGGCCATTTAGATGTTCAGTATAATATAGATTATATAGGTGAAAATGGAAATATAATGACTCTCAACCCTATAAAGACTAGAGATGATGGATGGAGGATATTAACATTAAACAAAGATAGTATGAAAATGGTAAAAAAGGTATTTATTTATATATAATAAAAAATATATGCATTTTTACAATTACCTGTTATGAATTCATCATAAGTTCTTTTTTTAATGTTTTCCTTTTATAAATAAATGGAAAAAAATTTATTTTTAAGAATCTATCGTATTTGTTTATATTTTTTCAAAATAATTTTATAAAAGGTTCCATGATAATTTTTGTGAGATAGAGAATAATAAATTGATAATAGTGAATTTTTTTAGGTAATATTCAATTAGAGCTATATTTAGAGTGATAAATCTATAATTGAATATAATAATAGGATCCAAAATGAAATGGTAAATGATGTTAAAAATAGTTTAATGGGCCACATTTTTAGTATTGTTAAAAGGAAAATAGTATAAATTCATTTTTTTTAATTTCATATATTTATAGATTTTTTTAAATTTTTTTCACTAATAATTTTCTAAATAATATCAATAATTTTAAGGAGCAATAAAATAATTTTATTTTATTTGAGGTAGAGAGTGCTAAAATGAATTATTTTATAGAACAGGGTTTTCATAGGATTATAAATTATTCTTTTTGGTGTAATAAATCAATAATTATGTTTTAATATGAAAAAATGATACTGTGTTATGACAATAGATACAATGTAGTGTAGCAGGTCAATTCATTAACTAGTGGTGTTATAATTCCAAGTTTCTATGAGAGAGGAAATGAATTTTTAAGATATTATTACTGCCACTATAATGGTGAAAAAATGTAGAAGGTATAATGATACCATTTGAATTATATTAGTATAGATTGGAAATCAAATGGGTTCTTTCTCTCGGAATTTTAAATGCGATATTTTTGTTATTTTTTGGTTTGGATTTTTCTTATAACCATTGTGTTCTAACTAGGGAACCCAATTCCGTCAATAATTTTACTTATCTTTTCAAATTATTTATACCACATCATAGACATCCAAATTTTTAAACACATATATATTTCATTCCTATTGATGTCAGGATGTTGTATTCCCTTTTCCCTTTTTCTTCCCCTCCTGTTCGTTTATTTTTGTGTAAACATAATTTATTCCAATGATTTACATTGTAAAACTTTATCATTATTAAAAATACAAGATTATAAACCATAGATGTATTTAATATACATAACATTACATTATAATAATGGACCATCCCTAGATATTTAGAGGTTATCATACAGTGATAATTTTAGAGAATTGTGATTCAGGACACTAAAATAGGGGTTTGAAAAAGTATTATATGAATTATATGTGACATTTTATCGGAACCTTATTCATGAGTTGATTTAAATATATTATTTATGTGGATTTATGTATTTATTGTATATTACTAGTTCATTTCGATTATATTATTATGGATTATGATATTTATGAAAATTCCCATATACATTCCTTTATTAATTCCTTAGAAACTCTATTATTGAATTATTAAAGGGAATACATTTATTTTTTTTGAATTATGTATGTGTGTTAATAATTTTGATTAATGTATAGGTTTCTCCAAAGTGAGGAATAATAGAGTGAAATTTTAGTCAATAAGTTTTTTTGGTTCACTCTTTAAGGAGATTTGAAATTTTTATATAATAATTTCTCCTAATCAAATATCTATTTTGAATTATCTTTCCACTATCTTCTTGAATTGAATGAATATATTATTTAATGGATATATGAGTTATTTATGAGGATACTATGTTTCTACCCTAATACTATTATGAATAAAATTGTATTTTATATTTCCCAACCAATTTCATTATTTGATTCACTAGATACACTATTATTTAAATTTTTTAGTGGATAATACAGTCAGAACATTAAGAGATGAATATGGTTAGTCATGTTTTTGTTTTCCTTATAATTCTACAAAGATAAGTTTAATTCATATATTCCTTCTCCAAACTGTTATTAAAACACAGTATATTCACTTAAATATTTAAAATTACATATTATAATACGTTCTTACATTTAAAATATTAAAACATACTTAATTTTCCATTTATTCCCTTGAAATTAGTTTTGTTGTAGTATGTCTAATTTTTTCAATATCTCCAAAACGTTCCTTGATAAGAATAAGAAATTTGTAAATTTATGAATAATTTAATATATGATTAATGAATCTATGATTCAATTGAATTTATATATATCAAATTAAAATTGAAATATAATTATTCATTTAATTAACTATGAAAATAATAAAATGTTAAACTTCACTGATTATTGTAATTTCTATACCAATGAATTTAGTATAATATAATATGAAAAAATAAAAATTTAATCTCACCATATAAAATCATGTTTACATTATCCAATGGAATAGGAATCCAAACTACTATATACTAATAGAACTCTGAAAACTATTTTTTTTAATTTTTATACACCATTGCTATATATTAATAAACCATCACTATGTTAATTAATCAATTTATTTATCATTTTGACTTAATTTTTTCAATTTTCTTCTAATGGATAAGATTAATTTTTATCTATTATTTCAGAGAATTAAGGAAAATATTTTTGAAAATAAAACATTACATATCAAGTTTGTAAAAAAATTGATTAATTATAGCTCTATTTGTATCGACTTTTTTTAATTTATCTTTAGTCTCTGATTCATTATATATATGAAACAAACTTGTCACAATGGTTTAGCATGGTAAAAGTATGAAATGATTGAGAAATTAATCATTTCTTTTTCTTCTCTTGATAGATAGGTTATACCTTTAGTCTATTTTAAATCTTGGTTTCTACATTTTATAGATACACCTTGCTTCACCTATCCATTTTATGGATTCACCTTTAGGATTTATTAATTCATGGGTTCTATATTTTCTGTCGTCACCAATAATTCTAGTCTAAACATTTATATTATTTAATTAAACATTAACTGACCATATATACTCATAATTTTAAGGTTATGTGAAAAAAATTATGGATTCACTTGGCTTTTTATGGTTTTTTTATGTAGTGGTTTCAAATGGCAGTTTTGTATAATTTCATTCATAATAGTGAAAATATAAAAATTTATTATCCTATTGTTATAATTCAAAGACACGAAGAAAGGTTATGTAAATTGGTTCTTCAATGTATTATAGATCATTACCTTCCAGTATTTATGTTTTCTTGTTTAGTCATCCAACAAAAGGAGTTATCCATCTTGGATCTGATGTTGACCTATAATTTATGTGTATTATGATTTTCCTCAGTTTTAAAATTCTAAAACATAATATATTTGAATATTTGACACATATTGATTAGTTTTTGAATTTCAATTTATTGAAATGAAATATTCTTTATAATTATGAACATTATTTATCGGTACAAATTATGTATTTTAAAATTTATGTAATTAACTTTTTATTACAATTCAAATTGATCACCATTTATATAATGTATATTATATAAATATGTTATGTATTTATTTTCAATTATAATATGGGTTTTTTCTGACCAGGTGTGTATCAAACTCCATCAATAGTGTACAGTTACATGATGGTAAAGACTTCACTTAGGTCACATTGGTCAAATTTTAAAACATTCTCTAATTTTAGTGTGAAAACATTCTTGAATGTATTACTTAACATATTTTTTGACAGAAAATTTGAACATTATGTTTATCAAGAAATATTTTATGAAATAAATGAAGTGAAAACTGATTTAGCTAGAAACTATTAATCTATTTAGTATCATAGAAATCAGTTCAAAGGAAAAATTGAATAAAAAACTACTCTCATTTGATATGTTCCAATGTTTCCCTAAAGTTTAATATGTCACTATTTAAATATATTATTATGCTTTTTTGTATAAAATATTATTAAATCATACATTTTTCTCTCTATATATTATAAACAATTATATGATTTATTAGTTAAATATATGTTTTTAGTGTTTTTTCATCATATTGAATTTGAGTTCATGTTTTACTAATTGTTTGTTTCACAAATCACCCTTCTAAATTCCTTCCATTTTTAATTAACTATTCTAAAAATTTTTCAATGTCAAATAGAAAAGTTAAAATCATTGTTTTTGGATAAATGGGTTTTTAGATTGTAATAACGGGATAACATACCCATAAGGGAGATATGTATAGCATTGGGGTTGTGCTTCTGGATCTTTTTAATGGTGGGAGATTGCTTTGGAATATGATGCCTCATGGACAATAGAGCAGTTTCCCTTAATATAGGGTTCATCGTTGTATAATATTATAATTTTTATTAAATTATTAATATTGTAATGATTATTAATAATGTCATAGACAAATGTTCTATTCATCCGATTATATATTTATATTCCAACAGATATGAATATTTATCTTTCTAAAACGTACTCTAAGTTTGAGCAAGGAAAAAGATATACAATGTGTGTATCCAAAATATAAGAGTGAATATCCCATAAAAGGAATTGAAAAGGTATCCCTCACTCCAGCCAACCATAATTGTAGTGTTTAGAAATATTCAATAAAATTTAATGAATGGTTTTGGGAATTTAGGAGATGTATATGGATACAATGTCAACCCTATTAATTTAATACGAGATGAAGTTCCATTATGTCATGAGTGCTATGGTGATGACACTCCATACCATCCTCTAAATCCCCATTACCTAATATCACCAATTCATGTTCATCAAATCCCCCAATTTACCCAATTGATAATGGTAATGTTTCTTTTGGTTTTATACCATAGTCCATTCTTTACTTTAGTATCTGTATTTTAGTTCTCATTACAAACACTATATTTTATAGGGTTCAAGAATTCATTCTTTTCTAGATTTCTGCTATTTTTTTATGTATTATCTCATGTTAAGGATAACATTTTCATAATTAAGTGGTGATCCTTCTTATTACATTATCTACATTTTTCCATATTTATATTTCATTCTATTAATGTAATTAGAGTAGGTTTATAATGTGAAACTCAAGGTTTAACATTTCATATATGAAAGTGAACAACTCAGTGACAGTCATCATGTATTTTTTTTAATTTCCTACATAGTTTCATTATTTTTCATTTGTATTATATTTTTTATATATAAAATTATTGTAGTTTCACATTCAAAATAGAATTTTTATATAATTAACTAGAGTGAAACATCTCTAGAAAGAAAACCACGACTATATATATCTTTTCTTGTAATATTTTTTCAAAAATACATCAATTTTAACTAATTTTTTATAAAAATAAACATTGTTAGACGATTTTAATTATTGTTACTATTGATGTGGAGGGAAGTGATTTTTTTATTTTAACATTGAAACATAGTTATCCAATATCATTCTACATATCATGAATATAAATATAATTTAATGATACTAAGGTGATTATTATTATTCTCATTTTCAATTATTTTTACATGTTTCTAATATGACCACATGTTGTTTTCCTATGATATGTTTTCTTATTAAATTATATTTTTTATTTGATTTTTTAGTTTAACACTTCAGTAATTACTAAAAAACTATTTGATTTAATTTAATGGTCTTTAGATTAAAAAAATGATCGAACCATTCAACTTTATTGGTATATCCCACTATTAATATATATATTTTCCCAAAAAAATATTCAATGAGTTTCATCTTTTTTACTACATTATAGGATTCAATGAATGTTTTAGGATTTTGTAACGCCCTGTTATGGAACATAGGTTTCACAATTATTAGCACATTTTAGTCTTAGTTCCTTTTTTTGTTTTCATTTTAATCATTTGGTTTTTATTAAAAATGAACACGAGTGAAGATCTTTCAATTATTGTGAAACTTGATATAATATTTTTCATTTTTATATTAACCTGGATTTAAAATATTTATCTAATATCTTAAATATTTTATGACACAACATGAATAATTATTGAATTATTGTAATTTTTGTTTATTTAATTATTTTTTTCTTTTTTTTAACATTAAGGTTATATTAATTTCATGCTTCTAGATGTTGAAAATTTTATTTTTAAAGTATATAGAAATAGGACATCATCTACATACTTTTATATGTATGGTGTTCCACAATCAATTTCACACCAAACAATTTTATTTATTTTTTAATTTTTTAATTATATTAGTGTTAGGTATTGTAGTTGAGGTTTGGATTGTAGCGTGGTTTAAATTTTTGAGTTTTTATTGAAAAATGCCTATTTTTGGAAATATAGGATCAAGAAGATGGGCAGATCACATTTTGGAAAACGTAAGATTTCACCCAAGTCACCTTGTGACCTGCCCGATGTTCACAAATAATAAATAAAATGAAATGAACAATAAAAAATAAAATTAAATGAGTGATAAAATGAAAATAAAATAAAATAAGATAATTGTAATAAAATTAAAAGATTCTTTTTAATAATAATAATATTATTATTTGAGAATATTTTTTTTATTAACAGTGTTAACAATATTAATATTAATAATGTTATTATTAATCATATTATTATTATTATTAAGTTAAGAATTACTGTTGTGAATGTTATTATTATTAATATTATTATCTTTAATAATAATAATAATAATAATATTCTAATTACTTTTTTTTATTTTTCATTTTTGTTTTGGGTTTTGGTTTCCCCTCCCCTCACCACCAACATAATCACACGATACCCCCCATCTATCCTAGTAGCGCACTACATTACCTCACCTCCTTACTATGAACACCACCCCTAGCCTTCCTCCCTTCCGTAGAACCCCATTCGACGCGCCTCCTCAGCTGGATGTGGCCCTGTCTGAGGCACCGCCCTAGCTGGATGGCCCTGTCGAGTTCCCACCACTAGCTGACACTCTTATGGTGACATTGACTCTAAGAGCCTCCCACCTCAGGAGACTGCGACCCTGTCAAGACCTCTTCCGTCATCCGCACCTCCTTCCTTCGGCGACCTCCTTTCTGGGTAAACCCCCCTCATTCTTGTGAATATTCCTTCATTTTCATGGGGTTCCTTTAGGGTTAGGATTAGGATTTAATCTTGTTATTTTTTGGTAAATATTTTCATTTCAAGGGTTTCTTGTGGCACGATTGAGGTGCGATGGTGATTTCACACCATTTTCTAGAAGCCTCTCGGTTCAAGGTAGGTGGTACCATGCTCTAATTTTTTTAAATGAATTTGATATTTTTTTTATAAATGTGTTCCATAAATTTCTTGTGTGTTGATAAATACGTTTTACGAATAGTTTGACATTCATATGTCATGAAAATGGAGTTTTCAAATGAAAATGGTTGTTATTTGTATATGATTCATTATGGTACTTTGATAAGGTGTTTATATGGTTATGCGAATGGTGAAAATTGTGTTTACAACGGAAACTGATGTAAAAATGTGTTAGAGAATAGGTTTTTAATTTTAAATGATATGTTTTGGTATATTGGATTTTGTTATGATCCTTTAAAATAGGATTTGTAAATTGTGTAAGTGATGAGAAATATGTTTTAAAAAGGGAATTTAGTTTGTATATTGATTTGGGTGGGGTTTTCCCATGAAAAAGTGTTGAACTTATTATGTACCTTTCTAGAAAAGTTCCAATTGGGTTTTATAAGTCACAAAAGTGGCGAGATTAGGGTTTTCATGTGGTTTTGGTGATTATAAAATAGAAAATGGATTGTCTTGTGGTATTAGTATTATTGTGAAACTTTAAAATTAAACTACTATTTTTTTTAATAATGGAAAGAATGTTTTAATGTCTCTTGGTTGTGTGTTTGGTTATAAAGTATAATTTCCGCTTGAAATTGAGTGTGTTATTAGTGCAAAACCATTAAGTTCCATTTAGGAATTTTTTGTAAATTGTATAAATGATTTATTAAATTATGCATGTGATGTGAATCATGCTGTGAAAAGGTTTTATGAAAATTTAATTAAAAAAAAGGTATTTGAGTGCATGTATGGTGTAAATCCTTATGGTGATTCTTGTAATTGTTTTATAAACATCTATATGATTTATTTAATTTTGTGAGAGGTAAAAATTATGTTCTAAAAGGGTTTTCATGTTTGTATAATTACAAAATGGGTTTTTGGTGTTAAAGTGATGGATTGTGATATTTTAAAAATGATTGAGGAATGAAATAGAATCCTGGGTACCTAGATGGATTGACTAGGACTAGATTTCTAGAGATTCATAAGTGGATATCACCTGACTTCACATAACTAGATTGACGATGACAACTCTAACTAAACATGGATGATGATTGGAGACCACTAGGTTTTGGGTGTGTTCCCTACTAGTTCCTTTTTCATGATAATTCTAATGTTTGTGGTTTCTATACCTCATTTTCACCAAGATGTAAGGTTCCTAGAATCCCACTTGAGCTAGTTTAACCATATGTATTTACTTGCAATTCGATACCTTATATGACAGGGTGCCAATCGTCAGTATATGGTGGACCTCTTATGTGTGGATATGGGTGTGTGTGAACATTTATAAATCCCTTTTTCTTTTATGAAAGTGGTTATGTATTTGTTTCATTTTTAAGTATTTTCAATTATTTCATTAAAATGTTTACTCACATTTGATTTACTAGAAATGTTTTAAAATCATTAATTTAAATGGTCATGTTAGATTATCCTTAAAAGGGGTTTTTATGGAATCTTTTTATCTAGGTGGAATCATATTGGGATTTCTCTCAAACCCTACATACACCCACACGTGTTTTTAGATATTGTTTCATGTTTGTTCTAGGTAAAGGAATGACTTTTAGTGTTGGCAGTTTGAGTTTTTAGTGGCATTCAATGTGGATATTGGTGATGGTGGATTGAGTATGTGGTTCCTCTCATTGCATGTAGGTTTCTTATAATGGTTTGTTCCCCTTCTTTCATAGCACTTTTGGGATATTATCTAAAAGTTTTAAACCTTTAAATCTTGAAATTCTTATGGGATTTTTGGTTTTGTAATTTCAGTTTTGGAATATTTATATTGTTAATAGTTTTGTGATTTCTTAATAGTGTAAATCATTCCAAAATGTTTATCTGATACCTGAGAAATTGTGCTAGCCCATAGGGTTGAAAAATACCCTTTAGGATTTTCCGTGGACTGGGTTGGGCACCAGGTCAGATGGTGATCCAGTTGCGTTCATGAAAAAATGGAATCAGATAAGGTCATGTTGGTTTGGGTCATGTTACTTGGGGATGAGTCTAGGTAGACTAGAGCTAGGATTATTGGGACATGAAAATTTGATTACGATTCGGGTTCCTGACCAGCCCACCTCATGATGAGACTCAAGTAACCAGGTGTAGTCAGGTTTTATCTGAGTTCATTTTTCCTTGTAGTTTCTTGTTTCTTGGGAAATAAAATGGGAGTTGGGTCAATGGTCTTAGAGAGCTCATAGGGACTCAAAATCCATGTAAAGGAAGGGAAGTTTTCCTCAAACACTCTTTATGATGGTGGAATGATTGGCGTATGGAATACAACCATATGTCCAAGTCAACCACTAAAACTAACCTCCTCTTGAATTATTTTATATCTCCTTGGGTCCTAAATATTATTCTGAAAACCTTCGTTTGAAAATTTGAGAAATATGGATTTTAAAGTGGGAATGGTCATATTTTCCAGGGTTTGGAAAATTGTTTATTATAATTATTTTAATCAGGTTTGAAAGGTGCGGACATTTATAAGATATTTTTATGTAAAAATGAGAATGATTCCAAATAGATTGAGATTTCATAATCAATGTTTGTGGTTTATTGGAAAAATTGGTTGTTTTGGAAATAGGAAATTCATTTTGGTAATGGTCATAGAAACTTACTTTAAATGAGAACACATGAGTTCCAAGTAAAAGGTTGTTGATGAAAAAGGGGATTTTTTTAAAACCTGAAGTGTTTTGAAATGGAAAGGTTTGGTTTTAATCATTGGTATTATCACAGGCGACCGTATACATGGGAATATATAGGAAGGCAGATGGTTAATGGAATGATTGGATGGGTGCGGGGATGGAGATGAGCAAGGATCCTGGTGTGTCATAGAAACATGCATGTGTGACACCCATGAGATACCATTGGTGAATGTGAAACCCACTAACCTTGTTGATTTTCACAAATTTTTTATGGAAAAATTTGGATTTTCTAACCGGTGATTGTGTGGTGTGTCTTTCATACTTTTGGGAATGTTGTTGTGGGGTGTTTTGCATTCAAGAACCCTTCTTGTTTGGATGATGTTTTGAGCGACGTTTTTTATCGAAAAGTCAGTTTGAAGTAATGATAAGTGGTGTCTTTTGAAGAGTGTTTTGGGAATCCTTTACAGTGGTTCATCTCGTGAATTTGGTGTTTTTTCGTGGTATATTTTGGCCAATGGGCAAGTTTTATTGGGTACTTGGGCTTTCCCTAGACATCTAGTTTATACCCCCATAATGATATAACGTGTGACTGAAGTGTGAACATAGGTAATTCTCTATTGGCAGATCCTCTAGTTGGTCAATGTGAGTAATTTCTTCTTGAGTTTAGGGTTGAGTATACCCCTATTCATCCACTTATTATAAGTGAATCCTATCACAACAGGGTAGTGAATGTGGTAGGATTTGAAAGATGTTTTAGATTCCTTGAGTCATTTGGGTTTTTAATGGTCAAGTTTGACACCCGTTATCCTGAATGACCTACTTGGAAATGGTGATGGGAAATTACAGTGGGGAACTTGGGAAGTGGTCTAGGTTATTAGTTTTGGACACTATCTTAAAAAGGAATTTGTATCTGGAATTTGTATCATTATATGTAATATATCATGCTAGGCCACCCATGTGGAGAATCTGATCATAAGAGTCCATTATGTCCATTTATAGGAGTCCTGTGTTGTTCGAGACTCAATTTAAACTAATTTTTTTATAAGGACTCTTATGTTCAGTGGTCACGTTTGGTGATGTTTTTCAATGTCGAGTTATCATTCAAGGCGAAGTTTGGATGTCATGAAATTTTCTAAGAACTTCTGTTTTAATAGAAACATGTTATCTTTCAGGAATTATAAAATTTTCCCTGTTTGGAGGAAAGAAAGTACTGGTTTTTTTGTATCCTCACATGAGGTGAATGAAATTATTCATGGGCTTCTTATAAATCCTTGTCCTGGTGAAATTCCATGTTGATGAAGAATAGGTGGTGGGATATTTTGTATTCAGTGGTACCATATGGATTGCTGCATGGTTTCTTGTGGAACCCAAAGAATAAGTTCTATTTGGGATTTTTTAGTGCCAGACTGTGGGGCAGGGGATGTTTTAACCATCAGAGCTCTAGCGGTTGGTTCCGGATTGAAGATGGAACATAGTTAGGATCCCCCTAGGGTCTAAATGTTCTGGATTTACTTCTATCTCTAGTGTGGGAGGTGGATAATTTTAGAGGTTTTGGTGTGAAAACTCTTTTTTTATGGTTCCGTTTAGTGAAAATAGAAATGAGGACATTGTCTCCCCATCATGACCCATGGGGGTGGAAAGATTCCTCTCTAGTTAGAAATAGGTGTAGATGTTTCATTCTCTCGAAACTATATTCTTGTACCCTTGTGAATGTGACTTTCCATGCGGATGTTTATGTATGATCAACCTAATAATTATGTTTTGATTCTAATTTTTTATTTAGGCTCATTTGAGAATGGTAATGTAGTGGGAGTCGTGAACCATCTAGTGTCTTCAGGTTGGTTTGGAGTTTCGTTAATCGAGTCCCTTGAGGTGAGATATTTGGTGTTCTAGAATCTCCCAAGATAACCATGATGGGTTTTTCATGTCAGTCTATGCCGGTGAGTTAATCTAGTTGAACTTTATGGTGGGGAGACCCACTATGGGTCTCACTGAAATTTCACTTTAATGAATTGATATTTCCTATTACTTATGGTGGGGAGTCCGTTCGTGGCTCCCCATGTTGGTCTTATGGCTGTATCAATTAATTATAAGTGTTTTCACTTTTGGGAGTGGGCATCACGTTGCGAGGAGTGTATTTTGAGTATCTGGTGTTTGATTTGTTACTCTCATACATTGTTGACAGTGTTCATGTCATTTCTTGTCTGTTTTTCATTGGGTATCTCCTTGGAATGTTACGTGGTATCGATTAATAGATTTCAATTAATCCTTGTTGGGGATTTTCGGGGGTGGAAAGCATTATGGTGGAGAGAATTTGGACACCCGACCCTTTTAAATTACATAATTTCATTAATTTTCTTGGCATTGGGTATCGTTCTTGAGATTCAGGTTAAAGCCCGATTTACAATTTTGAGTTTTTATTGAAAAATTCATGTTTTGGGAATGACAACATTGAGAACACGATCAAAGTACAGTTTGGAAACCACGCGGCTTGACCCAAGTCACCAGCAAGCCTGCCAGATGTTCATAACAAATAAGTGAAATGAAATTAATAATAAATAAATAAAATTAAATTAGTGATAAAATGAAAATAAAATAAGATATAAAAGTGTGATTTTTTGAAGAATTTTTGAAATGTAATGTTATTTTTATTTGGGAATACTATTATTATTTTCAGCACTTTTAATAATATTAATATTTTTATTAATATCAATAATCTTATTGATATTATTGTTATTAAAAAATAATTATTGTTAAAATAGTTATTATTATTAATATCATTATAATTAACTATTATTTTTTAATAATAATAATAATAATATTTTGTTTTTATTTTTTGTTTTTGTATAGGGTTTTGGTTCCCCCTCCCCTCACCCCCAATCCTGCCACATTCTACCCCATTTATCCCTATAGCATGCTACCCTACCTTCCCTCCTCACTACACACGCTGCCACTGACCAGTCTCATTTTCGACAAACCCTATCCGGCGTGCCTCCAAGGCTTGGTGAGGTCTTATCCAGTACACCTGCTCTACTAGACAGACCTATCCAGTAGGCCCCCCCTCATTAGCCGGACCTCCTCTAGAGACTACAACTCTAGTGGCCTCCCTCCTTTCATGGCCACGACCCCCCCGTCTTCTCTTCCAGTAGCCGCACCTCCTTCCATTGGCGCCCTCCCTTCTAGGTAAACCCCCCCAATTTATATGGGGATTTCTTACAATTTCATGGGGTTCAGTTAGTGTTAGTATTAAATATTTTGGCTTTTGGGAAAATTATTTCATTCTAGGGTAGCTTTTGGTGTGGTTGAGGTGTGATGATGATTTCATACCATTTTCTAGAATCTTCTTGGTTTAAGGTTGGTGGTTCCATTATCTAACATTTTTACATGAATTTGATATTATTGGTTGGTTTTATAAATGTATTCCATGAATTTCTCGTGTGTTGGGAAATACATTTTAGAAATAGTTTTACATGAATATTTGGT
This sequence comes from Viscum album, assembly GCA_963277665.1. NCBI lineage: Eukaryota > Viridiplantae > Streptophyta > Magnoliopsida > Santalales > Viscaceae > Viscum > Viscum album. The sequence continues at coordinate 1,417,967,966 of OY728160.1, forward strand.
AAAAATGGGGTTTTCAAATGAAAATAGTTATTATTTGTATGTGACTCATTGTGATGGTTTATGAAGGTGTTTATGTGGTTATAAAAAGTGTGTAAATTGTGTTTTCAATCGAACCTGATGTGAGAATGTGTTAAATAATGGGTTTTAGATTGGAAAAGAATTGATTTTGAATATTTCATTTTGTTTGATTATTTATTCTGTGATGTGTGAATTTTGTAAATGAAGGGAGACTTGTTTTAAAAAGAGAATTGGACTTGTGTGTTGATTTTTGAGGGGATGTATGATGAAAAATTATTGAACTTATTATGTGATGTTCTGGTAATGTGACAATTTGGTTTTATGAGTTACATAAGTGGGAAAAAGTGTTTTAAAGTGGGTTTGGTGTGTGTAAAATAGAAATTGGACTGTCTTGAGTTATTATTGTTTTAGTGTACCTTTAAAATTGAACCTCTAATTTTTTGAATAATGGAAATCATGGTTTAATATGGCTTTGATGTGTATTTGGTTATAAAGTGGCATTTAAATGTGAAATTGAGCGTGTTATTGGTGAGAACCCCTAAAGTGAGACATAAAAATATTTTATAAATTCATTATGTGATTTATTAAATTACGCATGTGATGCGAATCATGTTGTGAAAAGGTTTTACTGTGTGTATAATTTTAAAAAATGTATTTGAGCGGGTGAATTGTGTAAATCCTTGTTTTAATTCTTGGACGTATTTTATAATCTTTTTAAATCATTTATTTTGTTATGTGAGAGGTGCGAGTTATGTTCGGAAAGGGTTTTGGTGTGAATATGTTTTTAAAATGATTTTTTGTTGTGCATATGGTGGATTTTGATATGTGAAACATGATTGAGCACAAAAAGAGAATCCTCAGTAACTAGGTGGATGGACATGGACTATCTTCCTAGTGATTTGGATGTGTCTACGATGAAAACACTAACAAAAAATAGATCCTGATTGGTGACCACTAGGTTTTGGGTGTGTTCCCTACTAGTGGCTTGTGCACAAGAACACTGATTTTCATGGTTTCTATTCCACATTTTCACCGAGATACAAGATTCCTAGAATCCCAATTGAGCTATTTTAATCATAGGGATTTACCTATGATTATCTACCATATAGAATAGAGTTCCAACCATTGGCATATGGTGGACCGCATGTGTGTGGATGTGGGTGTGTGTGAACTTTTAGAAATCCATTTTTATTTCAAGAAAATGTTTATATATTAGTTTTCATTATAAGTGGTTTCTTTTCATTGATTAAAATGTTTAATCACAAGTGATTTCCTAGAAATGTTTTAAAATAGTTAATTTAAATGAGCTTGTTATATTATCTATAAAATGTTTTGGCATGGAAACTTTATATCTCAGTGGCACATACTGGGCTTCAGATCACACCCTACATACAGCCTTGTATGTATTTTGATATTGTTTCAAATTTTTTATAGGTAAAGGATTGAAATTTATTGTTGTAATTTTGAGTTTTTAAAGGAATTAAATGTGGATCTTGGTTGCGAAGGCTCGAGGACGTGGTTCTTCTCATTGTATGGTGGTTTGGTAAAATGTTTTGTTCCCCTTATGTCATAGCACTTTTTGGGTGTTTTCTAAAATTTGTAAAAATTTTAATATGGAAATTGATAAGGGCTTTTTTGATTATGTAATTTCAATTTTGGATTATTTATATTATTAGCTATTTCCTGACTTCTTATTTGGGTAAATCATTCCCAAATGTTTATTTGATACCCAGGCACTAGTGCCTGCCTAAGGGGATTGGGAATGCCCATTAGGCCTCGCCACAGACTCGGCCGGGTGCTGGATCCGATGGATACCCGACTAGGTTCAGGAAAATAAAGAACTAAATTGATTTATATTTTATTCTTTTAAAATTTTATTTTTTCTTCTGATAAATTAATTTTTTTGGGAAATAGTTGTGGTCAAGTCGTTTAAAGAAAAAATATTCCATTACATATTTCTTCTATTAAATTCATTTATCACTCATTATTTCAAATATTTTAAATGCTGTCATTCATTACAAATTGGTCCAAAATAAAAAATTTTTAAATTAATTTTCTGGTTTATATTTTTTATTAATGTATAGATTATTTTAATTAAACATAATTAGGGGAAGGATAATGTGAATTTTCAATTTAATAATAATTTTGTGAATGTTAAAAAGTGTCTGTGGGGGGGGGGGTACTAGGAGGAACAACTAATTGATGAACTCACTATAGGGCTTTATGAATCTTATCTGACATTGAAAGAAAGATGATGTTCAAAGAATCAACACATAATCTCAAATCATTAGACATTTAGTACCTTTTTGTTATACATGTTATCACATCTTCTAAACTCTAGAGTTGAATCTATAAATTTACTTCTTCACCTTTTAAGGATTTGAAACTTAATTTTCACTCATTAATGATTAAACACCAACACCAACATTTTGTTTTTCTTGTCAGAATCTTCACCTCGAATCAATCATGTTTTTCGAATTAACATGACCTAATCAAAAATCCACAAACATTAGGTAATTTTTATTTCTAAATATATCATTGTGAAATTTCATTGAGAAAATAAAAAAAAACAATTGTACATCTTATTCATTAAAAATTAAACTTTTATTGTAGATTTAATTCTTATTGAATAAAATAATATCCATCCCTTTTCATTTAATTTATCATGTTATTAGTTTTTTGTTTTTTTCATTCTTTTATCCCACACTTTTTGTTTTAACTTTCTAATATTTTTCCAATAAATTAATTTGATATGTTTTACATGTAATGAAATATGATTCCTATATTTTTTTATTTTAATAAAGATGGTTATTTTATTCAATATTTTATTAATCATACACAACAATTTTAACACAATAATTTAACGATTATATATTAAATTTTAGAAAAAAATTTATTCTATAATTTTTATAAGTAATTTAACCCTGTTATAAATTTATTATAGGTATTAATCTCTTAGATGAAATTTAACTAGAAAAAAATAAATAAATATTCAATTTTCTATAGTTGATAATGAATAATAAATTAGTTATCCACGAAGTGTTATACCCTTTTTTTACTACTATATTATGTGATCTTATTTTTTTTAAATGTTATAAGATTAGTAATTTAGAACTGCATAGTGGTAATATTAATCTTTATATATAAATTAAAATATCATTCCATTATTATTATATGAAATATACTTATATAAAATGATATTTACCTCTTTTACAATTTTTAATTACTGAATTTTTGGGATATTTTGTTTACTAAAATATTTTGTGAAGTTATTGTCATTTATTTTTTTTTAATTTATTAATAATTTTGGAAAATATTTATATAAAGTAATATTATTTTATTAATATAGGAAACAATACAACTTCATAATAATTTTAATATTTAATATGTGTCACATTTAGAAATTTTATTTCCCATTTATGTAGTATAGATGAGTATGGTTTCCTACACACAACATTACACAAACACATTATATTATGATTTGGGAGGATTTATTTATGTTTTATTTTGTGTTTCATATGTAGTAATTTTAGTATCTTTTAATTTAGTATAGAAGAGCATGGTTTTCTATATAAAACATTACAAAAAACACATTATACTATAATTCAAGTGGATTTATCAATGTAATAAATTATATTTTTATGATATTGATGAGAAATACTCCCTCTAAAAATGGTTTTATTGAATTTTCTTATTTATATTTACTTTAGGTGGATTATTTTTAACAAAAATTATTAAAATACCATTGTTATATATGCCTATTTTTTCAACATACTAAAACAATATTAATTCTTACACTATGGTCTTATTATTTTTATTCAAAACTAATTTACTATTATAATTTAGGTTTAGGATTTTTAATATTGAATTTTATGATTTTCATAATCAATTGGAATTATATCCTACCATGAATATATTATCTACTCCCACAACTTATGTAATAAAAATCGAAGGAAATTTATTTTTAAATAATAATTTAATGTTTTATCCCTATGACATTTCATTTTTTATCATTCATGTTCAAATTTATTTATTAGATTATAGGTGATATTTTTTGTTCTTATGTATTGGTACCATGGTGGTATGAAAACTATTGATATATTTCTCTTGTCGAGTAAGAAAAATTATGATGGGCTCTTGAATTTAAGAAAACCATATGGGTTTGGATTGAATTACAAGAATATATTTTTTTTCACTTTTTTCCATTTAATGATGGTTTCTATGGAATTAATATTTGTTTGGATCTATTGTACAATATTAAAAAATACCCCCTCCCCCCACAAAAAAATTCAAAAAGATATCATTCCATAAGATACAGTCTTTTATCATTCCTTTGTACTAAGGATCACAATCAACAATGCAATGGATGCCTTACAAGACTATTTTCTTGGGAAAGATGTTAAACCAAATTTATCTCATATAAGACTATTTTATTGTGGTTGGTTTCAATATTATTTTAAAATTACAATATGGGTGTTTTTTGACTATGTGTATATAACCCTACCTCAATAGTGTACATGTACATGATATTGTAGATTTCACATAGGCCATAATGGTCATGTTTTGAAACATTATTTCATTTTAAGGTGAGAAATTTTAATGAAATGTTACTAAAATTTTTATTTTCACAGAAATTTAGAACATTATTTTAATCTATAATGATTTTATGTATCAGATGAAGCCAACATTGATTACACCAGATACAGTCTAACTTTAGAGGATATTAGAAATATCTTCAAATGAAATATTGATTCGACTGAACATCTATCTTTTTATATGTTCAAATTTTTATTTTAAATGTAATGGATCTATATTTAGAGATCTCATTCATTTTTCATTTATGTATTAAATATTATTTAATATTTTTTTTTGTTTTCACTTCTTATATTACATCTCTCTGTATATTTTATTAGTAAAATATATGTTTGATTGAATTACTTATTATCTTCTCCCATGTAATTTTTTAAGTGGGTTACTAGTAATAATAATGGTAGGATATTTTTTTAATTTTTTAGGTTTAAATTTATAATAATAATAATTAAATGTTTGATCAATAACTAATTCTTTTTTTGTGATGTTTTTAAAATTCTTTATGTGTGTGTTTTTATGTATTAAAAAACCCAGGTTTGATAATAATAATAATAATAATAAGATGAAGTATTAAGTGGTTTCTCTATTTACAATAATTTAAGTTTATAATCATTCTAATAATTAATTAATTATTGACATTTATTTTTTAACACTTAATCATGATTAAATAATAATTAGTATTAATAACCAATAATTGAGAATTGATATTTTATAATTTAAAATTAGTTAATATCATTTAATAAATAATAATTAAAATATGTAATTAGGTATTGATTATATAAATATAATAGTAAAATATAAAAATTATATATATATATATATATATTAATATTGGTGACACATATTATAAAGTGCTACACTGAGTGTGATTGTGGTTGGGAAAAGGGATAGTGGCCGCAAATAACTTATGAGAGAGTGAGTATGCAGTAACATTAACTGTGGGATGGATGTTATGAGTTTCATAAAAATTATGTGAATATAGAAGGTAGATGATTATACGGAGGATAATATTTTGATTCCCTAAGAGATTAAAGGTTAGGGAATATGTATATATGTATTTATTTATATTTCTTTACTAATTTATTTTAAAAATATACAGCTATAGTGGGATTACTTATTCAATTTTTGGTGGTAATGTTTTTTCTATTTGTTTAATTGTTTTTTTGGATCAACCGTATTCATTACGGGAAGCCGGAAGGGTATAATAAGGAATCAGGTGGACTACCACCCAAGGTGGTGTTTAGTACTAGTATTATCCCAGGCCGATGGATGTTTTATTTTTTGTATTATTGTTATTTTCTTGGAACTATAACCCAGAATATATTAATTTAAATATTATAATTCATTAATGTGATCATTGTTACCTAAAGATAAATTTCTACTCCAATAGTAATACTTGAATTTAGGGTTTTTGAAACTTTTACTATCATCATATGAGGCATATGCCCCCATTGTTTTCTTCTGTTTTATGTCTATTGACCCCAAATTAATATAAAAAATTAAAAATTCTTCTTCATGGGAATACAAAAACACAAAACGATACATATATATATATAACAGATATACCACCCCAACATCCCCAACGAGACATCAATATATAACCAATTAATTTTTAAATAACTATTGAGGTGTTTTAAAAAAGTTTAGAAATTTCACAATATTCATCATAGAGATTCACCATCCTTTTTAAATATTATAATAAAATAAATTAAAAATTTCTACAAAAATTATATAGTTTAAAATAATGGAAAATTATGGGATTTATTTTAAAAAAACATACCAATCACATATCCCACCCCATCTTCCACCACATGACACTAAAATATAAATTATTTATTATAAAAAATTAAATTTTTTTGTAACATCCCATATTTTTCTAGATATGTCTTTGGGTCATTTATAGGTACTCTTTTACCCTTGTTTTAGTGTATCTTGTTTGGGTTTTACATTGGTTTTGATGAAATAGAAATTGGAGAATTTTGGAAGGATAAGGGGATGTTCACGGATGACACATGGTTTGACCAAATAATGAGAACTCCCTTAAAAAACTCTAAAACCCACGATGGAGGGGGTTTTCATGTTTAGTGAATTGTTTTTATAATTTTTAACTCCCTTAATAAAGGAGTATTTTTAGGTTCCCGTTTAGGGAAGACCGTGCACCCCTAATAATAAATTTTCCATATAGAAAAATAAAACGCTGATTTTTTTGCAAATAATCCATGAAAACAATTATAATATCCCGAAACACCTAATATCTACCATAAAATCTTTCCAGTATTTTTTAGAGGCCACCATATCGATTCCAAGACCTTTCAACCTATAATCATGAAAACAAGAATATCTGATTGATGGATCGTCACCTATCCGAATTTGTGATTTCTATTCGTTTGGAACCCTTTCTCACCCATCTCTCTTCATAGATTAATAGGAGTGTCTGATATCCATTTTCAAGGTATTATGTATATTTTTTTGATATATCTTCCTCAGTTTTATATTTTTTTAGTATTTAGATAGAGATCTCATTCATCATTATGTTCTTGATCTTTCTTCATCAAATGGAGATTATATTAGTGAATGCTCATCAATGATCATGAGGAAGGTGGTTTAAATTAAAAATATTTTAGTCTTGATTTAATTACATGTATGTAATTCTAAGATTTCAATTTCCATGATTTGTAAATTCCCTTAGAGAATGAATAGATTTAATTAAATTGACATGTTTTAATTCAACAGGTCGAATTTGGGGAAATTTTAAATGGGTGAATTAGATTATTTAATTGGTTAATTAACTAATGTAATGATTTGGTTATTAAATTGATGGTTTAGTGATATTTTGTGATTGGTAAATTGATGTTATATATAATTTCTTGATAATGGGATTTGGGGGATGTTTTGCTTAAACTTAAGGTGTAAATGGTATTGGATTAAATGTTAATAAATGGTTTAATGGTGAGTTGTTCATATTATTCCATCTGATTAAGGAAAAGAATTATGATTTATTTTTCCAGTTGATAGGATCTTAAGTATTTTCTTAGATAGACATGATATTAGGGTATCATCAGTTGAGAGTTTGACCTTAGGATAAATCCAATTATTTTTTCAAAAGAAGGTATATCCTTTATGAGTTCATTGTAAAGTAGTTTCAGTTGATGAATGATCCTGTAGTGTTTATGGCCTTGATTAATAGAATACATCTCCCATACCTAGACTATTTTGGGGTAGTGTTTGTGGATAACATCATTATGTGTTTGATAATTATGACGATCATTCCCAATATCATGAAATAACCCCGAGTACACTGAGAGAGCATTGGAAATATGGAAATATATCTTTGTGTCAATTATGGATCTACCATGAACAATTAATGGGTCATATCATCTCAGATTAAGGTGTCTCAATATACCTAGAGAATATTCAAGAAGTGTTTTCTGGGAGAAACCAATGAATTTTGATGATATCTATAGTTTTCTGGGTATAATGGGATATTATACATGATTCATCTAGGAATTATCCCATTTGGAAGCAGTAATTTTGTGATTGACCAAGATGGGAATAAAGTTTGAATGGTTTGGATCATGTGATAATTCCTTCGAGGAGATGAAAAAGTGTATTAATATTACTCAAATCACATTCCCACATAATCTAGGGGAAGAGTGTAAGGTTTTTTATGAGGCTTTTGAGATATGTCTATAAGTAGTGCTTTTGTGGGGAGATCGGGATGTGGAATATGAGTCACAAACTTTGAGTAAACATTAAATTTATGACCCAATTACCGACCTCAAGTTACTTGTAGTTTTTTATTCTTTGATGTTTTAGAAACACCATCTATTGGTTGATAAGTTTACTATATATACTGATCACTAGAGATTAATGTTTATATTTTCAGAGTGAGATTTAAATATTTAGTAGTATAGATTGGATAAGTATATAAAGTCATTTGATTTTGACCTATCATATATTCCCACAAAGGTAAAAAATGTTGTTGAAGCTTTTAGCTAGATGACTCAGACTCAAGAAGTTGAGGAGTCTAGTGCTGAGTTGAAGATTATGAATTTACTAGATCAAATGCATGTTGTGGTCCAAGAGGGGTAAAAAGTGATGACTCTCATATATGTGTTAATGGAGTGTACACTTTAAAGGTAGATTAGAGATATGAAATATGTGGATCAGGAGTGTTTTTATTTTAGGGAATTCCTTGAAGGTGGGGGGTCACCTTCATATTGAACCATATATGAGAATGAGGCCATCTATGTTCAAGGCTCTGTAATTTTGCTTCATGTATTCATAAAGATATTATACATGAATTTCATGACTCAATATGGGTAGTGCATCTGGGATTTTCCAATATGCATCATGGATTATGCAAACATTATTGCTGGATAGGAATTAAAAAGGTAATTGTAGGAATCGTTACATGATGTTGCACCTATCAATAGGTGATGGTTGAGCATCAACGACCTAGTGGTTTACTATAGCCATTTCCCATTCTTAAATAGAATAAGGATGATGTTACCATGTACATTGTGGTGGGTTTCCTGAGGAAACCTTGGAATAATGATGCTATTGGGGTGGTTATAGACAAAATAATGAAAGTGGAACATTTCATACATATATGGGCCTCTTTCTGAATGGTTCAGTTGGTAGACTTGTACATTAAAGAGATAAAACATCTATATATGGTTCCACATAGTATAGTTTCTGAATGGGACTCAAATTTCACCTCGCACTTTTGGCACGGTTTGAAGACGGAACATGGTACACATGTTTTAATGAGCACATATAATTATACCCACAGAAAGATGGGATGTTGGAACATTTTACATATGTTCTTGAGGATATTCTATTAGCATATGTTCTTGATTTTGGTGGGTCATGGGAGAATAAATCAACACTCATTCAATAAACTATATAGATGGCACCATTTGAGGATTTTTCGGGTCATGCAGATCACCTCTATGTGGGATGGAGGTGGGTGAGTTAGAGATATTGGGACTGGGTCTCATCCAGGATATGTTAGAGTAGGTTTACATGATTCTGAAGGGTATATCTATGGATTAGAATATATAGAAGACATATGTGTATAGAGGTGGATGACCCCATCATTTTTCATTATGTGATGATGTATTTCTAATGGTGTCACCTAGATTGGGTCACCATAGGATAAAAATATGTGTAAAGTTGGAACTTAGGTATGATAGACCACATGAGTAAGTGAAGATAATTGGGATGGTGGCATAAAATTGTATTTTACTAAGGGGTAGATTACTAGGAATGATGTGGTTTAGGTTTCAAAGCTTTGACAGTATCAACCCAACCCTTATTATGTGATCTATGTGGAATTTTCTGAGCTTCAGACCAATGTTCCCGTTGAGGATCATCTGTTACGTGTGTTGGATTGTAGTGACAAAGTATTCTGGGGGAAGAACATGAATGTAGTCAATGTATTGTGGAAATATGGGAATGTTTAGGAGGAAACATGGGAGAGAGAAGTGGATATGTGGGATCAACAACATGTACTTTTTACATTAGAATCATAGATATGCTTTGAAGTACAACTCAAGGATGAGGTGTTATAAGTTTGGTAGGATTTAAGACTAAACTTTTTCTCAAGAAGTATCAGGCTCATTTACCGGTAATCTTATACCCTTGTTCTAGTTTATCCTATTTGGGTTTTACATTGGGGGTGTTTTATAAGAAATTGGAAAATATTCTAAGGAGAAGGGTTGTGCATGGTTGGCGAACATTTTTTACAAACTGTGCGACCTTCCTCAAAAAACCATGGAAACCACAAGATGGACTTTTCATGGTTGGCACATAGTTTTTCAAATAATTAAACCACTTAGTTGAAACTTTCCCCCTATTTATGGATCCCATTTTGGTGCATGTTTATGGAAAACCATGCACCCCATATAGGAAACCATGCATGAGGGAAAATAAACCCCAGAAAAATAGTTAAAAATTTATTAAACTCCCATTTATTATTTATAAACACCTCAAATCATCCCTAAAATCAATCCTATATTTTTTATATAATCTCATATAGATTCCAAGGATTTATAATGTCCATTATTTATTAATCAATGATTCAATTGATGGATCTTCACCTCGCCTGGTATGCGATTTCTCCCTATTTTGATTCGTTTCTCACCCTTCTCTCTTCCCAGATGAAGAGCTTGTTTTGATATCCATTATCAAGAAATTAGGTCAAGTTTTTTAATGATATATATTTGTTCGGTCTTGTTTCTAGTACTTCATTATAGTTATTGTTATTCACTATGTTCTTGAACATTCTACTTTATTTTGGTTTCTCCATTGGTGGATTATTGTCAATAATCTTGAGGTAGGTAGTTTTAATTGAAAATCCCACAGTCTTGATTTAATTAATTCTATGTAATTTACAAATTTAAATTTCCATTATAAGGAAATTTCATCAGATATTGTTTGATTTAATTAAATTTCCATGTGATAATTGAATGGGTTGAATATGGGGTGATTGCAATTGTTTTAATTGAATTAATTAATTGGACAATTAATTAAGGGAATAATGTGATTTTAAAATTGATGGGTTAATGGGATTGTGTGATTGGAAAATTGATGAGATATTAAATTTGATGATAATGGTAGTTGAGGGATGTTTGTCTTATCCATTAAGGGTGAATGTGTTTTGATTAAATGTTAATATATGGTTTAATGGAAAGTAGTTAATATTATTTCATGTGATTTTAGCAAAGAATTATTATTGAATTTATAGTTTAAATGGTATACCATGATGTGAAATGTGATAAGAGGTTTAAAGTTGATGTACCTTGTTTAATGTGATATATGTGATAAATTTTTTTATTGATAAATGGGTTGCGGGACTTGGAACGGTGCTCTAAATACCCACAAGATCATAGACATAGTATTCTAGGCCCAAATGAATGCATGCGTATATTTGTGTCAGATAAGGACTGATGCTCTAAGTACCCTTGGGATGTGGGATAAGGACTGTTGCTTCAAATACCCATAGGATTCTAGTAACAACGTTTGAGGCTCATGAGATTATCATTGGACTATCAATCCACGTGGTCTTTATATGAATTTAAATGAAATAGATAACCAAATACCATGTGATAATATATTATGACTTCCCAATGCGATATAGTTCAGACTCTAGCATGGGATTAAGTAGGTGTTTATGGTTTTGTTTTCATCAGGAACTCCGAGGTTTATGTGGTTAAATAATGAATAACTGGATATTTAAATTGTTTATTTTATCACTTGTACTTTAATCTATACAGAACTGCATACACTATTATTGAATTGATATTTTTGTGATGATGTTTGTGGTGGAATATTAATTTGTAATCATACCCTACTCAGGATTCCTTATCAATTGCCAAATAAAATTTATGTTTTCAAGATAGTATAAGGTCAAGATCCCTATGTTAGATGGATGGGTTAGGATGAAGAATGAACGAGGGAACCATAAATGGGGTTAGAACCCTCTTGTAGTTTTTAATATCTTTATTTTTGGGTTTTCACTAGACACATGATACTTACCATGGCATGAAATATCTTCTATTTTTGTATGAGGATTATTTTCATATTTTGGTTCAATATGTTATTATAATGGCACAAAATTTTCCTATTGATCTTAATTTAACATTATGGAATATTTATTACATAACATAAAAATACCACACTTGGACCATATAGGTTTAGTGTCTTTAGAAACTTGGAAACAAAAAAAATTGGTTTATAAAATATCCACATTGTCTACCACTTATTTCTTCATAACTAGAATCCGTTTTGACCTATATTAATTAATACCCTTGTTCATGACCTGGGGAAAAGAAAAATATATTAAGGGTGAGCTCAAATTCTCAGTAAGGGTAAACAAGGTAAATATCAATTATATCATAAATAATAAGAACATAACATTTTAAAATAATATCCTTTATATAAAAGATCATAATATCATGTCATGGGATAAATCATAAAAGTGAAATGTAATATCAATAGTCATAACATAATATATGAAATTTCGTTTCAGACACACATTATCATATAAAATAATTTCATATTATCGAGGATCATTGTCAAGACAATCATAGTAGACATAGTCCATTACTGAACCAAGTTCACTCCTCATTCCTGACCAGTATTACTTAATTAGATTTACTTTCCATCCCATTCATGTCTATTTCATGAGATATAAATCTGTACCCAATTCATTGGAGGTAGATATAGTTCCCAACCATCTCATAAGGAAACCATTCTTACATGTGCTACAAAACATAAATCTTTCATCATAGAATAACCCATGAAATAAAATAGGTTTCACAAACATTATTCCATCATAACATAATCCATACAAGGTAAATATATTTCATAAAAAAATTACATCATAAAAAAAATAAAAAAAAATTAGTATTATCAATATAAACATAATCATACATCATTATAGATGGAAAATAAATTTGATAAAAAACTTGTGCTTAATTCTTGAAGAAAATATCCTTTGTTCTTCAAAAATGTTTTGCTTCCTCAAAAATCTTCACAATTTATAAAGAAATAAATTTATGTGAAAATAAACTTGTATGATTTTAGGGTATGTTTCATGGAAATAAGTTATTATGAAATTTTAAAATTTCATTCATGCTGTACAAGTTAAAAAAACATTGTTCTCATACTTTTTCTAGAAAAGTCAAAAAATACCTTATACACAAAACGACAAAATATTTCATTCATAACATTTAGAAAAAATTTACCAATTGGTAAAATTGACTTTTAGCAAACATAAAATAATATAAATAATATTTTTAAATACATTTTTTAGGAACAAGTACGTGGATGATAAATATACCGCACTGAATACTTACGAATAACAAATCTCAGTTAAAAATGATATTTGAAAAGTAATCCTATACCTTAGGTCTGATATGATTCATATATATCCAAAACTATTTTATATTGATTTAAATAATGTTACTTACATATTACATAATAATAATAATTTATATGATAACATTTATGATAATACTTTCATCCATTTGTTAGTAACATTTCATCGTTACTCGTTATTCGGGCATTAACTACTTTATGTTCTTATGAGGGTTTTGTCGAATAACTACTTATTTATCTTTTTTAGGTTATAGTTACATAATTTACATAATGGTATTATTATAATACATATAATATATATATCATATATATTCATTAAATTCATATATATAATCACTCTTTAATGAACATTATGTAGAATGAATCACATCACACCGTGGAGACGGTACGCTATACGTATGCATTAACGACAATATCATTTCTATAATTGTTGAATGGTATTGAAGTGGATGGTGTATAGTATCTCAAAATAAAAATAATTTTATATCAGTCATATATATATATTTATATATATATTATTCCATCATTATACCCATCCATGTAAGGTGGTGGTTAAAAACGGATTACACCACGGTGTGGAGACGATAAACCATACTTACGTACACGTGGTGATTTGATTTTTCCTAGGATGGGTAGAATGTGTAATATGGTTGTTTTACATTTACAATAACATATCAATATATGAGTGATACTGATTTTATTACTTTATAATTAAATAAATAATGAATATGAAGTTGAATAAGAAATATGTTTGAATGAATCAGTAAGTGATATTACCACTTCTTTGATGTGGCTCCTCTAAATTTCATTTTAGAGCACTTGAGACGGTCATTGAAGATGAAAAGAACTTATTAAATTAAAATATGGAAGTTTATAAGGAAAAGGGATGGTGATGGACGAGCTTGAAGGCTCAAAATGAAGTGAATAGGTGACGGAGTATGTTCCCTTTTATAATTAAGGCGAGGGGCACTTTTAGAAACTCAATATATAATAATTTATAATAAAATAAATCGCCATCCAAAATCTCAAAAATGTCCCAATTTTAAATAATATATGATATAGGGTTTTAATATCATCATTCAATAAATTTTGGACAAGTTATTTTGTAAATTTAGACTGTATATTTTTAATTTACACTTAGTTATTCTATTTAATTTTAATTGTGGAAATAACATTAAAAATATTTAATGATTATAAATATTTACTTATACATTATTAATTGAACATAAATGCATATTTTATGATATTTTAGATATTATTATTATAACTTTGTAATTTGTAAGTATTTTTATGATTTTTATATAATTAAATAAAATGTTATTCTCATAAAATATCAATATTGTCAATTTTAAAATTATTCATTTATTTGACTATAAAAACATCCACACATAAGATAAATTAGAAACAAATTATCAATAAACTCATAAAATGTCATATTAGCCTAAAAATTAGTGGTTAAAATTAATTATTTCATATTATATTAATACTAATATTTTAATACCATTTATTTGATATTTCCATTAATAAAATGATTTTTACATCACTATTGTGTCCTCATTACTGATAATTATTTCATATCTAAAAATTAAAAATAAATTCCTATGATGTACGTAATTATTTTAGATTTCTTGATACTATCTATAGTAGATATTATCTCCTATTTATACATATATTAAAATTAATATATTTTTATAACATGGGATTGTGACATTTTGTCACATTAATTAGTTTTTCTTATATTCACGTCATATTCATATGCAAGTGGCCATAAAGTTATTCCATTTCGAAAAATGGATTATAAGGCTATAATTTATTCATCAAAAAGGATTTTTTACAGGTTTTATGGTAATTTTATAACACTATTTTTACCCTTAAACAGAAAATTTACCTTTATCCAATATAATAAAAATAATTACCAAAGTTACTATTCATAATTCCCAAAACTAAAAGTATCATATTAACATAATTTGGACCTACTGATTATAAATACAGAATCCATTTTTCAAAATTAAAAACATAGATTTTATAGTAATAAGTTTAAAATTAACCATGTTGTTGAACCGAGAAGATGAGTTTTAAAAGTTCAAACATTGGAATACATTGAAATGTTTTTACATATGAATTTAACATAAAATTAATGATAAAGACATATATTATATTAAATGATAAAAATATATTCTATTTATAATTTTAAACCATTCAATATTATAGTTTAATCATATAAATTATCTTGATTAGAAAAGTTGTTTTTAATTAAAATTTAGCGTATTTTTACTATTTATCTAAAACCTGAAAGTTATAAAAAATTATCAGAAATTTATCCAAAGTAAATTTATTTGTCCCAAATATAAATAACATGTAAATTTTTTCATATAAATATTATTAATGTGTAAAATTCATAATTTAAAATGGGTTCTCCATTAAAAGGTGTAAATTCAACCTTTAAAAAAATAGTTTTTATACATCAAATAGGGTTTTATTAATAACCTATGACTAAAATATCCATTGGATTAATATAAATTTTTTTTATTAAGTATATAACACATATATATCTCATTAATTTCATTACCAAATGTAATTCACTCAGAAATCAAAATATCTAATTAATTTATATTTTTCATAAATAATTGATATCTAATGAATATATATTGATTTCTTATAAGTTATTTATAATTATTCCCACCAACCAAACAGCTAGGATAAAATGGTGATTCTATAATAATTTCATCTTATGGATCAGTTAAAATCATGATTATGTGACGAGAAATCTACTAAATAATGATAATTATTTAAAGATAATATTTCATAAAAACGTCTTGGTGTTACATTCTACCCCCCTTAAACTGAATTTATTCTTCGATATTCTTTAGTTGGAAACAAATTGACGAGGATAAATCTCCCTAATAATATCCTCAAGTTCATATGTAGCTTATTCAAATTGGTTGTTCCTCCATAAAACATTAACGAAGTGAGAGATATTGTTTTATAGAACTTTTTTTCTACGATTGAGAATCTCTATTGGCTGTTTATCATAAGAAAGATCATTCTCCAATGGTAAAAATTCTGAGATTAGTAAATTTGAGGGATTATGTATGTAATTTCCCAGAATATATACATATAACACATCATGAACTTGAGATAGATTCCGTGGAATCACAAATCGGTAACCTACCTTCCCTACACGATCCATAATTTCAAAAGGACTGATTTACCTAGGACTCAGCTTGCCCTTCTTTCCAAATCTCATTACTCTCTTACAAGGATATATTCTTAAGAACAATTTATCATAAACTTCAAAATATAGGTCTTTTCTTCATTTTTTAGCATAATTTTTTTGTCTACTATGATATTCTCTTATGTGTTTTTGAATTGATTTGACCTTTTCTGCCATTTCATCAATAATATGAGGTCCTAATATTTTTTTTCCAATACATAATCATAGCATGTAGGAGTTATACACATTTTACATAGAGGGGTTCATAAGGATCAATATTAACACTATATTGAAAGATATTATTGTATGAAAATTCCACTAATGGTAGGTGTTGATGCCAACCACTGTTGAAATCTATATTAAAATCTCTCAACATGTCTTCTAGAGTTTGAATTTTCTTCTCAGACTGAACATCTATCTGAGGATCCTAAGGAGTGATGCAACTTAACTATGTATCCAACGCTTGCTGAAGACTTCACTATAACATTGAGGTAAACCTTAGATCCCTACCAGATATAATAGAAGGTGGAACCTCATGCAATATTAATCCTTCCTTTACATATATCCTGGCATACTCATCAAGAGAGAAATCCTCTCTAATAGAAATGAACTATGCCGACATCGTAAAGAGATCAACTATAACCCATATATCATTATATCCTTGGGATGTTTTGGGAAGTCTAATGAAAAATTACATAGTGATGTTTTCCCATTTTCATTACGGCATGGGTAATAGTTTTTACATCCCCTTAGTCTTCTGTCTCTCAGCCCCAACTTGCTAAAAAACCAAGTATCAAGAGACATATTCGACAACATCACTTTTCATTCCATCCCATGAGAAGTACTCTTTCAGATCCATATAAATCTTTGTTCTTTAAGAGATAATAGAGATTGAAGAACTATGAGACTCATAAAATATATCATTTTTTAATTCTTTTACGGGATGAATACAAACCCGTTTATTGAACCTTATTATTTCATCACAATCAAGGTTGAATTAATGGGAATTTCTCACTTTATTTTTTTAACTTTACATATTCATTTTGTGACTCATTAATATTCACTTGTACATATGATTGAACATTTATTTGAGAAAGATAATATTTATCCCCTTCCATTTACATTTTACGGTCCATCCTTTGCAAATCCATAAATATTGGATCTTTTGCGATCCTCACCAGGGATAATCTTTCATGGTCTTTTCAACTCAAAGAACCCGTCATCATGATCTCTTTCACAGGGTGGTAATGTATCGATTAGTCATTATCTTTAATCAAACTCAACCATATCATTTTTCTCATACTCAACTCCTTTAGATTGAAAATATAATTTAAACTTTTATGATTAGTATAAATATCATAAATTTCACCATAAAGATAATGTATCCATATTTTTAATGAAAAAATTAACGCAGCTAACTCTAAATCATGAGTTGGCTAATTTTGTCATGAATTTTCAATTATAGTGATATATAAGAAATCATCATATCATCTTTCATGAGATCACAACCCAGTCCCTTCTTGGATTTATCACTATAGATCACAAACCTTTATCTACTACAATCCATTGTGAGAACAGGTGCAGTAGCAAACATTCTTTTTGACTCATTGAAAATATCTTCACATTCCTCTGTCCAAACAAACTTTATTCATTTCCGGGTCAACATGGATAGTGGATTAGATAATTCTGAAAAAACTTTCACAAAACATTGATAATATCTAGCCAAACCAAGAAAACTTTGGATCACAGTAAATGGTGTTGGTATCGACCATCTTTCAATAACCTATATGTTTTCTTGATCCATAGATATCCCCTCGCTTGAGATTATGTGACCGAAAAATAAAAACTTCTAAATCCAAAATTCACACTCGGTAATTTTTTCATAATGCTTATCCTTTCTCTAGTTCATAAGTACAATTCTAAAGTGATCTTCATGTTCTTACTTTTCACTTTGAATATACAAGGATATCGTATATAAAGACTTCCACAAACTAATCAAGATAGTCTCTAAAGAATCTATTCATTAGATCCATGATGATTTTAGGGGAATTAGTAAGACCAAAAGGCATAATATAAATTCATAGTGTCCATATCTTGTACATAATTCCATTTTTAGTATATCATCTTTTTTGACCATTAACTGATGATATCATGATCAAATATTAATCTTGGAAAAGTATTGAGATCTGTGTAGTTAGTAAAATAAGTCATCAATGCGGGGAAGAGGCTATTTGTTCTTGATAGTGATCTTGTGAATTTCTTGATAATCAATGACGAGTCTCATTGATCCATCTTCCTTCTTAACAAATAGGACATGTGATCCCCATGGTGGAACACTTGGGAATATGAATCCCTTATCAAGATTCTGTTGGAGTTGCCTCTTGAATTCATATAACTCAATTGGGTTCATTATATAAGGTGTATTGGAAATAGGCATAGAACAAATTATGAGTTCTATTGGAAACTCAACTTTACATTTAGTGGAAGACCTAGAAATTCTTCCAGAAAGACATCATCAAACTCCCATACAATGAAAATAATATTAGTCATTAGTGTATCCCCAACCATTTGAGATAAATGATATTCATTTATTAGAATCAGGAAAAATATGATTGAAGAAATTTCTACTAGAAGGTTATATTCATACTTTCATCGATAGATGACCATATATTGATATGGAATATGAAATGTGACTTCCTTTCCTTGGAAATTGATATGAGCTCCATATAGGGAAAGCCAATCCATGATAAGAATCACATCAAATTCCATTATAGGTAGGATCAAAATATTTTCTATAAGAACTTTACCACACACATAAATCGAAGAAGAATTATAAACTTTTGATGTGACTATTGTGCCATTAGGATTTTTCATGGATAACTCAATATCTAATTGTTGAGGTAATAAGATGATACCATTAGAAAATTCCTCCAAAATAAAATAGTGTTTGGATCCAGAATCAAATAAAACACTTTCTACTTTAGAGTGGATGGTAAATGTACATTTCACCACTTCATTACCATACTCAACATCAATAATAGTGATTTCTTGTGACTTTCCTTTTTCTTTATCCTTAAGAGTTTGTTGAAATCGATCATCATCAATAAACTTTGGATTAAGGAATTAATTGAAATAATTCCCCATTTCCTACCATTTATGACATTGAAGTTTAGGAGGTTCATTCTGTGTAACCTTTTTTTTATTCACGTCTTTAGACATCTATTTCCCATCAAATTGGAATTAAACTTCCCTATGACATTATTTTCCACACATAAAATATTTACTAATCCCTTTAAGACAATTATCTCCATGTTTATTTCCACACTTTGAGAATATGGGAAAACACATCTTCTTTTTTGTGTGGTATTTATATTTTCCTTTTAATTCAATTTATCTCTTCTTATCAAACCCATATGACTGATGGGTTACTATTATGTTCATATCATCCTTGAGAGAAGACCGAACAATTTCCTTTTAGCTATTGATGTCCCTTATAGATAATTAACTTCGAAGACATGGTTTTAATCCACTAAAGAATCAATAAATTTTACTCCTCGGTTGGATTATAATTCAATAAGCATACGTTGAAATTCCTATAAAAGTTTCTTTATAGGTTTCTACATATTCTTAATAATTTTTCTTAAGATCAAGGAACTCCTTCTCCATATTTTTTTGAAGAATATGAGGGATGCACTTATTGAAAAATAAGTTCTTGAAGTTGTCCCATTCCATGGACTCAATTTCATCTCTTTTACTTTTATTCTTGAAAATATTATACCATGGATCGACATCACCTTATAAATGATAGAATACTAAGATAAACTTATCATGTTCATAACATTTTAGAACTAAAAATATCTTTTCAGTGGTACTGATCCATTGTTTAGCCACTAATGTATCAGAAGACCCACTAAATGAAGGTGGAATTAATCTCATGAAGTAATTAGTAGAATTTTGATCCCTCCTTTGGTCGTTTGGAATCCCTACACGATTCATAGCTCAAGAAAGTTATGTGAGAATGGTTAAAATATTTTTCATTCTATATCCCATAACAATGGTTGGTCAGGGGGATGATCATTGCATTTCCCATCACATTCATCATTAATAGTGGTCCTTCAAGTTCCACCCATTTAATAAAATCAAGAAGCATAGTTTGAGAATAATTAATCATAACATGAAAAAAATAATCAGGAAAAAAATTTCAATTTAGGACACTTTAGGTTTTATCCAATGTTATTCATGAACATCTCTAAAACACTAGGATAAGATTCTAACCTATACTTAGACATATCCTTAAGGTTCTTACTAAGGTTCTCTCATAATAGTTTCCAAAGTTTAACTATACATTTTCTCTGATACCAACAATAACATCCCATACTTTACATATAGATTTTACATAAACATTAAGGAATATTTATTGCATGACATAACAAAACCACAGAGTCCATTACTGAACTGAGTTCACTCCTCATTCCTTTCCTATATTACTGAAGCAAATTTACATGTTATTCTAGTCATGTCTATCTCATGTGATATAAATCTTTACCCAATGAATTGGATGGAGATATAGGTTCAATCATAAAAAAAATAAAATTAAATTAAAAGTTTGGATATAAACATAACACTTTGTCATCTTAGATGAAAAATAATTTTCATAAAACACTTGGGCTTAATTCCTGAGGAAAATATCCATTCTTCTTTAAAAACGTTTTCCTTCCTCGAAACGCCAAACAATTTTGGAAGAAATCATTTTATTTGAAAATAAAATTGTTATATTGTCGGGGAAGCTTAAAGGAAGTAATTAATTATTAAAGCATTAAAATATGTTCATACTGTACGAATAAAAAAAACATTCTTCTCACACTTTTTTTAGAAAGCCCAAAATTACATCGTACCCAAAACGACAAAAGATTCCATTCATACCATAGATTAAACATTTACCAGTTGGTAAAATTTAAATTTAAAAAATATAGATGGATATAATGAATATTTTGAAATACACTTTTAGGAAACATGAACATGGATTATAAATATAGTCCAGTAAATACTTACGAATAAACAATCTCAGATAAAAACAAGATTTAAAAAGTTATCCCTTACCTTAGGTACGATATGATCCGTATGTATCCAAACATCTAGTATAATAATTTAAATAATGTTTCTGATTTTTTCTAGAATAATAATCATTTTTTAGATAAAATTTATGATCATATTTTTATCTATTTGATAGTAACATTTCATTGTTACATGTTATTCATGTATTAACTAATTTATGTTCTTATGCATGTTTTTTCGGATAAGTTCTTATTCATATTTTTATTTTATAGTTATATCATTTAAAAAATGGTATTAGTATAATATATATCTTATTTAATCATTCAATTAATTTTTATAATCATGCTTTAATGAAAATTATGAAGAACAAATCACATCACACTATGGAGATGGTAAGCCATACGTATGCATGAGTGCCGATATCATTACCATAATTGTTGAATGGTGTTGAAGTGGATGGTGTATAGTATCTATGAGTAAAAATAATTTTATATAAATCATATATATATTTATTAACTCTATCATTATATCCATCCATTTAATGTGGTGTTGAAAAACATATTAAACCACGACCTGAAGACGGCACATCATACATACACATGCGTGGTGATTTCATTTCTCATAAGATGGGTAGAAGGTGGACTCTAGTTATTTCATATTTATAATAAAATATCATTATATGAGTCATACAGATGTTATTAATTTATAATGAAACAACTAATGAAGAGGAAGTGTAAGAAGAAATAAGTTAGAATGAATTGGTAAGTGATATTACCTCTTCTTCAATGTGAATTATCTAAAACTCATTTGAGAGAAATATAGTTGGTATTTGAAGATGAAAATGACATCTAAAATGAAAATAGGGAAGTTGATAAGGAAAACGTTCAGGTGATGGTCACGATTTTAGGCTAAAATGAGGTTAATAAGTGAGGGATGAGGTTCCATTTTATAATTGAGGTGAGTTGAACTTTTTGATACTCTATAAAGATTAATTTATAATAAAATCAAAACCCACCCAAAAACGTAAAAAATGTCCTAATTTTGATGATTATATGAGATAGGGTTGTAATATCATCAGTTAGTTAATTTTGGAGAAATTTTTTTTAATTTAAACCATATCATTTTAATTGACACTTATTTATTCCATATAATTTTAATTGTGGTAATAAAATTCTAAATATTTAATGGTTATAAATATTTACATAAATTGTGTTAATTTACCATAAATGGATGTTTAATGACATTAAATTTTTTATAAATATCACTTTGTATTTTTAAAATATTTTTTTCAATTTTAAATAATTTTATAAATTATAATTTTCATAAAATATAAATAGTGTCAATTTTGACACTATTCATTTATTTGACTTTAAAAAAATCAACAGAGAAGAGAAATTAGAAAAAAATATCCAATACACTATTAACATGTCATAATAACCTAGAAATTTCGTTGATCACATTAATGAGTTCATATAATATTTATTTTTATATTTTTAAAACCATTTATTTGATATCTCTATTAATAAAATAATTTTTACATCAATATTGTGTCATCATTAATGATAATTATTTAATATATAAAAATTATAAATAATTTCCTCTAATGTAGGTAATTATTTTATATTTACAGAGACTATCTATAGTCTATATTATCTCCTAGTTATCTATATATTAAAATTATTATAATTACATAAAATGAGATTGTGACATTTTGTCACATTCATTTGTTTTTTTTACATTCATTTGATATTCATTGGTAAGTGGACATAAATAATTCCATTTCGAAAAATAGATTATAAGGGTCTAAGTTAGTTATCTAATAGGATTTTTATTGGTGTGAAATTAATCTTATAATATTATTTTCACCCTTAATTACCCAATTTACCTTTAACCATGGTAGTAAATATAATTACCAATGTCACTATTCATAATGCACAAAAATAAAAGTAGAATAATAACATAATTTGGACATTATGATTCCAAATATGGAATCCATTTTTCAAAATTCTAATCACAGAAGTTGATATAATTAATTTAAAATTAATCTCTTTTTGAAAATAAAAAACAAGTTTTAAAAGATAAAACATTGCAAAAGATTGAGATGTTTTTATCTATGAATTTAATATAAAAATAATTATAATGACATAAATTATATTTAATGATAAAAATATATTCAATTTATAATTTAGAACCATTCAATACTATAGTTTAACCATATAAATTATATCGATGAAAAATGATATTTTTAATTTAAATTTAGTGTATTTTTATTATTCATCAAAACATGAATGTTGTTAGAAAAATATCAGAAATTTATCCAAACTAAATTTTTATGTCCTTCAAAATAACATGTTTATGTTTTCATATGAAAATTATTACTGTTTCAAAGTCATAATTTAAAATTGTTTCTCCATTAAAATGTGTAAAATTAATCTTTAAAAAATGGTTTTTATACATCAAATATGTGTTTTTCATACCCTATGACTAAAATATCCATTGGATGAATTTAAAAAATATTTTATTATGAATATAACACATATATACCTAATTAATTTCATCACCTAAATTAATTCACTCAAAAATAAAAATACCTAATTGATTTATATTTTTCATAAATTATTGATACCCAATGAATTCATAATTAATTTTTATAAGTTAGTTAAAATTATTCTTACTAACCTGAAAAGTAGGCTATAATTGTAATTTTATAATAAATGAATCCCAAGATTTTTTTAACTCACAATTGCATGAAAAGTATGCTACTGAAGAATAAAAATTATTCGAAGTAAATATTTCATAAATTATCCGGGTGTTACTATTATGTTGGTTGATTTTACTTATGATTTTAGTTTAGTATTTCAGTTTTACTTATTATTATTTTTTTTACTATTTTATTACTTTTATAAAGAGGGTATAATCTCTTTATGATCAATATTAAACCGAATATTCTATTCGAAAGCCTCTAGAAAATAGGGAGGTATGCCTGAGGTCATGTGACCAACAGGCTCGAGGAAACTGTGTGTGGCACCAGGGTCGAGACATGGAATTTAGAAAGGTTTATAACCCTCTATAAAATTATAGATTAACAATGGTTATATAAAATCCATGTGTAACCATCATATATTATTTTTTTGTTTTTTGTGGATATGACTTATTATTTATATAATTATATATAATTGTAATTACTCTATAGGAATAACATAGTGGTTGGGTCTTTGTGAGTTCTCAAGTAGGTCTCAGGATTGAGTCTACCCAAGTACATTATTTTCCCTCATATATTTCCTTAGAAAATATTAATTTACCATCCCAAACTATTTGTAAATATATATATAAATATATAAATATTGTAATCAATAATTACTAATTAAGAATACAATAACATTTTATTAATATTAATTATTAAATTAGATATTATAAAATAGAACTATTAATACTAAAATTCTATTTTTTATTTTCTATTATTTTTTATTAATATCTATAAATAGGCACAAATTTTTTTTTTTGTTATTAATAATTAAATATCACATGTAGTGATGTTTAAAAAATAAGCTTTGAAAGGATTGTTAAATAAAGAATTTTTATTTAAAAAACCATAGAATATTTAATAAAAAAATTAATATTTTCTAAACATTTATACCAATGTTAAAAGAACGTTATGAATTGGGGGTGATTTACAGAAACTATTTCTAAAAATATATAGTATAAAATTTAACAAACAATTCTAAAACAACTACTAAGAAGCCAATGCAAGATAATAGTTTTCTTATAGTGGGTGGTTAATGAACAAGAAAATATATAAAAAAACCTTAACCAAACATGATAAATAACATTGATGTGGTGTATTCAGACTTTTTTCTCTAGAAAGCGAATAATAGTTTCATTATTGGACAATTTTTTTGACTATTTAACTTTTTTAGTAGATTATTTTAGGATAAATATGGTTATGGAGGACACATATACCTTTCATTTGAGTCATTATCTTTATTTTCTCATCCCATGTTGGAAATCTAACTAATTAGTGAATAGAAATAAATTGTTTTTGACTTTAAGACCTTCATTTATACCATTATAATTAAAATATTATTTTCTTTTTATATTTAATATTGTAAACAAGATAATCTCAATCCATGATTAACATGGAATACCATTAATTTTTTAATGGTTGGATGTATTATATTCTTCATTTTTAATCCTTATTACTAGATGATTTTCATTCTTCCCAATATAAGAATGATATTTATGGTCTGATTGTGTAATGATTATTCAAGTGAAGTATTTCATATTTCTAGAATTTACTAATATTTTTTACATTACATGTAGTTTTTATATTGGCATTCCACTCATATAATTTAGAGTTCAATTTGATAAATCATATTGGTGAACCATATTTTCTTAATTGATATATTTTAGAAATGTGGGAGTCTTTTATTAGTATATTGGTTGTGTCATGGGTTCATTTTATTTCTTAAACTTTAAGATAAATATAGTAAATTGGTTCCTTAGGGAAGTATTTTTTTTCATTTATTATGTGATGTGTTTTAAATGATCATTTAATTTCTAATTTAGTGAAAGAAACATAATTGAATTATTGGTCTATCATTTTCATATCAATAATTAAAATATATTTCAAAATAATTTTCTCATCTTGGTCAATGTTTTTATAGATTCTGAAGAAAGATAACAATAATGAATGTGGGAACTATATTTTAAAATTTATAAATGATATCATATACCATAAAAATACTAGAATCCCGAAACAAATAATTTTTGTAGGTAATTATAATTTCATTGAAAATATTTCTTCATCATCTGTTAGTCTATATTTTCTTAGTACAACCAAAATATTTAGGAATCTATATACTCAAATGAAGAATTAAATTTGTTAAGAGATGAGTGGGTAGAGTACACGGTGTACTAATGATTTTTGTGAACAAATTTTTGTGATTAATTATTAAGTTTTTGATTTAGTATGGTCTATGACTTTAGAGATATAACTGGGATGTGAAACACTTGTATCGTAATACTTAAATATTATTTTTTCTTATTTCTCAAGAAGAAATATAATCAAGGGTTAGGCTATATAGATTCTCACATAGCTGTTAACTTTTTAAAATATGTTCATGCTTGCAAGGGATTGATATTTGGGGATATAACTGAGATAATGGTGATAAATAAGTGGGAAAATAATGTAAATATACACAATTAAAGGGTGGCCTCCTACTAATTATTTAGTTAAAATTTCCATCATTTTATCTACTATTATTAAATTAATTTCCATATATATTTTTTTCTAATACTTATAAATTTATTTTCATTGATATTTTAGGAATTCATACGTTTCATTAAAATATCTACAACAATCCATAAAATTGGGAACATTTCCCTTTCACATGGAAGAGGAAACTACATGATACCAAAACATGAAGTGTATTATAAGGATTCATCAACCAATGAGTTCTATAATAGTTGAAGGAACATAATGAATTCCTAAAAAATATTTCATGTACATTTTCTTGAATGGTGTATGAACCGTCCACATGTCAATTAAATACACATTATTCTTATAAATAGAGTGTTTAGTATGAATCAATGATTAGTTTTTTCATTTATAATTTAAATTTTAATTCAAAATACACATCACATACTCAAAAATATTGAAATTAATTTATACTATTTTAATAAATTAGTAAAATGATCCATTTGTAATTTGTGACATACATGAATCAACCACACCTCAATATAATACATGATTCATCTAGTAGAACTAAAAGTTACTTATTTCAGTTTAAAATAGTTTTTTTTTCAAATAGAAAGCCAAATACAAAAAATAGTTCAAACAAATTCTTAATTTTTTTAATAATTCATAAAAATGATACATATGCCATTTTTTATGTGAAATAATCAACCAATCCTCAATCTGATACATGGTGTATCTAGTCAGGCTCTAAGTGTGTGTTTTCAATCTAAAATATTCAATTTAATTATAAATATATTCCAATGAATCATAAATGAGAAATCATAGTCATATTGTTTTTACACTTTAAAATAATGACCCATAACACATTTTTGATGTGAATGAATCATCCACACCTAATTATGATACACGGTGTTCCTAAAATGATTCTATGTTTGTGTTTATAGTTTAAAATTTAAATTTTAGTTCAAAACATACATGACATGATGAAAACCAAAAAACAAAAACAATCATTTTTTTTAATTCTTTAGGAAAATGATCCATATTCCATTTGGGATGTAATTTATTCTACGAAACATCAATTTGAAACAAAATTTGGATGATATGAGTTGATGCATGTGTCTTAAATATAATAGTGTCATTGAAGTTTAAGACACGCATCACATAAAGAAAACAATGAAAATAATATTTGATTATTTAAAAAATATTGGAAAATGATCCATAATAAATTTTGAGCTTACAATAATTGAGCACATGTCAATCCAATAGACGATGTATCCAATATGACTCAAAATATAAGAGCCCAAAACCGAAATTCCTAAATCTAATGCTGAAATGATACCCATTAAATTTTTGAATATGATAATGATAATTGTGACCCAATTATTTCAATCCAACCGTAAAATATAAAAAGGAAAAAGACTTATCAATAACATCATCAAGAACCTTTTAGGTATATATTTTGAGTTAATTAGGAAAAACTCCAATATAAATAATTCCCATGAATTTAAATGATCAACTCTCCCATTTATCATGCTTTAATTATTACATATTAAGTCATCATCATGTTCCATATAAAATCAATTCTATACATAATTTAGTCAACCAAATTTTTTATGTCATGGGAAAAATGAAATATATGAAGGGATTAATCAAAGTCTTAGTAATAGAAAACCTAAGCAATAGAAAATAATGTCATCAGTGAGAATAAGAAGAGCATAGGAGTACGATGATGTAATAAATTTTAATTATTATTACATTAGAATATTCTTACCTATCAATACCAGGATCATAAAATATGATAAAAAGACATAAAATGCTAATAATGGAAATATTTATAATAATTAATAATCATGAGCCATGTGATATCAATATTGATCTAATGAAACATCATAATCCCATAGTATGTGTACATAAAACATGTTGGTATCTTGGGAAATCATCTCATAAAACCCTTAGTAATTAGATTAACCATATAAAAAACTTCCAATATAATTATTTAGATAACATAATCATTACAGAATTCATTGAAGCACTATCTAGGAATACTAATAATAAAAGAAATAATGGGCTCACCGAATGCTATATGGTATTCCCCATCATATAATATATAATAATCTCACCCAACACTATATGAGATACCCTATCGTATATTCTACAATAGGATCACACTATTCTAGCTGGTCCACCCCATCATATATAATGTCCATGAACCATGACATGAATAAGGTATATAATGATTTCTTGTAATCATAAACCTCTTTAAAACAATCATTAAAATTTTATAACCTAATTAAAAAATGAAAAATAAATTTCATTCATGTCAGTCTCTTTGAAACTTTATTACCCCATGGAAAAGAAATGGGTTCCAAAAAAATCTCTATAAAAAATACCAATCCATTTAGAGAATTAATTACAATAGTATAATGAAAAAATATCCCCAATAGTTCATAATTAACAACAATGGTGGTTGATTTTTATGAATGTAAATACCATTAAAAGTACATTAAAAGTATTTTTGAGGAAAATATCGTTTTTATTTTGTTAGTCTATCTTTAAAATATAAAACAATTTGAAAATCCTTTACTTTGGAAAACAATTTTGTAACAAATAGTTTATTTAATATAAAGAAAAAAAAATTATTTAAAAATTACCTTATAAATTTGAAAATTAAGCTTCAATGAAATACGGGTCATGATAGTGGGTAAATCTATATATGACATTCAAGATAAAATAGAATTCCTTTTTAATTGCAAAAAGTATAGAAAAATACTTTGATCCTAAAGAACAAGAAGATTCCATTGAAAACGTTTTAAAGGAAAAAATGTGTAAAAATATCTTTTATAAATCATTTTTAAAATAATAGAAAGATATTGGAGATTTTTTAGTAAACATGTTTTTGTAATAATACAAATTTCCGACTGAAGACAGTAACAAAGTATGATTTTGAAACAAAATTCACAATTTCACTATGTACCAAAAAGTGTTAAAATTGTAATTTAACATTAAAATATCCTGAAAAACCATATGATTAAATAATTCATGAGAACTATATGATTTCATCATCGAAGACATAATCATTAAGAATATCAATAAATGATGAGATTGTAACAAAATACATTTACTATTATTATCTCCTTGAATCATATTACCCATTAAAGGATAACATTAAATGAGGCTTATAACATCATGAATGTATGGATCATAATTATTTTATATATAAATTGGATTTATATGAACCTCATAAAATAATTTATCTGTTTTATATAACAGATGTCTCATAGAAGGATAATTTTTACAAAAAATCCCTCACCACATTGGTAAATTTGAAACCATAATCCCCATGAAAGAGAGTTTATACAATTAATATATAAATACCCTTAAATTTATTTACAATGAATGTAAAATACAATCATGGGAATTAAATAAACCACACAACAAAAATAAGTGGTGATTATGACATATATACCAAAGAAATAATATTGGGACAAGAGAAACCTTACATGGAGTCTTAATTGTCACGTGTTTCTTTATCTTCCAGAATAATTAACAAAGGTTAATTTTTTAAAATATTGGAAATAAATTTAAATTTTATTATCACTTTTATTTCAAATATTAAAATTTAATATTAAATTTCATGATTTATAATGTTTATGTAGGATGTTATGACCTTATTCAGTTTATGTGTCAAAAATGACTTAGGTGGATTTACTACTTTAAAAGATATCACTATTTAAGAATATCCATCATAATAATCATGATGTAATTATCAAATTTATATATAAATTATTATTTTAATATATATCAATAAATATAGTTATGTAAAATGAACTAATGTTATGATCCTTGAGACAGTATGCCATACATACGCAGGTGTAACATTTAAAATTTTGAATGATCATTATGGAGAGAAGTTATGTAACATTTATTTTTATAGATTATTCATAATATCATAAATACTAAATTATTTAGCTTTATATACTTATATATATCATTCTTGTTATTTGGAGATTAAAAAAGGAAGCAAATCCCTTCGAGGAGGTGGTAGTCCACACATCCACGAATGATGTTGTCATTTTTGCATTAAGTGAAAAGTTAAAAGGAAAATGATATATTATAATTATATAATGATAAATATTTAATTTATATCATATATATGTAATTTATATAATATACAATTATTATTATTACACTTATTACCTTCTTTTTAAAGTGTTAGTGAAAATGAAATCAGATCGCTTCATGAGGCGGTAGTCCGCCGTACACATGAGTGACATTATAATATTACCTACAATGTGGAATGGAATTGGGTATATTTGATATAATTACTCCAGATATATAATTATTTAATGAATATTATACATAATAGTTTAACCCATTTTAAAAACAAATCATGATAGGTGGTAATGAAATATGAATGACATTGTTTCGTGAGGTGGTGGTCCGCCATACACATAAATGATTATTTCATAATCCATTTGATGGAAGTGTGTATTTATGTAGATCATACCTTTAATATAAAAAACATCATTATAATTAAGATATTGTGGATATAATATCATTATGGTATAAGAATAATATAAGGGGGTGGATAAATAAATAAAATTAAGAATCTTGTTGAAGAACAATACCCCTTTCGAGTATCCTACTTAGGTTTTTGAAAAAAGATTTAAAATGGTAAATTTATATATAAAATAATTCTTTTAGGATAATTAAAGTGTGGTTTTGAAGTTATTTCGGTTGTTTTTATATAATAATTGTTTTTAGAGGTGTGAAAAAGTGAGGGGGTTGAGTTCCCTTTTATAGTTGAGGATGAGTGAAAATCTTGTAAATATTCAAAATTATTCAATATTGGTAGGACAATATTTCACCAAGTGGAAGTAGTATTGATAATAAATTGGTTTTATGAACGATATTTCGATCGAAACTACCACCAAACTATTAATACCATATTTTATACATTTTTTAACTCCTAATTTATATTACTTTTTTGATTCAGTTTTTCATTATGGTAACTAGTTTTCAAACCTATGTAAAATACCTATTAAAAATAAATTAAATTTGGAATTTTTATATATTTTGTACCTACTTATTATAATTATTAAATCCATTTTATTATATAAATTTCCCATGACTCTGGAAAATTAATTTGAACACAAGAACATTTAATGTAAAATAACACTAAATTAACATTAAGTGTCCTAACAGAGTTCTTACTATTTAAGAGGTCAATATATTAATTATAAAAGAAAAATTTGTCCATTAATGGGACATAGTTTAGATTTATTATCATATAAAAAAACTGTTTCATATTATTAGATTTCTAATTATTTTAAATAATTAAATAAAATATAATTTATCTTAAAATAACATTAATGTCAATTTCGACATTTTTTTTCTAAATTGAAATTACAAAATATCAAGAAAAATATGTAACTAGAATTTATTATTCTAATAGTTATTCAATATTATATATTTATATACTAAATAAATTTAATTCAATAATTTATTCAATTTACTCAAGTTTTAAAATATATCTTATAATTTATTTTAGTTAGTTATTAACAAATTAATTGATGTGTTAGTAGTTTTTAAATATTTAATATATATAATTAATCTCTAAAAAACATAACATAAATAATCAAGATAGAAAAAACTCATTTTTATTTCTATGTAATATTTATAAATGAACCATTATTGTTTTTTCCCTATCCCAAAGAATTAAAGAATTTACAAGGAAAAAAGTTTCATTTTTTGTCGTTTTCACTACTTAACTTATTATATAGGAATGTTTCATTTAAAATTGTCCCATAAAACTCATAAAAATATATGATATGGTGATAAGGGTCAAATTATGGAAATATATTGGTTTTTGGACATGCTTCTTGGTAATTTTTCCCTTAGGTTTAATGTTTAATCCCTTGGTAAATTAATTTTTACCTTAATAAGTGTGATTAATTTTACATTTTTAACTAATAATTATGGTCGAAAAATTATTTTTCACTTATTAGAAATTATAAATTATTATAATTCAAAATATTTAATTCATTTTACCAAATTTATATCACATAAGTGGAAGATTTTAATTCAATATTAATCATGTAAATGTGTTAAGATAATGGGTCATTAAAGGGAAAATATTAAAAATTATACATTGTTTTTATTTAAAAAAATGAGAAATATTATAGTGAAATAAATTGAATTAATTTATATAAAATAGATAATATATTATGTTAAAACTAGTTAAAAATATAATTTACCATTATAAATAATGTAAATTAAAAGACAGTTTGAAATTATTGTTCATTTTATTTCACTATTCATCAATAATTGAAAATCCAATGAAAAATAAAAAAAATCACCATAAGAAAATTTTGGCATTACTATTTCTAAAATGAAGTTAATTTTATCAAATAAATTTTTTAATAGTTCAAAAAATTAATTACCTTATTTTTTACCATGAAAAGAGTTTTTTTGAAGAAAACATAGTTTTGAAGAATAAAAGCACTTTAAGAAGATTGATTGATTTTTTTAAAAACCACTTGTAAATAGTTTATATTGATTAATATATATATATATATATATATATATCATAATTTATTTAATACTATTCATACCCACCAATTTAACGACTAGGTTATAATGACAATATATTTCTTGTGTTGTTTATGTTCACTATTGTGTGTTGATTATGCTACTGAATGTAAAAATATCAAGGTTTCTTGTAACATTAGTTAAGTTATATCTTCATTTCCATTGTGCTATCAATATTGTTAATTATTTTTACGAACTTTTGTTTCAAATCCCTTGTGATTTGTTAAATTTTTTCCTTATAACTTTAATTTCATCTCATTAATTAAAGGATGGAAATTTGAAGAAACTTTTGTTGTAAAGCCACATAATAAAAATGTTTAAAAAATATCTTCTTAATATGAGATAAATGGAAATAAAAAAGGTCATATGGAGAAAAAAATCTCTATTCTTCCAAAATTGGATAACATAGGTGTGAATAATGGAAAAGCGTAAAAATATTATAGAGGGTGAGTGAGGTCATTGATCAGAAGCAAGTGAATGATCAATCGAATGTTAAGTGACTGAAAACAATAAATATGTGATGATATAATAGACCATATTATACTTAAAATATGATGGTAATAGGATAAAATTTTCATTTAAATATCCATTTAAGATAGTTAATGAAGTATTTTATCATATATACTGAGATAATATGGAAATACTCATTCTTGATGAGAATAATTTCATATTTTAACGAATTTCCACCAAAATCTCATATTTCTATCAAAATTATGAGTATTCAATGTTCTTTATTTGTGCTGGAATCACAAGAATAAAATTTTAGAGATGAGATAATAATAAAACTGATAACAAGATATAGTTTATATCATTAAAAATTAACCAAAATAATATTGTTCAGAAAATGGTATGTTAATTCTCTAAAAAATAAACATTCATTTGAAACTGTATTCATTAGAATTAAAAAATGATACCCAAAGTTCAAATAAAATAATTCCATAAATAAATATCCAATAATTTCTTCAATCATTTACAGACTAATGTCGATAACTAAGTGTTTATAAGATTTGATTATATATTCTTCCAAGTTAAATCAACCACTATTGTTCAAATAAAATACCATATTCCTTTTAAATAAACATAATTATTACCTATAAAGACTTCTAAATAACTAATAAATCATATAGCGTAATGTTAGGATCTATACCCTTTTCCCCCTTTAGTTGTAGGTTCAATCCATGTTCTGTTATTAGACATAACGGTTTGTCACCTAGAATTTGGGGTATCCTTTTTTTCATTAAAAATTAAACAAATATTCCACCCAAAATAACATTTCAGGTTAATCCTATGTGTTACAAATACCCTAGCCTAATAAAATTTCTCCCAAAACATCATTAAT
Source organism: Viscum album (assembly GCA_963277665.1). Taxonomy (NCBI): domain Eukaryota; kingdom Viridiplantae; phylum Streptophyta; class Magnoliopsida; order Santalales; family Viscaceae; genus Viscum; species Viscum album. The sequence continues at coordinate 1,418,002,856 of OY728160.1, forward strand.
AACATCAAAAGTTTAGTACTTATAACCCTCAATTGGGGAATCATAGAAATTGGACTTATGGTCTAACATAATTTTATAGACATAATATGGTATCCAAAACTCATTAGATAACCTCACATTAATACATGATAATATCCAAATTTTTCCAAACCGAATGCCAATAACAACTATTATAGCCCCAAACCCACACTACTAGAGATGGAGCTGAAATCATGAATATAACATCTCTGACATTGATGATGATAATTTTTAGCCAATTTTTTCTACAAAAATATTTCATCATCTAAAGGATTTTTTTACAAATTACATCCTCGAGGACTTATAAGGTTTATGTACTATTTAATTAGGAAAAACTTATTTATAAAAAATAAATATGAGTATAAATGAGAATTTTTTCCATTTAACACTACTTTCTTTATTTCACATTGACTCGTCATCAAACTCTATTTGAATTCATTTCTATATATATTTATGTAAACATCATTCATTATAACATGTGAAAAATGAAACATAAAAATTACGAGATCAAATTATCAATAAGGGAATACATACATGTTTATAAATAAATTTCATCAGTGAGAATAAGAAGAGCATATGAGTTTTATGAAATAATAAAAATTCATGAGTATAACATGATAATATCTATAAACGTCAATAAATAGATAATAAAAAATTTTAACATGGAATGAGGCATTAAAAAAGTAAATAGTAATAAGAATGAATAATCCTAATCCATGAGATATCAATATTTATCAAATAAAACATCAAAAAAATCATAGACAGAATATAAAACATGCGTTGGTATCATGGTACATCATCTCATCAAACAATTATAGAACCCATAAAAATTGATATAAAAATATGACCAACATCCAAAATAATTGTCCAGAGAACATAATCATTTCCCAATGAATTTCTGTGATATTTGGTTACACCCATCATGTATTCTATATCAGGATTACCAAACACTATCTAGGATAACCCATCATATAATATATAACAGTCTTAACCAATACTATCTATTCCACCCAATTATATAAGGTATAAAAAGCTCACATGGTGATGTCTGATCCTCCCCATAGTATATAATTTCCATGAAACACAACATGAATAAGGTATATATAGATTTTATTTAATCATAAAACTCATAAAAATGGATACTACTTTTTTATAACCTGATTAACCCATAGAAAATGAATGAGAATCATGTCAATCCTTTTGAAACATGATTTATCCTTGGAAATGAAATAGGATCTATATCAATCTCATTTAAACAATATTAATCCATCTAGGGAAATAATAAGGCTTATATCATTAAAAAATATCCCAAATTCATCATAAGTAAAAAAAATGTTTTCTTTAACATTGTTGGATGTAAATACCATTAAAATATAACTGAAATCATTCTTGGATAAAGTATCCTTTAAATTTTGAAAATCAATTTTTAAAATGTAAAACATTTTAATAATACATTTTCTTGGAAATACATTTTTAAAAAAATGAATTTAAATAATATTAATAAACAATTACCTGTTAAAAATACGTCTTAATATTTCAATGGATGAAATTAAAAATGATGGTCATGATGGGGGTAAATCTGTACATGTCTTATACGTTAAAAGAATATTACTTTTTCACTGTAATGTTTTTTAAAAAGTTCCATGATTGGGAAATGTAAAGAAGATTCCCTAGAATTTTTTGAATTAATTTATAAATAGGGTAAAATTTTGAATAATAAATCATTTTGAAATAGTTGAAAACATTTTTTAATTTTTTTAGAAAACATAGTTTTAGGGTAAAACTACTTTCTGACCGATGGGAGAAACGAAGTCAGATTTTATTAAAAACTCTTTCACAACTATTATAAGACAAAAAAAGATTGGAAATAGGTAATATTAAATTAAAACATCAGTATTAAAGATAAAATAAATTAATTCCTTATTGTTATAATATTTTATCATAGAATACTTAATCATAAACAATTCTAATAAATGATTATATTGTAACGAAAATCCCTTACCTCTTATCCAACTTTGAATCATAATCCACATAAAAGAATGAAATTAAAAGAAACATTGAATATCGTGAATATAATTATATTAATTATATAACATTTCATACGGGTAGTATATGAACCATTTAAAAAAATATGTGTATAACATTAAAAACGTCTCAAAAAAAAGAAAAATGTGACAAAAACCCTTTACCGCTTAGGTAATTTGGAGCCTGTAAACCCCATGAAAGAGATATCATAAAATGATTAAATAAATCTCTCAAAATTTATGTATAATTGTAATACAATACATTTATGAGTAGTATATATAGTACACAACAAAAATAATTGTTGAATATGGAATATGATTCATATAAATAAAACAGAGACACGAAAAACTTTTCCATGATTTCCACTTTTCATGTGTGTCTTTATATTGATGAAAATAATCAAATGTTAATTATTTATGTGATTGAGAATTTTTTTAATGTTTAATGTTTATTTTTATTTACTTTATTAACATGTTATTTGCAATTACTTAGTCGATTAATTTTACGTTGGATGTTTTGACCAAATTAAGCTTGTTTGTCAAAAAGGTATAACGTGTGTTTACTATAGAAAAAGAGGTAATTATTTAAAAATATACAGAATAATAATCATGAAATAACTATAATTTTTACCTGAATTAAAATTTTAAAACTATTCTTGAAATATGGAAATGATAAATGAACTAACATTACGAGAATATAGATGGCATGCCATACATATGCATGAGTAACATTTCCATTTAATAATGATCATTATGGAAAGAAGGTAAAAATAATTTATCTTCATATAGTTATCATAAAATAATAAATAAAATATCATATAATTATATTTACTTATATACATCATTCTACTATTTTTAAAATGAAAATAGAAATCACATATCTTTGAGGAGGCAGTAATCCCCAAGTCCAAGAACAACGTTATCATTTTTACAGTGAGTGAAAAGTTAAAAGGAAAATTATAAATTATACTATAATATTTATAAATATGTCATTAATATCATTAATATTTCATTTATATCATGTATATATATATATATTATATTTAGGATTAATACCTTCATTATAACGCATTAGTGAAAAACAAATCTCGTCATTTCACGAGGCGGTAATACACAATAAAAAAAATTGACATTATCGCATCCACTACTATATGAAATGTAATATGGTATATATAATATAATTATTATAATAGTGTAACAATTTTATAAATTTCATAAACAAACTTTTTATAGAATATCACCCCCAAATTCAAGAGGTGGTAATGAGAAAATGTATGACATTGTTTCACGAGGAGGTAGTCCACCGTATACACGAATGATTATTTGATAACCAATTTTATTGGAGTTTGTGTATTTTTAGGAAATAAACATAAAATAAAATCATATAATTCCATGAAATATACTGAGGATATTATACAATCATGTTAAAAGAATAATTTATGTGGGTGGAAGAAGAAATAAAATTAAGATGCTCATTTAAGAACATTACATCTTCTTTGGGTGTCCCCCTTAGTTTTGCAATTTAGAATAAAAACTATTGTTTTATTCTATAAATATGAATATAATATTTTAGGAGGGATGTGGGGAAGTGATTTGACTATGGGTTTGTCAAGAAATATGGCTTAAAAGATGTAAAGAAGTGAGGGGAGTGAGTGCCCTTTTATAGTTGAGGAGGAGTGTAATTCTTGCAAACACACAAAATTATTCTCCATTTAGAAGTAAATATTACATAAAGTGGATAAGATTTTGATAAATTATGTGTTGTGTAGATGATAATTTTTATCAAATGTTCTGAAAAAAAGCAATATTCATGTTTTATACATTTGTATCCATAACTCCAATGTTTCATTTTTTTTATTTTTTGGTTTTTCATTATAATAACACGTTTTATAACCTAATTACTTGTTCCATTAAGAATAAATTAAAAAAATAATTATTAAATAAAAATAACCAAGTAATTCATGGTATTTATTCTAATTTATCAAACAAAAATCCTATATGTGTTGAAAATTAATTTTTAAACAGGATCACAGAACAGAAAAACACTTCTTTAACCTTAACTTTGTAAAAAGTGTTTTTACTATTTTGGGTAAATATATCCAATATAGAAGAATAATTGTTCCATAAGTTGGTCATAGTTATTATTTATTGACATTTACAAATCACATTATAAAATAATGGAAATTTAGTAATTTTAAATCATTTAATAAAATTTAATTTATCATAAAACAAAGGTAGGATAAATTTATATATACTTTTTGATGTCATTTACTAAAGGATTTCCATTAATTTATTAAATAATGCCTATATTATATGATTTATTTTTCACCAATGATGATTCATTGGATTCAAAGGATGAAATGCAGAAACAGTGAAAAATTCACCTATTACACATCCTGAATTATCATTAAACATTGTGTAATTGGATTTCAGAACATGAAACAAGTAATAATCCATGTCGTGAACTAAGTGGTGAAGTCAACATAGAAATCAACTAGTACATGTTGTGAATGCTCTATCCATAATGATACCTCAGTCAAATAAGGTCCATGAGAAATCCACTTCGGAGGAATGGTCTGAAGGTCATTACATGCCGTGAGTTCTCTATACATGATATGTAAGCGGTCAAACTTCATAAATCAGGACATATACATGTGTGGAACATAAGAGATCCAAAAACCATAGAGATCTATGTGGATCAACATTACATGACATGTACCTCTAGTACATGTCGGGACCTAATTCTCCTATATATACAATACCTCAGCAACACATTTTAGAATATTCCAAGATGGTATTTCTCTCTATTTTTCGTTACCTTTTATTTTACTTCACCCTTCTCTTCTTTAAAATCTAATTTATTCATTCATTTATATTTTATTTCAATTCAAGAGCCATAGATATTGTTTTCATCAATGCTTTAAAATTCCAACTTCCTCGATTCTCATCATTTATCACAATTTATAATGACACTTGTTACTTCCATTTCCACTTATAACCTCATGTGATCAATTTTTTAATGTTGTGATTTATCTTTTGCAAACCAGATTATATGCTCATTCCCATTACAAATATGAACCGTTGCATGATTTTGAATCAATTAAAATCAAATAGAATGTATAGTGTGATTTTTTTATTTATTTAATAACATCTACACACACCATGAGTAGATAAACCATTTAGGGGTAGGGATAGAGAGTAGATGTATCTAAACACTTAGTCGATCATTAAATATAATTTCAAAAACCCTAATGGACTAGTAATTAGGATAAATAACAGAATTATATCTAATTCATGTAGATATACCTAATTATGGGATTCTAAAATGGAAGACCCTATTCTAATTAAATTAAACTAGGATACAACCACTAGACTAGGATGCTTTGTCCCATTGATGGTAAAAATAATGCACTTAGGTTATTACTATCTTCTGACCATGGAATTTTCACTTCCTAGGTAGAACTAGATATCATGACCAAATTCTACTAGAAACTACCATTTTATTTGTAGCCTATGCCTTATATACCTGCCAATATTAGAATTAAGATCACACCTACTCGAGATAATCAAAATTTATCACAAACCCTCTTTATTTATTTGATGTCCCTTACATCCATAGATTGAGTAATCACCCAAACACCAAAGAAATTCTAAAGGACTCCTACCAAAAGTGTAACACCCCAAGATTTCATAGTGTGTTATTTCTTCAAAATAATTCAATAACTTGCACTACACGCAACACCGAGTTCAATCACACCATGACTTAACAAAAAAAAAGTCATTCAAAAGAGGTTATGAATAGTATTATCTAAATTTTAAACTTTATAAATCCTTATAATTTTAGAATCCATATTATGAGTTTCTTAGATATAATGCAAGAACAAATTCTTTTTCAGTATTGCACTTTTATCAACTTTTAATAGTGAACCCTTTTTAAATAAAATATTTTAAGCTTTTTGACTAAATGGGCACATCAAAAAATTTAAAATGAAACATTTCAAGCTTCCACGGTACGCTTTCCTTTGAATAATATAATAGCGCGTGTTGTACGCAACACCGAGTTCTAACAACCAATCAAACTAGCCGTTATGAATAGTAATACCTACTTTTTGAAATTATATATATTTTATATTTCAAAATGGACATCATTTTTGGATTCGGAATATCGAATTTAGCCTAAGGTGAAATTTTGGTACATTTCGGATAACTTTCATATTTTGATGAATAGTGAAAATTACTAAATTTTAATTAAAAACAACTTTTTTAATCAAAATAATTAATAGTGATAAATTATAAATTTGAGTGGTTTTAAAGTATATTTAGAATATATTTTTACCATTTAATATAATTTTGGTCATTGGACATAATTTTACAATTAAACCGAACATAAACAAATGTCAATCTTTTGATAGTTATTATCTCTTAAAAACACGCTTTTTGTTTTGACAGCGGGAATTAATTTTAAATTAATTTCTGCCACTTCTGTGTTTTGAATTTAGAAAAATGGATTCCATATTTGGAATCAGGATGTTCAAATTGTGTAAATAGGTAACTTTTATTTTTAGACATTTTGAATAATTACTGCGGTAAATATTTTATTTACCATGGTCAAGGGTAAATCCGGTAAATAAGGGTTAAAAAATAATATTATAATAATACTAAATTACCCTAAAACGTGTCTTAACCCTATTGGTTGATAAATGGTCGACCATGGGCATCTTTGGGTCTATTTTGAGACCCCATGGATCCACTTGTAAGCGATAATGACACTTTATTTTAATTAAGTCAAAATGAATACAAAAATGACACAAGCATATATCTTTTAGAAAAACAATTGTTACATAGGGTTATATATGTTTGATTTTAGATTATAAATATTCATTAGAAAGATAAAACGATTTCCTACATAATGGTATTTTATTTATAATTTTTAGACATTAAATAATTTATTTTATTTATGACACAATGATGATGCAGTAATTACTATAATAGTGAAAAATTAAAATAATTGATATTATAAATACCCAAATAAATATAATATGAAACTTTTAATGAATTAAACTAATTTTCTAGGATAATATGATATATTTGGAATGATTTAATTGACTTTGTTCGAAGTAATCAATCTGTTATGAGTTTCACAAAAATCAACTATTGAATAGTGTCAGAATTGACATAAAAGAGTTCTTAAAACAAATATTATATTATTAATTGATATTGAATTCATAAAAATCTAAAGTTCGGCAAAGAGACTTATATCATGATAGGTTCATCATTAATGGACCACTTGGAGGTCGCTTGGATGTATATAGTAAGTTTATTAACCATATTATATAAAAATACAAAGAGTCATTGTAAAAGTGAAACTAATTAACTTAGAGTTAATACTTAAAGATAAGGTTAATATAAGTACCCAAACCTGTCTAAATTCTATTGGTTGAGTGGTTTTCGACCTATCCCCACCTTAACCTTTGAATAGTCAACTTTTGAGCCATTAGAAACCGAATATGAATTTATTATAAATTAATATTTCTAGCTTTTCCAAAGGTTCCCCTCACCCCTCTTATAAAAAGGCACTCCTCCTTCTCATTTCTTCACACCTCTAAAGCCTTTTGGTTCAGCAAAACTCTGCCCAAATACTCTCCCAACATCCCTAAATACAACCTATAGGCCTTAGTTTGATCAGAAAGCCAACCTAAGGAGCCCTTTTGATCAAATCAAAAGGAAGAACCCGAAGAAGAGGTAATGATTTCACCACCCTTTTCTAAGTTCATTTCTTCTTCCTTTGTTCTTACCATTCTAAAATAATAACTCCAGTATCTCACATATACTGTGATGTTATTATAAATATGGTACAACTATATTCAGTATTCTATCCACCCTTTGAATAACATGTCACCATACGTGCGTACGTACGGCTTACCGTCTCCACGTCGTGGTGTAATCGTTATTCAATATAATATTATTTGGATGGGTATAATAATGATGTGCAACTCATGTAAAAATATATATAACATGTTAATGATTCTGTATATATGATATACCATCCATTTATATAATATTTTAATATCAAAAGAATGATATTGTCGCTCGTGCGTACGTACGGACTACCGTCTCCACGAACGCGATGAGATTCATTCTCCATCGTATCCATTCAAGTATAATTATCATTTGATGATTTAAAAATGATGTTTAAGGAATTGATATCATTCTGGATTTGAATAATATACAACCTATCCTTTACAAACATGTCTTATGTAACAAAACATATAAACGAAAACGAGTAAGATAACACCCGAAACAACGATAATACTAAGATATTATTAACAAAGCAATGTTAAAAGATCATATGAATGCATATGATTCTTGTATAATTTGATAACAATTATTTCACCATTATACAGAGGTTAACCTACCCCAACAATGGAAAAGTACAAGGTAAGGGTTATTTCACAATCTCTTCATTATCCGAGGTTGTTTATACGTAATAATCTACTGGGATCTCTTTATCATCCACATCCATGTTTCTTCAAAATGTATTTCAAAACATATTTATTATTTACAAGAATATGATTTAAAGTCATTTATACCCTTGTTTGACTTTTTATAAGAGGTTTATAATGGAATCTTTCCGTCGTTTTCAAAACAAGGTCCTTTTTAACCTTTTCGACAGAATTAAGGTAAGAATGTTTTTTTAACTTATACGGCGGGTGCGGCTATTTACCGCCGTTATAAAATCTTCAAAGCTTCCCTTACAATCTTACAAGGATATTTTCAAAGTAAATGTTTTATTTTATAATTATGTGACTTTTAAATGATTTCAAAATGAATATTTTAAAAATTTCAGAAAGGTACTCTTTATCAAAATCAGAATTTTCAATGTTTTAAAGATTTATCTTTCTAAATATTTTCAATTAATGTACATGTCTTCAAAATGGTTTTTAAGGATTTATTTATATGGACATGAATGTTTTTAAAAATTTTAATTCCTTTCAAAAGTTTCAAAGTGGTATGGGACACTTTGATTCAAAAATCTCTTTTTAATTACTTCCTTTATAAATGTGTGACTTTTAAATGATTTCAAAAAAAGTGATATTTCTCTCAAATAGTTTTGATTTCATCTATGTCAACATCCTTTGATGGATTTTTTTCTTATTTGAAGTTGATTTATTATGATACAAAACTTTTATATTGTATTGAAGGTTTTGTGATATGTTTGACTGTGGATGTGCTATTTTTATACCATTCATAGTTTATGGTGAAATTATTGACATTTCGTATGCTAGTTTTAATATGAATGTTTATGTTATGTTTAAACCTTTTCATATGGGAATGCATTGGACTTAATATGTGACGGGTGGAGCCCGCTATAGCTCCTAGATGCATCGGTAGGTCTCATGAGACAAACTAGTGTCTTGGCACAAGGCCTTGACAAAATCTTATTTGTAGTCTTGGCACGAGGCCTTGACTATGTGGTTATGATAGTCTGGAATTATGCATTCCAACATTATGAAAGTGGTTATTGATTTTTGCATGTGATTATTCGATTAGTAGAATATCCATGTGAATAAGTAAATGGCATTATTTCATTTTACTTTTGCCATACTGTGTTTAAGTTCAAGTTTAAAAGGCTTTTGTTTTAGTAATGCATTGCCTTAAATGTTTATTCTTATTTATAAAAGTTTCCGCTATATTGTTATCCTTACTGGGCATTTGAGCTCACCCCTTTTCTATGTTTTATTTTCCCCAGGAAGTGAAGATGTAAGTTATGAATGATCTGCAGGGATATTATGAGGGGATTATAGTGTGGACTGTGGAAACATTATGTTGTTATAGTAGTTTTTCATTTTATGATGTAATGTAAAACTTATGAATATATCTAGTGTTTCCAAGGCTACTAAACCAATCGGTCTTTCGAGATTTGATCTTTCTTGTGATCATGCCAATGTTACGAAGTAATGCACCGACTCTGGGTAGCTGAGGTCGGGGCGTTACAGTTGGTATTAGAGGAAGTTCAGTACAAACCTTGGAAACTAGATTTAGAAAAACTCTGATTAGAGCACGTAGACCTAAGATGAACTTTGAGGATTAGTATAGAAGAACTTCCTAGAATTTTGGTATTGTAGAGATTTTGTGAGTTTTCCGATCAATACATCCCTGTCTGGATACGAGCAGGTAGAGGCGGCTCTGGCACGGATGTACCTAGGGTTAAAACCCGAAAACACCGCTTTGAGCTAGACTCGAACGGGAACTGGTGCACGACAACGGGCCTTGCTGAACTCTTGGTTACGACACTCCCGAGGGATATGCTTAGGATAATTCTCATTTTTTTTACAAACCATTATGAAGGGTTTATGAGTATATACATCCTCAAAGGAGACATTTTTATAATTATGGATTATATCCATAAATAGTTCAATTTATGTTAAGTGTTTTATAAGTATGGGATTATGTATTTTGATTCATAAACTGATCTAGTTTATGCCATTGTTTAGAAATGGCGCCCGGTAGAAGGAATGAGAACTCTAGAAATGCACATGATACAAAGAGAAAGAAGGATCATATATTTTATGGTCTTAAGCCAGAATTTACAAGAGAAATAGTCTCGCATGTATTATCATCATATGAAGAAATAATATCATGTGTTGATAAGATAAGTAAAGAGTTTACTGAGTCCTATGGCTTTGAAGGGAAGCAAGAGAAGAAAAGGATGGAAGAGAGAAAGATGGATAAAGGGAAGAGGGAAAAGAAGAATTTTCCCATATGTGATAACTGTGGAAAGAAACACCCTGGAACTTGCCTGAAAGGAATGGGAGTTTGTTATAAGTGTGGAGGAAAAGGGCACAAAGTACGTGACTGCAAGGGTAAGAAAATGGTTTCAAATGTACAATGCTTCATTTGCAAGGAGTTTGGACACTACGCGAACCTATGTCCTGGTCATCAGACTATTTCACAAATGATGTTATTGGATAATAATCAAGTTATGATACTACCACAGATGAAGAGGAATGATTAGAGTTATTGTGTTGATTACGTCATTTGAGTGTTGTATCAGCAATGTACTTGTTATAATAATTATGGAGTATATAAGGATTGTACTGCAGTACTATTTCATTAAGGACTTGAGATTGTGTGGAACAAAGAAAAGTGACTCAATAGCAGGATAAATTTTTGGAAAATATATGGTTGAGAGAATGATAAACCATAATATAGTTCTGATACCGAGGTAGTGATTTTGGAATAATACATGATTGCTTTGGATAAATTGTATTGGATATTCATGACTACCTTGGAACAGATTAATGATTTGTATATTCCATCATTGTTGGGGTTTAAAACATTTTTGGATTGATGAAGTATATCCAGCATTCTATATGGAATAAGGGAGCATGAATGTAATCAATAAGGAATATGGTAATTTAGGATGTTTCAGTGTATTAAAAGAATACCTGATGAAGGTATTCATATGCTATTATAGGGTAAAAAGGATCTACATTATGTTTACCTTCCTTATAAATGTTGGACTGTGAGTTTGGACAGAAGTATTTTGGATAGTTCTAGTTTGGATTATTTTGGATTGTCATAAAAGGACAACCCGGAGGTCGGGCGGCAACCCGTCGCGTCCGGCAAGGCTGCGAGACTTGAACCCGCAACCGAAGGGTGACAAGGGTGCATCACCTACCACTGGCCCACGAGATGTCCTGGATTAAATAATGCAGTTTTTATTAAAAGATCTTTTAGTTGAATTATAAATTCGTTTATTTTGGAACCCTATACGAATAGTGTAAATAGAATTTTTTTTACATTCTATTTTCTTTTAGAGTGAAAGATGAGTTTGTGGTAGAAATTTATTAATGGATAAAACTCTAATTATAAAGTAAGTATATCTCCATATGATCTTAGCCAATCTCATAAAAAATTCCTCAATATTAAGAAAAGCAAATTAGAACAAAAATGTTTTCCTATATGGTACCTTAAATCATCACTAATTTATGGCTTTGGGATTGTTAGCCTTTTCATAGCCATGTTCTCTACCACTCTCCATCAGATAATTGATGGTTGGATTTTTCTTCCATATCCATATTTTACTACATGGAACCCTAGTATGTGTTATTTTCAGTAATCTTCATACTTTCCACTCTTTATTTTAAATAGAGGCCTCGTTAATTCATTTTTCGATGTGGGATTTCAACTAAGATATTTTGAAATGTCAAAAATGTGTTATCCTAATACCCTATGTTTTGTTGAACCGATGGTATTTCAAATCATCATAGATTGATGAATTTAAGGACCTCAATTTTATACTTGTTTGTGATTGATGACCTCAATCACTACCTATAAATATTTATGTTTTTCCTCCAATTATATGTCTCTAATTGCCACCAATGTTCTCCTAATCGAGATCATAATTTGGTGGTGACCCTTTCATTTCTCTTTTCCTCATATTAAGACTAAATTTTAGTAACCCAATTTCCGATGTGGTTTTTCCCACAAATATATTTTCTATTTTCAACCTTTTATTTTCAAAGAACAATTTCAAATTGCGAGGACGCAATTTATTGAAGGAGGGGAGAATGTAACACCCCAAGATTTTATAGTGTGTTATTTCTTCAAAATAATTCAATAACTTGCACTACACGCAACACTGAGTTCAATCACACCATGACTTACAAAAAAAAAAGTCATTCAAAAGAGGTTATGAATAGTATTATCTAAATTTTAAACTTTATAAATCCTTATAATTTTAGAATCCATATTATGAGTTTCTTAGATATAATGCAAGAACAAATTCATTTTCAGTATTGCACTTTTATCAACTTTTAATAATGAACCCTTTTTAAATACAATATTTTAAGCTTTTTGACTAAATGGGGACATCAAAAAATTTAAAATGAAACATCTCAAGCTTCCACGGTACGCTTTCCTTTGAATAATATAATAGCGCGTGTTGTACGCAACACCGAGTTCTAACAACCAATCAAACTAGCCGTTATGAATAGTAATACCTACTTTTTGAAATTATATATATTTTATATTTCAAAATGGACATCATTTTTGGATTCGGAATATCGAATTTAGCCTAAGGTGAAATTTTGGTACATTTCGGATAACTTTCATATTTTGATGAATAGTGAAAATTACTAAATTTTAATTAAAAACAACTTTTTTAATCATAATAATTAATTGTGATAAATTATGAATTTGAGTGGTTTTAAAGTATATTTAGAATATATTTTTACCATTTAATATAATTTTGGTCATCGGACATAATTTTACAATTAAACCGAACATAAACAAGTGTCAATCTTTTGATAGTTATTATCTCTTAAAAACACGCTTTTTGTTTTGACAGCGGGAATTAATTTTAAATTAATTTCTGCCACTTCTGTGTTTTGAATTTAGAAAAATGGATTCCATATTTGGAATCAGGATGTTCAAATTGTGTAAATAGGTAACTTTTATTTTTAGACATTTTGAATAATTACTGCGGTAAATATTCTATTTACCATGGTTAAGGGTAAATCCGGTAAATAAGGGTTAAACAATAATTTTATAATAATACTAAATTACCCTAAAACGTGTCTTAACCCTATTGGTTGATACATGGTCGACCATGGACATCTTTGGGTCTATTTTGGGACCCCATGGATCCACTTGTAAGTGATAATGACACTTTATTTTAATTAAGTCAAATTGAATACAAAAATGACACAAGCATATATCTTTTAGCAAAAGAATTGTTACATGGGGTTATATATGTTGGATTTTAGATTATAAATATTCATTAGAAAGATAAAAAGATTTCCTACATAATGGTATTTTATTTATAATTTTTAGACATTAAATAATTTATTTTATTTATGACACAATGATGATGCAGTAATTACTATAATAGTGAAAAATTAAAATAATTGATATTATAAATACCCAAATAAATATAATATGAAACTTTTAATGAATTAAACTAATTTTCTAGGATAATATGATATATTTGGAATGATTTAATTGACTTTTTTCGAAGTAATCAATCTGTTATGAGTTTCACAAAAATCAACTATTGAATAGTGTCAGAATTGACATAAAAGAGTTCTTAAAACAAATATTATATTATTAAATGATATTAAATTCATAAAAATCTAACGTTCGGCCAAGAGACTTATATCATGATAGGTGAATCATTAATGGACCACTTGGAGGTCTCTTGGATGTATATAGTAAGTTTATTAACCATATTATATAAAAATACAAAGAGTCATTGTAAAAGTGAAACTAATTAACTTAGAGTTAATACTTAAAGATAAGGTTAATATAAGTACCCAAACCTGTCTAAATTCTATTGGTTGAGTGGTTTTCGACCTATCCCCACCTTAAACTTTGAATAGTAAACTTTGGAGCCATTAGAAACCGAATATGAATTTATTATAAATTAATATTTCTAGCTTTTCCAAAGGTGCCCCTCACCCCTCTTATAAAAGGGCACTCCTCCTTCTAATTTCTTCACACCTATAAAGCCTTTTGGTTCGTCCAAACTCTTCCCACATACTCTCCCAACATCCCTCAATACAACCTAGAGGCCTTAGTTTGATCAGAAATCCAACCTAAGGATCCCTTTTGATCAAATCAAAAGGAAGAACCCGAAGAAGAGGTAATGATTTCACCACCCTTTTCTAAGTTCATTTCTTCTTCCACTTCTTCTTCCTTTGTTCTTACCATTCTAAAATAATAACTATAGTATCTCACATATACTGTGATGTTATTATAAATATGGTACAACCATATTCAGTATTCTATCCACCCTTTTAATAACATGTCACCATACGTGCGTACGTACGGCTTACCGTCTCCACGTCGTGGTGTAATTGTTATTCAATATAATATTATTTGGATGAGTATAATAATGATGTGTAACTCATGTAAATAATAAATATAACATGTTAATTATTCTGTATATATGATATAACATCCATTTATATATTATTTTAATATCAAAATAAAGATATTTTCGCTCGTGCGTACGTACGGACTACCGTCTCCACAAACGCGATGAGATTCATTCTCCATCGTATCCATTCAAGTATAATTATCATTTGATGATTTAAAAATGATGTTTAAGGAATTGATATCATTCTGGATTTGAATAATATAAAACCTATCGTTTACAAACATGTCTTACGTAACAAAACATATAAACGAAAACGAGTAAGATAACACCCGAAACAACGATAATACTAAGATATTATTAACAAAGCAATGTTAAAAGATCATATGAATGCATATGATTCTTGTATAATTTAATAACAATTATTTCACCATTATACAGGAGGTTAACCTACCCCAACCAAGGAAAAGTACAAGGTAAGGGTTATTTCACAATCTCTTCATTATCCGAGGTTGTTTATACGTAATAATCTACTGGGATCTCTTTATCATCCACATCCATGTTTCTTCAAAATGTATTTCAAAACATATTTATTATTTACAAGAATATGATTTAAAGTCATTTATACCCTTGTTTGACTTTTTATAAGAGGTTTATAAAGGAATCTTTCCGTCGTTTTGAAAACAAGGTCCTTTTTAACCTTTTCGACAGAATTAAGGTAAGAATGTTTTTTTAACTTATACGGCGGGTGCGGCTATTTACCGCCTTTATAAAATCTTCAAAGCTTCCCTTACAATCTTACAAGGATATTTTCAAAGTAAATGTTTTATTTTATAATTATGTGACTTTTAAATGATTTCAAAATGAATATTTTAAGAATTTCAGAAAGGTACTCTTTATCAAAATCAGAATTTTCAATGTTTTAAAGATTTATCTTTCTAAATCTTTTCAATTAATGTCCATGTCTTCAAAATGGTTTTTAAGGATTTATTTATATGGACATGAATGTTTTTAAAAATTTTAATTCCTTTCAAAAGTTTCAAAGTGGTATGGGACACTTTGATTCAAAAATCTCTTTTTAATTACTTCCTTTATAAATGTGTGACTTTTAAATGATTTCAAAAAAAGATATATTTCTCTCAAATAGTTTTGATTTCATCTATGTCAACATCCTTTGATGGATTTTATGCTTATTTGAAGTTGATTTATTATGATACAAATATTTTATATTGTATTGAAGGTTTTGTGATATGTTTGACTGTGGATGTGCTATTTTTATACCATTCATAGTTTATGGTGAAATTATTGACATTTCGTATGATAGTTTTAATATGAATGTTTATGTTATGTTTAAACCTTTTCATATGGGAATGCATTGGACTTAATATGTGACAGGTGGATCCCGCTATAGCTCCTCGATGCATCGGTAGGTCTCATGAGACAAACTAGTGTCTTGGCACAAGGCCTTGACAAAATCTTATTTGTAGTCTTGGCAAGAGGCCTTGACTATGTGGTTATGATAGTCTGGCATTATGCATTCCAACATTATGAAAGTGGTTATTGATTTTTGCATGTGATTATTCGATTAGTAGAATATCCATGTGAATAAGTAAATGGCATTATTTCATTTTACTTTTGCCATACTGTGTTTAAGTTCAAGTTTAAAAGGCTTTTGTTTTAGTAATGCATTGCCTTAAATGTTTATTCTTATTTATAAAAGTTTCCGCTATATTGTTATCCTTACTGGGAATTTGAGCTCACCCCTTTTCTATGTTTTATTTTTCCCAGGAAGTGAAGATGTAAGTTATGAATGACCTGCAGGGATATTATGAGGGGATTATAGTGTGGACTGGGGAAACATTATGTTGTTATAGTAGTTTTTCATTTTATGATGTAATGTAAAACTTATGAATATATCTAGTGTTTCCAAGGCTACTAAACCAATCGGTCTTTCGAGATTTGATCTTTCTTGTGATCATGCCAATATTACGAAGTAATGCACCGACTCTGGGTAGCTGGGGTCGGGGCGTTACAAAAAGGGACTCAAGCTAGTACCCTCCATGAGCTATCTTTCTCCTCATGGGATCAACCCCTCACTTATAATATACTACACTTGAGTAGTAAGTAAAGTTTGTGGGAAAATAAATCTAATATGACTGCTTCCCATACGAACTGAACGACATGTTTGGGCACATTAAATTCTGGTAGGATTGCCGTGGAGAAACACTGTGCTTGTTTAAGAATTCCGGAACTAGATTTAGGATTACCTTTCCCTAACCCTCTTTCTTTTATTTCAAGATTCCCTTATTCCACCTTTTTTATGTAGAATAGTTCATGTAGCAAGGTAGCTTGACTCATTCAAAGAACCTTATGTTGAACGAACCTGTAACATTCAATCCCAAAATCAAAAAGTATCTTTTCACCAATCGACTATCAACAATGGTTGAGAAACACAATCGATAGGAACCCAACCTGCCAAACCCTCATAATGTAGTTCTAGGGGAATTACTCATGCAATAAGAAAATACCATCATGGATTATGGATTTCCATTACTCCATGGTGAATCCCAAGCATCATGCATCCCCCCTTCCAAGCTCACATATTTGAGATCAAAACTAGACTCATTCACATGATCAAGAATATGAGAAAATTCGGTGGTCTCTAGAGTGAAGATCCATATGATCACATTGCAAACTTACAGGAAGTTTGCGATACCATTCACAACCAGAGAGTCTCTTCTCACATGATTATACTACATGTCTTCATATTTTACTTGAGGGAAAAATCTATGGATTCTATCAAAAGTCTAGCTCCCGATTCTATCATGACTCGGGATGATCCATCCAAAATGTTTTTAAAAAAATATGTTCTATCGATCCGGACACTGAAGCTCTGGAAAAAAATCCAAAACCATGATCACGTTGATAGAGAATCAGCATGGGAAGCAAGGGACCAATAAAATGAGCTCATGAGGAAGCATCCAAAACATGGAATAGATTCATGGATTCAGTTACAAATATTCTACCAAGGAGTCCAGCTAGCTACATGAAAAATTTTCAATGATGCTAATGATGGAGGATTGATATTTAGGACCCTCAAAGACGAATGATAATTTCTCAATGAATCTTCAAACAATTACAACCTATAGGAAAGAGATCATTGACCAATGTGCCCTGGTATCCACAAGATAGATGGGAACACTAGACTAGCAACACAAGTGGAATCACTCACGAAAAAGATTGAATCTTTTCATATTATAGATACACAACCCCATCCTCAAATCCCTCCTACTCTTGTATTGGAAATTTAGTCATGCGAGATGTGTGGTGGACCGCATATTTACCATGATTTCTAGAAGGATTATAGAATTATTGGGATTGTAATTATGTTAATTACAATCAATAGAACCATCCATTTCAATAGTAGTGATATTATCAAGAGTGACCTACTCAGCAACAACCTGAGTGTACTGAAGTTTATTTTCAACAACAATGTGTCCAAGAACAATTAAACAATCAAGGACCCCAGGGGAATCCACCGATGAACCCATTGATAATACCTCAATGAAAATGCAACAATAGCCTTTACAATAATATCCCTTTCAGCAGATAACTCTACAACATTTCCATCACACCTTGACAAAAACTTATTAACCACCTCCACCACCTCAAAGAAACATGGAAAACATCCTTCATAACTTTATCTAAAAGTAAAATCATAGAATTAAGTACCATGAAATAGAAATGTAAAACCAAATAGATGCTTTAAAAAATCTAGAGATTCAAATATGCCAAATATCAAAAACCTCATCTGATAGATTTCTTGGTACTTTACTTGGTAACAATGAGACTTACCCAAGGGAAAAATCCAATATGGTAGTTATGAGAAGTGGGAATGTTTTTGAATTTTAACAACCAAGTGGTAAAGGTTAAAGGAAATAAGAAGAGACGAAGAAGCAATTAAAAGAAGGTGGAGAAGTTGATAAGACCATAAAAACCACACCTTAATAAGAAGTACCCGCTGAATGGTGCCAAACTCTTGTGCATCCTATGAAACCTATTTATATTGACCCACCTACATACAAGCCACAACTTTAATTCTTAGAGAGATAAATATAAGGTATACAAGAGTCACAATACAAGAAGTTCATAGAGATATTCAAGAAAATCCATATGAACATACAATTTACAGAAGATATTTCCCAGATTCCTGTTTATGAAAAACATCTCAAGGATCTACTATACAAAAAAGGAATATATAATATCTTGAGTTCATCTAATTAAATGGATAATTATATTCTATTTTTAAGTAAGAAATCTGACATGAAATGAGATACCTCGGGTGTTTTTCAATTCCCTGTGCTATAAGAGAATGAAAATTTGGAAGCGCCCTATGCGATCTTGGAGTGAGCATCAACATAATGCCTATAAGAGTTTTTTACAATCTAGGACTCCATGAACTCAAAAAAACTAGATTAGAACTGCATATAGATATCTTATTAGTAAAATATTCCTAAGGAATTCTTCAAGACGTTTTGGTTAAAGTCTGAAAATTCATCATTCCAACAGACTTTCTAGTTCTAAACATGGAAGTAGAAGGTGGTGTTACTATTAATATTAGAAGGCCATTCCAAGCCATAGGAAAATATTTCATTGAAATAAATAAAATACATCTAATATTTAGAGTTGGAAGAGATTAGTTAGTGTTAAACATGGTCCAAGATTCCAAAAAATTAGATGATGATGTGGATTTCAACACCATATCTCTCTCCCAAAAAAGGGATGAGTACATGGCCATTGAAGAAGAAAGTGAAGAGTCACACATAGATAAGGAACAAGAGTACAAATGTGAGGAACTAAGCATCATTGAACCACTCACGAGAGACACCGTTCCACCTTTCACCAAATCCATAATTCAACCACCCCATCTTGAAATTACACCTCTGCCCAGTACACAAATGTACTCATATATAGGAGAGTAATCCTATCTAACGATCATTATCAAATTTCAACTGTCTCAGGCACAAGAACAGAAATTGGTTGACGTTTTGAAAATACATAAGCATTCAATTTCGTTGTGAGTGGAAGACATCAAATGGATCAATCCTACTGAATACACTCAAAAAATCCTACTTTAAGAGATTTCCAAGCATAAATGACAACCTCAAAGATAGATCACACCCACAACAAAGGAATTCATAAATAATGAAGTGCTAAAACTCTTCGATGCAGTAATAAGTTTACCTATATTAGATACTGAATGGGTGATCCCCCTCCATGTTGTGCCAAAGAAATGAGGAATCACTGTATAAAGAATAGATGAGGAGAAACTATTTTCAACACACACCATCACTAGATGGAGAATCTACATGGATTATAGATGCATGAATGAAGCAACCATAACAGATCATTTTCCCTTAACCTTCTTGGATCAGAGCCTAGAATGACTTATGGAGTATGAATTATACTTTTTCCTTGATAGATATCTAAGATACAACCATATTTTAGTTTAACCCTATGATTACCCAAAGACCACATTCATTTTCCAATTTGGTACTTCTTCTAATTGACTAATTTCATTTAGAATGGGTAATTATCCAGCATCCTTTAAGCGAATCATGACACAAATTTTTTATAAAATGGAAGAATAATTCCTCGAAATATTAATGGATGAATTCTATGTCTATGTAAGATCATTTTAGGTCTATTTATGGAAAATGTAATTAGTATTGAAATGCTGTGAAGAGAAGCGCCTTGTCACACCCGGATTTTCATGTCTTTATTTTGATCCAATTCATTTAAAATCCTGATACATTTTTTAGGTCTTGCATGAGATAAATGTTGAGTTTTTAAGTTTCATATTTGTCTAATAAACCAAATTTGGGTTCCCCAATTCTTGTTTAGGATTTTTTGGAGAAAGGGTGGTTACTTCAATATTTGGACCAACCGGGAGCCCATTTCTAGTTTAAAAACAAAATAAATGGTTTTTTATATCTAATTAAATATTTAATATTTTTAAGTTATTCCACCTCCCAGATGAAGCCAATTTCCCTATACTCACCCCCATTATCTATTTTCCATCTATAGATCTTAGAATAGTTTCAGAGTTGGGAAACATTCTCAATGTCTCTCAAATCGTCCAGAATTGACAAGGTAAATTGTATCATTAATAAATCATTCAATTCGTACTCTTTTAGCCACCAATATTATTTCCATGGTTAGTCCAGAACTTAGGAGTCTCTCCAAGAAGTTTCAAGATATTCCATTTTATATAATGGTGCAGATCTAATGGAATATGAAGAGTTTTCTAGTTGAAAAGGTAAGATTACTTCTCCTTTGTCCTCCATCTTCTTCCTCCTTTCATTATTTCTTGGTTTTATAATACACCCTAGTCCTTTTCGGCCAATGGTTCTGTTATTCCATGATTTTTATGGGGTTATCATTCATTTGGGTCTATTTTTCATAGGTTTAGGGTTTGTAATCCCTTGGATGGTGATTTTGGGTGTGCGTTTCCATTACGCAAAGGATTTGAGGTAGGATATCCCTTTCACAAGACTTTATCATTTAACTTTCATCATTATCATACTGTTATAACCTTATTTATATGATATGTGCTTTTATGAAACCTTTATTTTAAATATTTGTTGTGCAAATTATGTTTTATGACTTATTTTGTTAAAAATATAGTAGTTTTGGTATAAATGTTCCCTCCTTCAGTTTGATAAAATATTCCATGAGATTATGCACTTTTTTATGGTATTTTAAAAATATTTTAGTAGCTTGAATGCATTTATGGAATGAAAATGGAATTTTATCCCTTTTAAGTGCTTAACATAAGTTGTCTTGTTAAAGAGTTCATACCATGTGTTCGGTAAATTTCCCGGTTGGATTTTATGTGTCCAGTGAAACTTAAAATGATTTCTTTGGATTTATAAATACATTTTCAGAATTTAAAAAATTATTTTGGGATCCTTTTATGGATTTACAATTTTATTTCGTTTTACAATGAAATGGGTTTTGGTTTTCAACATGTTTTGGCTGAGTTGCCAGAAAATGGAATGTTTCACATTCTTATTGAAATGGTTGTGTTTTGAAAATGTAACCTGAGTGTTTAATGGGATTTATTAATGTGGTTTTATTCAATAAATGGAGTGTATGCACCTTCTTAATAAAGGATAAATGAATAACTTTTTCAAATGTTAGGTTTAGGAAAATTTTTAAATGCCCGTTTCGCCTTTCCAAAAAAAAATGAAGAATGTGTGTTTTACATGAATATACCATGTTGTGTCAATTGTGATTGTTTTATGGTCCATGAAATGATTTCCTTAAATGTTTTAGAGTTGAAAAATATGGTTGGGTATGGTCTTGTGGTTTGTTTATAATTCAAATAGTTTTTTGAATGAGTTTTATGGGCAATGCCTCAATACACAGTTTGAAATTGTTTTATGAAGATTTTTAGTGTTTTATTTATTCGTGAATGAAATGTAATGAATGTTTATTGGATATTTGTGTTTTAATGGTTTGGGAATGAAATTTGGAAGTGAAATGTGTATATGATAATATGTGTAACTTGATTGAGCACTAAATGGAATCTTGGGTATCTAGGTGGGTAGACGTGTACCAGTATGCTAGTGATTCAGTGGTATTTGACCCCTGTTTCACGTAGCATGTTTGACAATGACAACAATAACTAAACTATGATGATGATGATGTTGGGGGAAAACTAGTATATGATTATTCTCCCTACTAGTGGATCGTGTGCATGAGAACATATATTTATTATTGTTACTTTCACCGAGATACGAGGTACCTGGGGCTCACCACTAACTAATGCCTCTGGGTGATCCCGTGACATGTGCTCATTGGCGATTTTGTACTCATAGTCAGAACACAGTGTGTTTGGTTGGTAAATTAAAGTCTATGTGTTATTTATTTAAAACTATAAATTCTTTAAAGCATCCCTCTTGAAAACTATTTTCATTTTGAAGTTTCACCTCTTTGAAAAATTGTTACTAGCATTATTTTTTATAAAACATGAATGTTTTTGTATGATAATTATTATATAATGGAACCTAATTTGAAAAAAATACTTTTATATATTGTATTTATAACTCTAAATTAATGTTTCTTTTATTTTTAAGGATGTTCATTGGGAATAAAATATCTGGCTATCCTACTGAGTTTTAATGCTCATGCCTATAGTCATCTTCTTTTTTTAGCCCTTATACAGGTTTCAGCTTGAGTTTGATCGCCTAGGGAGGAATGTGATCATTTTGTTGAAGAGTGACCAGAGGGGTCACATAGAGTTATTTGGTTATTGGGTTTGGTCAGGTGAGTTTCTTTTTAGTTGTACTTTCAGTTTCTTGTAAAAATAATGTTCAATTCAATTTTCATATAAATGTTTTTGGGCTCTCCATTTCATTCTGCTGTATGTTTGATTTATTATGTATGAGATAAATAATTCCCTTGTGTAATCTATTTATACCCTTGGTGCTTTTCACCATCCCTGGAGTATCGGCAATACCTCTTGGGACTTATCGCGGGATGGCCTCGGTGACCAGTTCAGGGTCGACTCGGGCTGGATTGTCAAAAAAATGGTATTAGAGAACGTCAGCTCTTGAAATACCATTCTTTTTAGATCACGTTTCTTATTTGGGTGATGTAAAGGTAGATGGAGTAGTACTGTTGGGACATGAGGGGTAAGTGTGGGAAGGGCGTCGTGAACTCTTTCCCATTCTAATCCTCTAGTTTCCCTAGGATGTCCAGTTTTATTAGTGACCTTTGTTCTTGTTGATTGTTTGGTGTTGGGATATGACAAGGGGAGTCTGACTAATGGAATCCATCAGCTCGCAGGGCCTGCAAGACATGTGGAGCTGTGGCATGGTCCCAATAAGTCTCTCTATGTTGGTGTTATTTTTGACATATGGTCAGAAACCATATGGTTAAGTCACCCACCAATACTAGTTCCATTTTGTGGGTTTCTTTGACCATTTATGAATTCTGAAATTTTGTTTTGAAAATCCTTGTGTGAGAATTTTGGTATTGAGTTTTAAAGTAAAGAGTGTATTTTGAAAAGTGGAAAATTGGTTTTCAAAAATTATATATATGAATGGTTTTGGTAAGGTTGTTTTTTTTATACAAATTTTGGGATGGAAGTGGAAATGATTTAACGGGACTGGATTTTCCCTAATCTAAACATGTGGTTTATTGAAATAAAATGGTTTGAAAGTGTGAATAATTTTAAATTAATTATGAAACATTTTTTTAAATGGGGTCTTTTTGTATATTGAATAGTTTTTGAATTTGGTGATTTTTTTGGATATTTGGTTTAGTGTGATTAATGTTTTCTAGAAAGGGGTTTTGGCCTTTGTGGTTGTCAAATTATAAAAAAAGACCATGCTGATTTTTTTAAATGGTAAAGGGATATTTGGAATAGAATGGTTGTTTTAGGAAGTTTTATTAAATTAAATGGATTGTTTTCTTAATCAAATGGTTCTTAATGAAATTTGGTTTGTTTTGTGAAATATGAAAAGGTTTTTTGACTTGGTGGTTGGTGTTTTTTTTGAAGGTACATGATTTTTTGTAATGATGTTGTTTTGTTTTAGCCTTCAGTGTTTTCATGGGTTCTCACATGCAAGGTTTTGTGGATATAAGGATGAATAGACAGTATGGCATGGGATTTGAGTGCTCGGAGTGTGACCTAAATGTTCATGTGAGCGAGACTTGATGAAACACCATTGGTGAATGTGAAAATTGACCAAGTTAGTTTTTTTAAAAGTGTTTTAACCAAAAAATTGTGGTGTTTGTTTTGAACTGACAGTTATGTGGATGTTTTATCCTATGTCTTAGAAGTGTTTTCTATTCAATATTCTCCATTATGATCTATATGTCATACTCGTTTTTCATCTTGAGTTGGGATCTTGTTGGTGGCTCGATTTTGGGGTAATGTTCGGTGGGTTTATAAAGATGTTTTGGAATTTTTTCATGTGTCCTTGGATGGTTCTCCATTGGTAAGCCTTCCAGTTGATAAACCTAAGGATTTATTCAAAATGTTAAATCTACCCCTTAGGATGATGCCTCAACCTTTTAGATGGAATAGAGATCTATTTGGGATCGATTTAAAGTGCTTTTAGATCATGATAATTCTTTTGTACCTATCACTTGTGTTCAATTATGTCGATGTGTTTCATCGTATTCCTTGTCAATTCTGTCCCCCATTCAATATGAGACATAATTTTGACATGTATCTATGAGTTCTTATATATATGAAGGTGTTTTGTTGAGCATGAGTGTTTTATTTTGTGTGGTGTGATACTTAGCACCCAGACTGTGGTGCAGGAGATGCTTCAAGAATCAGGGCTCCAACCATAGGCCTCAGAGTGATGCTTTTCACGCAGTCAAGAAATCTCAAGAGGTGTGGGGAGCTTCACCAGGGTCTTATATCCACTATTGTGGAATTTTAGTTTCTATGTCTCTATTGTAGTTACTTATTTATGTGAATTTCCCTTTGTCTCAACAAGCATAGTGGGCTTAACCCTCTCAAAGTGTCTATGGTTATGCCTTCATGGATGTGGGTTTTCGATCAATGTCTCGGTGTGGACCACCAGTGAAAATAGCGTGCGATCTTGGTGTTACCTATTTATATGTTTAGAGTGTTGGGTAGTTCCTTATTTTATTTTTTGGTTTCAATGGAAGTATTATTAGGTCCCCTTACCTCCCCTACCTAATTGTTGGGGGTTTGGATCTGTCCAAAAAGTGTTGGACTAGTTCTTGCTACCTCTACTCGATAGTGGATGTATTAAATGTTCATGTTATGTTCCTCTCAACTGGGGTTGGTTGGGTGTTGAAATAGAGTTTTGGTTGGCTTGTCTTAGTGAGGACCAATTTTAGCTAATGTTGAATTCTTGTTTGTTTGTTGCTAGTTGGTTTCTAATGGTGGGGAGACCCACCATGGGTCTCATGGATTTTTATCCTAAGAACTTGTCTAGTGCTAGTACTTTCTTAATGGTGGAGAGTACATTCTAGAATCCTATGGAATATTTGGTTTTAGTGAGTTCCATTTGGTATGGATTATTTTTGGGTTCATTGGGAGAAGTCCCAACAATTGGGTTCTGGGAATGGTTGTGGAGGTGGTGGCTTGATATTTCCTTTGATTTTAAGGAAGTGGTTGTGAGTTAGTTTATTTTTTTGAGATAGAGGATGAACATCCATTAATGGTTTATGGTGTCTCATTGTCTTGGGAGGATTGATCATGTTGATAGGGAATCCTTATGTTTTGTTCTTTAGCTAGAAAGTATTATGGCTTTCCAGGGGCGGAAAGCAGTAATGGTGGGGAGAATTATCGCACTCGTTTTTTCATGCCCTTATTTTGATCCGGTTCATTTGAAATAATGATTATTTTTTGGGGTTTTGTGTGAGATTAATTTAGATTTTTTAAGTTTCATATAAGTATAATAACCCTAATTTCGGTTCCCCATTTCTTGTTTAGGAGTTTTTGGAGAAAGGGTGGTTACTCCATGATTTGGGCCAACCGTGAGCCCATTTCCAGTTTTAAACAAATAATTTGTTTATTTTACATCTCATTAAATATTTAATATTTTTCAGTGATTATACCTCCCAATATAATCCAATATCTATATACTCAACCCCATTATCGATTTTACATCTTTGGAGATCAGAATGGTTGCAGAGTGGGTAAACATTATCAATGTCTATCAACTCGTCCAGAATGGAAAAGGAAACTTTTATCATACATAAATCATTCAATTATTACTCTTTTGTCCACCAATATTTTTTCCATGGTTCTTCCAGACAATATGAGTCTCTCCAAGAAGTTTCAAGACCTTCCTTTTTATATAAGGATGAAGATCCAATGGAATACAAATATTTTTCTAGTTAAAAAGGTGAGTTTCCTTCACCTTTATCCTCCCTCTTCTTCCTCCTTTCTCTATTTATTGGTTTTATATTATACCCTAGTCCTTTTAGACCCAGGGTTGTGTTATTCCATGATTTTTTATGGTTTTATTATTCATATGGGTCTGTTCGTCAAAGGTTTTGGGTTTGTAAACCCTCGGATGGTGATTTTGGGTGTGCGTTTCCATTACACTAAGGATTTGAAGTAGGATGTCCCTTGAACAAGACTTTATCATTTAAGTTTCATAAATATAATACTATTATAACCTTATTTTATTATATGGGCTGCTGTGAAACCATTATTTTAATGTTTTTTTTGTGAAAATTATATTTTATGACTTATTTTGTTAAAAATATAGTTGTTTTGGTATAATTGTGCAATCCTTTTGTGTGATAAATTACTCTCTGAGCTTTCACACTTGGTTTATGGTATTTTGAATATGTTTCAGTAGCTGGAATAAATTTATGGCATGAAAATGGTATTTTATCCCATTTAATTTCTTAATATAAGTTTTTTTTGGTAAAGAGTTCATGCCATGTGTTCGGTAAAATACCCGGTAGGATTTTATGTGTCTAGTGCAATTTAAAATGATTTGTTTGGATTTATAAATACATTGGAAGAATGTAAAAAATTATTTTGGAATTCTTTTATGGATTTCCAATTTCTATTTGGTTTTAAAAATAATTGGGTTTTGGTTTACAATATGATTTGGCCCGAGTTGACAGAAAATGGACTATTTCACATTCTTAAGAAAATGGTTGTGTTTTGAATATGTAACCTGAGTGTTTTATGATATTTATGAACATTGTGTTATTTTTAAATGGTGTTTATAAACTTACTTAATAATTTTTAAGTTCATAACTTTGTCAAATGTTAGTTTTGGGAAAATTTTTAAAGCCCAATTTGGTCATTCCTAAAAAATGAAGAATGAGTGTTTTACATGCATATACCAGGTTGTGTCAATTGTGATGGTTTTATGGTCCATGAAATGATATTAATAAATGTTTTTAGGGATTCCAAATATGGTTTGGTATTGTCTTGTGGTGTTTTTATTATTCAAATAGTTTTTTAATGAGTTTTATGTGCAAAGACTCAATACACTCCTTGAAATTGTTTTACGAAAGTTTTTAGTGGTTTATTGATTTGTGAAAGAAATGTGAAGATTGTTTATGGGTTGTTTGTGTTTTTATTGTTTGGTAATGGAATTTGGATCTTAAATTTTTATATGACAATATGTTTAACTTGATTTAGAACTAAAGGGAATCCCGAGTATCTAGGTGGTCGAACGTGTACTAGTATGCTAGCGATTCCTTGGGGTTTGGCCCCTGTTTCACGTAGCAAGTTTGATGATGAAAACACTAACTAAACTATGATGATGATGATTTTGGGATACCACTATGTTATGGGTATTCTCCATACTAGTGTCTCTTGTTCATGAGAACAAATATTTATTATGGTTACTTTCATTGAGATACGAGGTACCTGGCACTCACAACTAACTAGTGCCTAGGGATGTTCCCATGACTTGTGCTCATTGGATATTTTGTACTCACCGACTGTATATGGTGTGTTTGGTTGTTAAATTATTTAGTGTGACTGATTTATTTTAAACAATAAATTCTTCAATGCAGCCCTCTTGAAAACTATTTAATTTTGAAGTTTCACCTCTTTGAAAAATTGTTACTATCAATCTTGTTTATAAAACATGCAAGTTTTTGTGTGGTAATTATTATAGAATGGAACCTCATTTGAAAAACATACTTTTTTGTCTTGTATTTAAAACTTGAAATTGATGTTTCTTTTTTAAAGGATGTGCAATGGGAATAGAATATCAGGCTAACCTACTGATTTTTAATGCTCACGCCTATAGTCTTCTTATATTTTTATCACTTGTGCAGGTTTTAGCATGAGTTTGATTACCTTGGGTGACGTGTGATCATTTTGATGGAGAGTTACCTGTGGGGTCACATGGAGTTATTTGGTTATCAAGTTTGGTCAATTGTGTTGTTTTTTTAGTTGTACTTTCAGTTTCTTGTACAAATAATGTCAAGTTCAAATTTTATATAAATGTTTTTTGGGATGTCCATTTCATTACAGTATTTGTTTGATTGATTATGTGTTGGAAACATTGTTACCTTGTGTAATATATTTACTCTCTTTGTGCTTGTCGCCATCTCGAGAGGATCGGTAATGCCTCTAAGGACTTGTCGCGGGCTGGCCTGAGTGACC
Organism: Viscum album; assembly: GCA_963277665.1. Taxonomy (NCBI): domain Eukaryota; kingdom Viridiplantae; phylum Streptophyta; class Magnoliopsida; order Santalales; family Viscaceae; genus Viscum; species Viscum album. The sequence goes on from OY728160.1 coordinate 1,418,031,921, forward strand.
GGTTAAGGGTCGACTCGGGCTGGTTCGTGAAAAAATGGTATCAGAGGAGATCAGCTCTTAGAAGACCTTTGTTTTTAGAGTTCCCTTGTTATTTGGGGTATTACAAGGTAGTTGGAGTAGGATTGTTGATACATGAGGGGTAAGTGTGGGAAGAACGTCGCCAACTCTTTCTCGTTCTAATTATTAGGTTTCCATGGGATGTCTTGTTTTATTAGTTTCCTATGTTCTTGTTAATTGTTGGGTGTTGGGATATGACATGGGGAGTCTAACTAAGGGAATACAAGATCTCTCTGGGCTTGGAAGGCCATGTGGAGCTGGGGCATGGTCCTAATAAGTCTCTCCGTGTTGGTGTTGTATTTGATATATGGACGCCAAGGATATGGTTAAGTCACCCACTGACACCAGTTCCCTTTTGTGGTTTTCTTTGACCTTTCATGAATTCTGAAATTTTGTTTTGAAAATCCGTGTTTGAGAATTATGGAAATGCATTTTAAAGGAAGGAGTGGATTTGGAAAAGTGGAAAAGGGGTTTTAAAAAATTAAATATAAGAATGGTTTTGGGAAGGTTGTGTTTTTTTAAACATATTTTGGGAAGAAAGTGGAAATGATTTAACCAGATTGGATTTTCCCTAATCTAAACTTGTGGTTTGTGGAAATAATTTTTTTGAAAGTGTTAATCATTTTAAATTAATCATGAAACATTGTCTTAAATGGGGATTTTCAGGATATTTAAATGTTTTTGAATCTGGTGAATTGGTTTTGGAAGTTTGGTTTAGAGCGGCTAGTGTTTTCTAGAAAGGGGTTTTGGCATTTGTGGTTGTCGGATTTTGAAAAGGGACCTTGCTGATTTTTTTGAATGGGAAAGGTATTTTTGGAATAGAATGGTTGTTTTTTGAAGATATATTAAATGAAATGGATAGTTTTTTTAATAAAATTGCTCCTGATGAAATGTGGGTTGTTTTGTGAAATATGAAAAGGGTTTTTGACTTGGTGGTTGATGTTCCCTTTGAAGGTGCATGATGTTTGGAATGATGCAGTTTTGTTTTAGCCTTCGGTGTTTTCATGGGTTCTCACATGCAAGGTCTTGTGGATACAGGGATGAATGGCTAGTATTTAATGGTATTTGAGTGCCTGGGGTGGGACACAAATGTTCATGTGAGTGAGACATGATGAAACACCATTGGTGAATGTGAAAATCAACCATGTTAGTTTATTTTAAAAGTGTTTTAGCTGAAAAATTGTTGTGTTTGTTTTGAAATTACGGTTATGTGGATGGTTTATCCTATGTATTAAAAGTGTTTTCAATTCAGTATGATTCCTTATTATCTAGAAGTAATACTATTTTTTCATCTTGAGATGGGATCTTGATGGTGGCTTGATTTTGGGGTAATGTTCTGTGGGTTTATAAAGATGTTTTGGATGTTGTCATGTTTCCATGGATGGCTCCACATTGTTAAGATTTCTAGTTGATCAACCTAAGGATTTGTTTCAAATGTTAAATCTACCCCTTCAGATGATGCCTAAGCCTGTTTGATGGAATATAGAGATATTTGGGATCGATTTAAAGTGCTTCCAGATCGTGATAATTCTTTTGTACATAACAGTTCTGTTTAGTGATGTTGATGTGTTTCGTCGTATTCCTTTTCCATTATGCCCCTCGTTCAAAGTGAGACATAATTTCGATATGTATCTACGAGTTCCTATTTAGATGAAGGTGTTTTTTAGAGAATGTGAGTTTTATTTTGAGTGGTGTGATCCCTAGCACCCAGACTGTGGTGTAGAAAATGCTTCAAGAATCAGGGCTCGAGCCATATGACTGAGAGTGAATCTTTTCACGTAGTCAGGAAATCCTTATAGGTGCGGGGAGCATCACAAGGCTCCTATATACACCATTGTAAAATGGTAGTTTCTATGTTTCTATTGTTGTTACTCATTTCTGTGAATTTCCCTTTGTCACAACAAGAGTGGTGGACTTACCCCACACACAATTTCTATGCTTATGCCTTCATGGATGTAGGTTTTCGATCAATGTCCCAGTGTAGACTGCCTATGAAAATTGGGTATGATCGTGGGGTTACCAGTTTATAGGTGGAGAGTGTTGGGTAGTTCCGTTGTTTCTTTTGTGGTTTCAATGGACCCATTATTGGGTTCGCTTCCCTCCCCTCCCTAATTGGTGGGGGTTTAGATCCATGCATAGAGTGTTGGACCAGTTCTTACCACCTCTATTCGAGAGTGGGTGGCTTAAATGTTCATGTCATGTTCCTCTCAACTTGGGTTGGTTGGTTATTGAAGGAGTGTTTTGGTGGGCTTGTGTTAGTGAGGCCCCATTTTAGCTAATGTTGAATTCTTTCTTGTTCATTTCTAGCTGGTTTCGAATGGTGGGGAGACCCACCATGGGTTTCAAGGATTTTCATGCAAAGAATTTGTCTTGTGAAAGTTATTTCTTAATGGTGGGGATTCCATTCCAGAATCCACTGGAATATTTGGTTTTAGTGAGTTCTCTTTGGTTTGGGTGATTTTTGGGTTCATTGGGAGAAGTCCCAATAACCGCGTTCTTGTCTTGGTTGTGGAGGTGGTGGCTTGATATTTCCATTGATTTTCAGGAAGTGGCTCTGAGTTTGTGTGTCTTATTGAGCTATAGAATTAACATCCATTAATGTTAGATGATATTTAATTGTCTTGGGAGTCCGTATCGTGTTGATAGGGAAACCTTATGTATTTATCATTCAGTTGGAAAGTGTTATGGCCTTCTAGGGGCAGAAAGCTATAATGGTTGGGAGAATTGTCAAACTCGGTTTTGCGTGTCCTTGGTTTGATCCGATTCATTTGAAATCCCGATACTTTTTTTGGGTCTTGGGTGATATTAATGTTGAGTTTTTAAGTTTCATCAATGTCTAAAAACCCTAATTTGGGTTCCCCATTTCTTGTTTAGGAGTTTTTGGAGAAAGGGTTGTTACATCTTGATTTTGGCCAACCGTGAGCCCATTTCCAGTTTTTTTAAAAAATAATTTGTTTATTTTATATCTTATTAAATATTTAATATTTTTTGTGATTCCAACTCCAACACGAATCCAATATCCCTATATTCACCCCCATTATCGATTTTCCATCTTTGGTGCTCAGAATATTTGCGGAGTGGGGAAACAGTCTCATTGTATCTCAAATTGTCCAGAATTGACAAGGTAAATTGTATCATTCATAAATAATTCAATTAGTACTATTTTGGCCACCAATATTCTTTACCTAGTTCTTCCATACCATAGGAGTCTCACCAAGATGTTTCAATCCATTTCCTTTTATATAAGGGTGCAAATCTAATGGAATACGAAGAGTTTTCTAGTTAGAAAGGTGATATTTTTTCTCTTTTTCCTCCCTCTTCTTCCTCATTTAATTATTTCTTGGTTTTATAATATCCCCTAGTCCTGTTAGACCTAGGGTTATATTGTTACATGATTTTTTATGGGGTTATTTTTCATTTGGGTCTGTTCATCATAGATTTAGGGTTTGTAAACCCTCGGATGGAGATTTTGGGTGTGCCTTTCCATTATGCCAAGGATTTGAAGTAGGATGTCTCTTTCAGAAGCCTTTATCATATAAGTTTCTTCATTATCATACTGTTATAACCTTATTTATATGATATTTGATTATGTGAAACCTTGATTTTAATTTTTTTTTGTGAAAATTATGTTTTCTGACTTATTTTGTTAAAAATATAGATGTTTTGGTATAAATGTTCACTCCTTTTGTTTGATAAATTATTCCATGAGCTTTCACACTTGGTTTATGGTATTTTGAATATGTTTTAGTAGCTTTAATATATTTATGTCATGAAAATGGTATTTTATTCCTTTAAAGTGCTTAACATAAGTTGTTTTGTTAAAGAGTTCCTACCATGCGTTCCGTAAATTGCACTGTTGGATTTTATGTGTCTAGTGCAATTTAAAATGACTTGTTTTGATTTATAAATACATTGGAAGAATGTAGAAAATTATTTTGGGATCCTTTTATGGCTTTCCAATTTTTATTTTTTTACAAATAAATGGGTTCGGGTTTAAAACATGTTTTGGCACGAGTTGCCGAAAAATGGCATGTTTCACATTCTTATGAAAATGGTTGTGTTTTGAATATGTAACCTGAGTGTTTTATGGGATTTAGGAATGTGTTTTGATGATTTAAATGGTGTTTATACACCTCTTTAATAAAATTTAAATGCATAACTTTGTCAAATGTTAGTTTTGGAAAAATGTTTAAAGGACCGTTTGGCCTTTCTTAAAAAAATGAAGAATGAGTGTTTTACTTGAACATACCATGTTGTGTCAATTGTGATTGTTTTATGGTCCATGAAATGATATTATTAAATGTTTTAGGGATTAAAAATATGGTTTGTTTTGGTCTTGTGGTGTGTTTATAATTCAAATAGTGTTTTTGATTGAGTTTTGTGTGCAAAGCCTCAATAGACTCCATGAATTTGTTTTACGAAGATGTTTTGTGGTTTATTGATTCCGGAAAGAAATGTGAAAAAATTTTACGGGATTTTTATGTATTTATGGTTTTTGTAATAGAATTTGGATGTGAAATGTGTATATAATAATATGTGTAACTTTATTGAGAACTAAATGGAATCCAAGATATCTAGGTGGGCGGATGTGTACTCGTATGCTATTGATTCCATGTGGTTTGGCCCCTATTTCACGCAACAAGTTTGAAGATGAAAAAATAACTAAACTATGATGATGATGATGTTGGGGGACCACAAGGTTATGGGTATGCTCTATAATAGTGTCTCATGTGCACTAGAATGAATATTTATAATGGTTACTTTCCCCGAGATACGAGGCACCTGGGGATTACAACTAACCAGTGCCTAGGGGTGTTCCTGTGACTTGTTCTCATTGGATATTTTGTACTCACAGTCAGAATACGGTGTGTTTTTTTGTTAAATTCAGCAGCGCATGTGATTTATTTTAAACTATAAATTCATAAAAAAATCCCTCTTGGAAACTATTTTCATTTTGAAGTTTCACCTCTTTGAAAAATTGTTACCAACATTCTTGTTTATAAAACATGAAAATTTTTGTGGGATAATTATTATACAAAGGAACCTCATTTTAAAAACATACTTTTATATATTGTATTTAAAACTTGAAATTTATGTTTCTTTTATTTTAAAAGAAGTTTATTGGGAATAGAATATCAGGCTAACCTACTGAGTTTTAATGCTCACACCTATAGTCTTCTTATGTTTTTAGCCCTTGTGCTGGTTTCAGCTTGAGTTCAACCGCCTTGGGCGATGCGTGATAATTTTTTTAAAGAGTGACCAGTGGGGTCACATTGAGTTATTTGGTTATTGGGTTTGGTCAGTTGAGTTTTTTTAGTTGTACTTTCAGTTTATTGTACAAATAATGTCCAGTTTAATTTTTATATAAATGTTATTTGGGCTGTCCATTTCATTCTACTATTTGTTTGATTGATTATGTATTGGAGAAATAATTCCCTTGAGTACTATAATTATTCCCTTGGTGCTTGTCTCCATCCCGGGAGGATCAGTAATTCCTCTCGATACTTGTCGCGGACTGGCCTGGGTGACCGGTTCGGGGTCGACTCGGGCTCGTTCGTGACATTCCTAGTCTTGAATTGAAAAAATACCCTTTTAAGGCATAAGTAGGAACAATACATGGCCATAAAATCTCCATGAATTTCGTAAAATTCAATCATTCCAAGATTATTGTCATAAAGTATTTTCCTAAACTTCCAACAGTTATGGAAATCATAAGTTTTTTGAGCCATGTTGGATTTTAGAGATGATTTTTTTATGGATTTTGCTAAGGTTTCTTATCCATTGACACATATATTGTGAAAATATGTTTCTTTAGAATTAACTATGTTCTAACTAAATGCTTTTATAACATTAAATATGAGTCTAATAGAATCACCATTCATTATTTTACCCAAACAGGACAAAGAATTTGAGTTATTGGGTGATGTCGATGACCTTTCTATTGGTACCGTGTTAAGAAAATGCATTGGAAACATCTTTTGTCTCATTTATTATGAAATCCACAAGCTATGTGAAGATAAATTCAACTACACAACTATATATAAATAACTCTTATTTTTTTTATATACCTTTTAGAAATTTCATTCACATCTGATTTTTTTTTTCAAAGAGATTCTTCACACCGATCATGGTGCCTTATGCTACTTAATGAGCAAGAAGGATGCCAAAATGAGTACGATATGTTTGATCCTCCTATAGTAGGAATTAGATTTCATGATAAAGGATAAAAAATAGGAAGATAATTTAATTACAGATCATTTATTCAGACTTCCCTTACCCATTCTCAAGGAAGATGAGGAGGCTGACACTGAAGTAGATTTTCAAGATGAAAACCTATTTTGTATCAAGGTTCAACCATGGTTCTTAAATATTTCCAATTATCATTACATTGTATTTATACATCAATACCTCTCTTACCAATAGGGAAACAATTTTTTATCAGATTCCAAGCATTACTACTGAGATGAGCCATTATTGTTCAATTGTTGGGCTGGTAGATTATTAATACGCTGCATCCCTTAACATGATACCCATAATGGGATTGAGATGTCTCACTTATCACAAACTGGAGGACATCACAGACATGAGCATAGAGTAGCCAAAATTCTACAAATTTTATTTCTCTATCCCACACTACACGAAGATGTGAGGGAATTATACCAATGATGTGAGAAATTCAAACGAACCATAAATATAGGCAAGAGGTAAGAGATGCCAAAAAATCCCATAAGTGATGTTGAAATCATTGAATTTTGTGGAATCAAATTCATGGGACCATATCCTACATCACATGAAAAAAACTAAATATTGGTTGGGGTTGACTACATTTAAAATGGGTTGAATCTGAAGCTATTGCACATGACACAGAAACATTTTTCATAAACAATCTAAGGAAGAATCCATTTTCAAGATTCTGATTTCTGTGGTTACTCATTAGTGATCAAAGAACACACATCATAAACCAAGATGTAAGAGGAATTTTAGAGAGGTATGGCATCAGAAACAATATGATAACTCCCTAACACCCACAAACAAGTGTGAAATTAGAACTATCAAATAGAGAGGTTAATAAGATTTTGGAAAATACCGTGAATACTAATCTATGAAATTGAGGTCTCAAACTATACGATGAGCTATGGGAATACAAAAATTCTTATAATTCACCCATATGAACTACAATGTTTAGAATGTTTTATGGAAAACTATGTTATCTCCTTGTGAAGTTTGACCATTATTTATTTTGGGTGATCAGGAAATTGAATTTGGATAATGAGAATGATAGAGAATTTAAGAATGCTACAATTGAAAACATTGGATGAAATCAGGAGAGACACATATGACAATGATAAAATATATAATGAAAATACAAATAAATGGCATGACTAGTGAATTGATAGATGTACCTTTGTACCTAGGAATATGGTCCTATTTTTCAACTCAATATTGAAACAATTCTTAGGAATGCTGAAGTCTTATTGTTCAGGCCCATTTAAATTAGTTCAAGTCTTTACATATATGAACCATTCAGATTCAATGAGAAGGTGGGCCACCATTTGATGTGAATCGTTAAAGACTGAATATTTTTCAAGAGCCCTTCCAGGAAGGCTGTGTCATCATCCTTAAATTCACTTACGCTTCAATGGAGTCAAGATCTCAACATTAAAGGAAGCTTTTACTGGGAGGAAACTCAAGGTATGAAATCTAGACTAGGTTAGGATAGGATTGTCTAAGGAGAGATTGAGATAAGAAAGTGATAAAGGAAAGGAATTAGGAAACATTTGAACTAAAATATTTTAATACTCATTTTGTACCAGGGGATCACAACGTGTACCCTTTTACACGAAAATATATTTTAATCTACCATTATACGACATGAACCTCCAGTACACATCGTGTACTTTTCTAGATCTTTTTTTAAACATACATTCATTTAACCCTATTCTCATGAACCACACCCCTCAAAAACCCGATGCCTCCCCTTTGTCCCTTATCTATTCTTTAAACTGTACCACACTGACAAACTGACCCCTCATCGTGCTACCCTCTCTCACCCGCTAATTCTCCCAAAAGGTGTCGTAAAATTCGATAGTTGTCAGTTAAATTAGTAATTTATTATATCCCGAACCATACTAACTATAATGGTGTATTATAATTGATGTGTGTGGTTGAACCTATAGAGAGAGGGGACATAATGATGTCATCTCTAGACTAAAGGTTAGGTCTCCTCAATTTATATTTTCATTAATTTGTATAATGATTCTATTGAAATAAATAAATTCAAATTGAAAAATATAAGAGAGGGGAATCACTTCCCAATTGATGGTTTTCAAAAAATAAATCATGATTGAACTTGAAAAAAAACAATAATCAATGGCTGCATAACCAAACTATTTAATTGATAGAAGAATAATTCATACCCTATCAAACTACCCTAGAATTCCAATTCATCATCTACAGATGAATCAAAATAGATAAGGTGAATTTAGTTCATAATGAAATCGTAGAAGAATAGTCAATTTCATTGATCATGAACTAATTATCTTAAACATGTTGGTTTTTGTATTCTATTAAACATTCGTGGTCCATTATTCAATAACAGATATGATAATAATGATTCAGAACATTATACCAACTAAATAAGATTATTGAGAAAGTGAAGAATTAAATATAAAATTTTTATACACACCCATTTTGACGGATGCTTCTCCACCCTATGAATTTATCCAATCATTATTTCGTGATCAGCAATAATGAATAAAATATATTCCATCAGGATGAGAATAGAAAAGAGAGAATGAGACATAAAAGAAATAAAAGAGAGATTGGAATTAAACCGGACTAAATCCAATGATTACATCAAATAAGTAAAATGAAAACATAAATAAAACCTACATATGATGAAATATGGGTCGAAACCCCTATCACATCCTCCTGGTGGTCATGCCTCAAGCATGGAATGGAATGAAATGCATTTCCGAGGTACATGATAGATAAGAAAGACCATTCATGACATGTACTGGAGATACACGTCTTTCACCATTGATCTGTGTACATCTCCATAGATTTTGGATCTCCCATGTGCTTCACACATATCTAGTCTATTTATGAAGTTTTACTAACTAAACATTGTGTAATCAGTGTTCATGACATGTACTAGCCTCCAGCTATTCATTTGTGTGGATTTCTCGCAGATTTATTCGCTCAACTATTTCGACTGGCATCACATCATGTACTGAGGTCTCACAACTTGAATTGGATGTTTCCTTCACTGGATTGACGGCTTGGCTCATGACATGGCATGCTATGAACTACCAGTACAAGATGTGTATTGATTGGTCATGACATGTCCTGAAAAAAATCTATATTTTTCTGTATTTCTATATTGAATCTTCTGAAGCCTCATTCCGCAAAATCCAGTGTCGTTCCGTGAGCTTTGCTCATGGTACGAAGTGTCATTTTGTTCCTCAATATCCACATTTTCCTTTATTGTTATCCAAATGAAAATAAAACAATCGAATTTGAAAAACATTATTATTAGGCCTAAATCTTATTTTAAATCAATTAATATTCAATGAATTCATATATTAAAACCAATGAAATATGAATTCAAAATAGGATTGTCACCAGCATTCTCCCCTCTGTCACCCAAGCGCTCCCCCTCTAGGCCAACTCCCTCAAAATCACACCCCCACCCATCTTCAACATAAAACACATGCACAACCCTCCTCACCCTCCCCTCTCTCACCCACACACTCCCCTTCATCACTCGATCCACACCCCCACCTTCATGGCTCCAACCAAAATACCCCAATCATAATCATCATCCTTCTATTCCTCATCCTCATCCTCTAAAGAACATCCACCAACCTAGAATCACCATGGAAGCACTTCAGCGTCAACAGCTTTACCACCAGTTACCTGAGCCTCAAATTAAAAAAATGGGTATAGGAATCAAGTAATAGTTATAAGGTTGTAATTAAATGATTTGAATTTTTTTAATGAAATGATCCACAAGGCATGACTAATTTTCTATATAGGAATGATTTTGGAGTCTATTTTGTTCTTCTTAAACTATGTTTTATTTCCCTAGAGGTAATAAATGTTTCTTTCTTTAAAAATTTCATATTTATTTTTAAAATCATTGTTGATTCATTTTTGCTGGAGGAAAAGTAATTGTTCAAGTATGGGGGGATTGGATATCCGAAATAATATATACCTTTTTATATAATTTGCCTAAATATTTTCATTAATTTATCCGATAATGCACATGCAATATGATTAAATTTGCAGGAATTAGGCTTCACATGATTCAAAGGAAGAAATGTAGAAAAAGTGCCTAATTAACCTATTACACATTGTGAATCATAATTACATGTTGTGAAATAATATTTCACAACATGGAAGAAGTCACAATCAAATCCGTGCACCAAGTTTTGAAGTCAGTAGAGAATGTATCAAGTACACATCGTGAATTACCCATACATGATCTGACACCAGTCAAAGTAGTTGAATGTGAAATCCACTCTGGATGAACAACTAGATGTTCAATAAATGTCTTGAGTCCTCAGTGAATGATGTGTAAGTAGTCAAACCTCATAAATCAAGCTAGATATGCACGATTCATGCAAGCGATCCAAAAACCACATATATCTAAGAGGATCAATGGTACACGATGTGTACCCCTAGTACACATAGTTACCTAATTCAAATATATATACAACACCTTGGAAATGCATTTCAGAGCATTATAGGAAGAGATTTCTCTCAGTTTTTTGTCCCCATCATGTTTCCTTCGACCTTATCTCCTTTAACTCTAAAATTTCATCATTTTATTACATTTTATTTCAATTAAAGAGCCGCAGATCTTGTTTTGTTCAATGATTTCAAATTCCCTATACATTGATTCCATTCATTAATTGTTAGTTTATAATCGCATGTGATCGATCTATTTCTGATTTTACACTCAAGTAAATGATTTATTGAAGTTGTGATTAATATTTTGTAAACCCTATTAAATGATCATTCTAATTACAAATTTGAACCCTTACATGATTTTGAATCAATTAAATTCAAATATCATGTGAAGTGTGTTTTTTGTTATTTATTAAATTAAATCTCCACCCACCATTAGTAGATAAATTGATCATGGGTAAGGATCGAGAGTAAGTGTATCTGAACTCATTATCTATATTTAAATTTAATTTTGGAATATTTTATGGACTAGAAATCAGGATAAATAACCCATGTCTATCAAATTCATGAAAACATCCCTGATCATAGGATATTAAAATAGAAGACCCTATCCAGAATAGAGTAGACTAGGCTATGACCACTATCCTATGATAATTTCTTCCATTGATGCTAAATATAATGCACATAGGTTGTTACTAGCTCCCAACCATGAAATAGTCTCCTCCTAGTTAGAACAAGATTCCTTGACCAAAGTCTTCTAGCGACTGCCGTTTTTTTCATCGCCTATGCCTTAAGACCCTGTAAATATTATAATTAAGGTCATCCCTTCTCTAGATATTCAAAATTTATCCCAACCCCTTTTTATTTATTTGAAGTCACTTCCATGGAGTAAACTCCCAAACACCAAAGCAATTCTAAAGGACACCTACAAAAAGGGTCTTAAGCCAGTATCTGCAAAGAGCCAACTTTCTCCTCATGGGATCGAACTCGCACTTCTACTATACTATGAATGAGTAGTATGTAATGTTCTGGACACAATAAATCTAATTTGACTGTTGCCCATAAAAACTCAACGATACGTGCGGCTACGTCAAATAACAATAATGAAAATGTTGAATTTATTCAATTTAATTGAATCAAAAAATATTAACACAAGGATGGAAATATAATATTCTATTCCACCACTTTTTTAATATGATATATTCATCGAAAAAATTAATTTTAAACAATAATTCATTCATTTTAGTCAATTTTTAATAATTTTAGAATCATTTATTTAACATGATTTTTTATTAAATAAATTTTATGTTTGCATTTGTTAAGTTTATAAATAATTTTTTGTATATCTAAAAAAATTCAAATAAATCATCACAATAGAAAAAACTCATTTATATTTAAAAACTATATTTATAAAAAAATTATTTTTCCCCTGTCTAAATGATTTATATAAATTAATTGTAAAAAAGTCTCTTTTTTTACATTTTTCTTTACATAACTTAGTATATGGGTCTCTTTTATGTAATAGTGGCCTAAAAAATAAAAACAATATATCCAATGTTAATAAGGGTCGAAATAAGGCCATAAAATTGGTTTTGGAGAAGTTTCCAGGACATTTTCCCTGTATGATTAATGTTTATTCCCTTGGTAAACATGTTTTTACCATAATCACTATGATGAATTTTTACTTTTTTCACTAATCATTTTGGTAAAAAAATTATTTTCTCTTTATTATAAATTAAAATATATTTTTATTCTTAACATGGAATCTATTTTTTGAAATCCAACTTACATAATTTGTGGAATTTAATTTAAAATTAATCCCACAAACACTTGTGGCAATGGGGTTTCAAAGTCAAAATGCTCAAAATTATATTGAGTATTTATATCAAAATTCAAAATAAGAAAGATTAAAAAGACATAAATTATATTAAATGACATAAAATTAATCTAATTTTAAATTAAAACAAACAAATAATTTAAAATTATTTATAAATTTAAAGAGAATTTAGTTTTTAATTCAAATTTATTATGTTTCACTGTTCATCAAAAAGTGAAACTTTTAATAAAAATACTGGAAATTAAGCTTAAGATAATTTTGAAATGAAAAATTCAAAAATGATTTTGATTTTATCATTTAAAATTTATAATATATCAAAATAATTATTATAATATATTTTTCAATGAAAATAAACAGTTGTTTTTAAAAAAAACTTAATTTTGAATAATAAAATAACTTTACTAAAAATTGAATAATTATTTTGAAATAAATTTATCCATTATTTTTTCTCTATAATACACACATATATATAATTCATAATGTATTTAATAATATTCATACCTAATAATGTAAAGGCTTGGTTACACATATAATATATATCATGGGTCATTTATGTTTGGTGTTTTATGTTGAATACACTAATGAACATAAAAATATCCAAGTTGTGTTAAATAAAAGCTAAAGTCTATATCGGATGCCCTTTAATGTAACATCCTGTTCTTGGATTCCTTGTAATTGTGTTTCAAGCCTAGTTGACCACATGGAATCATGTGTATCTCCCTAAACACCATAGGATTATGACTACTATAGATGTATTAGTTGTGATAGTGGGAAGACTATTCCCTCCATAGCATAGTTTCACATAATGGAATAAAATAAAAGTTCAATAGAAGAAGCTGTAATATCATACAATATAAGTAAATAGTGTAATATTGATAGTATAAGTAACCAAAAGTAATATCACACAACAAATGATGCTACATGTTACATGTTCTTGGAAACAACCAAAATAGGTTGCACTGCATTCATATTAAAAATAAGTACGAAAATTACAAAAGGACAAAATAATCACAGAATCATCATCGCCTCATCTTGGTCTCATGCTCTCTTTCTCCTAAGAATCATATGAAGTACCTATAGAAGGGAACTTTCCCTTATCAACACCTACAATCATATAATCATTTTGGGTGAAAAAAAGGACCCAAACATAGTGTGATACTAAATACTATTTCGAAACCAACCAAGTTATCTTCCTATCTATTAGTGAATATATATATTAGAAAATGTATAATAGTGAATTCAATAAGTTAGGAAGTACTCAAAAGTAAACAGTCATATAATAATTGGTTTTCATTTACATTCATTTCATATTCAATTAACAATTAAATTGAATTTAATTCTATAAGTATCTAGATATGGCCTAATCATAGCATCTCTTTTATTACTATAAGCACAAAAGATGCCTCGAAAGACCATCTAAACAATATTGGAGAATACTGAATCCATGATTGTGTTTTGTCTTGGTTGAAACATCATAAGTAATATCATTTCAATATTCACTTATAATCTGATCCCTTATTTGACATTCCTACATTAGAATTCAAGTATCACTCTAGATGAAATTGTCACGTGAGCCCATCAATGTAATTTTAAACTAAATCCATGATTCATAAAATGATATTTACCATCTAATCATTTAAGATTCAATTAAAACTTTCTTTAGGCATGCTAAGGCTAGAACTCCAAAAGAATATAATATAAACCACCACCAAAGGGAGTCTCAAACAAGAAAAAAACATCATAAGTCATGGACATTCATTTACTCACATGGGAATAAATCTGATTATAATCATTATATGTAAATTAAACTATTACATGGATTAAAATTCATCAACTCACATGGGAAGGTTCACAGTTGGAGAAAAACATTCCTAACATGGTCAAACAAGCATAGAAATACAGCGGTCAAGGTTCATGTAAAATATCCCATACACTTAGTTGATTTATTTAAAAATTAACACTATTTCAAAATAATAAAGATTCATTTTTAATTACAAATTAATTGGAAACAATGGCATGCCTCATAGGTATCCAGGGCCAGAATCCATAACTTTTCATTCACGGTAAGTCACCCATGGGGTGGCCATTAATCTAGGTATACAACCTATTTCATGCTCTTAAACACCTATTCAGTTATAAAAACAACAATTGGAAATGACATGGTTCATTTATAATTTAAGGAGTCACCCCAAAATTGGGGATGCGATACTCTGACATATAAAAATAGCTTGAAAATCAGTGAAAGCCACGAGACCACATACCTTAGGCTTATGATTGACAGCTCTCCGAGTGTCAAGATGGGATTCACCCTGGTGTGGGAGAAATCTAAAGAATGAATGATGAATGAGAGATTTGGGTACATGATCCTAAATCCAAATAGAACAACCTTTGTTATGAAGAATCATGAATGAAAAAAAGGAATCGGGTACATACCATTTCGGATCCGAGGAGATGAATGGAACTCGATTTGTAGGTCAGATGGGGAACATAGCTCAAAGTCTAGAATAGTATTCCGAGGAGAGATACAACAATTAGGGAATGTTGTGAAATGGTATGAGGAGAAGAAACTTAAGGTTAAGAAAATTTCATTTGAAAAATGTTTATTTTACCCAAAATATCTAGGTCGTACAGTTTCTGTGCATAGTTTGCTAAACCATTCGAAAATCCTGAACACATCTCTCCAGCAATGTGGCGTAGCACACGATTACCCAGTATGATTTTCTCTAAAAATGCAGTAACCATGCAGAAGCCTCTTTCATGTCTTCTAAAATTGAAGAACTGTCTTCATGGCCATGTAGTCCAACCTGAATGGTTTTTACTAACCTACCAACCTCCTCCTTTCACCCAAAACTCAGGTTCTCGGCCCTAGACCCACATAAAACACCCAAGAGACCTCCATGACCACAATGTGCATCCACATTAGTTTATTTTTAAGTAATTTATCTGAGAATTGATGGAAAAAACAAGATCCATATCTCAAATAAGAACCTGGTTCTTACAATATTCCCCTCTTAATGAAGTTCACCCCAGAATTGCCCTTTGAATGGTGGTGAAGACATATCTGAGAACAACTATATCCAATGTGATCACACATCATCCTCTCTCTCCCAGGTCTCATACTGCACTTGTTCATGATCCCATAACACCCATACTAAAGGAACATACTGGCCTTGTATAACACTCATGATATGTTCCATATTCTTATAGGATGGTCCTCAAAAGACACATATACATGTAACTCAACCTCATAAGGATAAAAATAATTATATGGGTCTAAAAATTAATTGAAAAAATTTGAAGCAAGGAATAAATTTTTCATATACTGGTACCTTTGATGTAACTACAACTAATAGGTTATTGTCTTGACCCTCTAGAAAATATCAAATTCCCCGATGTATCTTAAAGAAAGCATACCTTGTCTCCTAGTCCTCTTGTGTCCCAACCTCATTGAAACAATTAGGAAAACCATATCCCTAACCTCAAACTCTAAAGGTCATATTTTTTCATTGGAATATGATTTCTGATGAAGCTACACTATATCCATCAACTTCTAAATCAACTCAACCTGATCAGGGGTCCCCTGGACAAGACTAAGTCCCAACATAGCAAGCTATCCTACCTCCAGCCAACATAGGGGTGATCAGTATGGCCTATCATAAAAAGTCTCAAAATCCATCACTTGAATAAAATAATTAAATCTATTATAATATGTGAAACGAAATAGCGGTATGTTTCTCTCCCAAGAGCCCCTGAAATCCAGGATGTATGCTCGAAACTTGTTGTCAAGAACCGAAATCATTCATTCTGACTGGCCATCTATTTGGGGGTGGTCATCTATGCTTAGTAGAACATTTATATCCTTCACCCTCTATATAACTTTCTAGAATTGAGAAGTAAATCGAGCATCCATATCTGAAATGATTGAATATGGGACCCCGTGCAGTCGTACAATCTCACAAATGTACAACTTTCCAAGCTCATCAACCCTAAAGACTTCCATGACTGGCATGAAATGTGAAACATTCATGAGGGAGTACAAAACAACCCAAACAATGACTTTACCTCAAGGCGTCCTTGATATACCCATAACGAAATCTGTCGCAACATCATTACATTTCCGCTCAGGACTGGGTAGCTACCGTAAAAGTCCAACCGATCGGTGGTGTTCCACTTTTAATAGATAACAGGTGGAGCACCTCATGAAAAATATAGCTACATCTCTTTTCATACCAAGCCACCGATACTTATGATGTAAATACTGATACATCATGGTGACAACAAGATGCACAACGCATAAAACAGCCTTAATTTCCCACATTATCCCCTTCCAGATGTCTTCGAAAACCCATATGCAACCATGTAAATTCAGAACATCATCCATGCCTATGGTCCAATGAGGAAGAGGGTCTCCACCTTCCACACACTCCCATAGAAGTAGGCCTATTGAATCAGATAATCGAATCATCCTCAGTATATCCATTATGTTATAGGTAACAACTTAAGATTAAAGAAATGTCTATCCCTGGCTATCTAGAAACTCCAAGTGCATCTTAGAGAAGAAAGATATAAGCTGCCACTTGCTACTGGCTTGCTGCATTGCCAATATGTAAGTCCTCCTGCATAAGGAATTGACCACTAAATTTCCATTACCATGTTTTTAGGAAATCCTGATGTCAAAATACTGAAGGTATTCCACCCATCTTCACTGCCTCAAATTTAGATCACGTAGTGTAAATATGTACTTGAGGCTTTTGTGGTCTTTGATAACCACAAAATGATATACCAAAAAGTAATGTCTCCAACAATGTAATGTGTGAACAACCATAACTAACACAATATCATGCATCAGATACTTCCTCTCATGTTCCCTCACCTACCGGGAACTATATGAAATAAATCAATCCCCCTACATAAGAACTAGTCCTATCCTAATACCTGATGCATCATAGTTCACAGTGTAACTACTTCCTGGCACTGGAAAAATCGATATCGATGATGAATTCAATCTCCATTTCAACTCTTTAAAGGTCATCTCATTGGAATCTGTCCATACATACTTCACACCATTTTTAGTTAAACCCATAAATGGAGATGCTAAACATGAGAAGTCCTATATGAAATTTCTATAGTAACCAACCCCCCCAAGAAACTATATATGTAAAAAGAAATTATTGGGATGCACCCATTAAACTACTGCTATCAAATTCTATGGGTCCACCAATACTCCAAACTCTGAGATGATGTGACCTATAAAGTGAATTTGATCTATCCAAAAGTTGAACTTTGAAAGAATAGAACATAAATGTTTCTCTCTCAGACTACTAAATATGATCTGAAGATGTTTGGAATGGTCATGTAGATTGTGAGAATCCACTAGGATATCATCCATGAAAACCACAAAAAATGAGTCAATATAAGGATGGAACACATAGTTCATTACATCCATAAAGACTATTGATACGTTTGTGATACTGAATGGATTAAAAAAAATACTCAAATAGACCATACCTTCTCAGAAAGGTTTTAAAAGGTATGTTTGATGACCTGAAACACACCTGATGATAACCGAATCTGAAATCAATATTTTAGAAAACACAACCTTCTCAGAGTTAGTCAAAGAGATCATCGATTAATGGTAGAGAATAACAGTTATTAATTTCCAACTGGTTCATTTTATGGTAATCATTGCATAACTTGAGGGTACCATCAACATTTTATGAAAAAAAGACCAGTAAACCCCTTGGAAAAGTACTGGGTCATATGAACCCCATAGCCTCCAAATCATCTTGCTACCACTTGAGCTCTTGTAACTCTGTCATAGCCATTATTTAAAGAGGAATGAATACCAGTGGACCTCCTTGGACTAGCTCGGTAGATAACTCCACCTCTTTCAGTGAAGGTAAACCAAAAAATTTGTCCAAGAAAACATCCCTTAAATGATAATATACTAGAGGGAAATAAATCTGAAATGTTCTATGGTCATCCAGATATAAAGTTACAATCTGGGCTATCATCCCACCCAACCCACAATGCTCAGGATTTTCTCGTCTATCCTAGACATTCCATTCACCTTTCTATAGAAAATTTCCGCCCTATGGTGATGTGAAACTCACCCAATGGAGATATAAATCTACAATGTATCAAAATGAACCAATTAGTACATTCCGAGAATGATATATTAACATATCATTTGGAGGATATAGAGGTACCATATTAAGTTACACCCACAAACCTCAAGGGGGAACTTCCTTCACTAACAGACACCTTCCGTTCCCATCCTTGAAAGAGAGTCCAGAGTCAATATATCATCAAAATAAAAAATATAAATCCCAGGGCTCTCTATAATGAGAAAAATATAAAACAATGTGAATACCCTATATCAAAAATAGGAGAATATAAAACAAAAGGTACTAGAATAATACCTCTCATAGTATAAGATTTGGGTTCCTACTCCTACTGGGCCTGTTGCACTACATTTGTCTGGCCTATACCGCCACCTTGTGACACTACATTGATCCCCTGAGCTGATCCACACTACTGTCTCTATGAACTTGGGGTCTGGATACCACAACCACAACCACCACCATGGGATCAATGTCTAGATGTACTCCAGATACCTATCTAGTTAGAAGCCATAGGAAATGTTCCTAAACATGGAGATGGTGTTATTTCAGTCTCACTAGCTGATGGTGGAAAAATCCTGCAGAAACATTGTCGATGACCCATCGTGCAGTAAGATCAGCACTCAATTGGGTCTAGTGGACACTATGGCCTCGTATTCCCTATCCTACAGTACCAGTAGCAATTAAATTGGATACATGAATACACATTCTGAATTCTAGTTTCAAATTTCACGGAGGCTCATGATTATTCTTCTTAATATCAGTTGAGATAGTACCAGATCGTGGTGCCGAACAACCCAAGCTCTCACCTACAGATTCCCTCATATTATGCTCAGTAATACACACCTGATTCGCTATAGAAGAAAGGGTAGTAAACCAGAATACATTTACTCATGATAAGATTTCATATCTAAGTCCATACTCAAATATCTTATCTATTGATACATCATTACCTATCAGAATTGGATTAAATAAACGGTGATTAATAAAACGGGTTAAATAGTCCATAACTGATAGTGTGCCTTACTCCAGATGCATAAAAATTCAGGCTCTATCATCCCCTCAGTGAATTAGGGTAGTAGTAGTTATAGAAGACTATATAAAAATATCCCCATTCCATATCATGATAATGCTCCACCTGAGTGATAACATCCCACCACCTCCTGGAATAATCACAGAGCATATACGTTGTGAGATTCACCATCCTCTCAAGAGGTATCTCTAAATGCTCGAAGATAAAAAACATGGACTCCAGCCATGACTCTATTGCTTATGGTCTACCATCTCCAAAAAAATGTGGGTAGATGATACTCCTGGAACCCTCATGGTTGGCTGTGGTGCTCCATGAAAAGTTATTTATGGACCTCATAATGTTTTCCTGGAACTGTGCATCATCAAATGCATCTGGTATAATAGCTAGTGCTAAGATAGTCAAAAATGGAGTATCAAATGATAGTCCATGGCCTACCACATCCGGGGTATGACCGTCACCACCCTCTCGGTCTGTGGCCTGAGGACATTGTTGTGACATGACTTTATAAGTCCAAGAACACACCTCAGTTATAGATCAATGTTAAGGGTCATAGCTGAAAAGCACAGATACAAAATAGGACAGGTAAAAACCTTCCTCTAAGAAATCACCCCTCTTCATACACCATGGGTCAGGTCCAGGTTCTATAAAAATGAGAGATGCTACAAAAATTCCACTACTAATGTTGGGTCTGGTCAAGTTACCTATGAAAATACATTTAAATTTGACACATTCTCTTCTCGATAGGTATCCCAATGGTATTCCATATTCTAATCGTTGAGGCCCCGTACTCCTTGTGAATTGAATCTTGACATTGATATACAAAACATCGTAACACAATTCAATTTATGGCCACAAAATGATCCACCAAATTATGAACCAAGAGGGGATATACACATCACAGACCAAATCTTGACATCCATCCTATCCATACCAAAAAATTTACCAATATACCTATTACAATTCAAGCCTATCTATTATGACATTTATTAAAACAACATGGAATCGACAATGCTCTCTAAATGGCATGAAAAAATGCATGCAATGTGATTTCTAAAAAAGTTACTATATGATGAAAGAGATGGAATTACCTAATCTCATCGAGTGGAAACATAATATAAATCATAATAATATCAATAATAATATCATAATAAATGTGCATCACCTAATAGTAAAATTTAATTCAATGTAATAGATCAAAATCCAAAAAGAAGAACTAATTTGAGGTAATTCTTATTTTTCCTGTATGTATTGTAGCTACTCCCAAGAACAAATTATTTCCAAATTCCACTTCATCTCTACCTCTTTACATTATCTCCAAATAATAAATCAAACAAGAAAAAGGCTCTAATACCACTTTTTAATGTCCCGAACCCAGAAGCCTCCCAATAGTGATCCTATCCCGGTTGGCCTCATGGACTCAAGGGCATCTCCCCAAATGATAGAGGCTTCTGAAATGTAGTGAGGGACTAGGTATAATAGTGGGGATACTATTCCCTAATTAGTAGAGTGTACCACAGTAGATTATAGTAATAGTTCAATAGTGGAAGCAGTGATATCGTACAAAATAATTAAACAATGGAAGACTCATAGTACAAGTAACCAGAATTCATATCGTAAAATAGATGATTCTAAATGTTACATGTTCTATAAAACATTCAAAATATTTCACACTGGAGTCATATAAAACACAACTACCAAAATTAAAAAATGGTCAAAAGAATATCAGAAGCATCGCAATCCTCGACTTGGTCCCAAGCTCTAATTCTCCTAAGAAGCATATCACGTACCTTTAAAAGGACGCTTTCCCTAATAAAAAACTATAATCATATAATCTATTTGGGTCCAAAACATGACCCAAACACAATGTGAGACTAAATCCAAGAAGGAAACCACCCAAGGCCTGTTTCAATCTATCAATGAATATAGGTAGCAAGCATTGTATATTAGTGAATGTAGTAAGCTAATAAGTACTCAAAAGTAAAGAGTCATAAAAGAACATGTTTTCATTTACATCCATTTCATATTAAATTAACAATTCAATTAAATTTAATTCAATAAGTATCAAGATCCAGTATATGCCCAAAATACACCCTATAACTTTAATCATAACAGATTCCTTATAAGGTTATCAAAATAATATATGAGAATACTGAATCCAGGATTGTGTTTTTCCTTGGAAGACATGTCATAAGTCACTTCATTTCAATAATCATTTGTAACCCAAGCCCGTCCTTGACATTCATATTTTGGAAATCAAGTTTTACTCTAGGTGAAATTTTTACCAACACCCTATAAGACCATCCTAGTGAACCTCTCTAGAACGCGGTATCACTCTAGGTGTGGTAAGTCCATGTCAACTAAGACCATAATTGGTGGTACTATAAGGAATCCCCAAGTATCACTCATGACATATAAACAATTAATATTTAGACTATCCATGGAATCCTATAGGGATCCTTGATTCACTCATCATTTAAGTACAACCACTATGTGCCCGTCCATGGAATCCATGGTTCACACATAACTTAAACATAATAAACCCTTTTTATCTCATGCATGGAATTATAAGATGAATCCATGGTTCTCCCAAGGTATAAGGTAAAATAGTCATGAGATCCTATCTATGTCATTATAAATAGAATCCCTGATTCACCCAATTATATTTACCATTTAATAATTGAGGATCCAGTTAAAAATTTCATTAGCCAAGCTAAGGTCATACCCCAAAAGCATCTAAAATAAACCACAACCAAAGTGTGTCTCAAGAAATGACCAAGATAATAAGTCTTGTAATCTCATTTACTCACATAGGAATAATTATCATAAAAAGAATTAATTGTAAATTAAAATGTTATAAGGCTTAACATTCATCAACTCAGTTGGGAAATTTCACAGTTGGAGAAAAAAAGTCCAAACATTCTTAAACAAGCATAGGCATAATAGGGTCAACGGTCAAGTCAAATATCCCATTCCCTTAGTCAATTCAATTAAAATTTTACACTATTTAAATTATATTTAATAGACAAATTCGTTTTTAACAACCCTAGAATGGAAAACAAAGGCATGACTCATAGGAATCCTATGAAAAAAATCCATAATGGGTCATCCAAAGGGAACTCACCCATGGGGTAGACCTCAGTAAAGGTATAAAACCTATGTAATGGTATTAAAAACCAATTCAATTACCAAAACGAATATAAGAAACAAAAAGGTTCATTTATAAATCAAGGAGACACCCGAAAAATGGGTGTGCGTCATTCTGACATATATAAACATCTTGGAAATAAACCAACGGAACAAGACCACCTTCCTTATGCTCGTTCTAGATAGCTCACCCAGTATCGAGAGCATATATTCCCTGGATTGGTATAAATATGAAGAATGGATGAAGAATGAGATATTAGGTCATATGGGACTAAATCCAAATAGTGTAGATTTTGTTATGAAGAATCATAAAAGACTAGAAATGACTCGAGGAATTACCGTTGCATATCAAAGGAGATGAATGACACTCAATCCTGAGGTCAGATGAGGAACATAGCTCAAATCCATGATTTGGAATCCAAAGTGTGCTCCCAACATGAGGGGATTCTATGAGATGGGAGGTGGAGAAGAAACTTAAGGTCAATAACATTTTATGGTCAAAATGGTAAATTTTCCAAAATATCTGGGTGACACGGTTTCTGTTAATAGTTTTCTAAACCATAATGAAACCATGAAAAACTCTCTGAAAACTTGGGGAATAGCGCATAGTTACCCCAAATGGTTTTCTATATCCATGCAATAACCATGAAGAAGCCAATATTAAGTCAGTTAAAATTGCAGACCGTTCTATATAGTTTTAACTAACCATACAACCTCCTCTTTTCAACTAAAACTTATTTTTCGGGCTACAAACTATCCCCCAAACCCCATAAACCTCTATAAACTCAATTATATTCCACATTAGAAGAATTTTAAGATATTATAAGGATAATTGATAGAAAACACCAGATTTATTCAAAAAATAAGAACCAACTTATTACATTTAAGTTATTGAGTATAATTTAATTCTTGTAAAATATGTGGGTGTTACAAGAAGTGAATGTTTTCAATTTGAAATTGGAAGTTTAGTTTAAAACACATTCCACATATTGAAAACTAGTAAAAAACAATAAAATTTATATGATATATTAGAAAAAAGTTCTATAACATATTTGTGACATTTATGAGTCAATCCCACCAAAATTCTAGACACAGTGTGCCCCATCAGACATGATGTGGATGTTTTTAGTTTGAAATTGATATTTTAAATTATAACACATGTGAAATATTAAAACTAAAAAACACATTCAGATTGTTATGATACATTAGGAAAAATAATATATATATATATCATTTTCTAGTGTAGTAATCAATCATACATCTAATTGAAACATTTTATGGATGGTATGAATTAAAGTGCGTGTTTTCAATAAGAGATGAATTTACATTTAAAATGTGTGTCACATGTCCAAAACGAGAAAAAAGATTGTATTATTTTATAACATTAGGTTAACGATCCATAATTCATTTGTGACTTATTATAATTGAACACACATCAATATAACACATTATTTGGTAAATATGACTCGATGTTCATGTTTTCAATTTTAAATTGATATTTTAGTTCAATGAACATGCTACATACTAAACACCAATAAAACACATTCAGAATGATATGATACCTTAAAAAGTAACCACAAACAGAATTTAAATCTATAATAATAAAATGTTCCCCAATTTAAGATATGTTGTTCCCAGTATGACATGAAGTGTATGTTTTTAATTTATAATTGTCATTTCGGTTCAATAAAAACATTACATACTGAAAATCGGGAAATTGAAATCACATTTTTTACTTTTAAAAATGATCCATGAGTTATTTGTGATGTTTTAGAATATATTGCACAATAATATTATTATATTATGTGACATGTGTGACTTTAATGACATGTTTCCAATATAGAAGATCTATTTACGTTTAAAATGTGCATCACATAGCCTAAAATGAGAAAAAATATCGAAATGTTTTCTAACATTATTTAAGAAATTATATTTAATTATTGATTTATAGGAATAAAACAAATTTTAATCTGACACATGATGTGTTTGGCATGACACGACATTCATGTTTTCAATATAAAAGTGTCATTTTTGATTAAAAAACATTAAATAGCCTAAACTGAGAAATAGATCTTAGAATGTTTGTGAACAATATAAAAATGATCCATAATTCATTTATTTATGTATATGAATCAACGATATGTAAATCTATCCTATTACATGAAATATATGATGGAAAATTATTATTTTTAATATAAAAGTATAGTTTTAGTTTAAAATGGATGTCACATAGGGAAAATTGAGGAAAAAGATATAATTATTTTCAAAATTTTGGTAAATTATCCACAATTAATTTGTGATATTTAGGAATCTACTACATGTCAATCCATAACACAATGCATTAATTTTGAATTAAAGTGTTTGTTTTCATTAAAAATGTGTCATTTTTAGTTCAAAACATGCATCACATAGTGAGAACTGATTAAATGTTATAATATTATATACAAATTTCGTATAATGATGCATAATTCATTTGTAATGCATAGAAATCCACTGAACGTCAATCTTCCATAGGATGCACTTGGTATGGATCAAAGTGAATGTTTTCAATATAAACATATCATTTTAGTTTGAAACATTTATCACATTACCAAAACTTATCAAAAAAGAATATATTGTTTTCAAACCAAAGTAGAATGATCTGTCATTCATTTGTGATATGTTGGTATTGACAGCATGTCATGATGATGTACATGGTGTCCAATTTGACTTGAAGCGTGTTTCTTCAATATAAAAGCTTCATTTTAGTTTAAAATAAGCATCACATTGCAAAAAACTAATAAAACAAGTTCATATTGTTTTCAAACATTACATCAATGATCCATAAATCATTTTGGATGTGTAGTAATTGACTTCACTCTAATTATCTGCACTATTAATTTATGATATCATTAATTTATATATTTTAATTAACAATATAATTTATCATATAATTATTATATAATAATAAAATTGTTTTTATTTATTTTTCAATTACTATTACTATAATAAATGTATATTTTATTGAAGGGAAAATATTTTTCTCAAAGGTTGATCTTTGTAGAAATCCTCTTATAAGTGTCACGGTTTTTTATATTAAATGTAATATTTTTATAATAATAAATATCACATCATTGTAAATATTTAGTATATAAAAATTTATTTGAAATTATAGTGGGATGATATATTTTGGTTTTGATGTGGAAGAATTTTATAATACATTTCCACATATATTTTGTTGAATGAAATCTTATTTTTATCAAATTAGAGATTATAATATAAAATAAGAAAATTATAAAACAAATTTACTAGAATTTATTATTCATTAAAATATATAAGGAATTATATGGTTTTTCATGATCTAATTATTAAAACATATGATATTTGCTACATTGTTCCTCTGAATGATTTATTTTTCTGAATTGTAACTTTTAATGACTAAATTTATTTATATTGTTATCTACCAAAAAATCTGTGAATATTCAAATTCTCATTCAGAAGAAAATCCCAAAGAGCAGAACATCTACATTTCATGTTTACATTCGATTATCTAGATTAATTTTATTTTAATACTAGACTAGAAGCATCCCAATGACATCTAATATACATAACCTAGAGCTGGTACCTACTATTTCCACCACCTTCCACCGGTTTAAATTTGGAGTTAGAGGTTTTCAGCCTCGAATGTGATGAACCCACTGATGCTATAGTCTTATCTGCATTTTTCAATGTTGGCTTCCCCATTTATGGAGGGATGAAAACTTAGAATTACTATATTCTACACTCAATTGTGAAGAATATTGATCTGATCCACTAAAGAATCTGCATCCTCTACTAAATAATGATGCTAATCTTCCTGTGGTCGTTGGACACAATTTTTCAGAAAGTATTTATATACTATTTTAATGGAACAACATGGAGGGAATGATTTTTTGGCATGAGATAATCAAGATCACTTGATAGGTCATTCTTCTTATTCTTGAAACACCTCTATCACTAATTATTTTGAATTCTATGATAAGAATATCCTGGTAAATTTTTTGTTGATATCGATTAATAAAATTCATGATTTACATGGATACAATGGAAATCACATATGTTAACATAATCATCTATGTGATGATTTGGATACATGGAAGATACTCGTACATCTCGAATCCTCTACTTTAAGAAATAGTTTTATGGAGCTCAAATGATTACTTGAACTGATTCTCATGTTTGGAATCACTTACATTAAAAAATATACAAACATGTGAAATCGTATAAGTTTCCCTATCTCATTCATGGAAGAAATCATCTATGTGGGAAACTTTGTACGTGAGCAATTCCTCTATGTCAATCATAATTACAACATCAATAAAATAGTCTATGTGGGACCAATTTAGAAATGTTTCTATTCCAAGAAAGTGTTCTGTATAATGGATAGTTGGAATTTAAATCGTTCTGACTTGCATGTGGTGGCCAATATGATTTTCAACAAGAAAAAAAAATTTGACTCAAAAATATGACCAAATTTACTATATTCCTTCTAGAGTTTGTGTAGTTATATTTTTAATATGGTTGTGTCAGGGAGAAATTAATAAATTTGTGGATGCAAATTTTAGAAGGGGGATGGGTGGAGAGATACATAGAGACCCAAGAGGCACACAAAATAGTCCATGTGATTGAGGAGGATATTATTGGGAGAAGAAAAAGAAAACTATTTGTGAAGAAGATTTTTAATCCATTATAGACGGATTATTTGTTTCTTCTACAATATTACATTCCTCTATTTCAAAAAACATTAATTATATTAATTTTTTTTATGATGGTTTCTTAGACATATGTTAAGGAATGTGGTTGAGTTGGTAGTTAAATATTTCTCACTCAAGTGTTAGATGTTACTGGATTCTACCCTTTTCTCACCGAAAGAGAAATTTATAACATTCAACTATATAGAACATAGTGAGATATATTTTTTTTATTATGGTCATTGTTAACATTTCATTAGGAATTTCATCTGAGAAGAGGAAATATCAAGAAAAGTTAGGCCACTTGGTTACTTCAATGAGTGGGTGAATGATCTCTATAGTAGAGAAATTAAAAACCCTATTCACCTATAGGTTCCACATTTGATATAACTATCCTACCAATTTTTCTCGATCTGATAGTGTCATACCTTGTGTGAAGACAAAGAAACAACAGAAAATCCTATATCCGAATAAGCTTTCCATCAACCTAAATTCCAATGTTTCATCTCTTGGATTTCTCTAGATCACATAGTTTTCTTCCCCATATATTGCAAACCTATTTCATTCTCCTATCCTCATCCTCCATCCCATCGATTTATTCACCACCATTATACTATCCATTCATCCCCTTCTTTCTTGTTTCATTTTTTTGTTTTCTCTTTTTCATTGTCAGGCACAACACACCTTCTTTTGAAGTCCTTCCCTATGGATCAAAACCTACACATCACTACACTATTATTAAGTTGGGATAATAAATAATTACCTTGTACTGGTCCTAGTGAAAACCTAGGCCTCGTTTCCATATTTCAATCTAATGTTCTCTATATTTTTTATCTATTTGTTTATTTCTATTTGTAACAGGGATTACATATCTTTTCATCATCTATATGTACTTAATTATTTATAAAACGTTATAATAATATTTCAATCTATATATTAAAATAAATTATTTGATAAAATATTCCACTATCATCACTAAAAGAATGAACTATTAACGGAACAATTTATTATAGTTTTTACTAGCACTGATAAAGACAAATATCTTTTAACAACTCTTCTTTTTTCAACACTTTTTTCACCGAAAAATGACTTTTTATAACTATTAATAATAGTTTAGTCTTATAATTAGTTATCCATATGCCTTGGAAACATTTTTTTCAATATTTTATATTAAAGTTATCTGTAAGAATTTATATGGTTTGAATTTTTCTTCAAAATAAACCCAATATAATAATTTCATAATCAATCCATTTTCTTCCAAATTGATAAATATTTAATGTATGCTGATGAAGTGGTCTATATATGTCTAGTTAAGAGGATTTAGTTATGTTCAATATTGAGAAAAACCTTTTTCACATGGATAACCCCCGTCAGAAAACCTATTTTCACCTTTACCATGCTAACCAATTTTTTTTGTTTTTACTATTATTTTTAAAAAATATCCATTTGGAATTGTTAGAAATCATTAATTATTATGAATCCAAATATGAAATCCATTTTCTAATATTCCATTCAAAGATTTGGTTGATTTGATTTTAATATTAATCCCACAAAACATGATAAAAAATAGTTTTTATAGAAAAACGTTTTATAATTAAAAAAAGTGTTTATAATAATATCCAATGTAAAACTAATCCTTATTTATTTAATTAGGATAATTATAATAAAAAATAATTAATATAACATTTTTATAAAATTAATAATATAATTGATTTTATAAATTCCTAAAATGAAATGATTATTTTCAATAAAAAACCACATTCTTATCTATTTATTGATTACATGAACATTTCATAAAATTGTTGAAATATTAATTTAATATAATTATGAGATTCCAATTTTAGAAATGGAATTTTTATTTCCAAAATAAATTTATAAATGTGTCAAAAATTTAATTAATTATTTTCCCTAAAAAATAATGAAAACATTTTTGAGGGATAATATATATTTGAAGAATTTAGATACATTATTAAACACTGAGAACATATTTTTAAATATATTTTAATTATATAAAACAATAATAAATAATTTTTAATACTAGGTTATTCTATTTAACTCTTCCATTTGGATGGGTTGGTTTTAAATATATGTTTTATTACGGTTCATTTAAAATTTTGTTTGCATGCATCATAAGATATTAAAGTATGATATATTATACTGATGAATTTCCCTCTTATCATAAACTATAACATGTGAAACCATATCCAAAAAAATAATGGATAAAATAAATGAAATTATTTGAGTGGTAAATTAAAATTTCACATCATATAGTTTATATCTATATATACATTTTGTACACAATGTGAACGAATGATAATATGGTGGTTTACTTTATTATGAAACACATTAATATTTTTAGAATAATTGAGAATATTTAACGAAATTAATATTTGAACATGTTTATCATATCATATATGTAATACTAGTATATAACCTTTATATTTTATATAATTTTTGGTTCTATTAACAAAATAAATCCTATCTAATCTAGGACATATCTCAATGTTTCCTTCTAACAAAACACTTACACTAAACTATTTTGTAAGAAAAATCTATAAATTAATCATTTCTAAATAATCACGAGACTCAAAAATAATATTCCCAACTGTTAAATTTCATGAAAATATTAATAAGTCTTATAATCATAGCATCAAATGTTACAATTTCAACTTATACTATGTAGTTATAACACATTCTATGTTCATCATCATCAATTGTGAAACACTATTCCACCAATATCATTCCTTGAAAAAAAATTATATTCTAACATTGTTGTTTTTCATCCCTCCTAAACTCTTTTATGAAAAAGTGAAAATCACATTAATTTGGTAACTAAGTGTAACTATTACATTTATATTTAATACCTTAGCCTAAACTCTATTAGGATAAATTGACAACACTTTATTATGGTAAAAAATTTAACTCCTTACACTTCTATTTTTCATTATACCCTAAACTCATTATGATATAAATTGCAATTTACTTTTCATATTGACAGTTATAATCCTTCATGGAATGTTGACTTATTTTTAATGAAAAAATTTAAGCCTTTTCATTTTTTCTTTATTATCACATATCATAAACAAATTTAATATATTAAATGAAAAAATTAATATTATAATGGTATAATACTTTAGTAAATAATGATATTAACCTTCTAAATGGTAACAAAATGAAACTCTTTACATTTTTCATTGGAATCAAATATCCTAAAAAAATTTGGATATTAAATGAAAATCACTTCGACTTGAAATTAGTGTACTCAGTTATATTTTTTAATTTAAACTTCAAAAAGTCTAAAACATACTCCCACTAGCATATTAGACCAAATATTATTTATATAATATTTTCTAAGCTACAAAAACTACTTTCGACTAAGAGAACAATAGTTATTTCCTTTTAATAAGAACACTTAACAAATTTATTACTATTTAAATATAATATATGGTATTCTATCCATATAGAATATTTTAATATTATATTATACCACAGATAGGTGGTATGAATTGATTCCCAAACATTTTAATAAATATTTAGATAAGCACTTTTATCCTAGTTAATAATCTTCTTTCAATATATTCTTCTAAAGAGCTATTTTATAAATTTTTTAATCATAAACCATGTGTACACACTATATCATCTCATATTGATCATAAAAACGCTTTGATAGAAAATATATTCTAATATCATGTATAAAACATTGATATAGAGATAAACATATTTTCTTTATGAATATCAATTAGTTAAATAATCATGCTTTATAACTTTTCTTATGTTATTTTTATTAGGATTAGCTTACAATAATATTCCCCCGGTCAAGGATTAATTAAATTTTTTTATTTGATGATGATTTTTATATTATTTAAAATAGAAGCATTTATCATATGAGTATCATGTTTTATAATCAATCAATAAGGAATTTTCTTAAAAGGGACCACACTAAATTTATGACCCCCTTTAAAATTTCATCATATCTATTATTGAGATAACATCCATACTTCACTTAGAAATGAGACATTTATAGGATTCTTCTCAATATTTAGATATTCAGGAAGGTCATCAATTTCATATTTTTATTTGGGAAAGTTTAAGAGACAACACTTTATCTAATCCAACATATGGAAAAAAATCATATTCATTCCTCTAAAATCTTCCACAAGGGTTTCCTTAATAAGTGTAACCCTTGGAAAAAGTCAGAAAAAAATTTAATAATGAAAACCTATGGGAACCCTATTATGAAAGAACTTACACAAGAATGATCTAGTTCCACCATTTAATTGTTTTCCTTATAAAATACTCAATCCTAGAATTTAATGTAATTCCTTTTCCTAGAATCTATTTAACATTTAAAAAAATCAAAAATTATATCCTCATTTTATAAATAATTTAATAAAATTTAATGTTGAAGTATATTTATTTTAAATATATGAACAATTCAAATATTTAAACATGAGATAATATCTTATGAACCATTCATAATTAAAAGGTAATTATAAAAATTTTATAATTTTAAATATCACATTATAGATATTGCATACATTTTAATATAAAATTTTAATATTCATTCCAATATCAAAACATTAATATTTATCATTATATGGAATTTCAATTTTAAATACATGATATTTTATTAACTATAAAAAAATTTATAGTTCAATTTATATTATGTAAACATTTTACACAGTCTAATATCAAATATTTTATCACACTTTAACCATTGATAAAATCATTCCTCAAAAAACTTTTGATGAATCTTAAATAATATCCCAATATGGACTAAGTTTATTTTAGGTAAATCAAAATATTTAATTATAAGAAGTTCATAATTTAAATATAATGTTTTTAATTTTTTCTATTATTTCAAAATTTATAATGCTTTATAAATTATTTATTATGATTTATATTTAAAAATAATAATTTATATGTTATAAGTTAGCTAAATTTTTTTATAAAAGTTATTTCATATATTACCATTTAATATTATGGAATAAAATATTTCATAAATATTAATTAATTATAATCAATTTATAATTATTTAATTAATGCAACATTTAAATATTAAAATATAATGAAATAAATTTTAGAATTATTCATAAACATTTTATAAAACATTTAAAAAATTTATGATTTTTTTATTAAAAATTAAAATCTTTTATTTTTACCCTTAAACTAAATCCCTATTTCTCCAAAGGGTAACATACTTCTTCCCTAATGTAGATAGTATATGTTAGGGTACATGCCGATGACCATCACATAGCATATTTTGTGAATGAGTACAACATGTATAACATTTAATTGAAAAAGGAAAACCATGTATACACTTACATGAACCCCTCCATATAAAGGTAAGCCATGAGTTTCCTTTATAAGACAACTCACATATAAGTAACACCCGGGTTACCCTTGTGAAATAGATATGAATAGGGTTGATTCTTTGGTTACCTTTACTTATACTGGTTTATTTACCAGCTACCTTTATGTATACTGATCTATATAATGATATTGTGGGATGAACCTTACATATATCACTACTTAAAGGTAATTCCTAGGTTACCTTTACACACATCATCTGTGTAAGGGTCAGGTGATGGTTACATTTGTATAGCCTAGCTATGTAAGGTTAAATCCTTTCAAAAACAAAATTTCCATAAACAAAAAATGTAGATTCATTTTCAATTTCTTCTAATTTAAAATTAAATATTTCTTAAATCCAATTCAGGTATCCCTATGATAACACTAAAGTATTTTATTAGAGTAAAATAAAAGATTATTAGAATTAGCATAAATGCTTTAAACCCTCATTTGAGGATATTTCGTTCAAGATAAATAAAACCTAAACATAAAATAGAAAATATTAATCATTTTAAAGAGTGTGTACATAAACCATAGGGTATCAAAAATATCCTCAAACACCATCACATGGGATTGATAATGATTACCTAGGGTATAAAAATGACATCCCCTCCCTGTAGTGTATCCATGGATTATTCTTGAATCACTCAACATTTGAGGGGGTTTCACCAATCTCCATAACCTACTAGCACATCGTAGTGAAAATGAGGAAGATGAATGATTATTTTTAGGTACAAGAAGGTTAAATGAATCCAATAATTAATCACTCCTTACAAATCCATCACATGGATATATTTTATATTGGTTATCATTGATTCGCCTTAAATACTATATCATTTATTCATTAATTGAAACACGTTAATAAATTTTATGGCCAATTGAGTAATGTAAGAATGCATGACATGCAATAATATCTCAGTTGTTTCATCTTATGTAATGGATTATTTAATGATAGCATAAACAGTATAAACACAAAATAATATCATTATCACTTTGTTATAATCACATATTTCATAAAGTAATATAATCTTATGCACATGAAAATCATAATTTTCATGTAATATAAAATTAATAACATATATAACACACACATGTCAATATATATATATATATATGGATTTAGGTAATATACTCATTAGATGGTTCGATTAATGTAATTTTTATAAAGATAATTTTAATTGAAAATATTTGGAAGGTAAGTGAATGAATGCAATATTAATATTAATAGTTTACAGATCATAGATAATATATTTTTTTATTTTAGGTAGATTTATAATTTTTTATGATTGGTATTGAAGATAAAAAAGGGAAAATATATAGTTCAAAGTGTATTCAATGTAGGAAGAGGAACATCTACCCGACTTTTAGATCTTGTAATAAGGACTTTGGTTTAGTTATATAGAAAAAATAATGTAGTAATGCATTTTAGGTTGAGTAATTATAAAATATACTATTTAAATATATAAAATGAACTTTTTATAATTATATATCAGAATATTTTTATTTTTAATTTATCTTTCTCATCAATTTTTATTTTTTTCTAATTTAATTTATTTTTAAAGAAATGATATAAAATATTATAATTAGGAAGGCAAGGAGTAAAAGTACCAAAAATGGTGCTTTTAAGGGGGTTAGTT
Organism: Viscum album; assembly: GCA_963277665.1. Lineage (NCBI taxonomy): Eukaryota > Viridiplantae > Streptophyta > Magnoliopsida > Santalales > Viscaceae > Viscum > Viscum album. The sequence goes on from OY728160.1 coordinate 1,418,066,504, forward strand.
TTATCATTAGTTTTTGTTATAACCCATGAAAAATATATTATACCATCTCCAAGAAGTCACTTAAATTGACTAAAAAATACACTTTACTAAAAAAAGGGTTTAAACTAGTGTCATTTCAGTGCCATAATAGAGTTTTTATACATTATAGTGAATAATTAGGAACCTCAATGTAGGTGAGATAAACAAATTTTTCTTATTTTAGATGATATGTTTATGATTTATCATGTTTTCAATATAAAAAAAATCCTTTTGATGCACTTTAGTGCAAAAATAGATTTGATGGTTGGGTATAATGTTTTTGTATATACTTCATTCTAAAGTGACCCTACCCCATTTGGGATTTTTGTGGGACCACTTTGCATATGAAGATTGTATTTTTTGTCAACAGTTCTCAATACTAGTCAAAGTGAAGAAAGAGATGAATAAGAACTCCATAGTTGATGGAGAATTCAATTCAGACGATTGTTGAACTGATCCTAAGTTAACATAAAATGTGTCTAAGGTGACACATAGTTTACAACAATGAATAATAGAGAAGTATCATCCATTTGAGGATGATTTTAGTATATTGGTGAAGTATCATCTATCTAAGGATGATTGAATAAGAATGAGGATTTGAATAAGTCCATGTGATGCCTCACGATTGCATGAGTACATGCAAGAGCTTAAATGAAGAAAAGAACCATATGATTTTCATGAAGTAGATAATGATGGTTGAAGAAGAAGAGATAGTATGGAAAGGAATTCCTATCTAATATGGTCATGCATTACACATTTCCTTGAAATCAGAGGATTGTTTCACTACTCATAATGCTCCAAATACATGTATCAATGGTGATACATTGTCTAGAACATTGAAGGTGTTTGAAAAGCCTCAAGCCTCCACTTTTTCATGAAGAGAGATGATTGGAGTTCTTTTTAATTAGCAATCCAAATGAAATTTAGGATTTGATGTGAGTATGAAGAAGTAATTTGGAATTCATATTCCAAAGAGTATAAGAAGAAATAAGGATTATTTTTAAAGATGAAAAGAAGACAAGAAGTAGTGCATGGTCTTTGAACTATGAGAATGGAAAAAACTTTGATAATGCTTTGTTGATTAGTATTTCAAAAATATCATATGTTTTGAGAACTTGTGATGAAATCATTATAAAGAATTGGGGGAGTAATGAATTGTTTTTGGAAAAGGAAATAAAATGGTGTGCAAGCAGAGTGACGCATAAGCAGAAGTGGTGCACAAGCTATAAGAGGAACGCAAGCAGGGAGTTGTGTGCAACAAGATTGTTGTGTCTAACACCGAAGTGGTGTGAAAGTTGTGAACTTTGAAAAGTTGTGGCACACAAGTAGTTGTGGCACACATGTAGGGATGAGCGCAAGCAGGGTGGAACTCATGTTGGGATTGGCATGCAAGTTGGGAGTTGTGCTAGATGTTCTTACTAGATTATGGTAAATTGTGATGATACTAGGCTGAGGTGGAAATAATTGATTTAATAATCACAACGAGAACAAGTTATTCTATCAAGAATAATAAAAATATTTCATTGTAGTTGTTTTTTCACTAAAATTGAATGTGTGATGAAGAGTAGGTTTCAGTGCAACTGGTTGTGCATTGATGAAGCATAAGAAGATGAGTGTGCAACTTACAGGTTTGATGCAGAGAAAGAAGAGGATGGTTACTTGCATACTGCTAAGAAAGTAACAGGTGAAGAGTTGAAGCATAAGAAGTAGTGTGACATCCAAAATGTGTCAGCATTTAGAGGACTCTATTTTTGTTGGAAACCCCATTCAGTTGGGTGAAGACTGTCTTGAGTGGCAGTATAACTAACCAGAAAGGAGCTGCAAGTTGGACTATGTTGTCACCAGTTTCGGAAAGTGGATTATTTCCCTCTCCCCTTCAAAGTTTAGGGACACACACTGACTAGAGGATTGTTTTCCTAGTCAACCAATGTAACCGTTAATACATTATAGTGGAGAATTAGGGCACTAGTCACTACCATACACTACAAAGATATAGCTACACTTATTGAGTGGTGAAACTTGTAAAAATATCATGTGCCTATTTTTAATTCTTTCATATTATTGCATGTGATAGGGAAAATAGAATAAAAGAATCAAGATCCTAATAGGTCAAGAGGTATAGGGATAAAAAGAAGAAATTGGTTTAAATGTCCCCAACACTAATTCACCCCCCTCTTAGTGTTAATCATATCCCAAAATGGTCCTCTCAATTGGTATCAGTGGGACAAGTTCAGCTATGTCAGATTCTCTACATAGAATTTATTCTCTTTTTAAGATTTAAGTTTCTTTTCTGAGTCAACAATGAGGTTCAGTTTTGATAAAGAGTTAGTTATAGCTGACCATAATTCTATATCTACTAAAACCACAATGAACAAGAATAAGAAGGAGAAGATAAAGCTAAATAAGAAATCCCTATTATCTAAAGAAGAGCATGTATCTATATCTCAATGCCTTGCAGATAATGAGGAAATATCATACATGGAATGTAATGAGATTGTGGATCATGTTTTCACCAAGAATATGGAAAAAATCCAACCTCTAGGGATAATTGTAGGTTCCGGGCACAGCGGAAGCGCGTGGGTGGGTTAGCCCAACTTTAATTTTAACATTAAAAAACATTCAATCTGTGATCTATCACGATATAAAATGCTGGGTCTGTGGAATGGAATGAAGAATGAAAAAGAAAAGAAGAGTCCTAAAACCATTAAGATATGATCATCATATGTTGGTTATAATTAATTTAATTAATTCATAAGAATTACCTCGGTGGAATTATTTCTTTTTAGATGTCTCCGGTCATGATGCTGTGATCCGTTGTTGCGTCGTAGAATCCAATTATAGGATTCCTCTAGTGGTGATCTACACATGCTCCACGTGTCTCTGGATGTTGCTGAAGGGATCTCTGGGTGCTATCATGGATGAACCTTCGCTTGCGATGTCCGCCTTCGACCGCCTTGATCCGGTGGAGTATCTCACTCTCGTAACATGAGGGAATTCTTGGTGGAAATGGAATTATCTCTTGGCTTGAGAGTATTTTCAAATCCGTTGTGGACAACAATGGATCAGGAAAAGTGTTTGGGTTGTTAGGATATTTATAATCGGGTTTGAGGTTAATTGAGTAATGACAATGAATAAACGCGTTACACATTTTATTTATTTCATTTACTCTTATTGAAACCCCATGTTGAATTATAAATTCCACAACATGCGCACACACTGATTATAATTAATATCATTTAATAAAACAATATTATATCCTCAAATATCGAATGGAAAAATTCACGGCGTGTAAAAATCAATACACTATGTGTACTTGTTTTCCATAAAAGTACACATAATGTATATTTAATATACACGGTGTGTAATTTTATTTTCCATTTTTCTCCACCACATTTATTAGACCATGAGTAATGGCTATTAATTTATTAAATTAATGTAACTACATTACTCACTAATAAATACATTATTTCTACCATAATATATTCTCTCGAATAAATAGTGTTGAAATAAATGCGATCAGGCATCCTTAAATAATTATTAAACCATAGTTAGGAATAATAATTATTTAACTTGTTAAATTAATATTTAACTAAGATACATGGACACACTTAGTGTGTGACCCTCTAGGCCTCTTTCTTAGTGGCATTAGGTGGAGCCTGCCTAATGTCCAAGGTTAGCATCTAGAAACACGCCAAGGAACCCATAGAGAAAGATGTTAACACTGCAATGATGTGTCCCCTCCTACGAATGCATACCATGTAATATAATCCCTTTGTCTTGATATCTCTAATCAAGCAGGTTGAATGCTAGTGACATCAACCCATGTGCTTGATTATTCTTTCTTTGACTTCCCAGAATTGAACTCACCCATACCTTACCATGGCCATGGATTTATTTTGGCTATATCAATTCCATAAAAGTCTCTGAGATATCTACTTCCATTATGGAACATAAGGGACAAATCATTTCCTACAGTATCTATTAATGATGTATTACTCGTGACGCACCCAACATATCCTACCTCGCTGCAAACAATGTGTGGTCACAGTTTTTGTCAATACATCTAAGTGCGTGAGTTGTAATACCCATTAATAATAATCTTAAAGTCTAAGGACCAATACACACATTTGCAGATAGGAACTTCCAATGACACTATGAAATGTGGATTTCCCACTGGCGGGTCTCATTCTCATAATATCCTCCTAGGTATTACCAAGGGATCACACCTTGAGAAGGTGCCTCAAGGTTTTATGAGTCCTCACACCCAATGACCTATATTATTTGTGTCCCCCAAATAACATCATCTGGCAATAAAACATATATTCAAGAATAGTGTTATGGTGCTTCCAGGTTCTCATCATAGCAGTGATCCTCTATGACCCTTTAATGCAACATCTGTCCTTAGGACATTATCACATGCATTGTCACGTAGAAGAACAAACAACTTGTGATAAGGCTTTTATTAATGAATAAAGTACACAGTAGTTGGTTCTAGACCACCAACTCCAACAAACTCCCACTTGAACTATATCCAACTGTTAACAACCTTTAACCCGCTAGCTCTCACATGATATTCATTCCTCTGCTTAGATATTCCTTTAGTCATGGTGTCGACCACGTTCTCTTCCATGGACACTTTTCTCACTGAAACATCACCCCTATGATAGAAATCCCTCATGAGGTGATACTTCCGGAGTATGTGCTTTGTCTGTTGATGTGACCTTTGTTCTTTTTCAAGAGCCACCACTCCAGTATTATCACAATACAATGTAATGGGATCTTTACTGCTAGGCACCACATCATTCTCCTGGACAAAGTTATGAATCCAGATGGCTTCTTTGGCTGCATTATAAGCCGCTATATACTTGAAATTCACTGTAGAATCGGCAAAAACAGGCTGCTTTGAACTCTTCCAGCTCACATCTCCTTCATTGAGATAGAAAACATATCTAGATTACGACATTAGATCATTCTGATCTGTCTGAAAATGAGCATCAACATTCCCTCTGATAACAAGCTCCACATCTCCTCCATACACCAATAACATATCCTTAGTTCTTCTCAGATACTTAAGGATAGTCTTAACAGCATTCCAATGATGTTCCCCTGGATCTGCTTGATATCTCCCTACCATTCTCAGTGCATAGGAAACATCTAGCCTGGTACATAACACGACATACATGATGGATCCTATAGCCGAGGCGTATGGGATCTTTCTCATCCTATCTTTCTCTTGTTGTGTTTGAGGACACATTTTCTTAGAAACATATAAGCCATCTGACACTAGAACCAATCCTTACTGGGATTTTTTCATACTAAATCTATTTAGTATCTAGTCAATGTGTATACCCTGACTTAGTCCAAGTAGCCTCTTGGATCTATCACGAATGATCTTGATCCCTATAATGTAGGCTGCTTCCCCAATGACCTTCATGGAGAAACACTCTTTCAACTAGTCCTTAATTGACTGTAATAATGGTACATCGTTTCCAATATGTAATATGTAATCAACATATACTACTAGGATAATGATTGGATTCCCATTAAACCACTTATAAACACATGGCTCACATTCATTATTAATGAATCCAAATTCATTTATGGATTCATCAAATCGAATGTTCCATGACCTAGATGCTTGCTTCAATCCATAAATGGATTTTGGGAACTTGCAAACCCGTTTGGATTCACTTGGTGTCACAAACCCTTCTGGTTGTGTCATATAGACATCTTCCTGAAGGTTCTCGTTAAGGAATGTTGTTTTGACATCCAATTTCCAAATTACGTAGTCATGTTAAGCTACTATGGAAAGTATGATTCTTATGGATTTAAACATGGAAACTGGTGATAAGGTTTCATCATTGTAAATTCCTTAACACTGTCTGAATCCTTTAGCCACTAGCCTTTCTTTATAGGGGATAACTTTACATTACATGTCAAGTTTTCTCTTGAATGGCCATTTTCATCCAAAATGCTTTACATCAACGGGTTCTGTCGACCAGAACTCAGACTTGGTTCTGATACATAGAATCCATCTCATAATTCATAGCTTCTATCCATCTTGCAGCTTCTGAGATTTCTACTTCTTCCTTGTAGGAGAGAGGTTCATCATTTCCCAAAAATAATTATTCACCATCCTCGGTGACTAGGAAACCAAATCTCTCTGGTTCCCTTACCTCTCTGGAGCTCCTATGTAGTACTTTTGTTTATGGAACCTCTTCTACGGGGACCTATGGAACTTGTTCCTGTACCAACTCCTGTGTATCTTGAGCATCAACTTCGTCGAAGTCAATCTTGCTCCCACTATCCTTTTTGAGGATATTCTCCCACTCAAGAAAGAAGACTTCTCTGGAGACATTCGCATTCTTATCTTGAGGGTTATATAGGTAATATATTTTCGTTTCCTTAGGATATCCTATAAAGATACACTTTGTGCCCCGGGTCTCTAGTATGTTTCCTAAGAAGGCCTTAACAAATGCCTCGTATCACCATAAACGTGTATGCAAAAAAATAGGTTTCTTTCCACTCCATAACTCGAAGGGAATTCCATTTTCTGCCTTAGTTGTTACCCGGTATAATGGGTATGCTGTATTTTGTAATGCATATCCCCAAAAGGATAATTGAAGATCCCCATGACTCATCATGGACCTCACCATTTCCAACAAGGTGTGGTTCCTCCTTTCATTAACACCATTCCACTATGGTGTATAAGGAGGAGTGAGCTGAGATATAATCCCAGACTCCCGTAGAATTTCGATGAACTGTTGGTTCAGATATTCTCCACCATGATCTGATAGAAGCTTCTTTATCTTCTTACCAAGATGATTCATTACTTCATTCATGAATTCCTTAAATTTCTCTAAGTCTTCTAACTTATACCTCATTAAGTAGACAAATACGTATCTACACAAATCATCAGTAAATGCAAAGAAGTAAGAATATCTACCTCTAGCTTCTAAAGGAAATGGTTCACATACATCCGTGTGTACCAATCCTATAAGCTTTGTGGCCCTTTCACACTATCCACCAAAAGGCGGCTTGGTCATTTTACTTTGTTAACAAGCGTGGGATCTATCAAGTGGTTTTAGCTCAGTAGAGTCTAAAGAGCCATATTGAAAGAGCTTTGTCAAGAGCTTCTCATTTACATGACCAAGGCAGTGATACCACAACTGAGTGATGTATGTTTCATGTGAGTTTGTTTCATTATCGATTGCCAACACTTGGAATTTGTAATTTAATACGTACAAAACATTATTCAAATGTTCTATACCATAACATATGATGTTATTATAAAAGGGACAACCCTTATTTCCAAACATGAAAACAAATCCATCCATATACAAACAAGATACGGAAATTATGTTCATGGTAACACTAGGAACAAAATAACAGCATTCTAAACCAAAATCAGGCCATTTGGCAATGAGGGGTGATAGTCTCTAATAGCCAACGCAACCAGCCTTGCGCCATTGGCAGCTCGAAGATCCACCTCTCCTCTGGAAATCTTTCTAAATCTACTTGGTTCATGCATTTGAATACATATGTGAGCCCCACAAGCTGTATCTAATACCCAATGTGTAGAAATGGAAAGATTACACTCTATAACGAATGCACCTTTAGCGTCCCCATGCTTCTGGGTGCCGTTCCCCTTCTAGTGGCCCTACTTTCCACATTCAAAACACACCGCCTCCCATTCCATTCCCTGCCACTGGATCTTCCCCTTCTTGGAGGGATGGTTCTCGGGGGCTTTAGACTGTTTATAAGTCTTTGGCCCCTTTTCCTTGTCCTTCCTTTTCATGTTCACTATAAGTACTACAGGTTTTTCACACCCCATGTTCATGTCTACCTGGAAAATCAAGGTCAAAAGCTCTGATAGACTCTTCTCATTGCCGATCATGTTATAATTGACAATGATTCTAGAGAAGGTCTTGGACAGTGATGATAGGATGAGATCTATATGCAAATCATCTGGGAATTTAATCCCTAAGATGTTCAGGCGTTCAATGTAGCCAATAATCTTGACTACATGAGGCCCAGCTGGCACAGACTCTCTAAGAATAGTTGTAAACAAAGCATTAGAGATCTCATACCTCTCCTGTCTCGCCTTCTCTTGGTAGAGATCCTTAAGGAGAGACATCTGGCTATATGGGTCCATGTTTTGATGTTGCTTCAAGAGATCATTGGACATGAATGATAGCATGAAACACTAGATATCTATGGAATCATCCATGTGTTTCATATAGATAGATAATTCCTCATCACTGGCCTCTTTCCCATGCGCAACTAGAATAGGCTCTTCCAGCACATACAATTTCATTTCGTGGTGAAGGATAACGTGTAAACGCCTCTGCCACTCTTGGAAATTGGTGCCTGTGAGAAGGTTTTCCTTCTCGAGTATGGTTCGAAATGATATGTTTGAAGTCATTTTATTTTAGTTTCTACAAATTATGATGGGAAATGGTTTATTACTTATACTACAAAACAGAGACAAATAAATAAATTAATTCTTATTAGTCTCCCACTATTTTATCAAAATCCAATAGCCCTCACCATTGACTTCAGAATATTCTGTTGCCTCAATATTCTAGTGGTAAGGATCCATATTTCCCTTTTCATTACCCTAACTAGGGTTGGTCAAGAAACTTCAAGGGTTTTAGGTAGGCATTCCAAATTTCAACTACATTAACTCGCAGCTCCTTGATCTGCTGAGTGGACTCCCCAATGCTGAAATCCTTTTATTTGGGATTTCCTCAACCTTTTCCTCTTGGCCACACCATGTCCTGCTGTGGAAGTCAACCCATGATGCTAACCAAGTCATGTCAACCCAAAACCATTAATTAGAATTCCCTAATAATTGAAAGCACCCCAACTGGGGTTGGTCAAGAACTTTGAACTATGGTTCGACTCTAACCAAGATTATGGAAGGCTATACCGACTTAATATTTCTTTTGAGGGATTTTATCCTTATACATAAATTTCTATTTCATTATCTTTGGTTAAATGATTGTTAATATTATGTGGGATATACTTAAGTGACTAACCATGTATAATATAATATTTACGTATAATCCGGTTTTATTTTAGTTCCATCTTGCATGCTCATTTAATTCATTAATTGTGGATCGTGACAACACACCCACAATAAATAAACCATGCAACAGAAAGAAATTAAATAAATGGTATGATCAGGATCTTTTTCTATTGGTTAGTATATCTTGAAGTTAATGAACTAACCCAATACCTAGGGGAGAAACACCTTGGACCTTTTGGGTTCGTGTTTGCAGCTTTCCACCTATCCACCTTTGTATATCATTGGATTGGTTTCACCTTGGCTTCTGACTTGAGCCACCTCCACTAGCTTGGGATCTCCATCCATTACATATTCATTTATCTCACACACAGGTGAGGGGTAAAAAGGGGTTTTTACATAAAAGAATATTTGGGCACGCAGGCCCTATATATTAATGAGGAGATGGCTCGCTGGCCAACAAATTTAATTTAAATAAATGAATTAAAAGAAACCATTTACATACAAAGGTCTCAGTCTAGCTCATGATCATCCATACGTGCAACGATATTTACGCATAAATAAAACTAGTATTCAATTCTTTAATCATTCTTGTTTAAGATAAATCACACTTGAATTAATTAATTATCTTTAATTAATCAATCATTTTATCTTAAACCCTTTTCTGAACTTCCTTGATAATCTCATCCATCATAATTTTAAACAAATAAATTCATTTAAAATTATCCTTATATGTAACTTGTTCCTTGGAGGCAACCTGGTGAATTCCCATTTATTACGCAGATGTTAAATTAAACACATATATATAAAACACCTATCACGTGTTGTGCCTCAACTTTACGCCTGCACCATGGTACACGTCTAAAGGGTTTGTATAATATAATAATAAATTTTAATGATCCTGCGTAAATTGGGTGAGTACACTGTGCGTAGTTCCGACTACATGGCGTGTACTTTTCTTCACCCTCCATCCAAAGTACATGACCGGGGACAGGGTGTGTAAATATACTTCGGAAATTTTTGGAGTACACGACATGTTCTATGGGACACAGGACGTGTAGTTTCCACGTTACATGGTTTCTAGCCAGGAAAGCCGTGTACGGGGTACCCGACCCAACCCTAACCCGAAGGGACTACACGCCGTGTTCATTGGACCACACGATGTGTAATCCGGAAACATTGTGCCACCTGTTTTTGGTCAACACACAGTGTCTTAAATTCATAGAAAGAATCCAATACACGGCCTGATTTGGCAGATCAGTCAATGCATTGAACCTAGACTTCACAGCGTGTACTTCTGAATACATGCCGTGTATTCTGGTGTTGTATGACCAGAAATATTTGGCTCCTCCGGATGAGTTCAACTGTTTTATCTTAATCATAATTAAAAGAAAAATTTTTTTCTATGAGGTGAATGAGAAACGAAGTAGGATGAACATATATCGAGATTCAAATTTCTAGAACGATTAATCATGAATTGAAATAACTAAATTATTAAATGCGTAAATCACCAAAAAAAATTAAATGATTATAATTAACGATATGACCGATCTGATACCACTTGTAGGTTCTGGGCACAACGGAAGTGCGTTGGTGGGTTAGCCAAACTTTAATTTTAGAGTTAAACAACATTCAATTTGAGATTCTTCATGATATAAAATGATGGATATTTGTAATGGAACAAATAAAAAAAAGAAAAGAAGAGTCTTGGAACCATTGATATAGGATCATCATATGTTGGTTATAATTAATTTAATTAATTCACAAGAATTACATCGGTGGAATTCTTTCTTCGTCGATGTCTCCGGTCATGATCCTATGATCCGTTGTTGCGTCATAGAATCCAAGTATGGGATTCCTCTAGCGGTGATCCACATGTACTCCCTGTATCTCTGGATGTTGCTGAAGGGATCTCCGAGTGCTAGTGCGGTAGAACCTTCTCTTGCGATGTCCGCCTTCAACCACCATGATCCGGTGGAGGATCTCGCTCTTGTAACATGGGGGCGTTTTTGGTGGAAATGGAATTCTATCTTGGCTTGAGAGTATTTCCAAATTTGTTGTGCACAACAATGGCTCATGAAAAGTGTTGGGGGTTTGAGGATATTTATAATCGGGTTTTAGGTTAAAAGATTTATGAGAATGAATAAACACGTTATGTGTTTTATTTATTTCATTAACTGTTATTGAAACCCCATGTCAAATTATTAATTCCTTGACATGCACCCACGCTGATTATAATTAATATCATTTAATAAAACAATATTATATCCTCAAAATCCCGACTGGAAAACTAAACGACGTGTAATAATTAATACAAGGCATGTACTTGTTTTCCAAAAAACTACACGGCGTGTAGTTTTATTTTACATTTTCTCCACAACATTTATTACACCTTGAGTAATGGCTATTTATTTCTTAAATAAATGTAACTGCATTACTCACTAATAAATATATTATTTCTCCCATAATATATTCTCTCGAATAACTAGTGCCGAAATAAATGCGATCAGGAATCCTTAAATAATTATTAAACCAAAGTCGGGAATAATATTTATTTAACTTATTAAATTAATATTTAACTGATATACATGGACACACTTAGTGTGTGACCCTCTAGGCCTCTTTCTCAGTGGCATTAGGCAGATCCTACCTAATGTCCAAGGTTAGCGTCTAGAAACACCCCAAGGCACCCATAGAGAAAGAAGTTAATACCGTAATGACATGTCACCTCCTGCAAACACTTACCGTGTAATATAATCCCCTTGTCTCGATATCTCTAATCAAGCGGGTTGCATTCTAGTGCCATCAAACCATGTGCTCGATTATTCTTTCTTCGAATTCCTGGAATTGAACTCGCCCATACCTTTCCAAGGCCATGGATTTATTTAGGCTATATCAATTCCATGAAAGGGCCTGAGATATCTACTTTCGTTATGGAACCGAAGGGACAAATTATTTCTCGCATGATCTATTATTGAAGTATTACTCGTGATGCACCCAATGTATCCTACCTCGCTACGAACAATGTGTCATCATATTTTTTGTCAATACAACTAAGTGCGCGAGTTATAATACCCATTAATAATAATCTTAAAGTCTAAGGACCAATACACACATCCGCAGATAGGAACATCCAATGACACTATGAAATGTGGATTTCCTACTGGTGGGTCTCGTTCTCATAATATCCTCGTGGATATTACCATGGTCGCACACCATGAGAAGGTGCCTCAAAGTTTTATGAGTCCTCACCTCTAATGACCTGTATTATTTGTGTACCTCAAATAACATCATCCAGCCATAGAACATATATTCAAGAACATTGTTATGGCAATTCAGGGTTCTCATCATAGTAGGGATCTGCTATGACCCTTTAATGCAACAGCTATCATTAGGACATTATCACATTAATTGTCACACAGAATAACATACAAGATGTGATATGGCTTTTGTTAATGAATAATGTACAATGTAGTTGGTTCTAGGCCACCAACTCCAACAATAATGAGATATGTGTTAGTATATTGGAATACTATTCTAAGGATGAAAATGCTAGTACAAGTAGTGATGATCAATTAAAACCTCTCAAGAATTATTAGTTGATAGATTAAGAGCTATTATGAATGACATCCATGAACAAATAACATCCCTTGTTTGTGGATTATTTCAATATACATAAGACAATGTTACCAATCTAGAAGATTAAAATTATGTTTTAGAGAAGGGCATTCAAGAGAAGATTGCGGAATGTTTAAAGCTCTCTTGACATGTTGGAGCCTTTGAAGCAACAAAGAGGGGATTTGAAGTATGTTCTTTAAAGTGTCTCAAATATGTTGACGAAAAGAAGGAAGTCAAAAAGACGCTAGGAAAGTGTATCCATGCACTTGAAAATTCGCCAAAGGGAGCTCTGAAGTCAAGGATTTATATCTATAAGAAAATTACAAGAAGATCAAGGAACATTAATATTTGTTACAAAACAAAGTGAAGTTCCATGTAGATGAAGTTGAAAGATTAGAAAAGGATTTAGAAGAGAAGATGACTATGATTGAAGACCACAATGTCATCCTCAATATGAGATGTCTGTAATTAGAAGCTTAGTTGACCAATCTTGAGAAGAAACATATTGAGTCTTCCTAAAAGAAGGAAACAGATACTATTGGAATTAAATGTTCATTAGAGGAATCTACTGTTAAAAGACCTTCAACAAGTGATAATATGATCATGACTTCCCTCATTGATATATCACAAGAAGCTAAGAAAAAGGTATCATCCATACCAAATTATACTAATGTTTCTAAAACAATTTCTACAAAATTTATAGGTTGGAAGAAAAAATCAAAACAAGTATGGATGAAGAAGAGTGAGAAGTAACCTACCACCATGGATTGGGTGGATAGGGGAAAGAGTGTGGATGATATCTCCCCACATAATTCACATTAATTCAATAATAAGACTCATCAATCTTATAATGTATTTTTCAAGAAGTCACGGTTTTTGGGTCAATGCTGGTGTAGTAATATATTTGGGAACTGTGCACTTGATTTGTTGGTACAATCTCTTAAATGTAGAAGTACATAGAAATCCCATCTCAAGGGGTGGGAACTCCAGAGATGATGAATCAACATCCATAGATACAAAATAATATGTATACAAAAAATAGATATGTAATTTTAGATAACATCTCTGTTGTATACAATATGAATGGTCACATGAATGGTGCTAGTTTATATCAATTGGTACCCAAAGAAAACACTCCCAATAAGACTCTAAGGAGGAAACTTGATAAGTCCTTGGATTATAAATCCAAGAAGGTGATGGGTGGTGAATCCAAAAGAACTACTACAAAGGATGCCACTCAGAATAATCCACGAAGAAGATCCAATCTTGGTGCCTCAGTCCCTAATCATATATTGGTTGTATGTATAGAAGATATGGAAAGAATGATAATGGTGCAAGATGCAAAGGTTTAGGATAGTGTTAGAGAAAAATAAGATTCTATATAAATAAAAATAAGTTATATGTGTGAGGTGCAACAAGGCTAGTCACACTGTTAGAAGATTCTTTGAATTTAATCCATCCCAACATGAATTACTCAAGAATACGAATGTTTCTCTAGGAGATTCTTGTACTTTTAAATCTATTGAAGAAATAATATTCACACCCAATGAGATGGAAGAAATAGAGAGGTCCACACAATCCAAATCAGCATTGAATATTAGTGGTGAAATTGTGAAGAATGAAGCATCTGGGTTGAGAGAATCATCTCTACCCTATTTTTCAAATTTATAGAGAAACAAGGATCCAATTTATTCTCTTAAATATTTTTTTATTGTATTTGTTCTGATAATTTAGGGGATTTAAGGTGGCACAAGCTCTCAGGGGGAGAAAATGAGTAGCAGTGATTACTATCAACTTTTGATATAAAATCTGAAGAAGTTTCCATTCATGGAAGTTTCATCAATTGATATTCAAATATTAATACAATGAGGGATCACCATTGATGAAGATGATGAGGAGTGTTCCCTTGAGGGGGAGACATATGAAAAAGCTTCTAAGGTCATTATTTCAATCTATATCAACTACATTTGGTATCAAATTCAATTTCTCTGGATGTTACTTGAAGAGCATTTCATTGGAAAAGGTATGTGACTTCTTAATCTCTCATACATGGTTACTCAAAATAAAGATCATTTTACAAAGGGGGAGTAAATTAATTACACTGTGAAATAATAAAAATAGAAGTTCTCCAAGGTCACATATCTTGCCTATTGCACTTGAATGTTTTTGATCTATTTGTTGAAGTGATTGCATGAGTTTATGGTTGATAATATTATATTATATTCAGTATTTTCATCCTGGAATGAATGTAAAAAACCCTTGAAGAAAAAGTATGCTAGTTCTAATCTCTTGTGGTATCATGATCAATGGAATGGAAATTTTTTTTGTTTAAATAAAATTCTCTTGTATTCTACACCGAGCTTTGCTCATGTAGACATAGAGTGAAATGATTGATGTCACACTGCTTAAGTATGGAATGATACCCTCTCTAACATGAATTTTTTATTTCATTTAAAAAATTGGAAGATAAAGTGAAATGAAAGTTTAAAAACATATGTGGTATATAAATTAGTAATGAAGATATAGAAGAATATCATTTTGACATCGACACATTCATTTGAGGAGAACATTAATGTATTGAAACAAAAATCAAAAGGGGGTGGGGGGGGGGTGATTGATGGGACCACTTTGTGTATGAAGGTTCTATTTGTTATCAAAAGTTCTCAATACTGATCAAAATGAAGAAAAAGTTGAAGAAGAAATCCATATTGGATTGAGATCGCAATTCAGATTATTTTTGAACTGATCCAAAGTTCAAATTACTTGTTTCTATGGTGACACATTGTTTACAATAATGAATAATTGATATGTATAGTTTATTTGAGGATGATTGTAATATATTGGGGAATTATCATCTATCTGAGGATGATTGATGAAGAATGAGTATTTGAAGAAGACCATGCAATTCTTTAAGACTTCATTAGAACATGAAAGAGCTTACTTGAAGAAAAGAATCATATTATTTTCCTGAAGTAGAGAATGATGGTTGAAGAAGAAGAGAGAGTGTAGAAGGTTTTGGCATTCTAATATGGTCATGCATTACACATTTCCTTTCAATTAGATGATTTTTTCACTGTTTAAAATGTTCCAAATACTTTTATCAAAGGTGATACATTGTCTACAACATTGAAGGTGTTTGAAGAAGCTTCAAGCCTCCAATTTTGTATGAAGATAATTTATTGGAGTTATCTGGAATTATCACTCCAAAAGGAATTAAGGATTTTAAGTGATAATGAAGAAGTAATTTGGAATTTTTATCCAAAAGTTTATAAGAATAAAGAAGGGTGATTGTTGAAGATGAAGATAAGACATAAAGTAGTTCATGGTATTGGCACTATGACAATTGAAAAAACTATGAATATGCTTTTTTGTTTTTTATTTCGAAAATATCATTAGTTTGGAGAACATGTGATGTAAGAATTATGAAGGATAGGGGGAGTAATGAAGTGTTTTTGGAAAAGAAAATAAAGTGGTGCACAAGCAGAGTGGAACACAAGCAGAAGTGGCAGACAAGATTTAAGAGGCACACAAGAAGGGTGTTGTGTGAAACAGGTGTGTTATGTCTAACCCTGAAGTGGCGTACAATTTGTGAGATGTGCAAAATTGTGGCACGCATGTAGTTGGTGACGCACAAGTAGGGAGGCACACATGAAGGGGGGCACGCATGTAGGGATTGGCGCATAAGCTATGAGTTGTGCTAGGACTTCTCACCAGCTTCTGGTCGATTGTGATGATGTTAAGTAGAGCTGGACATCATTTATTTGACAATCATAAAGAGAACATGTGTTTCTAAAAAGAAGAAGAAGAAGAGTTCAGTGTAGTTGGTTTTGCACTAAAAGAGAATGTGTGAAGAAGATAAGGTTTCAGTGCAACTAGTCATGCATTGTATATGTTGAAGAAGAAGAGTGTGCTGCTTACAGGTTTTCTACAAAGAAAGAAGAGGACAATTACATTCATGCTACTAAGCAAGTAATAAGTGAAGAGTAGAAGCTCATTTATTAGTGTGACATCCAACATGACTCAACAAGTGGAGGACTATATTGGTGCTGCAAACCTTATTCAACAGGGATAATACTGTCTTGAGTTGCAGTATAAGGAATGAGCAAGGATCTTCTAGTTGGACTCGGTTGTCACTAGTTTAGGGAAGATGATTGTTTCCACCCCTTCAAAGTGTAGGGACCCACACTAAAAAGATGATTGTTTTCCTAGTCAACCATTGTAACAATTACTACATTATAGTGGAGAATCTGTGCACTATTCATTAACATACAAATGAAGGGCATAACTTCTCTTATTGAGTGGTGGTCCTTGTAAAGGTATCATGTTCATATTTTTTACTTCATTCATATTATTGCATGCGACATGGAAAAGAGAATAAGAGAATCAAGATCCTAATAGGTCAAGAGGATCATGGATAAAAATATGAAATTGGTTTAAAAATTACCCAACACTGATTCACCCCCTCTAAGTGTTATGCATATCCCAAACAGGACCTCTCATATTATTGGTTTGGATATGGTCTTAATGTTATTTATATACACCCGCTATTTACGTGGTTGTAAACTATTATTAGAAAAAGTTATCCATAATTTTTTATATTTTATGAATTTAGTATCAACTTAAACCCTCTATGTAAATTATAAAAAAAATGTTTTTGAAATCACCATATTATTGATATATATATATACATGGAAGTTTTTCTTGTATTATAAAACCATTGTATATACTAACGCCAAGACCATCTACATTTTCATTTTTTCTTGTCTTGTTTTCATAAAATTATGTATACATAAATTAATTCATTCATACAAACATATATTAGTAATTACATTAATATAATTCATAGAAATACACAAAAAAATATACACATATAAACATTTATATTTATATAGTTTCATACAAATCTAAATTAATATAGTTTAATTTTACTTACATAATATATAAATTTATATAATATTTTTATGTTATGTATTTACATAATGATTCTAAAAAGGATCTGATAAAGTTTTCCCTTTATTAGTGCTAAACTAAAATCATTAAATGGTGACCTTTATTGGCTGATTATTTATTTTTTATGATGGGACCCTTCATTAGTTCAATGTTTAGAGCTAATAAAACATGTTGTATTTTAAAGCCTCTTACAACATCAACATTTTTTTAGCTCTGATGAAGACAATTTCAAGCGTTGTTAATGCCTATATTTGTTTTAGAGATAATTTTTTTGTGAATAGTAAATATATATATGTATATAAGTTTATGTTTAAATAAACACAAACACACACACATAGATATATATATATAGGTGTTTGACTATATATGTATATATACATATGTAATTTTTTATACACTTATATTTATATAAAATTGAATAAACATTCAAAAATATTAATAAAAAAATATTTATATATTTATAAACAATTAATTTTAAATTTACTTTTTTAAATTATTATGGGTTTTAAAAATGTTGAACTATAATTATTTATCTACATGAATCATTTAGATATTTTTTTGAACATTTTTAATAAAATAAGTTGGGGTTTAGAATCCTTAATAATATATAAAATGAACAGTAGTGTAGAACCCTTGCTAATTATTATATATTGAGTGGTTTAAAACCTCCTCAAATTTTTTAATTTTTTATTTTAAAATATAATTATATTCTTAGTTATGGATATACTAAAACTGTAGTTAAAAAATGTACAAGATTTAACTAAAAGTATAGTAAAAATTAGATAGGGTAAAAAACCACTTCCAATTGCATACATTAGTGATGGTTTCAGTAAAATCTTAGCTAAATTATCTAGAAAAATAAACTAAAGGGGTTATTAATAACCATTTCTAATATATTGATAAATTAATAGTAGAAAATTTTAAAAATGGAATGTAGAGAATTAAAACTACAAAAGTTTCAAACTTTATTACTTAAAATAATGGGTTTTGAGATTTTATTAATTATACATATATTTTTATGTATATTGGAAAAGTTTTTAAATGTATTAATCATGAAATTTTAAGATACACTATAAATAAATAAATATATTATAAATCAACATCATTTGAATAAAATCTATATTTTTGGGAAAATTTTGTTACACCCCTATTTACCATAACGTCCAAAAATTTGGGTGACAAGGGGAGGAATTTAAACTTTCATATTGGTGGATGTTACTCCTCTTTATTATAATTTAGAAGAATTAAAATTAAAACACACTCCACGATAATTATATGCCTAAAATTCAAACAGTTGCAACAAATGTAGAATATGGAAAATTAATAACTGTATTGAAATAAAAATAAAATCACAAATGAAAAAAACACTCAATTGTATACATTTAATTTTTTTAAAAAATAATTAAATTATGTATTACAATTTATCAAAAACATTCAAAGAAATAAATTGTTTTTTTGTCTTTAGCACACAACTCCCTGACAAAAGTCGCGATCATGGTATCAGTTATTGAAAAAGTAACCCAAAATCAAGAAATATAATACACCTATAAAGTATGAACTTCGAGTGTTTTGATACTATAATGAAATAAATTAAACATAAATATGAAAAAATACATTAATACAAACATAATTTCATACTCATAATGGAAACATTACGTTATACTGGTCACAATGTGCATTTTATTGAGGTTTGGATGACTCATACATATTAAAAATGACTTATGTATCATTTTATTAATGTATCAAAATACTATGAAATTTTTTTCTAAGTTTTCTTTATGTCATACTTGTTTTTTACAAAAAAATTAATTTTAACTAAAAACACACACATTGATTTATACCAGTAACATCATGTATTGATTTATGGATAGGTTGATTCCTAAATGATGTAAATGAATTATGAATAATTTTCCAAAATTATCAAGAAAATCTTTGTCAGTTTTCATAATTTTCAGTGGGAAACTCACGTTTTGAGATAAAATGTCCATTTTAGACACATAATGGACATTTTGAGTCATATTGGTTACACCATGTGTAAGATTTAGGTGAAACTGATTGAACTATGACATAAATTTCTTATGGATCATATTCTTAAATTACTATGACAATCCAATTGTGTTTACTTAGTTTTGAGTATTTGAATTTTATTTTTTTCTAAGAAGTAAATTTTAAATTAAAATTCAAACTTTGAGTCATACCAGTCACACCATGAAACATATTAAGATGTCAAAGATTCCAAAAAATAAAAAATGGGATATGGATTGTTGTCTTAAATTATTAAATCAATCTGAATACATTTTCTCATTTTTAGAGAATGTAGATTATGTTAATTTGATGAAATTGTAATTATATGATGAAAAACATGCAATTTGAGTCATACCTATCACATATTGTGTTTTGTGACCAGATTGATTACTAAAAATCAAAAAATGACCTATAAATCATTTTATAAATTTATTGAGAGAATTCCAGAATGTTTCCTTAGTTTTCTATGAGTGAAACATGTTTTGAACGAAAATTTCAATTTTAAGTTGATAAAAAAAACATTGAGTTATACAGGGAATATATTATATCAGAATGAGGTGTGATTGGTTCCTACAAATCCCAAATGGATTATGGATTTTTATTAAAAGGTATCGAAACAATCCAAATGCGTTTTATTGGTTTTGATTATGTGACTTTTGTTTTTAACTAAAATGTCACTTTTAAACAAAAAACAATAAATTTCAGGCCTATCAGACACATAGTGCATTGGATTGAGGTGTATCTAATCCGTAGATATAAAAAAATTACTTGTGGATCATTTTACTAAATTATCAAAATAATGGAAATGTGTTTTCTCAATTTTGGGTATGCCACTTTCCCTTTTTACTAAAATGTCAATTTTAAATAATAACACACACATGGAGTCACACCATTCAAACTGTGAATCATATTGAGGTCTATATTACTCCTACAAAACTCAAATGAAATATGTATCATTTTAAAAAAATATAAAAATAATCATAATTCTTTTTCTCAGTTTTGAGTATGGAACTTTTTATTTTTAATAAAATTTCAGTTTAAACTGAAAACACACACATTGAGTCATACCAGTCATATCGTGTTTTTTATGACATAGGACTGATTCATGCACACCGCAAATGTCTTAATATTTTATTACCTAATATATCAAGAAATTTGAGCATATTTTCTTAAAATTTAGTGAGTAACAATTTTTTTGAACTAAAATACCAATTTTAAATTTGTAGTTGACACTTTGAGTTATAATGGGTAAACCATATACAAGATTGAGGTGTGTTTGATTCATACAGAACACAAATTTCATACAGACCATTTTAATAGTGTTTATAAATAATAAAGAGGTTTTTTCCCATTTTTTAGTATGTGACATTTATTTTCAAATAAAATGATAATTTTAAACTAAAAAATGATGTTTGAGTTATACTGGACACAAAGTGCATCAGATTGAGGTGTGGATGATTCCAAAAGATCATAAATGGCGTATGGATAATTTTTCAAAAGTATGAAAAAAATATGAATGTTTTTTCTTAATTTTGATTAAGTCACTTGTCTTTTATACTAAAATGTCAATTTGAAATAAAAAAGACATACACGGAGTCACACTGATCACACTATGTGTTAAATTAAGGTCAGGATGATTTCTACCCCAAAAAAATCACTTAGGAATTTTTTTAGTAAAGTATCAATAAAAAACAACACCCATGAAGTCATAATTATCACACTATGTGTTAAATTATGGTCAGGATGATTGGTACCCATAAAAAATCACTTAAGAATTTTTTTATTAAAGTATCAATATAATACTTGAGTGTTTTTTCAGTTTTAAGTATGTCACTTGTTTTTTTATTAAAATTTCACTTTAAATTAAAAACATGCACTTGATTCATTCTAGTCAAATCATGTGTTAATTTGATGTGAGACTGATTCCAACACATCCAAAATGTCATATGATTCATTTTACTAAATTATCAACACAATCCTAGCACTTCTTTCTCAATTTTCAATGATTGACACTTGTTTTGAACTAAATTTTCAATTTTAAATAAATAATAGAATCTTTCAATCAAAGCAAGCACACCATGTATCATATTGGGGTCTGGATAATTATTATACATAAAAAAAATACATGTGGATCAATTTGTTAAATTATAAAAAGAATATTAATGTTCATTATTAGTTTTGAGTATGCCAATTTTATTCATTAAGAAAATTTCCATTTTAAATAAAAAAACATGGAGTCATACTAAGAAACCCATGTGTTTGAATGAGGTGAGGCTGATTGATACCTATCATGAATGAAATATGGATTTACTTACTATGGTATCAAAAAATTCAGAATGAATTTTATTAGTATTCATGTTTTTTTCTATATGTAATTTAAAAATTGTAACATGAAATTTGAGTCATACTAGTCACATTATTTGTTAGTTTGATGTGATAATAATTATTACCCATATAAAAGGAAATATGATTTAGTTTTACAAATTATCAAGAAAATAAGAGTTTTTTTCTCAATTTTTAGTGAGTGACAGAAATTTTGAAATAAATATTGAATTTCAAAATGATAAAAGACACTCTGAGTCATATCTGGAATACAATGTATTAGATTATGACACAAATAATTATTACACAATAGAAATGAATTATGTATACTTTTATAAATGTATGAAAAGAAATCCAGTTACATTTTGTCTATTTAAATTATTTTACTCTTCTTTTTTTTCAAAAATTAATGTAAATTATAAATAAATGGACACACTTGGAGTCATAATAGTCAGACCGTACACCAGATTGAGGTTTGGCTAATTCTTACAAGTCAATAATGACTTATGAATCTTTTTTCTGATGTGTCAAAACAATATTAATGTGTTTTCTAAAATTTGAGTATTTCACTTCTATTTTTCACTAAAATTTCATTTTAAATGGAAAACATGTACATTGAGTCATATCGGTCACATCGTGTGTCGGTTCGATGTGAGACTAATTCCTACATGTTAAAAATTAGATATCATTTTTTTTCCAAAATTATAAATATAGTCCATGTAAAAGAGCGTCTTATTTTCCCCTATTAACCGTTCATGGTCCTGATGCTCTACTAATGTGTATAGCATCACTCGGATTGAATCATCCGCGATGATACCTTTTAATAGTCAATTGTTTTTTTTTCATTGTATTTTAATAGGGTGGTTTGTTTCATGATATTATTTGAAATAATTGATTGATCAAAAAATGTAATAAATATTTAGTTGAGTTCGTTATTAGGGAGTTAGGATTGTGATATCCTTGATATTTTCTTTATATTGAATTAATTTAACACACACTTCACAATAGGATGTTGATTGAAATTCCTAAGTGTTAATGATTTAATACAAGCCTTATATTGACTTAGGTTTCTAATCTCAGTCAGTACATGTTGATGGTAGTGTATTTATGGTTCCAATGATCCATGGGAACCACATGTTAAACAATAAAATTCATTAATCCATGAAATGTAAGTTCAACATACACAATGTTAATTTGATGAATATTTATCAAGAAAACACCCTCAATCACTTAACATCCCAAAATTTTGACTCACCCCAATGATAGGATTACTCATCTGTTCAGATGATTAGTAATCTAGATTATTATGTTTATGATTATAAATTAATAAGAGAAGAAAAGGAAATGGATAAGAAAAGTGTTGTGCGTCAAACACACACACATGATTGATGATGATATTTAAAAATGAAATTTAGATTGAATGTGATAGTGAAATAATGGAAGGGGTTTCAAAATTATTTAAACTTTTTAAGGAGTTTTAATATTTAATAACATATGGTGGATGACTAATATTGATTATGAAGAAGAAAAATTCATTAATGTATAATTACAAAAACAAACACTCACATGATTATAAACAAATAACAAAAAAAAGTAAATGAAAGGAAGCAAGGAGGAATGGTTTCTCAAGTTAAAACTGGAGAATGGAAGATCCTCCACAAACTTTGGTAGAGACTACGTCATACCAAACTATCCTTCTTTTCACTGAAGTGCCAACCTCTTTCAAGGAGATTAAGGGGATGTATTTATAGCCCAATGTTGTAGGCTATTTGAAATCCAAAACATCCCCTCAAATTGTTTCGAATATTGGACCATCCAGAATGAATAATTCTGAAATATCTTCTTCTTACAAGTTGTAGATATACATGTGTACTATCTAGTTTGATCATTTTTCAGCCATTGGACATATGGATCCAATTTCATGGTTGTTTTGTTAAACAATGTTAATCTGTCCATTTGAATCCATATTTTTTCAAGGCCAAAATGGTAATGGGTTTTTGAATAGGAATACTCCCTCAAATATGAAATATTTCTTCAAAAAAGTCGGACTACTATATCTCTTTTTTTTCACAATACAAAATCTCAGATCAAATAGATGTATTTAGAAGGATAAATATCATTTTTTTTGTACTGGTCTCAATTCCTGGAAAGAATTGTGGGATGGAATTCAATGCTTAATTTCGGTCCCTTGATTTTAGATATGAGCCTTGAAATATTTATACTTGACTCCCTGAATTGTTAACCAAACTTTGGAGAAGAATAAATTAATTTGTACTTCTATATTGTGCCTAGTAATTCAATCATCATTGATTGTTTTGTTTCTTCACAGAATCATTGGGCCTTCTTGTGAAGAACATATGACCCTTAAAAAGGTAGAATTTTCCACTGATTCCTTCTAATTAAAAGTTGGAAATTGAATAAGGAATACTAAAGAAATAATCCCACAATTTGGATAACAAGGGTGATAGTTATTATTAAAACATTAAACAGACATGAATTTGGATGAATTCAAATAATGCTAAAAATTTATATTTAATATTTAAACCTCAATATTTCACACAAATTATGAATATTTTATATAAAATCATTAAAGGGAGTATATATTAATATATGAATATATTAATAACAAAAACTCCCCCACACTTAGTCTTGTGCAAGTCCTCACGTGAAATAAATATAAAAATATAACAAAACCATTATCAGTTGCCAATAAATATTAATTTTTTTCACCTATTAGGGTAGTTTTAGACCATTTCAGCCATTCATAATGAATTTCACCAAAAATATTTACAGAAAAAATATTTCAAAAAAAATGCAGTTTTCATTCTAAAGTTTAGAAATGGGAAATATAGGAACTCAAAACATACACTGCTCTAGATGATAAAATTTTATTTCTGGAGGTTCACTCATTCACCAAACAAAAGTGAAAATCATAGAGTTCGAAAGATCTCTCTACTTCCATTCCCTAACATAGAGTGCATAATAATCAAAAGGTATTTTTAAAGGATTTTCTATGGAAATGGGATGGTAGGAATATAATGTCCAAGAGAGAGGAGAAGTGGGGTAAACAAAAACATGGGTAAAACTATGCACAATTTTTTTTGAAATGAAACATGGAAGGTAATAGAAACACATATTTACAAGGGAATGACATTTTGAATAAAGACACAGGATAGAAAGAAAATTTAAAGGGTACGGGAAGATGAAATTTTAAAAAACACAAATCTTCTCCTAATTACATAAGTGTTGTTTTATCTATTTTTTAGAATTTTTTAATGTTGAACTTGAAATAGATCTCACACTCAACTCCCAACCTATGTTTGATTGCCTCATGACACTAATTATAATATTTATAAAAGATCAAAGGTTGAGGAAGAATGATTTTTAACCCACCTAAGACACAACCCATTATTTTTTTTTCATTTTTTATGAACACTTTTCAATAAAATTTGATCAATATGGCATAAGCATATATACATTCTAAAAAATCACTAAATGAAAACCTCTCCCAGAAAATAAAATGGATGATTTTCCCCAATCATATGATAACACACTGAAATATTAATAAAAGGATACCCAAAATTAAATCCATTCCCCCCACACTTAAATTTCAATACATTATGCATTGTTAATATGAGAAGATGTTGGGTGGGACAAGGTATTGGGATTCTAATGTGGCTATCAATGAAAAAGATTTCATAGCTTCACGAGGGTTTTAAAAGGAGGATTAATGTATGGGAAATTACAGGAAATTTGGATACATTTAATTCTAATGAGGTTTATAAAATGCCTCTATTATATTCAATAACACTAAAGTAGGAAATTCATCTTGAAGGTCCACAAACTCAAGACTCACAATCCGGGGTGAAAACCCATATTTTGAAAAAATGTATATAGGTGAAGTAGGAATGAAAGCTAATATTGTTTCTCATGGTTGGGGAAAAATCATTTTCAAAATCAAAAATTGATCATTCAATTTTTTTTAGTTTTGATGAAATATAATTTATCTAAATTCATGAAGAAAATACAAAATTTTTGAGATGAAAACATGTCTTTCTAACTCCCCAAAACGTTTGGACCAAATTTCAAAAGTGTATGGTGAGTTAGTATGACTCTTTTTTATGAATTTTTTTAGTTTTTTTTAGTTTTTTAGTGTTTTGTTATAATACAAACCAACACAAAAGATAAAGTGATAAATAAAGTGTTTCATGAAGGAAGTGGTAAAAAATTGAAAAAGATAGGAAGTAGAAGAAAGAGGGAGAGTGAAGAATATTGGGATAGTTGAAGGGAAATATGTGCCTTGTTTTGGATTTGGTGGGTTGCCATCTCCATCCGGTGGTGGGTCAATGGATGTTGTGGATCTGATGAAAGTCGAGGTGGTTCCCGGGATGAGTTTTCTCTCATGGTGATGCTTTAATCGATGTATGTTAATTGTGAATTTACTTTTAGAAGATAGGTCTTGGACTTGTACTGCTCCAAATGGGTGAACATGGGAAATAATAAAAGGACATTCCCACCATGAATTAAGTTTACCTAGGTAAATCTGAAATCAAGAATTGAATATCATTACCTTTTAACCTTCATGAAATACCTTTCGTAGGATTTTTTTGTCAAGGAGTGTGTTGGATTTTTATTTTTATAGATTATAATTCTCGTAAGAATCAAGTCAAAGCTCCTCTAGTTCATCCAATTGCAACAATCTTTCTTCACTAGATTTTTCAAAATCAAAATTAAAAGTTTTCACTGCTCAGAATGACTTATGTTGGATTTCAACTAGAAAATGACATGATTTAAAAAAAAACTATCCTAAAAGGATACATCCCAATCAGTTTTTATTGGAAGTTCGATAAACCCCAAGTGCATCACCAAATCATTCAGGCCACTCTTTTCTAGTGGTTTTTTCAATTCTCTCAAGCACTAGTTTTCACATGTCTATTAGAAAGTTTATCAATGCCATTTGTTTTTGGGGTGATATGCAGTTGATATTTCATGTACTAAACAATTCTTTTTCAAAATATATTCCATGGTTCTATTAAAAAAATATGTTTCTAAGTCACTGATCGAGGAATGGGGATTACCAAATATGTTGAAGATGTGGGTTTTTAGGAACTCCCTTACAGTATGTGAATAATATTTTCTTATGGGTTTGGACTCTACCCACATAGAAACATAATCAAGAACAATAAGAGTGTATGGGAATCCATTGGAAGGGGTAAATGGTCCCATGAAATTAATCCCCCAAACGTTGAAGATCTCATAGAATATTAAAGTCTTTTGGGGAATTTTATTTCATTAAGAAATTGTAACAAACTTTTGGAAAATGGGACATGACTGGAAGAACTCATGTGAGTCCTCAATGAATGAAGGCCATGGGAATCTTGAATCTAGGACCTTTCGGGAGGTCATTAAGAGGCCAAAGTGGCCCCCACCATGCATTGAGTGACAAAATTATAATATGGAAGAATGTTCATTTTCATCAACACATATCCTAATTACCATGTATGCACCAGTTTTTCAAACTTTATTTTCTTCCCAAAAATAGAGTTTTGAATCACTTTTTAGCTTTTTTTTCATTTTAAAACTTTTCAGAAAAAATACCACCAACCAAGTAGTTTACAATTGGGGAATACCATGGTATTTTTGGAGTGAGACATGAAATGTGTTGAGTTGGAAATTTGGGATCCATTATTTCATAATGAGAAGAATTAGAAATTATAATCAAGTGATGAGACATAGGGTTTTGATTTTTAGTTCTATCTTTGATTTCAAGGTCAAACTCTTGGATCATTAGGATTCATCTTATTAAAATTGGCCTGGAATCACTTTTCTTGAGCAATAACATTATAGCAGAATGTTATGTGAAGATGAGGATTTTTTCACCAAAGAGATAGGAACAAAATTTATCTAATGAAAAAACCACAACTAAAACATCCTTTTCAGTCACATTATATTGATATTGAGTTTCATCCAATGTTTTTGAGGCATAAAATATTACATGACGAATATTTTCTCTTCATTTCCCAAGAACATCCCCAATAGCTCTATCATAAGAATCGCACATCAACTCAAAGGGTAAGGACCAATATGGGGGTTGGATTTTTGGGGAAGATGTAGTAATAGTTTTTAGTTCAATGAAATATCTCTTGGAAACCTCATCAAAATGGAAGGTGACAACATTTTGGAGAAACCGAGTGAGTGGGATGAAAATCCTATTGAATTTATG
Source organism: Viscum album (assembly GCA_963277665.1). Classification (NCBI taxonomy): domain Eukaryota; kingdom Viridiplantae; phylum Streptophyta; class Magnoliopsida; order Santalales; family Viscaceae; genus Viscum; species Viscum album. Next base: position 1,418,094,688 of record OY728160.1, read on the forward strand.
GATTAATCACCAATAGAAACTAGAATGTCCAAGGAATGAACGGATGTCTTGAATAAAGGTGGGTTTTGGAAGTGATGGGATCACTTCCATTTTAGAAGAATCAATTTCAATACCCACTTTTGAAACTATGTACACAAGAATTATCTCATTTTAATCGATGAAGTGAAATTTTTAAAAATTTAAAACCATGTTTACACTTGAAACACTTTCAAAGTACTAGAGAGAGTGAATTCAAGAAATATTCAAATGACTCACCATAAATGGTTAAGTCATCCATGAATAATTCCATGTAGTGTTCAGTGAATTCCAAAAATATACTCATCATACAACTCTATAATGTTTTTAGGAGAATTTAAAAGGAAAAAACACATTCTCTTATATGCATATGTTTCAAAGGGGAATGTGAATGTAGACTTTTCTTGGTCTTGAGGTGCGATTGGGATTTGGAAGTAGGCAGTGTTTCCATCAAGAAAGAAACAATGTGACTTTTTGGCTAATCTTTCTAGAATTTAATTAAGGAATGGAAGAGGGTAGCGATCTTTTCATGTTTCAACATTCATTTTATTGTAGTCCAAGAACACATGCCGTTTGTTCTTCACTCAAGTTGTGACTACCTATCAATGATCACTTGTGACAACAGTTATCCCACACTTATTATGTAAATCTTTAATTGGGATAACCCATTCACTATCGGAATATGGGTAAATAATACCAGCTTGAAGAATCTTGGTAATCACTTCCCAAACTACCTCAAGGATGAGTGGATTTAGTCTTCTTTGTGGTTGTCTAATTAGTTTGGATGATTCCTCAAGATGGATGTGATGCATTCAAAGAGTTGGGTTGATTTCTAGTATGTCATCTAGGGTCCAGCCTAAGGCCTTTTTGTTTTCTTCTAACTCTTGAACAAATTTTGACTCCTCAATTTCGGTAAGTGAAGTAGAGATAACGACATGAAAAGAGTGATCATGGAAAAAGAATGTGTATTTAATGTGTTCAGGAAGCGGTTTCAGATCAGTCACATATTTCATTTGTGGGTTAGATAACTGAAGAATAGAGAAATGGACTTCAGTTGCTTCATATTCATTTTCCTTAATACATTACAAGGTGGAGTGGTAGAGATCACAGTAGATGTGTGATTCCTGAGAGTTTTCATGTTCCTCTATATTTATGGAGTCTATGAATGAAAGGTCCACATAAACTTCACCATTTATAACTTGGTTAATCATTATTCATAATTCCAAATATCCTTTATCATTCTTACATGAATAACATGATGTATTGGAGTTCAATTGACTCTTAGAAGAGTCCTCAAGAGCATGGATTGATAATGTAGAGTGATCCTCAAATGGGTATCACATGGCATATACAATTTTGAACATGACTAGTTGGTCAAAAAATTCCATGGATAAGATGGATTAATGGAAATAAATCTTAGTTACCATTGTCATATGGAATGGTCTTCCTATAATTTGGGGAGATCAAGAAGAGTTTGTCTCACCATCCATGTTGTGGACATAGAAATCAGTGGGGAAGATAAGATCATTCACCCGAATGGGGAAATGCTCAATTATAACCTTAGGACTAATAGTGCTTTGATTGGACAGTTGAATGAAAACAACTGTTAGATTTAAGGGACCAATACCAAGGTTGGAGAAGATTGACTTTCACACAACATTAATTTATGCTTCTTGGTCTATGAGTCCATCACCAAAGTTGGAACTTCCAATTTGGAATGGAACCATAAGGGTCCTTAGATATTTTCACTTTATGGGAATATAATACTGGGTGGGAACATTTCCAAAGGTCCTAAGTTGCCTCTTATGGGTTTACAATTCCTTAAGAGACATGGCATACTTAGGTATTTGTTTTATGGAATCTAATAGGGAAATACTGACATCAACACATCTAATCATTTCGAGCATTTTAGGATCAGGTTCAAATGAAATCTCTGGCTTAGAAATGGATTGAATAAAAGGAATTGGGTTTCTAAGTGGAATTTAAGGAGGTGAGGAAATGGATTCAGATTATTTTTCAGGTTTATTTTTGTTTTCATTTTCTAGGTCAACATTTAAAGGAGAGTTGGAGGACTCATTATGAGTCCTAGAAATTTTCTTTCCCGATCTATGTGAAATTGAACTTAAATTTCCCTTGGGGTTGTGTAATGGTTGGGCTAGGTGTTGGGATGAATTTTATTGATGTTGTTGTTAGCTCATGTGGGAATCATGTTGACCAATTTGGTTTTTAATTTTTTGGAGGATGGAATAGGTGAATGTGGAACGATCATCCATTTCACTTTCTCATGGATTCTTGGGAGAGAAGGATTCTTCCGAATTGGCCTTACCATCATTATAGTTCATGGGAAAGCGGTTTTATTGGTTTGGGAATTGGGAAGGCTCATTAGGATAGTGGAATCTAGGACGAGAAAGAGGAAAATCGATCCATTGAGGTTGAGGAACAAAAGGGTAAGGTTGTTGGATGTTACCGGCAATTTTACCACATTGGAATTGGTTTGGGTTTTGAGGAGGGAATTGAAGGGGATGACAAATGGGATTACTATACCTCAAGCCATGGTATAACGTATAAGAGAAGGGCTTAGAGTGGGGTTGGTTGAAGTTTCTAATGAATTGACCAGATTTTTGGGGGTTGGTGTTCCTCTGAACATATGCTGAATTAAAATCCTTTAGTCTAGATAAATCAGATGGATCCGATTAAAGTAGTGGACATGTGTCAGTTGGATGAGTTCGGGAAATACAAATTTTACTGTTATTTATTGGTCCAAGGAACATAGATTGTGGAGAAGATGAGGTTGGGGATTTAGACCAACAATCATCAGTCACACAAGACCTGTAAGTTCACTCATCCACTCTGTTATCCTGTTCGTCTCTATCGACAGACTATCTTGGGTTTTTTTTGACTTGAGCATGTACTCGAGTATGGAATTGTTGTGTTTTTGCAACCATGTTTCTTATGATATCTCTTGCAGGTGTAGGAATTTTATCAACAAGATATTTTCTACATTCGGAATCAATGATAGTTTTATCCATATCCAATAACCCCTCATTGAAGTATTAGATCAAGAGTTGGTCAAGGGTTTGGTGGTGTGGGAAGGTTTCTACAAGCTTTTTGAACCTCTCCATATACTCATGGAATGATTCATTTAGGAATTGACAGATACCAATTATTTCCTTTCGGATAGAAGAAATATGATAAGAAGGAAATAATTTCTCTATGAAAAGTTGCTCCATGTGAATCCATTAGTTTATGGAACTAGGAGGGAGGTATTAGAACCATTACTTAGAAGAGTCAGCTAATGAAAAATGGAATTCTTGAATTTTTATTGGTTCCTCAGAAACCCCTTGAGGCTTCATGGTAGAGCACACCACTTTGAAATCATTAATTTGGAGATGTGGATCCTCACTTGATTGCCCGTGGAAATGAGGTAGAAGATGAATCAAACCCAATTTGAGTTCAAATTCAGCCTCTATGTTTGGATATTGAATACAAAGGGGTTGGTAATTCATATCATGGGCATTATGTTCTTTAAGGGGTTTCCCCTAGGATTAGCCATATCTAATTAAATTCTATAAACAAGGTTTTAATTGTCCCTAATGGTCCTCCTAAGTTGGTGAAGTGTTTTCTCAATTTCAAGGTCAAACAAATCCAAGTGATTGTTTGGAAGGACACTTAGAAATCAGATAGATTTTGGAACAAAGTGGTAGATGAGTTTTTTTTTGTTATTTTCCATTTATGATTTATATGGGATGGCATGTTTTTATTTTTGTTTCCTTTTCAATTGTTTTTAAATTTTGTTTTTTTTACAATAAAAAAACTGAATGACTAATTAATGAACCATCCCTGGAAACAGAGACAATTTAAAGAGTGATTAATTGTCGCCTATAAACTGTTCAAGGTTTCTAAGCTCTGCTAATGTGTATAGAAACACTTTGGACGAATCGTCGATGATAATAGTTTTTAATAGTGAACTATTTTTAGTTGATTGTAATTTTATGTTGGCGTTTGTTTTGAGAGCTTAATTGATATGATTGATTGAATTAACAATTTTATAAATATTGAGGTGAGTTTATTATTAGGGAGTTAAGCTTGTGATATCCTTGAGCATTGCTTTATTTTGCATAAAATAAACACCCACTTCACAAGATGATGATGATATTTAAAAATGAACATTAGATTGAATGAGAAATAAAAATAAGGGAAGGGGTTTCAATATGATTTAAACTATTTTAAGAGTATTAATATTTAATAACAGAGGGTGCATGATTAAAAGATAATATGAAGAAGAAACTTTCATAAAAATATAATTACAAAAACAAACACTTACACAATTATAAATAAAGAACAACACAAAAGTAAACAAAATGAAGCAAATGGGAGTGGTTTCTCATGTGAAAACATTAGTATGGATGATAATCCAATTATTTGGTAGAGACTCGGTTGTGCCAACCTATCACCTTTTTCTTTGAAATTCAAACCTCCTGTACAGAGAGGAGGGGGATGTATTCATAGCCCAATGTTGTGGGCAGTTTGCATTCCAAAACTGCCCTTCAACTTGGCTAAAATATTGGACCATCCAGATAGAACAAATTTGAACTATCTTATGCTTAAAATTTTTATATATACATGTTTACTATATACTCATAACATTTGACATCCATTCTACATAAGGATCCATTGTTATGGTGGTTTGATTAAACAATGTTAATCTGTCCATTTCAATCCATAATTCTTCAAGGCCAAAATGTGAATGGATTTTTGAATAGAAAGATTCCCTCAAATCCGAGATCCTTCTACAAAAATGTCTTCGACCTATGTATACTAGTTCACAACACAAAATATCATCTTGAATGGATTTCTCTATCAGGAGAAATATCAAATTTGGCGTACTTGTCTAAATTCCCATACAGAATTATGGGAAGGAATTCAAAGCTTCATTTAGGCCCATATTTTTAGATTTGGTCCTTGAAAATTTTATAAATTACTCCTTGAATTGTTACCTTATAATTTGAGCAGAAGAAATGAATTTGGACTTTTGGATTGAGCCCAGTAATTCAATAATCATGGATGATCCAGTTTCTTAATAGATTCATTAGACCTTCTTGTGAGGTCCACATGGACCTTGAAATGGAAGAATTGGCCACTGATTACTTCTAATGATATTTTACATTTTTAATAATGAATCTTAAAAAACAAGAAAAACACAATTTTTGTCACATGGGTGATAGTTATTATAAAAACATTAAACAGACTTCAATCTGAATGAATTCAAATAGTGCTCAAAAAATATATTTAATATTTAAACATTAATTGACACAATTTATGCACATTTTATAAAAAATAGTAAATGAAGTATATAATAAGTTATTAAAATATTAATAACATAAACAAGGGTTTCGTTCATGTATAATATTGTGTGAAACACGTTTTGAACTAAAATATGGATTTTAGACTGATAACATAGACTTTGAGTCATTCCAGTCACACCATGTTTCAGATTGAGGTGTGGATAATTATTACATATAAATATGACATGGGGATTTTTTTTCAAATGTATCAAAAATATAATGAATTAATTTTCCTGGTTTTGAGTATGTGGCATTTTTTATATTAAAATGTCAATTTTAAACTGAAAACATGAACTTTGGGTCATATTGGAAACATCGTGTGAGAAATTGAGGCATGATTAATTACTATATGTCATGAATGAATTATTTATTTTTTAAATAAATTTTTATATAAATATTTTATGGAAATTAACGATAAATTTAGATAAATGTTGAGAAAATAAAATATATGATAAGTTTGTAGTAATCTTTTCTCGATGTATGTATACATACTGATAGCATGTATTCTTCCCATTAGTTTATCAACAAATATATTTCCCCTTATGAATACACGGACCATCGACATTACATTTAGTAGTGGAAAAATATAATTTAACGAAGTATTGATAAAAATTTTCAATTAATTTTTAATTATCATCCAAAATTCCTCCTTTTAGATGATAGTTTTTTGATGGTATATGATATATATCATTAATTTATAAACATAATAACCACAATCTTTTCCATTAATTTGTTTCAAAAATTGTGGAAGAATTTTGAAAATTAATTATCTTTTTTTTTGATATATTTTCTTATTATGAAATAATATTATATATACCCTAATACATATGAATATGTAGAAGTCTATAGGATCTTTGTATTCATAGACTATTCAAATGCCATGATTTTGATGATAATTAAACACCACCCATTCATTAAAAAATTTCCATTAAGCCATAATATAAAATGAATTTCTTGAAGATTAGTTGTAAAACATTAAATTATGCATATTAAAAATTTATAAACATCAACACACATGGTTGGTGTTTTTTGGTATACAAGTATTGAATCCAGGATATAGATCATTGGAATATCCAAATTGACTATAATGAGTAACAAATGATTCATAAAAAATAGAATTTGTAATGTAATGACTGAAAATATATTTTATATGATAAAACCGTATAGTTTTACCCCTACATAAAGGGTATTAAGAAGATTATAATGTCTACCAGTTTCATTTCAAAAAAATTGGCCATTCAGTATTCTATTACTTAAATATAGTTTTTTCCAATTTTTATTATTTTATAGAATTGATGTGAGGAGTAATGAGTCCAAATTTCTATTCGTATGGTTATTCCTTTAAATAGTATTCATATATACACCTTAATAAATATAAATTGTATTCAATCATAATTAACATAACAGATCAACTATTTGATAAAGAAATCATGAGAATATAAAATGACTCACTCCATATATAGATAGATCAAGATAAGGATTTCTCAGGTCACTTCCAAATTCAAGATACTCAAAGTCAATTCTCTTTTAACAAGGAGAGTTTGCCGACTGATGAAGTTTCTCATCTTTATTTCTGGTATCTACATAGAACATTAATTGTCTTGAATTATCCTCACTTATATATTGGAACCTAAAAATTAGAATAATTGGTAAGTTCCATACAACTTTCATAGTACCCAATTCATCATTATTTCATTGAGAAACACCACACTTTGAGAACTTTATAAGTGATTTATGGTCCTTGTGAAACTATATACATTAATTTGGATAGGCATGTATTCTTTCAGAGATCATATCCACTGAACATAGAATTCATTTAGTATTTTATGTTTGAAATGGATGCTCATTATCTTTTGGGATCATATAATTCAAGAGATAATGTGGTTTAGGAAAAATAGCATCACACCAACTATTTCTTTATTTTAAATTATATAGATTCAGTTTGATAGAAAATTCAATATATTTAATACAAACACAATACAATAGAATCTTTGCATAACTCATTAATATCTCAAACAATTTTGGATTATCAAAAAGTTATTCTGCAATTGTAATGTTCATTTCATCAATAAAATCATTTTCATATTTCACATTTATAATCACAACATTAATATAGTCTTAATCAATTTCCAAACTTGTAATCATATCAAATGATCCATAAAACATAGTCTTATACCAGTCCCTTTATATATTCAGTTTTCCCCATATTTAGTACATAATTTATAACATCAGTCTATTCCAGGAATGATCATGTGTTATTCCATCTTCTTTGGACTAATTTTTATGGATTAATAATAATTTAAACATGGAAAACCGATTCATGAAGGTTCGTTTGCATAAACTTTTGAAAAATTATTTAACTCTTTCACCCCATCCATATACTCTATTTTTATATAATTGTAATCCCTTAGTTATTAATTAATATCCATCCTACTTGGTTTAGTAATATTTTTATTTAAATAAATAAATAAAGTATAAAAATCATTTTAATGAAAAAGTTCATCTTTTGATTAAAATATTAGCATAAGGTAATAATATTAATTGTTATGATTTTAAAGAAATAATTCTATTTATTAATAGTTATGATTTAACCAATGCGGGTTATCATTAATCTTTAAAATATTATATTAACCTAATATACCATCACTTACACTATTTTGGGCCACAACAGAAACCGTTCACCTATCCAAACCCATCATAGAGGTGATCATCATTTGGATATTAAAAAAAGGAGTTTGAGGAGGAGAAATAGATCCCAATTTATCACATAGCCTGATTTTAATATATCAATATAATTTCATGAAAAATAATTTTTATAATCCTTAAAGAATGAAAGATTCATTAATTTTTTTTTAAAAAATTTAATTTTAAAAAAAAGTGATTTCACATATTCATGAAAATAATTCCCACAGTGCATTTATTTATTTAAAGGAAAAGTAAATATGTATAAATATTTTTCTGAATATATATTAAATAATAAAATTTTAATATTATAATAAATAATTTTAATAATTATTTTTTAAAAACATTTAAATTTATTATATATATATATATTATTTATAATTATATATGTATAAATTTTGTGGATTTTATAAAAAATATCATAAATTAATAATTATAAGAAAAAAAATAATATTTATAATATAAAGTAATAAATATTTTTTCATTTATATCATTAATTATATTGATATATAATAATATTCATAAATATTTATATGTATACAAAAAAGAGATTTAAAATATACATTAATTTATAAATATTAAGTAATAATTTATGAATTATAATAATATATATTATATATTTTTTAAAAATTAATTTTTCAAAACTCTCAATATAAGTTAATTTAATATATTAAATTAAATATATAAAGTTCCATTTTCTAGTTAATAATTTATATATATGATTACCCTAATTCACATATAGATATTTGTGTGTGTGTGTCTATAGAACCTAATGACATATTTGTGTGTGTGATAAATGAATTAAAGGAAAACATGTGTATATTCAATTACATAAAAATGGAAACATATTAACCTTTCTCTCCATCTATTTAGAGTTTCTCTTATACATCTTACCAGGGATGGGGTTTGTCATAGGTTTCATCCTATGTTGGAAAAATCATTGTTCGTTTTTTCTATGATGGCCTCTTCTGATACAATTTTAGGGTATGATCAAGTAAGATAAGTTGAAATAATAGAAAGGTATCTCACTCTCAGAAATGGAAAATGAGACTATCAAAGTAGAAAAAAATGATGATGACTTCCCGATGCAGTGAATGAGGCTTCTTATAGTGGGCATGTTCACCATGAATTGTTCCATTCACATAGTCACACTGGAAAACATAGTACAATATATCTGGAACATGGTTGATAACATGGAAATACATGACATTGGATTGGGCCTTTTGGTATTCCAATTCATTAATGAGAGGGATAAATGGAATGTTATTCTTGGGAAGCTCTAGTCATTTGAAAACCACATCTTCATACTAGAATATGTGGTTAATAATAGTGATATAATGAATTTATCTTTCTCTAAATCCTCATTCTAGATTTTACATATAGGATTCACCTTTAGGGAAAGATCATAACTTCTTATTAAATAATTTAAGGATTGTATCATAATTTTCATGAAATGGTATAATTTGGATCCTATCCTTTGGGACCACTGGTGTGGAAGATGGTGATGGTCCTCATGGATTATCCTCTTTTTAAAGGTATCTTCCCCTCTTCAAAAATGTTAAAAAATTGGTTTCTTTAGAATAAGAAAAAAATATTATTTTCTATTTCTTCTATGGATGCATTGGAATACTAAGGACTATGATATCAAGTCAACAGATGATTATGGAAAAGTTGTTGTTCAAATTGGGACTTAGTTACGTGCTAAAAATCAAGTGGAAATATTTTTTCTAGAGTCCTAAATATTCAAGGGTAGGGTCAATATTTTTATAAACCCATACAAAGCATTCAACCACTAGAAATAAGAACATTATTATATCATGGCTTCTACAGCCTTGTTCAGACAAAAAAAACCTATATATATGATTGAAATGAAGAAGGCTGTTTCCCCATTTTTACTAAGTGATTTGGAAAATAAATATTAAGAAGGAATAATACTCATACTGGGACAATATCAGAACAAGAATCGATGATTTCAGGGCCTAAGGGTTTTTCATTACCCATATCCAAGATGAAACATATTTTCTCCGACCCCCTGGACCCTGTTTTTCCTCCACATGAGGACTCTTTTATGTCTCATTTGGTGTAAGGTGATGAAATGAATCTCTTGATGGTATCATGTACTATAAATCTCCATATCTATGAGAGGATTAAAATAGGGGATACCCACTGTAGAAAACCAATGGTAGTCCATTATTTACCTAAATGAGGTTTTGAAGCCTCTTATCTAGTAGAACACCTTCCTAAAATATTTAAAGTTATAGGGGAATGCTCACTGATTGAAAAATAAAGGAAAAGGATCATTTGAACTAGCCACTCTTTTTGAAATGAAAACATTTCGTTGGAATTTCTATGGCCTAAAAAACTGACCATCAGTTCAGAATCTCCAGCGCCATTGTGCTAAAAGTTTCCCCGATATGGTTTTTTGGTCTAACACCATATTGGATTGCAATAATACAATATTTATTTTTGGAATGTTTGGTTTTCAGTATTTTTTTCTTATTTTGAAACAAGGTCGTGTAGGTTAAATTTTTATAATATAGTTAGAGGAGATGGATGTATGGATTAAATCCTTTTCTCATAATCATATTTTTATTACCATCCTAGAAAGAGGCATGTAGGTTGGGTGTTTTTTTGGACTCTATGAATAGGCCTTCCATATGGATAAATATAGGTTATAGAATTTACTGAAATCCCAATGAGAAAACTCACCAGATTATCTCCTCATTATCATGGACATTAATGAAATTTTATTACAAAGGGATAAAATAGGGGCGATCCACATACCACTTTAACCGATAATTTATTTTTAGAAGGTGACCCAGATGACAAGATTCGTCGATATTTATTTCTCTTGTAACCCACATACATGGGTATAGGGAAAACTAAAAATGGTGACATTGTTGAATGGATGGATATATACTTGGGGTAGAGGAAATGTAAGTACCTCTTTAAATTTTTCCCAGTCAATCACTTACAATCGGCTTCCATGGACTATTTTCTATGATTTTTAACTTCTCTGATGAATCGAGGATTTCAACACAAGAACATCTTTTGAGATTCAAAAATTTTTGGTATAAATATAATGAATTAGAATAGATGGGTCATTCCCAATATAATTTTTAAGACCCTAATATTGGTAGGAATGTTAACCAGATGGCAGATATTATGTGATGTTGGAGTAATTCTAAATTCTTGAAGACATATTCTCATTGTGATTTCATTGAATGAAAACTAAGATATTTTTTCAATCCCCCTCTGAATTAGTCTTTCATTTATTACAATTAATGTAGCTAATATGCATGAAATCATTTTAATTAAGGATATATATTGGAAACAATTAGGCAAATGAAACCCATATTAGGGAAGGGGGATTCAATTCCTCTTAAATCCATTTGATTTTTTCCTCAAGTAAATATAAGATTATAATTAATTTCCTGACCTGTATGAAAGGGCTTTCAGGGTTGAGTGAGATCGGGATCCATCATCTGATTTTAAATTTTTATTAGGAGATATACTTTGTGGGAGAGTCCTACATTTCTATTAATATATTTGATTGCATTCAACCTTTGGTGGAGGAGGAAATGAATCTTCATCTTACTCAGGAGTTTTTTAATTGGGGAATTTATTTGGATCTCAATGAAATTTAGTCAAAAAAATCTTTAGGTTATGATGGGTTCCATGCCCTCTTTATTAATGAGTTCACACATATAATTAGGTAGGATATATCAGGCCTCATGATATAATTTTGGGTAGGTAAATATAGTTTTTATGAGAAGAATATTACCATTATTGCATTGATCCATAAAGCCAAGAATCCCTCCCATGTTTCCGAAATCAAAACCATAAGTTTCTATAACATTCTCTACAATTTTATCATATATTATAGTTAATTACATGTGAATGTGGATTCCCTCTTTTATATCTAATAACTAGAGTTCCGTCATCACTAAAAGGATCATTTTACATAATTCAATTATTGCCCACAAATTTTTCTACTATATGAAATCATGATCATCTTCTAAGAGAGTCACCATGACCTGGAATCTAGATATAAAAAAGGCGTATGGTAGAGTAGAATGTACCTTCCTACGATATGTTATGTGAAAAATTAGTTTTTGTAGAAAATGGACAGAGATTGTCACGAACTGTATATCATCAATATCGTTCATAATCAAGATTAATGGAAGCCTCTCTCAATTATTTTCACCTTCATGGGGCTTTCATCATGGTGACCCTGTTTCCCCTTTCTTACTTATTATGTCCACTGATGTGTTCTATAATATTATTTCAGTGACGCATATGATAACACAATTCATGGGGTGAAAGTATGCAGTCTGATTCAACATATATCCCATTTGTTCATTTCTGAAAATAGTTTTATCTTTTCAAGGGCCACCATAGAATAATGAAATTTCATTTGGAATATAATATTCTCTTACGAGTGAACATATGGTTAATCTAATAACCATTCAAAACCAGTGATTTATTTCAGTGCTAGTGTTCATAAAAGTATGAGAGAATTTCTCTTCCCTTCTTCAGGTATTTGGGTTGATTATATGTCTAGAGATCCAGGTTTTGGCCTATAAGACTTTGGAATATTTTCAAGAATATTTCTGATGCCATGAACTGAGTCTCGGTAGGTATATGGTTATTTTCTTTAACAGAGATTAGACTACCCATAATTTTTGCATGGGTTATTTTAAATATAAGTAGATCTTTGGGATGTGTCATGTTTTGGAATAACCTTAGATTCACAAGGAAGAGGAATGATTTCCCCACTGAGATGTGACCTAGTGACGTAGCCTAATTCCATGATGGGAAGTCAATTAAGACCAAAGAGGATAGTATAAAGGAGTTGTGATTGAGATCCATGGAGTTGGTGTTATAGGTAGGTGCATGGGATTTTGGGAATCCTCGATGAAATTCTGAGATTGTTGGTACTACCCTAATGGTTTAGGGGGTGGGTTCCTCATATTTTACATAAGGTTGGATAGTTCCCCCTTATGTACTAGGCTATGGGCCCTTCGTAATTTTTATCCAGATAGAGTAGGAACTCCACTATTGGACTAGGGAGTGGGTCGTGTATCCATGGAGTCATTACTCCCCTGATGTACCAAGGAACAATTCATCCATATGTGAAATACAGGAAGTGTCAGTACTACCGTAGTAGGATATTGTGTGGGTCCTCTATCATTGGAGTTGGAACTCCACGATCATTATAGGGAATTGGTCCCCCATATGTGATGTTCCAGTAGATTCGGTACTCCCTTGCCTTGCCAGTGAGTGGGTCTTCTATCCCAAGGTCGTTACTCCACTATCATACCAAGGTGTGGGTCCCCCATTGTAAATGAGCAGGTAGAGTCGGTACTCACCTGTTGTATTAGAGTACGGTTCTTCTAGCTACAGAGTGTTACTCCATTACCAGGATAGGGTGTGGGTCCTTGAATTTTGAAGTGGTTCTCTCCTGTAGTATTAGGGCCATTTTCCTTCTTGAGCATTACTCCCCAATTGAATTAGGGTGTCAATCCTCACTTATAAATAAGTACTCCACTTTCTTTAGGTGGAAGTGGTGAGAAGGTCCTCCATTGGTGTTGGAGTTCCCTCATCTGTGGGATACAATTATGAAGACCAGGCCCCTCTAATCAATGTGAACAATACCTAGTTAAGATTTAGTGCTCCATCAGTGGATTGAGGTGTGGGACACCCCTTAATGTAGGAATAGATATTTCTTGGGTTAGTTTAGGATCTTTTACTCCCTCGACTTTAGGGTAATAGAAAGTTGTGGGTCCATCCGTTTACTATCGTAGAGAAGATGTTTGCAATGCATAATGTAGAGTAGTGCTCCCTTAACTACGGGGTAGTGGGGAAGAACACACCTCTTCACTTGGTTCTTCAGCCTTGGACAAGGAGAAGGATGGTGATAGAAAAACCTCTTGTGTTAGGAACTAGAGTTAGAACATATAGTATTTTCAAAATGGAGAACGATCTATCGGATATACCATTAAGAATGGTATAGCTATTAAAAATGGAGTGTATCTCTTAGACAGGTGTCATCTAGGCTAGATGAGCTCATGGAGTTTGTTTTCATGGTTTTATTCTCTACATATATAGACTAAAATATAATCCTATTACTTTCTATGGGGAAAAAAACATTAGGAGAGTTTGAATCAGATATGATTATATCTAGGTGATGTTTTGGTCACCCATGCAGTGTTGTAACATTCTTGGTTAACATCGCTTGAGGAATGACTATACCTACCACTTCTGTACCCATACCTTATTCTAGTTTCTCTCCATCCATGGGAGCCAATGAAACATGGTTTATGACACATGATTTTGATGTTATGAATCTTGTGGTTGGATGATTCCACTATGATACTATAGGTTGCGAAGGCTTGATATGAAGTTCATCTTCTCACCGTGTCGAGCACCTTGTGTTTGGATGCATTTTCTTCCTTTCTCCATCATTGGTTAATGTTATGGGATATTTTCTTTTCCTCACATTATTTTTAGGACATTCCATTGACATAAGTGAATAATCATGTACAACCGAGGATAATTCATGATGGAGTTTCTCTCTCGATGGGGGTTCCCTTTATCTAGGCCGAGTGGACGATCACCTTTCAATCTCCCGATTTTATTTTACGTTTTTTGTGGTGTGTATTGAGTATTTTTGTAGTCACATCTACACATGATTTTCCCAAACATGTTTTGTGTTTTGTTTATACCACATAAATTTTGATGGAGTCCATGAAGGACCTAAGGCAAGTGGAGTTTAGTGAGATAGAATGACCTAAGTGTTTACTGTAGCTAGGGATGGGAACTTTCCAGCAGTTTATTTTTGAATCGATCCCCTCTTTATGATCAGGTTGGATGCTTTTATATTTTTCTTTTGGTAGGAAATCACCTTTACCTTTTTTTACATTTAACATGTTTTCTACTCTGGTTTGGGATAAATGTATGCATGCATTTCAGTTTTAGCTTTTGTATCTCTACACAACTACATTAAGGTGTTTTTGGGTCCCTGCGTGCAGGTACTTTGGGAAAAGGCCTCCCCAAGTTTAGTTATTATTTATGTGCGTATTGCCAACCCTTTTCTTATGGAGGTAGTCCTGGGGTAGTTAGGTCTTGAGCCTCAACATTGGTTGGGTCATGACTGAGTGGTATTTGAGGAAGTTCATTCCTTGGGAAGTTGTTCAGAGTATTCCCTTTGAAAAAGATGGTTAGTTTTCATAGATACATTGTTAAGATGTTTTTAGTTTAGATCCTAAGCCAATGGTTCTTGTGTTGGTGAGGTGGCTAACGTATCCATTCACTAGGACACTAGAAACCTAATTTTTGACTCTGTACATTTGGGAACTACTCATGGTGGAAAATCGTACATGCATCATATATGACTGGGTTTGTGTTTTTTCCTATCCTTCTTGAGTTAGATCCCAAGATATACTCTATGAAATTGTAACATCTTGATTATATTTCAGGATTCCTACATAATGAAAACCAGATAGAGTTATATGATGTGATTGTGATGAAAATCTGCCCCGTGAGGAGGCTACAATACAGGGCACTGATTCTTAAGGTGTTACCTATGGGTGGTCCTCCGATAGTTCCACCATCCATTGAGTATCATGTTTTACTAGAATTTCAGGATGAGGATGAGCACAATATGAGTGTGCTACATGAGTTCTAGAGGAATCAAAATCTGAGGTACTGGGGTGATCAATAAACTAAGGTGGAAAATGACTAGCTCGATGTAGTCACATGAGTTTATTTTCTTAATGAGGAAACCTTCCGATCAGATGGTGGTATTAGCAATGATCCTTCTACGGGGTTCAACCTAGAGATTGTGTATATTGGTGATACAGACTAATAAAGGGATGATGATCAAATATGAGTATCATGAGTTACTATTTAGAGAAGTGTTTTACCTATCCACACTAAGATCAGTGTGTATCAAGGAGAATATGAAGCATCTATAGGGTATCAGGATGGTGGAAGTGGTTTTGGAGAGGTTAACAAGCCTACTGTGATACTCACTAGATATGGTTTGAGATTCATTTTATAGAGAACATGCATTTGAGTATGGATTGCGTCAGGAGATTAGGGAATATGTGATTACACTGTGCATTCCAACCTATTCCCGAGTGTTGTAATGAACTCTAGTTTTAGAGGGATTACTGTTATAGGAACTAGTGGATATGGCCCAAGGTTTATTCATGAGGATGATGTGTCTGCAATAGATGGAAGACAACATGTGATAGGGTCATGGTTCAGGAGGCATACCCATTCTCGGACAGAGGCACATGGGCCTCTAGCGCATGATTAGTGCCGAAGACTAGGTCAGCCGCATGAGAGGTGAGGTTATGCTTGTGATGGACCAAGATATCTTGTGAGAGGTTATACAAACCACAATGATGTTACGAAAGAGACGTCTGATGGTCCACCCTGGCAGAGGTAGAAATTCTGTTAGGGAGTTCAGAAATATAGAAGTAAGGCAGAGGAGATGTGATAGCGACAAGAGGGGGTCCATGATGAGCTCAGGGAGCTGGGTGAGGGTGAGGATAGCTACATTCCTTAGAGACCTTTGACCCAGAATATTTGAGAATGAATATAGTTATTCCTTGTGTCCTCTATAATTTCTGAAGTAGAAAATGTTAGACACTAACAGTGGGTACTCTTTTTCTTACACTTCTTGCATGAGGTTTAAACTAGGGTGACACAGGGTGTTCGTAGAACCCTATATTAGAATTGATTGATGTAGCTTCAAATTCACAATAACGGGGGGTTCTTCAACCACCAAGATGCATCTATGTGATGTGGATAAAACTGTACAGGTGAGTCAGTGCCACCAAAAGCGTATAGTATTTATGTGAGGTGGATGAGTCTCTCTTAATTCCGTGTTCATGGAGTGGTTAAGTAGTAAGGAGTCTTTCTTAAATCAATACATTTTAGAAGTGTTAGGCCCTATGATGTTTCCGTAGTTTGGATTCGTTTCCTACCATCAGTACTCAGTTAGGATGTGACTAGTGGGCCTGATAGTGTTTCTGGATTGGGATACTCTCTTTTCCAAAGCTGTAAATACCCGTGGGGTATGCCAGGTGATTTCTGTGTTAGGCTCTATGAGGCTGAATGAGTTTACCCTCCATTATTGTTCATTCTTACCCTCATGTTCTCATCATAAACCTTGATGAAACATGCTTGAGGAGGTGGTTGAATATCATCCAGGGGTGGATTTTAATGGTGGGGTTTCATTATAATTTTCATCAGGTTAGCAAGGTGGCATGCCACTGGACCTCATGACCATAGAAGGACCAGGGTGTTTGGTGGTTTTCCACCTGTTTTAGCCAAGGAGGCATATGACAATTTTTTTGAATGATGATATCTTGTTATAAACCATACATAAGAGTGGTTTGAACTTGTTTTTTTCCTTGAGTTTGTTCTTCGAATTAGTGTGAGAACCCTTGGGGATATTTCTGGACTAATAGTCCTAGTAGTAGAGTTCAGTTCCTTTTCTCTATTCCTATCATTTTGTTTTTTGAGGAAGAATATCTTTGACTATGTTAGTGATGTAGAGACCTGGGTTTTAGACTATAAAACATTAGAATATTTTGAATAATATTTAATAATACCATAACTGAGTTGACAGAGGAATCTGGGGCCCAAAGAGCCTCGTTGTGGTGATTTAGAAAACAATTAAATTTATTTGGTCATTCGCATGTAGTTTTAGTGGAAATGTGAATAACTCCCACCCAGAATCTCAAAATGGATTTCTTCGGCCTTGGTTAAGTCTGGAATATTGTTTTTATGCTAGGCGTGACAAAAAGTTTGTTGCACTGAAAGTTTTTGATGGAGATGAGTGGGAGGGGTGTTAAATGGTGGATTAGTTAATTAAATGAGGATTTAATTAAATAAATAAACCTAAAACCTAATAATCCCCTCCCACTCTCAAGTAGGTTCACCAAACCCAAATGAGGATCCCACCCCTCATTATCCATTCATTTTTCTTAATGAAAAAGGAAACAATAACTGAATCATCAAATTAAGGTGTCTTTGGCCTCTTTTTTTGACACATATCATCATCATATTGAGAAGAAGCACGATCTAGGTAACGTTCTTCAACTGAAGCTTCAGTGTTTCTCCATCATGTTAGGCGGTTTTGATTTCCAGTTCTGATCCCATTAAAATTTCATTATTTTAATGTTCTAGATCCCAATTGATTTTTTCTATAATCCCTATAAGGTAGATCTATGGGTTTTTGATTGAATCAAGGTGAATGGGACATTTTTATAGGTAATTACTTACTGGAATTACCTACTACAAAATGTCAATTATAGTGACACATGCCATGTTTTCCTTACTATTCGGGGAAGATGAATCTTGGAGACTACACACCGTGTATAGGCCCTACACATTGTGTAGTGAGACAATACTTGTGGAAACATGACAGGGCTTGGGAAACTGTGTGGAAACATCATGGTTGTATACCCATACATGTGTTGAAAACTGTATAATACTAATACAAGTCTGGGTGCTTAGGAAGGATCACATATCTTCTATTCCCCAGTAAACACCGTGTACTACTAGGTGATATATTTTACATATTATGCCTTCTATATCTCCTTATATAGGTCTCATATTTAGGCTTAATAATAGTCTATCCTAAGTGTTTTTCAGCCTAAAACATTATGGTGGCATCAATTTTAGCTTACGAGATTTGAGGTGGAGTGTTTAGATCAGGATTATTATGTAGGAGTGAAAACCTTAGGAAGTGACCAGGGTGAATCACTAGGTTGACATTGGGGGTGGTAATCTTCCCTTTGACATTAGGATGTGGGGCCACTGGACTCTTTTTACAGGTAGATGGGTGCTCCCCTATTTTAATAGGGTACAGGTTCCCTACCCAGAACGGTGTTACTAAATGAAGTATGATAAGCATGACACTCATCATAGCGGCACTTGATTGACAATGGAAATCGGGTAGTTATATTCGAGATATGATAGGATAGGTACATTCCTATGGAATCTGGTTGATTTTTTCCCTTACATATTTGTTTTAGAAGATACATGACACCCCATGACATGAAGGCGAGTTCTTGTACCTTTGGGTTTATCTTTGGGACATGATGTGTTTTGGAAAAGGCTAATTCTCATAGAGAAGAGGAACACTTTCCCCACCAAGATTCATCTTTATGATGCGACCTAAAACCATGTGGATGAGTCATTACTGACCATAGTGGATCGTATCAAGGTGGGGTGATTGAGTTTCTTGGACATGGTGTTCACGACAGGTGCATGCGATGCAAGGCATCATCACTGGATATCCAAGATTATTGGTACTCCCCTTGTGGTTTTGGGTGAAGGTTTCCCATATTGTACAAAAGGATCGACCATGCTCCCCTATCGTGTCGGGGGGCAGTAACTCCATACATCCTAGACAAATAGAGTAGAAAATACCCCGTTGGACTACAGTTCATGTCCTCTATCCATTGAGTTGTTACTCCCTTTATGTACCAGGGCATGTGTCATCCATTTGTGATGTACAAGGAGAGTCAGTACTCACCTAATAGGATAGGGTGTGTGTCCTATATACTTGGAGTTTGAACTCCCATGTCATTATAGTGTGCATGTTCCCCATACATGATGTTCTAGTAGAGTCGTTACTCCCATATCATTCCGGGGAGCGGGTCCGCTAGGCTAGGGTTTGTACTCCACTTCTGTACTAGGGTACAAGGCCCCCAATGTAAAAGTGATGTTAGAGTCGGTACTCCCCAATCATTTATGTGTGTGGGTCCTCTATCCATATAGTGGTACTACCATACTAGGTTAGGGTGTGGGTACTCGAATTTTGAAGTGGTACTCGCCTATTGAATCGGAGTGTGTGTCCTTCTCCAATATTAGATCAGGGTGTGGGACCTCACTTACGGAGTAGCACTCCACATCTCTGTGTTGTAGCGAGGAGCGGTTCCTCCATTGGAGTTGGAGCTTCCTCGAATATGTGATATAGTTATTACGAAGGAGACCCTCCACTTGATGTGAATGGTTCCTAGTTTGGAGTCCGTTCTCCCTCGACAGACTGAGGTGCGGGAAACTCCCTAAAGTAGAGACATAAGTTTTTCAAATTAGTTTATGATTTGGAACTCCATTGACTACTGGGTAGTGGGGAGGTGTGGGTCCCTATATTTCATATTTTAGATAAAATTAATGTAGTTCATAGTGTAGTGAAATGCTCCCTCAACTGGAGGGCAGTGGTAGGGGGTGGGCCTCTCTACTAGGTTATTTAGACTTGGAAAGGGTGCATGAGGGTGATGGAAGAACCTCTGGTGCTGGGAACCTGAGCTAGACCATATAGGTTGTTTCTGATGGAGCATATTATCCAAAATTAACCATTAAGAGTGGTAGTGCTATTACAATGGAGTGTATCTCTCGGGCAGGTGTGATCTGGGTTGGCTGAACTCATGGAGTGTGTTCTCCTTGTTTTTTTTGATACCTATAGAGCCTCAGATATAATATAGTTTCTAGATATGAGGTTGCAAACTAATGAGACTTAGAGTCTAATATGAGTATATCTGGGTGATGTTTCTTGGAGCCCTTGAAGTGTTGTCACATTTTGGGTTGACAACCCTTGAGGATTGACTATACATACCACTTATGTACCCATACCCTACTTCTAGATTATGTCCTTCCATGGGAGGTGAAGACGTGTGTGGTATTCCAAGTGCTTTCTATGTTTATCCTCTCAGGGCTGGATGACTCGACTCTCCTACTATAAGCATCAAAGGCTCAAAGAGATGTTCATATTCTCACATTTTTTATCTTCTTATATTTTGTTGGGTTTTCTTTTTTTTATTCATTGGGTCGAGTTGTGGAGCAACTCATTTTTCTCACATTCTTGTTGGGATTTTTCTTTGACATAGATAAATGGTCTTGTGTAGCCTAGGATAATTCGAGATGGAGTTTTCCTTAAGATGGGGGTTACCTCTAGGTAGGTCGAGGGGATTGTCGCCTTTCAGTTGTTGCCTTTTCTTTTGTGTTTTTGCGGTGCCTACAGATTAATTTTAGACTCACCCCTACATTATCTTTTCCCACACATGTTTTGTGCCTTATGCAGTCCACAAACCATTTCATGGAGTCCATGGAGGACCTGAGGTAGGTGGAGGTTAGCAAGCTAGTTCGACTGAGGTGTTTAATATAGTTGGGATGAGGAGATTTCTGGAACTTTCTTTTGGAAGTGATCCCCTCCTTATGAGCAGATTGGTTGCTTTTACTATTTTCTTTTGGTGGGCACTTGTTTTTACCTTTTTTAATTTACTACATTTTCTATACTCTGGTTTGGGATAGATGTAGGCATGCATTTCTGTTTCAGCTTTTGTATCTTAGCACTGTTTCATTGAGGTGTTTAGGGTACGTGCATACAGGTACTTTAGGAAAAGGGCTCCCTGAGTTTAGTTATGCATTTAGCGCTAGTCGCCAACCCCTCACATATAGAGGTGGTCTGGGGGTAGTTGTGGGTTGATCCACAACATGGGGCGGGGCATGATAATATGTATATGAAATATCATGGTCTTACAACAATCATTGGATACTCCAAAAGATATATTTTTTCAATATTATGCATAGAATTTTGAATCAAATTTAGGTTTGGAATTTCAAAAAAACTCTATAGTAGGGAAGGAGATCCTTATCATTTCAATGAAATTGGTGATCTTGAGTTATGTTATGTCTACATTTAAGTTGTCGGTCACTTCATTGACCAAGTTCATTCACTCCTTGAAAAATTCTAGTGGGGAATGAATGATGGGAGAAATAAATGACACTGGATTTCCTAGGACAAGTTGTGTACTCCTAAAAAATGCATATGAATGGTATTTTGGGACTTAACACTCTTTGTTGATATTCTCCTAGATAATATGGGATGGGACTACGTCAAAATCCTGACATGATTTCCACTCAAATACTTTAATCCAAGTATCATCCACACTTTAATTTCCTTGGGTTTTCTCTTAGACCTCACCCATGTTTCCTTTGGCACAGCTTATGGGGTTCCTGTAGGCTACAACACAATGGGGATGTATTGGTGTATAGGATATGGGGACACTATTAAATATTGGAGAGACCCTAGGATGTTATAGAATGATTTGACTAAGTATACCACTCTACTGGTTCCAAGATGTGCAGATGATACAGTTAAATTTTTTCTAGACGACATTGGTGAGAGTTTTTTTACACATAAATTGGATAGTAAGTTACATATAAAAACCAAAATGTTATTTTTAACACACATTTTGTTAAAGAATTTGACAAGGGAAGTCACTTCTTGAGTAGACAGTGATCTGGTTCATTTTCATTTCAATTAGAGTATATATTGACACTTGGGACACACTATATAGTGGAGGACCATCTATGGATAATTATTTGGTGTCTGGAAGTCCCCCCCCATGATAAGGTATATATGGTGGAATATTTGTGATGATATCATCCTAGTTAAGGATTTCCTTCTGTTCCATCATACTGCTGATAACCCCATTTTACCATCATGTTTGAATGAATCAGAATCCCTATTTCAATATTTATTTTCATTCCTAGGTTCATGGGACATTTTTCATAATTGGGATTAAATGATGCTCACTTTGTAGACTTGGTGGATGAGGTATCTTCCCATATACTAATGTGGTTATAATATCTTTCTGCTGAGAAGTTTGATACCCTATGTTCCATTACATGGTTTATCTAGGTCAGTAGGAACTTTCTCTTCTCCAATAGGATGATAAAACCTCCATCCTTTTTGACCAAATGTGAATCATTGTGCGAGGAGACATGAAAATGGTTCAAGTTTCATCTATAGGCTTCGATGCTCCCCCCGAAAAATATTTCCAAACACCCTCACCCACTGGATACCGTGGAAATTCAATTGGATGTTTCGATTTCCTAAGGAGGACCCATTAGGATTGGATTCGCTACTTTTGACTCCCTAAGATGCATGGTTGTAAAAATTCAATTATTATATCATTCATTATATCAACCAATAGTTGTGAAGGCTAAGACTATTTTCGATGGTTTAAGGTTTTCATTAAATAGAGGACAAAACTCAAATATCATATAGTCAAATTTCCTTACCATTGTTGATGCAATCCAAATTATGAATAATGGACTCCAGGATTTTTGTATCCTCATTCTCATGATGGAATACCTTATTGCCTCTTTCTCATAATAAATGTTTTCATTCACTTGAAGAGAGGGGAACATGGTGTATCAAGATTTAGAAACCCTGGCCCACTAAAGAGAGTATCATGTTTTGTTCCACGACTTCCCTCCTTTGTTAATTCCCATTTTTATTCTAAATTCTTAATCTTTTTATCCAAATTCCCATTATTTTTCTAAATCTATTTATTTACAATGAATGTAATATTAATTTTATTCTAATTTCTATATATAATAGACATAAATTAATTACTACTATCTAAAGATTCTTATATTAACTAATATTTTTATGTAAATATTAATAGTTACTAATTTTATTTTAATATATAGGATATTAGTGGTATTATTAAATAAAATTTTTCACATGTGTGTGTGCGTGCTAGAAGTACCAAAGGACTTGGATGTCTATGTGTGAAATAGGATAACTCAACTCACACATGTCTATAATATTTATTTTAATCACATTTCTATATAAAATAAACTAAAATTAATTTCTAACATATAAAAATTCTTATATTGACTAATATTATTATTTTTAGTCTCCGAAAGGAATTCAAATAAATGATACCATAATTCTGGGTAAATTAGGGTATGAAACTTTTCAACTTAAACTCTTTTTCATTAAACTCTCACTACCCAAGACGATCATGGATTCTTTATTTGAACCCTTAAGTTCTTTTTTAGATGACGATGAATTTATCATTAATCATCTATAGTATTTATCCCTTTAAATATATTATTCATTGATTATTAAACCAAACACATTGATTTTTCTAGGTAGAATATAAATACACAGGAAAACATGAATTATCAGTGGAGATGTGTCATGTACATAATGTGTCCATCACCTAAATATTTACAATATTACTAAATACATTAGGGAAGTGGCATGAAAATGAAAACCTTTGAAAAAAAAATTTAACAACCAAATAAAACCTAATAAGGTAAACACCTATATCATCAGATGCCAGTTCTTCTAAGAGAGGAAGAAGGAGAGCGAGGGAGAGTACACAGTGGTAAGGGAGAGCGGAAAACACAATGAAAAAAATGAAGAAGAGTGATGACAAAGGTGTTAGTGAGGAAGAGTGGTGGTGAAAAAAGTCAGGTGGGATACTGGTGGTAATTCCAATAGGTAGTGAGAGTAGTAGAGCTTGATGGATGGAGTGTGGTGAGGGAGGGAGAGTGGTGGAGAAGGAGGAAGACTAGTGAGGCAAGGAGAGCAGCGATGAGGGTGGGAGAGAGGATGTGAGGGAGAACAGAAGTGAGTAAGGGAGAGCAGTGGTGAAGCACAATGATGGTGAGTGAGAGAGGTGGAGAGTGAGAGTTTTTGTGAGGGAGGGAGATCAGTTGTGCCGTTTATATTCCATGAGAGCTTGAAGGCAAAAGTGATTCACTGTTAGTTAGGGTTAATGTTTAAAGCAATGCACCGTTTTTCATAGTGATTCCAAAAAAGTGTTGTTAAAGAGGGCATAAATCATAACTAAAATAAAATGTACAGGTAGAATCCCTTATTAAAAACCCTTTTGAGTACTGATAAATATTTAATAATATAGTTAATATAATTAAAAAAATAAATGCATATTATTATTAATAAATATAACTATATATAAATTTAAATAAATATAAATAAACATATTTTAATATAATTATAAAAATATTTATATAATTATATATAATTATGTAATGTAGTTGAGGCTTGTCTTAGTGGTATGCACCACATAATACTACATAAAATATGGGGGTTCAAAACCCCTTGGTCGTAAGACTCTAGAAGTACTGTAACATAGTGTAGAAGTGGTGGAAGTATGGAAGGATACCACTATGTAATTGGTGGAACTGTTGAACTGTAGCACTATAGTGGTGGCAGAACTGTGGAACACACTAAAGTGGTGGAGTGTACTATAGCAGTACGATAGCAGAAACAGTTGAAACTATAGCAGTGACAATGAAACTATAGTAACAGAAAGCGACACTGTAGCAGCGGTGGGTACTATAGTGGCGGCAGTACTATAACAGCTGGGTTACTATTCACAAAATGGGCCTTTGGAAAAAATTACGGGCCTACGGGGTAGGTAATGGTATTTATGCCCACTAGGCATTCGATCCAAAAAACACGTCATGTAATAAAGTAGCTTGTTAGGTGGGTTATCCCTTAGGGGCTATGACCCACCTATTACGCTTGTATGTGGGTGGTGTGTGTGTTTAATGTAATTATACTACGAATAACTTAATATATATAATTATTAAATTTTATATATTTATATTATTATATATATTTATATTATAAAAAATGTAATAAATATATTTAATATTTAAATATATTTAATATAATTTTATAATTGTTTAAATATATAACTCTTTATTTATATTTATAATTATAATGAAATATTTGTTAAAGTAATTATATATGATTATAAATATTTTTATATAATAATACATTTTTATATAATAATACATCTTTATATAATTATAAATACAATAAATATATTTATTACATAAATATATTCCTTACAAATGTAAATTATATATATATGTATATCAAAAACTATAATTATAAATAAAAATATTCATATAGAATGTTGGGACAAAGCCCATTTTATTTAAATAAAAATAAGAAAATAGAGGAAGGAAAAGATGTATACATAAATCTTTTTGTAAATATTTGTATATATTTATAGATATTTTTATATAATTATATACAAATTAATACAAATAATTATAAATAATTATATAATAATATATATTTATAAAAATATAAATATAATAACTATATTTATTATAATTATATAGCTATTTAAATGAAATAAATAAATTTATAATTATAATTATAGAGAAAATTTTTTTATTAATATTTTTATATAATTATATAATTATATATATTATATATTAATTAACATATAAATAAATATATTTATGCAATTATATATATAAATAATTATTTTCTAAAAAAATGGTGTCAATGCTACTTTTTATTATGAAAACAAAATCCTCTTTCTATCTGGTTAGAAAGAGACCCATTATGTAGCTTAAATTTTCATGGATAAGTTGCCAATGGACAGTGTTTGAACGATGAGTTTAGCATCATGCTGGTATCATCACCCTATTAATATATAATTATAATTATAAATATATATATTTAAAAAGTATTTATATGTACATATAAATATATTATTTTAAATATATTAATTATATTAATTATATAATATATTTCTTATAATTTTACAATTATTTAAATTTATATATATTACATTTCTAATAATTATTATTATAAAATATATTTATATATAAATATAAATTTATTTATATTTATCATCAATAAATTATATATATAATGAATATATTTATTATTTCAATAAAATTATAACAATTTTATTCTTATTAAAAACTCTATATTTTTTTGTTTATAATTTTATAAATAATTATTTTTCAAATATATATATTTATAATTTTATAATTATAAATTTAAATTACATTTTAAGAAAATGTATTGAAATATAATAATTATATAAATTTCAGACATATTATAAATGAAAAATCTTAACAAGAAAAAAAATATCTATTATTTAAATGTATTTATTTTAATTTTATAATAAATTAAATACATTGATTATTTATAATTATTATTATAAATATATATTTATATATATTTGTATATAATTATAAATTTATTTATATAAATATGTATATTTATGTAATTATAGATAATTATATAATAATACATATAATTCTTAATATATAATATATATAATTATAAAAAAATTTATATTTATTTTTAAAATGTTTTAATTATAATTTTATAATTATATAAATATATATGTATTTATTTATAATTTTATAAATAATTTTTTAAAACATTATATATATATATATAATTTTTTGTTAAAATATTCATGTACAAGCCATATATACAAATTTTTTAAAGGTATGGAAAAATTTCCTTTATTAAAAAACAGAAGACAATGATGGTGAATGATGGGGTTAGACATAGAAAAGTTGTGTTCATTAATAAAATATTTAAAGACACAACTATCCACTAATAATAGTACCAATCCCACATTTCTCATCACATAAAATATTCCAATCATTTTTTTTGCACCCATGCCCACAACCACATGATTGAGGTAGTCAACCTCTCCCCTATGTCATCACATATTACCGGAGGCTTTCAATTTCACTATCCCTCAATTGAGATTGATAATCATTCAATTGAACCTCCACCCTCTTCAGTGTTTCATCAAAAAATGAATATTCATTATCTTTCTTATAGGATTTTGAGCCAGATTCATCTCTACTTCATTATCCTCGACATCATAGACCCAACTTTTCTCTGATCATAACTTCATTCCTACATTCCTCATCCCATAAAATTTTCCAATCCATTTTCCATTCCCACACCTACATCCACGTGATATGGGAAGATGGCCTATCCTCTTTGTATTCACTTATTACAAGAGTCTATAAGTGTCACTATCCTCCGAGTGTGATTGATCAACATTTGATTGAATATCCACCCTCTTTGGTGGGTCATCAATAAAAAAGATTCATTTTACTTCTCTTAAGATTACAAAGTCACATTTGTCTATACTTATTCATCCCACACTTCATCATTTTCCTTCTTGTGCTCCAGGCTCTAAGAATGCATATCTAGTGAGACCACCTAGACCACTTAATTTAGAAACTTTAATGGACTTCCAATTCCCTATATATTTTTTATAACATTTTCACATGAATATTCAAAATGGTCATCCATCCCACAATCAGGGATTCGTACATGATGCTGCATTTGAAAGGGCCTCATAATATATACCATAGCCATGACTCTTAAATATCCAAAAATGTGGCCTATCTAGGAACCAATGTATATGTTCTTGGATTTTTGAAAGGAATGAATTGGAATCCATCCTTATCAACTATGTTTTACATGATTAGGGATTATTTATTTCTTTATGTGACAAAATCTTTATAATCCACTACATTTCTTCCAGAGGTAGAAAAAAATTATTTTCATTTAGGTTTTTCTAATTTGGATTATTTTTCCTAGTTAATAGTATAGGAACATTATAATGCCTTGGGGTTATTGCCTTTCAGAACCATCAAACCTATCCCTTTGGATGTTGTCATGTTTGTTACAATTGAATTTTCAGATTTTTCAATAACATTATTTGTAGAATAAATGTTGAATTTCTCATCCTGTTTTTTCTTATATTTTCTAGCTTTTGAGGCAATCATACTCTCATGTGAAAATTTCTAATCAGCAAGTTCTTATACCAATTCTTCATCACTAGAGGCTTCAATTCATTGTTCTTATATTTACAAAATTGATTTTTTAGACTAGTTCCCATTATTAACAGATTTTACCCCACCTAGAGAGTTCTAAAAACACTGAAAAAGAAGAGGAGGCCAAATCATACCCACATTGCTTCTGATTTGAGGCGGCCTGCATTGGATCAGATGTATGTTTTGGGAGCATCAGAAGTGTGGTGCCCAACTATTCTTTTTGACATTATTAATGATCAATATGATATATATATGATGATGGATCCCACGATCTATATAATTGAACAACAGGGTCAGACCTGGTTAATAACTATAGAACCAAGAGACATGAGATCAACAATTATTCATTAAAATAAATTTTATAAAATAAGAATTACCACTATGGAATTATTTCTTCATTGATGATTCTAGTGAAATATTTGATGTTCAATGTCATTTCCTTGTAGAAGACAAGTTTATATGAAGCAGGGATCCAGACGTGTTCCTTTAAATTCCAAAAGTAACAAAAGTAGTATCTAGTTACTAGAAGTGATGATCCTTGTTCTTTACTTTTCCACCTTTGACCACCTTGAGAATCGCTTCGAAAGAATTATCCTTGATCTAGTGGAAGAGGACTGCTCTCTATTCTTGTGAGTGTTCTTATAAAATATAGCTCTCTAGTCGTGAGAGGTTTTCTCCAAAATCCATTATGCAAAACTGAATTGGATTATGAAAAAAATAACATAATTGGGTATTTAATGAGCTAGTGCTAAAATAAAATAATTTCTGAAGTGGCCTTATTATTTATTTACTCCAAGAAACACCCCTTGTAAAATAATAATTGTAATATTATTATTTCTCGACATGAGGTTAACTTAAAATTATAATTTAATATTATTTAGTTAAATAATATTCATTATTCATTATTCATCACTAGGCCATTTAACTCGGTCCTCCATTCCACCACTATATTTATTGGGCCTGGAATAATAAATATTTATTTATTAAATAAATATGAATTCATTATTCGTCAATAAATAAATAAATATTATATTCACAAAATAAAAAATAAATATTTATTAAACATTTCTCTCCCAATATATTCTCTTTAATGAATTGTGACAGAATAAATGTGATGAAGCATAAATGAATAATTATTAAACCACGAACATGAATAATATTTATTGAAACTGCTAAATAAAAAATAATAATATATTTTATTAACTGGGATTTTTGATACCCTTAGTGTGTGGACCTCTAGTCCTCTTTCTCTGCAGCCTTAGGCGAAGCAGCGTAAAATCCAAGGTTAGCGTCTAGCAACACAACAAGGCACACATAGAGAATTAAGTTAATGCCAAAGTGACATGTCACCTCATACAAACACTTACAATGTAATATAATCCCTTTTATCATAATATCACTAATCAAGTAGGTTGCATGCAAGTGCCACAAACCTATATGCTCAATATCTATTTCATTGATTTTTCCTGAAATAGTCTGTTCCTATAGAACACTAGGTACATGGATTTATTTAGGCTATATCATTTCCATCTAAGGTCATGAGATATTATCTTCCATTAATGAAGAAAATGGATAAATACTTTCTCACATTATTCTTTAAGGCAATATTACTCGGGACACACACAACATATCCTACCTCTCTGCAAACATTTGTCTTCATGGTTTTTGTCAATAAATCATATCATGTGTCTCATAATACACATTAATAATAATATTAAAGGCTAAGGACCAATACACATATCTAAATATAGGAACATCCAATGACACATATAAATGTGGATTTCCTTTAGGAGGGTCTCAATCTCATAATATCCTACTGGATATTTCCATGTACGTACACCATGAGAAGGATACTCAAAGTACTATGAGTATCCACCCCTAATATCCTATATCATTTGGGACCCTCAAATGATATCATCTGGCCATAGAACACATATTAATTAAAATTTTCTTGAAAATTTTATGTTCTCATCATAGTAGAGAACTGTTATGACCGTTTAGTGTGACAACTACTCTTAGGACATTATCACATACTATGTTACGCAGAAGAATGACCAAGATGTGATAAGTAGTTAATTAATATTCAAAAAAATGAATATATGTTTATCATAATGTAATAATGTGTTGGTTCTTGGGCACTAACTCCAACAATAGAAACTCTAAACTACTTATCATGTGGAATATCCATATATGTCCTTGCCACAACTAGGGATCCAACAAGACTATCCCCAGGATGGAACATCATTATAGAGGGACCATTATCACTACCATGTTGTGTCCAGTCACTCAATGTATGATGAATACCACCATCATGTCTCGACTACACACCATTTAGAGCTTGAATCAAGGTGTTAATAATACAAAACATCATACTACATGATTTTTCTTCATTCCCACTAACAGAACAAAAGTCAATAACAAAATCTCTTATGAAATTCTATAAATCATGGAAAAAAATCTTATAAACTAAGGAAAATCAATGAACCATTTCATACTCAATGTCCAAATAAAAACAATGAGAACCAATAGAATTGAGGACTCTATCAACTAGTATAGAAGTTATGTTAACCTTAACAATGATTCTTATGTAGTGGAAAATTTTGTCCTGTTTAGTTTCATTTCCAATTTTTATGGGTATAACTATCACCATTAAAATATCATTCATGATTTTTGGGTGCCACAATATCCATTTTATACCAAATAACATGACCCAAAATTGAACCAGTGAATTTTTTACCCCTATTGGGTCGATGTTTTAGTCCCATTCACAAATCTGTAGGATACTATGTTTATGAAAAATTGACCCAAGTACCCATGCCTTCATATTTAAGTATTAAAAAAAGGAAAATCATATGGAAGAATTCAGGACCCATGGAAACACATTTCCAATTATTGAAACCCCAAATAATATGGGGTCGTGATACTAGATCTCTGACTCTCTACTGTTTAGAACCCTTCAGTAGATTGATTCTTTTTATGATAGAGTGATGACCAATATTAAGAAGCTATGAAATAAAATTTCATCAATTTTCACATGTGAAACATTACCCATTCATTGAATCACATCAGAAAATGAATCTTTATAGAGAGAGAAGGATCGATTTGAATTGAACAGGGTGAAAAAACTACAATCACACCATGGAAGTCCCTTGATGATTCCTTACAAATGGAAACATGATTAAACTCATCGATCCATCCTTTTTCCAAGAATATTTTTCTGAGAGATTTGGAACCCATAATCACCATAGATGAAAAGCCCAAATGTCCATCACATTAAAGAGAGTGATTATCTCAAGCGATGTCCATACCTTCTGACTATACATAAACACATACACATCATCTATATATATGTATATACCACGTATACTGTAGATACCCTAAGCTTGACTTAGATTGACATTACATTACTTTTGCGGAATACTTAGTACATAACAAAAACAACCACACAAGGATCGTAATAGTTTAGTGTCTTTGGAAACTCGGAACGTAATCTTCTAATCGTGGTGGAAGATCTTCAAAATCTCCCATAAAGATCTTCCTTTTTATACCTAAAACATTTCTTTATATCTTGGGGAAAAGAAAACATAAAAGGGTGAGCTCAAATGCTCAGTAAGGGTGAACAAAATAAATATCAATCACATCGTATACACAAGCACATAACTTTTGGAAATCTTAACCTGCAAAAGAGATCATAATTTCATAACATGGGATAAATCATGGCAGTGAAATGTAATAACAATAATCATAAATTAAAACATTAAACTTTGTGGAATACACACATAATCATAGAAAATAATTTCTTGTTTGTCAAGACTCATTGCCAAGACTATCTTAGTGGACAAAGTCCCTTTCTAAATGGAGTAACCCTCGTTCCAGTCCTGTTTCACTGAACCGGTATAACCTACCGTTCCAGCCATGTCTATCTCATGAGATATAAAATCTTTACCCAATGCATTGTAGGGAGATATAGGTCCCACCCATCTTATAATGAATCCTTTCTTATGTGTGCCACATAATCATAAATCATACATCATCGCATAACACATGTAACAAAAATGGGATTCTTGAAACATCATGACATCATAAAACAAATCTTATAAGGCAAATCACTTCATAAAAATAATTCCCTCACAACATAATCAAATCAATGTAATTAAAGGGATAAAAACAGAACCCTTTATTATCTTAGATGGAAAATACTTTTGATAAAACACTTGAACTCCATTCTTGAGGAAAATATCCTTTCTTCTTCAAAAACACTTTTCTTTTCTTAACATGTCATAAAATTATAAACTAAAAGAAGTTGATTAAAAATAAACATGAAAACTTGTAAAGGAAGATTCTTGGAAATAATGTTTTAAAAATCCATTCATGCCGTATTAGTTAAAAAAACATTCTTCTCGTACTTTTGTCGGAAAAGTCAAAAAGTACCTCGTATGAAAAACGATAAAAGATTCCTTTCATATCTTTTACTAAAAACTCACCAAAGGGTAAAATAGGTTTTAAACAATTTTAGGCGGATGAAAATAATATTACATGTTGAGGAAACATGGATGTGGATGATAAAATACATCCCAGTAAATTTCAAAGTATAAACAATCTCAAATAAAAATGAGATTGTGATATTTCCCTTACCTTAGGTCCGACTTGCTTTGTACGTGTCCGAACCTCCTGTATAATGATTTACATAATGTTATTGACTTATTACAGAATTATATTCATTGTGATGATATCATATATGGTTCTCTTATGGCTTTATATTACCCGGTCTTTTGTAAATTCATGTTAAAGTAACATTTTGGGTAAAATCGTCTTATTTGTCGTTCGTGTTTTTAACTTGTAATTATTAATATGATTACTTGGATCATGATTACTTGTATACAGAATGTAAAACATGATTTATATATAATATATATTCAGAATATACATATATATATAATATATTGATAATGGAATGAAATACACCGTTCATGGAGACAGTAGTCCGTACGTACGCATGAACGCAGTTTTCGTTTCCTTATTGAATTGAATGGAATTAAGTAGATGAAATACATATAAATATAAATAAATCCAGTATCATTATTATGTAATATATTTCATTAGTACTTATTATATATGCTTTATAATCATTCATGAATGGTTAATGTGGAGAATGAATCTCATCGCGTCGTGGAGACGGTAGTCCGTACGTACGCACGAGCGATGATATCGTTCCTATGGTCATGGAATTGTGTTAAAGTGTATGCATATTATTTCAGTATCAATATCACTTTATAATAATCATATATAGTTACTCATTACACCATTATACCCATCCTATTAAGGTGGTGGCGGAAAATAGATTACACCACGGCGTGGAGACGGTATTCCGTACGTACGCACGCGCGGTGATTTCATTTTTCCGTAGGATGGATAGAAGGTGAATTAGGGTTGTTTCATATTTATAATAACATATCAGTATTTATGTAATACTGATGTTATTACTTTGTCATGAAACAACTAAAGAAGAAGATGTTGAAGAAGAAAGAAATTGAAAAGATCGGTAATGGATATTACCTCTTCTTTGGAACGGCTCTTTGAATCCTTCACTTAGGGGACTAAGATTGGTCTTTGAAGAAGACCAAGACCTCTAGGATTATTATAGGAAAGTGGAGAAGAGATTTTGGCAGGGGTTGGCCGAGATTGAAGGCTCAAAGTTGTGTGAGGAGGAGGGGGAGGAGGTGCCCTTTTATAAGGGAGGAGAGGGGCACCTTTGGAATATCTCAAAATATTATTTTATATTAAAGTCAAAATCGGTTTATAATGGTTCCAAAGGGTCTTATTTCGAAGGTAAAGTGGGGATGAGTTTAAATACTATCAACCAATAGGATTTAGACAAGTTTAGGGTATTAGTTTAACCTTATCAATTAGATTTAACTCTAAGTTAAATAATTTAACTTTTACCGTGTCTTTTTGTTTTCTTTCACTATATGGTTAATACACTTATTATAACATGACAAACGAACCCCAAATTGTTTATTAATAATATATATATCCTTATCTAAGTCATTTGGCCGAACCTTAGATTTTTTGGAATAAAATAATAATTAATAATATAATATTTGATTTAAAAACTATTTTGTGTCAATTTTGACACTATTTGATATATGGTTTTTGTGAAAGTCATAACAGAATTATATGTTCGAACAAAGTTGATTAAATCAACAATAATATATCATATTAACCTAGAAAATTAGTGGAATTCATAAAAAGTCTCAAATTACATTTATTTTGGTGTTTATAACATCAATTATGTCAATATTTCATTAATAAGATAATTACTGCATCATCATTGTGTCATAAATAAATTAAATTATTTAATGTCTAAAAATTACAAATAAAATACCATTATGTATGAAATATCTTTAGATTTCTAAGGAATATTTATAGTCGAATTTATCTTATGTATAACCCCATATTAAAAATGATTTACTTATTAAACTTTGATTTTAACTATTTTAACCCTTTTTTAAATAAATTAATAACAAATGTCCTAATCTAATCCATGTGGGCCTAAATGGTCATATTATATTCCTAAGTTTGTTTTTGGTCGAATTACACTTGTCCAATAGAATTAGGACATGTGTTAGGGTAATATTAATATCATTTTTACCCTTAGTTACCCTATTTACTATTAACCGCGGTAAAAAAAAGTAAAAAGTTACTATTCACCAAAAAATTATTTTTATCTCATTGAACCACATTTTACTTACTGATATCAACCGTGTCTGTCGGATTTTCGAAATTCCATTCATAGAAGCGGTAAAATTAAGTTTTATGCAAAATTCAGTTTTTAACCTACCACTTAGTGGTTTCACTATTCATCAAAAATTGAAAGTTTTCAGAAAAATACAAAAATTTCACCCTAGGCTAATTTCGATATTCCGAATCCAAAAATGAAGTCCATTTTGAAAAATAAAATTTATATAATTTCAAAAATTGGTTATTACTATTCATAACGGCTAGTTTTAATAATATTTTAATGGCATATCGTTGTTTAGTGAAACTCGGTATTGCGTACTACACACGCTATCGAGGAAGGTTGCGATTGCGTGTAATGCAAGGCAAGTCAAGGATGCGTGTTGTGAAAGCTCCTTTTGGTGTAGCATACAACACAAGACATTAATAAAATTAAAAATAATAGTTTTCATAAAATCTCGGGCTGTTACATTCTACCCCCCTTAAAATTGAATTTCGCCCTAGAAATTCACCAGGGTTATAAATAGTTTACTATTCGAAAGTTTCTTTAATAGAAACCCACATCGTAAAAAGGAATACCAAAACTTGTCTTTAAAAACTAAAGTATGAAATGTAACGATTACCCAAATAAACTAATCACTGGGTTTCCACATAGGTGAAAATATGGATATGGAAGAGAAATCTAACCATCATGTTCTGATGGAGAGTGGTAGAGAACATGGCTATGGAAAAGACAGCAATCACAAAGCCATAAATTTGTGACGATCTAAGGTACCATCTGATTCATTAGATATAAGAACACTAGGACAACATTTTTGGTTTTCAAGATCATTTCCCTAAAGTTGTAAATTTGAATTAGAATAAATACTTACTTTATTTTGGTACAATCTCACTGTTGTTCATGCTTTGAACAATTTCCACTTCATCTCTTAAATAAATGAAGTTGAATTTGTTATTCGTGAAGTGTTAGCAGATCATGTGATAGAATGACAGGTCATTCCATCTGTCTCAAACAAAAGGTTAGCAAAAATTATATACATAAGTCGATCTATAGTGAGATTAATCATATATGGTTCCTAAAATGGACTTATACTTCATATATCATACTGCTTAATATAATAAAACTAGTTTCTACTAAACAGGGACTTCTTGTAGGCCAGTGGTAGGCGATAAAGGCCAGTCGCACTTTGGTTTTGGGTTCGATTCCCACAGCCTTGTCCGAAGCGATGGGTTGTCGCCCGTCCTGCAGGTTGTCCTTTTTCTAAAACTACATTACTATAACATCCCATCAATAATATCGAAAAAAAACATATATCTTTAAACAATACTCACTTATGTCCAACATAATCCATTTCAATCTTTAGGCTTATCCATAATACTGCAGTCCACTCTCATAACATAGTGAAGACGATTACCAGAGATTTAATACCATCGTTGATCCCCATATATCATAATATATGTTTTGTTGGTCACATTCCAAACATTCAAAGGCCTTAATCATGTATTCTCTTGAATACCCTTTGAACCTTAGTGAAAACTTGAATGTAGTTAAAAGTTAACACTTTCCACATACCAAAATCCTCAATATTCTATATACTCAAACCATGATATCACTTAGTCCTTATATCAATCATGAGCTCATGAATACAATCAAACATCTCATTATCTTCTTATCCTTTCATTATGCACTTATCATCTACTTTCTAAAAGTATCTGAATAACCTTTCATGGTTACTGGTACCATTCATCATACACTTTCAAAACTTAAGGAAAGACAACAATATAACAATCGTTAGATGTCTCCTTATTCTATGAGATTACTTATACAATATTACACATAATAAACATGTAATCATTCCACTACATTCTTAGACCATTGACTGAGCTTCAACATTTCTTTCATCTCACATATCATTTGTAGTCTCTTCATCATCATCAACATAAATACTTCCCATACGACCATACTGATTCTCTTCATGAGACTTTCCCTTAGGGCATTGGTTTGCATAATGCCCGTACATTCCACATTTAAAGAATTTAACCATTGTTGATGTCGTAGCAATACCATTATCCTCATCCATGGTGTTAACTGAACCTTTTCCTTTGCACTTACTTGCATTGTGTCCTTCTTTTCCACACCCAAAGCATCTTCCAGTTCCTTTGAAACATTCTCCTTGATGCCTCTTCCCACATGATTTACATAGGGGAAATTGAACTTTCTTTCCTCTATGATCATCTTGAAACTCCATCTTTATCTTATTAGCTGAGTCAGGAAACATACCAAATTTTACTTTATTGATCATATTCTGAGATTGCTGATTCGGCATAATAATGATATTTGGACTTCCAAATCCCATTTCATTATGAAGAATATCATTCCATTGTCCATCATATCCTCCATTATTGTGAATCATCTTGTTTCCAGCCATTTTCTAAAACCCAAAAAGAATAGTGTGAGAGGCAAAAATCATGCTTGGGAAAACAACATAATAAAGGGGGAGTACCTTAAATATCTAACATCTTATGTTTAATTCTATGATCGTTAGCGTAATCCTAGTACTATAAACTATACGTATACTTAACCTTAGGGACATCCCTAGACAACCTTAGAAATAACTCTAGGGATCTCACTAACGTTTTCGCATCCTAGTTTCCAAAGGTTGACTAAACCTTTCCTCTGATACCAACTGTAGAGACCCGAAGCTTGACTTACATTGACATTACATTACTTTTGCGGAATACTTAGTACATAACAAAAACAAACACACAAGGATCGTAATAGTTTAGTGTCTTTGGAAACTCGGAACGTAATCTTCTAATCGTGGTGGAAGATCTTCAACATCTCCCATAAAGATCTTCCTTTTTATACCTAAAA
Organism: Viscum album; assembly: GCA_963277665.1. Classification (NCBI taxonomy): domain Eukaryota; kingdom Viridiplantae; phylum Streptophyta; class Magnoliopsida; order Santalales; family Viscaceae; genus Viscum; species Viscum album. The sequence continues at coordinate 1,418,132,818 of OY728160.1, forward strand.
CCTTTCTTTATATCCTGGGGAAAAGAAAACATAAAAGGGTGAGCTCAAATGCTCATTAAGGGTGAACAAAATAAATATCAATCACATCGTATACACAAGCACATAACTTTTGGAAATATTAACCTACAAAAGAGATCATAATTTCATAACATGGGATAAATCATGGAAGTGAAATGTAATCACAATAATCATAACTTAAAACATTAAACTTTGTGGCATACACACATAATCATAGAAAATCATTTATTGTTAGTCAAGACTCATTTCCAAGACTATCTTAGTGGACAAAGTCCCTTTTTGAATCGAGTAACCCTCGTTCCAGTCCTGTTTCACTGAACCGGTATAACCTACCATTCCAGCCATGTCTATCTCATGAGATATAAAATCTTTACCCAATGCATTGGAGGGAGATATAGGTCCCACCCATCTTATAATGAATCCTTTCTTATGTGTGCCACATAATCATAAATCATACATCATCGCATAACACATGTAACAAAAATGGGATTCTTGAAACATCATGAGATCATAAAACAAATCTTATAAGGCAAATCACTTCATAAAAATAATTCCCTCACAACATAATCAAATCAATGTAATTAAAGGGATAAAAACCTAACCCTTTATTATCTTAGATGGAAAATACTTTTGATAAAACACTTGAACTCCATTCTTGAGGAAAATATCCTTTCTTCTTCAAAAACACTGTTCTTTTCTTAACATGTCACAAATTTATAAACTAAAAGAAGTTTATTAAAAATAAACTTGAAAACTTGTAAAGGAAGCTTCTTGGAAATAATGTTTTAAAAATCCATTCATGCCGTATAAGTTAAAAAAAACATTCTTCTCGTACTTTTGTTGGAAAAGTCAAAAAGTACCTCGTATGAAAAACGATAAAAGATTCCATTCATATCTTTTACTAAAAACTCACCAAAGGGTAAAATAGGTTTTAAACAATTTTAGGTGGACGAAAATAATATTACATGTTGAGGAAACATGGATGTGGATGATAAAATACACCCCAGTAAATTTCAAAGTATAAACAATCTCGAATAAAAATTAGATTGTGATATTTCCCTTACCTTAGGTCCGACTTGCTTTGTACGTGTCCGAACCTCCTTTATAATGATTTACATAATGTTATTGACTTATTACAGAATCATATTAATTGTTATGATATCATATATGGTTCTCTTATGGCTTTATATTACCCGGTCTTTTGTAAATTCAGGTTAAAGTATCATTTTGGGTAAAATCGTCTTATTTGTTGTTCGTGTTTTTAACTTGTAATTATTAATATGATTACTTGGATCATGATTACTTATATACAGAATTTAAAACATGATTTATATATAATATATATTCAGAATATACATATATATATAATATATTTATAATGGAATGATATACACCGTTCATGGAGACGGTAGTCCGTACGTACGCATGAACGCTGTTTTCGTTTCCTTATTGAATTGAATGGAATTAAGTAGATGACATACATATAAATATACATAAATCCAGTATCATTATTATGTCATATATTTCATTAGTACTTATTATATATGCTTTATAATCATTCATGAATGGTTAATGTGGAGAATGAATCTCATCGCTTCGTGGAGACGGTAGTCCGTACGTACGCACGAGCGATGATATCGTTCCCATGGTCATGGAATTGTGTTAAAGTGTATGGATATTATTTCAGTATCAATATAAATTTATAATAATCATATATAGTTACTCATTACACCATTATACCCATCCTATTAAGGTGGTGGCGGAAAATAGATTACACCACGGCGTGGAGACGGTATTCCGTACGTACGCACGCGCGGTGATTTCATTTTTCCGTAGGATGGATAGAAGTTGAATTAGGGTTGTTTCATATTTATAATAACATATCCGTATGTAAGTAATACTGATGTTATTACTTTGTCATGAAACAACTAAATAAGAAGAAGTTGAAGAAGAAAGAAATTGAAAAGATCGGTAATGGATATTACCTCTTCTTTGGAATGCCTCTTTGAATCCTTCACTTAGGGGACTAATATTGGTCTTTGAAGAAGACCAGGACCTCTAGGATTATTCTAGGAAAGTGTAGAAGAGATTTTGGCAGGGTTTGGCCGAGCTTGAAGGCTCAAAGTTGTGTGAGGAGGAGGGGGAGTAGGTGCCCTTTTATAAGGGAGGAGATGGGCACCTTTGGAATATCTCAAAATATTATTTTATATTAAAGTCAAAATCGGTTTATAATGGTTCCAAAGGGTCTTATTTCGAAGATAAAGTGGGGATGGGTCAAAATCCTATAAACCAATAGGATTTATACAAGTTTAGGGTATTATTTTAACCTTATCAATTAGATTTAACTCTAAGTTAAATAATTTAACTTTTACCGTGTCTTTTTGTTTTCTTTCACTATATGGTTAATACACTTACTATAACATGCCAAACGAACCCCAAATTGTTTATTAATAATATATATATCCTTATATATGTCATTTGGTCGAACCTTAGATTTTTAGGAATAAAATAACAATTAATAATATAATATTTTATTTAAAAACTATTTTGTGTCAATTTTGACACTATTTGATATATGATTTTTGTGAAAGTCATAACAGAAATATATGTTCGAAAAAAGTTGATTAAATCAACAATAATATATCATAATAACCTTTAAAATTAGTGGAATTCATAAAAAGTCTCAAATTACATTTATTTTGGTGTTTATAACATCGATTATGTCAATATTTCATTAATAAGATAATTACTGCATCATCATTGTGTCATAAATAAATTAAATTATTTAATGTCTAAAAATTACAAATAAAATACCATTATGTAGGAAATATCTTTAGCTTTCTAATGAATATTTATAGTCGAATTTATCTTATGTATAACCCCATATTAAAAATGATTTACTTATTAAACATTGATTTTAACTATTTTAACCCTTTTTTAAATAAATTAATAATAAATGTCCTAATATAATCCATGTGGGCCTAAATGGTCATATTATATTCCTAAGTTTGTTTTTGGTCGAATTACACTTTTCCAATAGAATTAGGACATGTGTTAGGGTAATAGTAATATCATTTTTACCCTTAGTTACCCAATTTACTATTAACCGCGGTAAAAAAAAAGTAAAAAGTTACTATTCACCAAAAAATTATTTTTATCTCATTGAACCACATTTTACTTACTGATATCAACCGTGTCTGTCGGATTTTCGAAATTCCATTCATAGAAGCGGTAAAATTAAGTTTTATGCAAAATTCAGTTTTTAACCTACCACTTAGTGGTTTCACTATTCATCAAAAATTGAAAGTTTTCAGAAAAATACCAAAATTTTACCCAAGGCTAATTTTGATATTCCGAATCCAAAAATGAAGTCCATTTTGAAAAATAAAATTTATAAAATTTCAAAAAGTGGATATTACTATTCATAACGGCTAGTTTTAATAATATTTTAATAGCATATCGTTGTTTAGTGAAACTCGGTATTGCGTACTACACACGCTATCGAGGAAGGTTGCGATTGCGTGTAATTCAAGGCAAGTCAAGGATGCGTGTTGTGAAAGCTCCTTTTGGTGTAGCGTACAACACAAGACATTAATAAAATTAAAAAGAATAGTTTTCATAAAATTTCGGGCTGTTACATTCTACCCCCCTTAAAATTGAATTTCGCCCTAGAAATTCGTCAGGGTTATAAATAGTTTACTATTCGAAAGTTTCTTTAATAGAATCCCACATCGTAAAAAGGAATACCAAAACTTGTCTTTAAAAACTAAAGTATGAAATGTAACGATTACCCAAATAAACTAATCACGGGGTTTCCACATAGGTGAAAATATGGATATGGAAGAGAAATCTAACCATCATGTTCTGATGGAGAGTGGTAGAGAAGATGGCTATGGAAAAGCCAGCAATCACAAAGCCATAAATTTGTGACGATCTAAGGTACCATCTGATTCATTAGATATAAGAACACTAGGACAACATTTTTGGTTTTCAAGATCATTTCCCTAAAGTTGAAAATTTGAATTAGAATAAATAATTACTTTATTTTGGTACAATCTCACTGTTGTTCATGCTTTGAACAATTTCCACTTCATCTCTTAAATAAATGAAGTTGAATTTGTTATTCGTGAAGTGTTAGCAGATCATGTGATAGAATGACGGGTCATTCCATCTGTCTCAAACAAAAGGTTAGCAAAAATTATATACATAAGTCGATCTATAGTGAGATTAATCATATATGGTTCCTAAAATGGACTTATACTTCAGATATCATACTGCTTAATATAATAAAACTAGTTTATACTAAACAGGGACTTCCTGTAGGCCAGTGGTAGGCGATAAAGGCCAGTCGCACTTTGGTTGTGGGTTCGATTCCCACAGCCTTGTCCGAAGCGATGGGTTGTCGCCCGTGCTGCAGGTTGTCCTTTTTCTAAAACTACATTACTATAACATCCCATCAATAATATCGAAAAAAACATATATCCTTAAACAATACTCACTTATGTCCAACATAATCCATTTCAATCTTTAGGCTTATCCATAATACTGCAGTCCACTCTCATAACATAGTGAAGACGATTACCAGAGATTTAATACCATCGTTGATCCCTATATATCATAAGATATGTTTTGTTGGTCACATTCCAAACATTCAAAGGCCTTAATCATGTATTCTCTTGAATACCCTTTGAACCTTAGTGAAAACTTGAATGTAGTTAAAAGTTAACACTTTCCACATACCAAAATCCTCAATATTCTATATACTCAAACCATGATATCACTTAGTCCTTATATCAATCATGAGCTCATGAATATAATCAAACATCTCATTATCTTCTTATCCTTTCATTATGAACTTATGATCTACTTTCTAAAAGTATCTGAATAACCTTTCATGGTTACTGGTACCATTCATCATACACTTTCAAAACTTAAGGAAAGACAACAGTATAACAATCCTTAGATGTCTCCTTATTCTATGAGATTACTTATACAATATTACACATGATAAACATGTAATCATTCCACTACATTCTTAGACCATTGACCGAGCTTCAACATTTCTTTCATCTCACATATCATTTGTAGTCTCTTCATCATCATCAACATAAATACTTCCCATACGACCATACTGATTCTCTCCATGAGACTTTCCCTTAGGGCATTGGTTTGTATAATGCCCGTACATTCCACATTTAAAGCATTTAACCATTGTTGATGTTGTAGCAATACCATTATCCTCATCCATGGTGTTAACTGAACCTTTTCCTTTGCACTTACTTGCTTTGTGTCCTTCTTTTCCACACCCAAATCATCTTCCAGTTCCTTTGAAACATTCTCCTTGATTCCTCTTCCCACATGATTTACATAGGGGAAATTGAACTTTCTTTCCTCTATGATCATCATGAAACTCCATCTTTCTCTTATTAGCCGAGTCAGGAAACTTACCAAATTTTACTTTATTGATCATATTATGAGATTGTTGATTCGGCATAATAATGATATTTGGACTTCCAAATCCCATTTCATTATTAAGAATATCATTCCATTGTCCATCAAATCCTCCATTATTGTGAATCATCTAGTTTTCAGCCATTTTCTAAAACCCAAAAGAATAGTGTGAGAGGCAAAAATCATGCTAGGGAAAACAACATAATAAAGGGGGAGTATCTTAAATATCTAACATCTTATCTTTAATTCTATGATCGTTAGCGTAATCCTAGTACTATAAACTATACGTATACTTAACCTTAGGGACATCCCTAGACAACCTTAGAAATAACTCTAGGGATCTCACTAACGTTTTCGCATCCTAGTTTCCAAAGGTTGACTAAAACTTTCCTCTGATACCAACTGTAGAGACATGAAGCTTGACTTACATTGACATTACATTACTTTTGCGGAATAATTAGTACATAACAAAAACAAACACACAAGGATCGTAATAGTTTAGTGTCTTTGGAAACTCAGAACGTAATCTTCTAATCGTGGTGGAAGATCTTCAACATCTCCCATAAAGATCTTCGTTTTTATACCTAAAACCTTTCTTTATATCCTGGGGAAAAGAAAACATAAAAGGGTGAGCTCAAATGCTCAGTAAGGGTGAACAAAATAAATATCAATCACATCGTATACACAAGCACATAACTTTTGGAAATATTAACCTAAAAAAGAGATCATAATTTCATAACATGGGATAAATCATGGAAGTGAAATGTAATCACAATAATCATAACTTAAAACATTAAACTTTGTGGCATACACACATAATCATAGAAAATCATTTCTTGTTAGTCAAGACTCATTTCCAAGACTATCTTAGTGGACAAAGTCCCTTTCTGAATCGAGTAACCCTCGTTCCAGTCCTGTTTCACTGAACCGGTATAACCTACCGTTCCAGCCATGTCTATCTCATGAGATATAAAATCTTTACCCAATGCATTGGATGGAGATATAGGTCCCACCCATCTTATAATTAATCCTTTCTTATGTGTGCCACATAATCATAAATCATACATCCTCGCATAACACATGTAACAAAAATGGGATTCTTGAAACATCATGACATCATAAAACAAATCTTATAAGGCAAATCACTTCATAAAAATAATTCCCTCACAACATAATCAAATCAATGTAATTAAAGGGATAAAAACATAACCCTTTATTATCTTAGATGGAAAATACTTTTGATAAAACACTTGAACTCCATTCTTGAGGAAAATATTCTTTCTTCTTCAAAAACACTTTTCTTTTCTTAACATGTCATAAAATTATAAAATAAAAGAAGTTGATTAAAAATAAACTTGAAATCTTGTAAAGGAAGCTTCTTGGAAATAATGTTTTAAAAATCCATTCATGCCGTATAAGTTAAAAAAAACATTCTTCTCGTACTTTTGTCAGAAAAGTCAAAAATTACCTCGTATGAAAAACGATAAAAGATTCCTTTCATATCTTTTACTAAAAACTCACCAAAGGGTAAAATAGGTTTTAAACAATTGTAGGTGGATGAAAATAATATTACATGTTGAGGAAACATGGATGTGGATGATAAAATACACCCCAGTAAATTTCAAAGTATAAACAATCTCGAATAAAAATGAGATTGTGATATTTCCCTTACCTTAGGTCCGACTTGCTTTGTACGTGTCCGAAACTCCTGTATAATGATTTAAATAATGTTATTGACTTATTACAGAATCATATTAATTGTTATGATTTCATATATGGTTCTCTTATGGCTTTATATTACCCGGTCTTTTGTAAATTCAGGTTAAAGTAGCATTTTGGGTAAAATCGTCTTATTTGTTGTTCGTGTTTTTAACTTGTAATTATTAATATGATTACTTGGATCATGATTAATTATATACAGAATGTAAAACATGATTTATATATAATATATATTCAGAATATACATATATATATATATAATATATTGATAATGGAATGATATACACCGTTCATGGAGACGGTAGTCCGTACGTACGCATGAACGCTGTTTTCGTTTCCTTATTTAACTGAATGGAATTAAGTAGATGACATACATATAAATATACATAAATCCAGTATCATTATTATGTCATATATTTCATTATTACTTATTATATATGCTTTATAATCATTCATGAATGGTTAATGTGGAGAATGAATCTCATCGCGTCGTGAAGACGGTAGTCCGTACGTACGCACGAGCGATGATATCGTTCCCATGGTCATGGAATTGTGTTAAAGTGTATGCATATTATTTCAGTATCAATATCACTTTATAATAATCATATATAGTTACTCATTACACCATTATACCCATCCTATTAAGGTGGTGGCGGAAAATAGATTACACCACGGCGTGGAGACGGTATTCCGTACGTACGCACGCGCAGTGATTTCATTTTTCCGTAGGATGGATAGAAGTTGAATTAGGGTTGTTTCATATTTATAATAACATATCCGTATGTAAGTAATACTGATGTTATTACTTTGTCATGAAACAACTAAAGAAGAAGAAGTTGAAGATGAAAGAAATTGAAAAGATCGGTAATGGATATTACCTCTTCTTTGGAACGCCTCTTTGAATCCTTCACTTAGGGGACTAAGATTGGTCTTTGAAGAAGACCAGGACCTCTAGGATTATTCTAGGAAAGTGGAAAAGATATTTTGGCAGGGGTTGGCCGAGCTTGAAGGCTCAAAGATGTGTGAGGAGGAGGGGGAGGAGGTGCCCTTTTATAAGGGAGGAGATGGGCACCTTTGGAATATCTCAAAATATTATTTTATATTAAAGTCAAAATCAGTTTATAATGGTTCCAAAGGGTCTTATTTCGAAGATAAAGTGGGGATGGGTCGCAATACTATCAACCAATAGGATTTAGACAAGTTTAGGGTATTATTTTAACCTTATCAATTAGATTTAACTCTAAGTTAAATAATTTAACTTTTACCGTGTCTTTTTGTTTTCTTTCACTATATGGTTAATACACTTACTATAACATGCCAAACGAACCCCAAATTGTTTATTAATAATATATATATCCTTATCTATGTCATTTGGCCGAACCGTAGATTTTTAGGAATAAAATAACAATTAATAATATAATATTTGATTTAAAAACTATTTTGTGTCAATTTTGACACTATTTGATATATGATATTTGTGAAAGTCATAACAGAAAAATATGTTCGAACAAAGTTGATTAAATCAACACTAATATATCATATTAACCTAGAAAATTAGTGGAATTCATAAAAAGTCTCAAATTACATTTATTTTGGTGTTTATAACATCAATTATGTCAATATTTCATTAATAAGATAATTACTGCATCATCATTGTGTCATAAATAAATTAAATTATTTAATGTCTAAAAATTACAAATAAAATACCATTATGTAGGAAATATTTTTAGATTTCTAAGGAATATTTATAGTCAAATTTATCTTATGTATAACCCCATATTAAAAATGATTGACTTATTAAACTTTGATTTTAACTATTTTAACCCTTCTTTAAATAAATTAATAATAAATGTCCTAATCTAATCCATGTGGGCCTAAATGGTCATATTATATTCCTAAGTTTGTTTTTGGTCGAATTGCACTTTTCCAATAGAATTAGGGCATGTGTTAGGGTAATAGTAATATCATTTTTACCCTTAGTTACCCTATTTACTATTAACTGCGGTAAAAAAAAGTTAAAAGTTACTATTCACCAAAAAATTATTTTTATCTCATTGAACCAAATTTTACTTACTGATATCAACCGTGTCTGTCGGATTTTCGAAATTCCATTCATAGAAGCGGTAAAATTAAGTTTTATGCAAAATTCAGTTTTTAACCTACCACTTAGTGGTTTCACTATTCATCAAAAATTGAAAGTTTTTAGAAAAATACCAAAATTTCACCCTAGGCTAATTTCGATATTCCGAATCCAAAAATGAAGTCCATTTTGAAAAATAAAATTTATAAAATTTAAAAAAGTGGTTATTACTATTCATAACGGCTAGTTTTAATAATATTTTAATAGCATATCGTTGTTTAGTGAAACTCGGTATTGCGTACTACACACGCTATCGAGGAAGGTTGCGATTGCGTGTAATGCAAGGCAAGTCAAGGATGCGTGTTGTGAAAGCTCCTTTTGGTGTAGCGTACAACACAAGACATTAATAAAATTAAAAAGAATAGTTTTCATAAAATCTCGGGCTGTTACATATACGTATATGTGCACGCACACATACACATACATATATCAGTACGCGTACAACTTCAACATATAGACATACTATAAAAAAACACACAACATAATGCTTACACATATATGCCAATAGACATTGATATAAAAATATAAGTTGAAATATCACATATTAAAAATACATCATTTATATTTATACAATTGATTAAATTATTAATATATATATATATATATAACGGTATCATTTTTATATTAATTATATTAATGTATTTTTTTATTGTATATGAATAAAAAAATAAATTTTGAATATAAATTTATTAATTTTATGTTTATTAATAATATCTTCTATTTAAGGTTTTTCTCTATAAACAAAATAGATTTGAAAAATGATTAAATTATCAGTACTAAATAGACTGCTAGTAAAAGATACACATTTTGCAGAATTGTTTTAGTGGTGATAAAGGATAACAGTATCAGTGCATTTAGCTATCACTGAAAAAGGTTATCGTTTTATCAGTGCTTTATGTTTAGTGCCAATAAAATATATTGCTGGATAGGGTACGATCTATGGTAGTGAACCCTTATGAGAAATTTTATATCAAATGATAATGAGTTTAATAATTTAGGACATTGATCCCTAATTCAATTATGATGTGTATGTTTTTGATTGAACATAAACAGACATATGATGTGGTCAATATTACATGATGTGTGTGTTTTCAATATAAAAGTATAATTTTAGTTTAAAACAAATATCACATAGCCATAACAATTAAAAAAATCAAATTGGTTTCATACAATAGTACAATAATCCATAATTCATTTGTGTCATATAGGAAAGGACTGCAAATCAATATGATGAATGATTAACTGATAATATCATGAATATGTACAGTAATTAATAAAATAATTTATCATATATGGGTTTCAAATTTTTGTTTTAATATTGATATTACCTGATTTGTTAATCTGACATTATTTTCTTCTATAATGCATGCATGAAAAATCATTTTTATTGCGTTTTATTAAAAGTCCACCCAAATTTAATATGATAATTTGTCCTCGATCCTTATGTGCCACCTGGGCCGTTTATGTTTGGATGCGACCTGGAATGTGGGCTTATTATTTGGGCCTACATTCATTTGGTGATGCTTTTACTCATCTTATGATTCATTGACCCTTTGTAACTATAAATCTGTTCATAGATTTATTTTTTTTCTTGTGTTATCCTTTTCATCCACAACTTCACTCTTAATCAAGTGTGTTATTTAAATTTTAATCAGTGGCATATGCATGGTGACCTCTTACTGGCATCCTTATTTTGAGATGTAGGCAGTGTCTGTGGAGTTGATCAGCTCTGCGCTTCATCCCTTAAGTTCATTTTCATTTAGATAGATGTTAAATTTTATTTTTTAAAAAAATTATATATTTTATCACTTATCAATTTTTTATATTCTTTCATTATTTTCATGTGTTAATTAAATTAATGGAATTTTCAACATGCCTTCATTTGATATTAATTATTAATTAATAATTTCAATTGTTTTAAAAATTTTATTATTTATTTATTTTCATTATTTATTCATTTAATATTTTTATAGTTTATTTATTCTTATTCTTTTTATACATAATTAATCATTAATCTATATAATATATTTTTTATATAAATAGATTAATATATATATATGTATATATATGTATATATATTTATAATATTTCCTTATGTATGACTCATATAATACAAAATATATATATTTACATTAAAAAGTCATATATTTAGTGAAAAAATGGTTTATATGTAAAAATAAATATTAATTAAAAATATTGATAATTGTATCAATTAATGAATATTTAATTAAATATCAATTATTTTTTAAATTTACGCAATATCAAACACGATTTACACTAATTTAACAAATTCATATATGAAATTAATGAGTTTTTATATATGACACATTGACATATAATATTTCTACTATTTATTAAATTCCTAATATTTATTTTAGAGTTATATATATTAACATAACATATTTTCTATATATTATGTTTTTATCAGTAATAAATATACATTTTTGATTTTACTATTCAACATATCATATTGATTATTTATTACTATTTTTGAATAGATTCATCGTAAATATTATTTACTAGTAAATAATATGAATTTCTATCAGTAGTTTTGTAAATTAATAATTTTTGGTATTTAGTGTTTAATATTTTATTAATTTTAACCAGTTTTGTAATTTATATATACATGTCTATTCATTAAGCTTTAATTTTTTTAATATATTTTAAATTTATAGAATTAAAATGAACTGATTTTTATTTTAACATATATTTATTCTCATATTTTTAATAATTTATACAATTAATGACTATTGTTTATTAATGGATTTTTTTTTAAATCTGCAGATTTGGTAAACTTTAAATTTCATTATTTTTTAAAATTAATTAATTTAATATTATCTAGTATAATTTATTCATTAATAATGTTACTTATTTTTTACCTATCATTTTTAATTTATTGAGTTTATATGTATTCTTTTAATATTTTATTATTTTATTATTTTTAAATATTTATTTAATCATATTTATCTACTAAAATTTACCAGGTTTTAATATTTTTATGATGTATATATTTAATTTGTATTCATTTAATTTTAATATATTTTTATTTTTAATTTTTTAATAATTAATGTAGTTTATAAAACTCTTTCAATTTTAAATATTTTTGAAGTCAATTCATTTTTACTTATCAGATTTCACCCATTTATAACATTTATGGACCAATGATTACATATTACATAATAATGTTAATTAATACTTATATTTTAAAATATATTAATCTTTAATATATATTGTTTAACAAATTTTTTAATTTATTTCGTAATATTTTTATCTTCACTTTCGATAGAGTTCTCACAAAGATAGATATAGTTAGTGATAAAAAGAACTGATAAATACCCATCTTTATCGGTGCTAAGTGGTAGCACTGATAATGACTGGTTTTATGAGTTCTTTTTAGCAATGTTAAAATATGTCTTTATTTGAACTTGTACGCACTTAATGCTGATAAATTGAAATTTTATTCGTGTTTCCAAATTTGGTGATGATATATGATTGTCATTATATTTTTTGTATATTAATCGTCAATAAAAACAATATTATCCTATAAATAGTACCTGACCAGATGACCCCATCACTCGCGCTGTTAAAGATCACATGGAACTAAAATATCACCACCTCTCTCCCTCATACCCATTGGATGAATCATCACCTCCAAAACCCAATTCTTTTGACATATTCATTTTTGTGCAAGATCTGTCAATATTTTATCATTTTTAGTTCTTATTTGAGTGTTTTTAATTTTCTCATAGGAATTGAACAAAATTTGAGATATCATTTTTCCTTGATCTACCTCGCTGATTCTGTACCCAATCACCGTCACCTCAAGACATTATTTCTTCACCCTCCCGCACACATTTATTTTTTCCTTGATCTAACAATAGCACCCCTTCTCAAAACATCATATATGCTACCTCCTAACTCTATAATCATCTATACTCTCTATCTCTGACTAACTACTCTATATGTATCCATCTTAAAATTATACACATATTTTATTTTTATTATTATTTAACTATATACATTAACGATTGATATATTTGGAAAAAATAATTAGAAAATCTTAAAAGAAATTATAAAATATTAATCATGTTTATAATTATTTCCGACTATTAAATTTATCATATTGATTTAATTTATACTAGTTTTGATATTTATTGATTACCCCATGAAACATTATATATATTCATTTTGAAATTGCAATCTTCCCAACTTATATTGAATTTAAATTTAAATATGATGATGGTTATTTTTTTAAAACCAGGTTTATTAATTTTATAAGAATTGTATATGGTATTATTTTATAAATTAAATAATATTTTAAAAATAACCAATGTCTCAAAATTATTTGGAGATATTATTTTCTACTAATTTATTAGAATTCTATTTTTGAATATTTTTTTTATTTTATTTTTTCTAACAACATGTATATTGATTTATATTGATGAATATACATAAAATAAAAATTTATATCTTTAGACGACATCACTTACAATATTTATAAAGGTCTTTATCCTTTTGATACTTTTCTCATAACACATCACATCTCTCATGCATATAGGATTTTTTATCTTAATGACACACTACATCCTACAGTCCTAAAAATTTCCTCATAAAGTGGTGTATTCACCTAGTTCACCACAAATTCAAGTTTATGCTAGTCCTCTCGATTCGTCTGAACCTATATGTTTTCTTTTTTATATCCAATTCAGTTGATTGATACATGTAAGGGTCCAAACTATGCATATTACTCCAGTTTCATGATGCTATTGTAGTTGGGGTCCTTAGACCAACTGTGTGTACTTTGATTATATATATATTCGATGTATTAAATATTAATAAATCTTATTATTACATATTGTTTGTTTTTCTGCATGAATCCAGTGCAATAATGTCCTAGAGTATGTGTGACATTGACATGGTCATATAAGGTCCCTTATATGATGATAACATTGATGTTCTATGTTGATATTCACAGATAATGTCAAGAGGTTGGATAACATATTATGATGGAAAAAATAGTACATAGACCATCAGGTTTTGGTACTCATTGAATATGAGGCTTCTTCTCATAAATTTCTCACTTGTTAATCTCTATGTTCGAAGATTATGATAACTGACATGCCAGTAGGAATTAAAAATGTTTTTGTGTCATAGATATTCCAATATATCGGCATGTGGGATGGTATATAGAATTTATAATTATTATTAATACATGGAACAACTCATGTACATAGATGTATTCTGTAAAGCATGATGATAATAGTTCATGGAAAAGTTGGATAAGTTGAGTGCATCATGAGTGACATGTAATTAATGGAAATTTAAAGGAAGTATTTGTCCCATCTATATTTATGTAAACTGATATCTAGGACCGTTCATTGAAATAGAACCATCACATTAAATTTGATCCATTGTGTAATGATGCATTAATTTTAAATAGGCAAAGAAAGACATACCATGCTTATAAGTTGGTGACACAGATGTTCATCCTTCTTGAAGGGATATTGTGACTAAGGGATTACGTTACAAAGTGAGTGTAAGTATGTTATTTTTGATGTTGTAACATTATTTTCTTTCTCTTGGGTGGCTTCACCCATTGCAAGACATTAATCACGGGCTTTAGGCAGACCTGCTCAGTGCCAATGAGAAAGATTTCTAGATGGTCACAAACTAGGTGTTTTCATTGATATTGATTATATTATTTTTATTTTTAATTAATAATAATTATTCTCATGTTTGAGGAATAATTTTATTCATGTTTTATTGATTTTATAAATTAAAATGATATTTATTCACCAGATTGTGAATAAAATATTATTTTATATGTTTAATATTTAAATAATAATTTATTCTATATATTGTGAATAAAATATTTATTTTTGAATAAAATATTTATTCTTTAATTAACTAAATTCTAGAGGACATTGATCAGAATAAGGCCTTATTTGGTAAAAAATATTAAATAATAAGACTCTTACATAATATATGTTACAGTGAAAGTTGGTGCAGGCCAAAAAATAGTAATAATATAATTATTAATATGTAGAATGGGGATTATTAATGGTAATAAATTTTACCTAGTTGAAGGTATGTAATAAATAATATTTTTTCATAAATCCAAACATTATAAATAGATAGATTTTTCTATTGTGTACAACACTCAAAAAATGATAATAGAGAAATGTTTCATAGAAAACATTCTCTCCCAACTCCTCATTCTCTCTCTCCCTCTCTCCTGAAAGAGATGTGCAAGAGATATTGCTTTAAGATAGAAGAATGAGTGATGAAGAACAATCAACAGAAGAAATTTGACATTCTATAAAAGTTGCTGAAGATCGAGGGCTGTTTCTTAGAGTTCATAGGAGGAAATGTGGATCTAATTTGGTGGGATTTTATCTTGTTATTCTTACATTTCGATGATGGTATTCTGAAAAAGTCTTCTCAGATGAAAAAAATTCACCAACGAATAATGTTCTTAAGACCATGTATTTATTTCACAAAATATTTAATAAAATAATTATAAATTTTGTATGAAAAATCCTCCCTGTTGGTTTTGGGAAAAAATTATAAAAAGAAATGAAAATATATTACCAATCTCCTCACACTTCCACAAATCCTTGAACCATAAAGTTGTTTCCGAGCCAGGTTACATTTAATTTTATAATTACTTATTTAATTGTTGTCTTATGCGCAATTGTGGTAAGATTTTAATTTCTTTTTATTCGTTCGCTAATCCGACCTTAATTTTCATGTTATTGAAATATTAATCATGTTTTTTATGTATTTAATTTTCTGAAAGGTTTAAAAATAAATTAATAATGACCATATATTCCATTTAGATGTTCCAAATCATTGACTGGTCAAACTGGGTTACACGTCATGCTATAAGAGCACATTCCGAATACCCATGGGTACAATATGTTGAAGAACTGAGAAATTAATTACATGTTATTATTATATTTCACATTAAATGTTGACAGAGCAAAGCATGACACATGGAAAGTTGATACAGTGTGTGTTGCTTGCCTGTACATGCCGTGTAGTTTGGCCAAGTTAACACACCGAATCCCCCAGTATTTGACTTCAATATACAGAAACTAAGGTACATAGCATGTAGCTACATGTAAACATCATGTAGTCTCCCATTAATGGATAAAATTAAAATAATATTAAATTTGAAATCCCATCATTAAAACACTATTTTATTGATTGGTACAACATTGTGTGTGAAAATTTAATAATGGATTTAATGAAATTGAAATGAATAATTAATTTATTGTAATTATTATGTCATAATTGGTTATATTGTTTATTTGTGATGGATTCCATTAATTATGGGTATCTTCAAATAAGAATATATTATTATTAATATGAAATGTAATTTATTAATTAATAAATGATAGTGTTTTTATCATAAATAATAAAATAAAAAATAAAAAAAATGAAAGCTAACCATTAACTTTTGTGTATTATTTGCAGGTATGACTATTCATGATCTTGACCATGACCTGTGTATGTGTTGGAAGTTATAATTTAATTTATTTTATGATTTTGTGGTTATTTAAAATTAAACTAAATGATGGAATGTGAGTCATCCCTCCCTCCCTTACTATGTAGGGCCTTTTTGTCCAAGGATATCTATGTAATCCCTTTTAACCAATCTATTGGTTCCCCTCAGTAGTATATGAGTAATATATATTTTTAATTAATAGTGAATCCAAAGAAACATGGAGGTGGCTCTAGAAGAAACCATTATGATTACAACCAAGGTGATACATAGGTGGACAAGTGGAATGTAGTAATTATTGTAAAGACTGGAAATAGAAGTTATTACCCAATGGTAAAAGTTTGATTTAATGTCCACTCATTAAATCCTAAATTTGATTACTATCATGAATTATTCATTTAATTTATTCTTTATTTTATTCTCTAGAATTATTAATTATTTGGATGTAAAAAATGATCAGGTAAAAAAATGATTTAGTGTGAAAATAAAGAAATTAAATAACTGAATTATGAATAACTGTTTCATCAAACATGGTTAATTAATAAATTAACATCCACATAATATTAACAAGATGTTTAAAGGGTAAAATAATATATAAGTAATACATAGTAAATTAATATCCTTCAATTAAAGGTTCGGTTAGACAAATCCCTCCATTACATTATTTAAGAACAAAACCATATAACCAAGTGTAGTACAAGGCCAATGTTTGGACACATAATTTTATTTGAGAGTTATAATGAGATATTTGGGTTGACTTAAAAATAATTGTACTGTGTTTAGAGGCCAAATCCTATTAATTAAAAATTTAGAGTCATGTTTTGATGAAATTGAGGTCAGGATGTCCTGTTGGGGGAATCCACTCAATGTATCATGTAACCGCATCTCCACATTTTGTAAGACTACATACCCAATTACATTATTATGGTTTTCATGGATATAGTATGGATAATTATGAAAATTAATGGGTATCCATTCCATTAGAATGACAAATCAATTAGACATTATGTGTTCAATGGTGAGGTTAATAATGACTTGAAAAAATAGTGGGAGATTTAATATATAAATAATTAAAAATAATTATTTTATAATTTCTCACTAATTTTTCAATCATGAAAAGTAATAATAAACTGGTTTTTTAAATTGTAGTATAATATGATGAGTTCATAATCCACATAATGCCTATAATCAACATTGGTAAATGATAACCCCATAACTGCCAGAAACTTCAAGGAGTGGTTTAGATGCCTTCATCTTTTGTTATGCCACGAATAAAGTATTAAATTCTAAAATCCTCAATAAATTATATTCCTGATAAAGGGGTGAGTGGTAAATAATTCATTTTCTATGAAAAAGATTTGCGTAACATAGTTAATGTCCACTTTTTGATGATTTCATTGATGTCTTGTGAACTAATGAAGTCTCATGGAAACATGGATGTGTAGAGAATGATTGAGTACCCCCATGGTCTTTAATAGGAGAGAGCTAGGTCGGTATAGTTTGATATTTCCAAGGTGCTCTTTTAGAGAAATCATAGAGAGGGTGGCCCAACAGGGCCTTACGTAGTCAAGCTCATTTTATATATTGAGCGATTATAGTTTATATGGTTTGAAATATATGAAGAACATAGAACCGATCACATTATATGATCACACACTTAGAGAATATCCATCTTGATTGTGAATTATAATATAAATTTCATTGATAATTCTCTACCAGGTATTCTTACTCTTCTTCTCCAAGTAGATAGGGATACGAAGCATGAAAAAAATTCCATTCTTATGGTAAAGAAATAGAAGGGGTATGTGAAGATCTATAATACCAAATATTATTCATGCCCTTATAAGAATAGGGATATTATGGGGCAATCAGGGGAAAAATATTTTGTTTGTTTCAAATGTGGCAAGAAAGGCCATTGGATGAAAAACTGCACCTAGATAAGGAAGTTAGGGTAATCTTCATGTGCATTTGTTATATTGTAATTTTTTTTCTATTTCTACAAATCAGGTGTTAGATATGGGTTTTGGATCTCAAACATATATTCAAATATATGATCTATGTAGATTAAGAATGATTGAATAAGGAGAGGTAATATTTGAGCAACCAACTGTGTAATTATTAATGTATTAGCTGTTGGGGAATACCACCTCATGTTGTTGACTAGAATGATAAGGGGTTTAATGAATTTTTATTATGTGACATTAGTTACCCAAAATATTTTTTCTGTATCATGTCTTGATACAAATATATTTGTTTTCAATTTTGGGAAAAATGTATCTTCTTTTTAGAAGATATAATTTTTTATGGTAAGAAATATTTAAAAAACTGTATTTATGTATTGGATTATATGAACCGAATAATGGAAATCATTAACGAAGTTACTTCACATGACTCATAAAATTCCAAACGTTGGAATTACTATATAAGTCAGGTTAATTAATATATATTAAAAAAATTACATCAAGATTGACATATAGATTCCTTTGAGCTGAAAGCACTTGGTGTATTTCATGCATGTTTACAAGTAAAAATTAACAAAGTCCCTTTTAGTGTGATCTATTAAACTTCTAAAGAGATTACTATATTAGGTCATAACGATGTGTGTGGACCATTTACAGTTGAAGTATGGGGTGGGTACTCATACTTCGTAACTTTTATTAATGATTTTAGTAGATATTGATATGGAAACTAAAAGAGATATAACGCAGATTATTTTGAAAAATTCATGGAATACAAAAATAATGTTGAGAACCATCTTGGTGATATGTTTTAGAATTTTCACTTAGAATATGGTGGAGAATACCTTAATCAAGATATCATTTTTTATCTAGTGAGTTCATGATTTTATCTAAACTAACTCCTCCTTATATACCTTAGTGGAATGTTTTATGTGAAAGGAGGAACTTCACAATATTTCACATGGTGAGATAAAATAAAAGTCATAATAGTATTACATTATCCTTTTGGGGATATTCATTACAAACAGTTGAATATGTACTTAATTGAGTGCTAACTAAAGCAATAGATGGTATATCATTCCAATTATGGAATGGAAAGAAACCTATGTTTTCTTATATACCAGTGTGGGGTTTTGAAGCACATGTTAAGGCCTATTCAGGTAACAAGATTGTACCCCTAGGAACAATGTGTATCTTAATATGATTTCCCAAAAAATCAAATTGATACTACATATACTATTCATTACAAAAAAAGTTTTGGTTGATTGAAATCCCACATTTCTTGAGGACGATATAATCTAAAAAAGGGATAGTGAGAGAAATATTGACTTTGAAGAATTCCATGGACAAGATATGTGAGAGATGGCACATGAAAAATATCCATAAATTTATGCGGAAGGGTAAATTTTTCTAGAGACACAATTACTGTATAGGTGTACTGGAGAGGTTATAGAACTAGAACATTATGGTTTTCTATTCACTGAGTATGGTGACTCTATATTAGTTTATAATAGTGATCCTATAACCTACAACGATGAAATAAGTGGAATAGATGTTTCCAAGTGTAAAGAAGCCATGAATTTAGAAATATAATCCATGTACCAAAATAAAGTAAATATTTTGATTGATTCTCCAGTAGATGGAAATATTATTGGATGAAAATGGTTATTCCGGAAGAAACTGGAAAATGAAGGACAAGATAGTACCTATAAGGTGTGAATTTTTATAATAGGGAATAAAAAAAATCATTAAATTGACTTTGAAAAAACCTTTACAGTAGTTGAAATATTTAAATCCATCAAAACTATACCTTCCATTATGGATTTCCATGAGTATGATATTTGAAAAACGGATGTAAAAATAACCTTCATTAATGTGAACCTTCTGGATGATGTCACTACGTCACAAACCAAATGGTTTGTAACTATAAAGGATTCCAAAAAGTTATTAATGTTGTTGAGATCCAATTATGGATTAATGCAAGCATTCAGGGCTTGGAATATTCATTTTCAGGAAGACATAATGAAATTTGGTTTCTTAAATAATTAATTTGAGTAGTGTGTCTATAAATGGTTTAGGGTGAGTGTAATTTTTTTTTAATAATATATATTGAAGAAATATTACTCATTTGAAGAAAAATAATATCTTTACATTCTGTTAAGTAATGGTTGAGTAAATTATTTTCTATAAAGATCTTGTGTGAGGCAACATATATTCCTGGGATCAAGATCTATCGTGATAGATCCAAGAGGTTTCTAGTCCTATGTTATAGTACATTCATTAAAAATATATTGAATATATTCAGTATAGAACAGTATAAAATGAGATTATTACTATCATCACATGGAATTAATCATTTAAGGAAAATGTGTCCTTAAAAACATGAGGAACAAAAAATAATGAAAAGGATTCCACATTATTAATTGACTGGGTATGTTATGTATGCTATGATATACACTAGTGTAGATGTATCCTATGAATGAAGTGATGTGAGAATATATCAAGTTGATCTAGGTGACCTCAATTAGATGGAAGCCAAGATTATCCATAAGTATCTTAGGCGTCCAAAGGATATATTCATAGATTGTAGTGGAGATAAAGAACTAGTCATTAGAGGATATGTGTATGCTATTTTCATAATAGATCAAGATTTCCTGGAGTAAAAAATGGGATACATATTCAATTTTAATGGAGGTGTTGTGAGCAGGAAGGGCTCAAAGAAGTTTGTGGTTGCATATTCTGCAGTAGAGTACATGTATATAGCAGATTCAAAGGCAGAGCAAGAATTAGTATGGATGTGAAACTTCATTTTAGATCTAGATCTGGTTCCAAGAAGTACAGGCCATATCACACTATATTGTGATAATACCATAGTAGTGTCTTTTTCAAAATATCCAGGGCCACAACCAAAGATAAGGTAAATACTTCAAAAGCATAGTCTCTTGAGAGATTTTTCTCAAAGAGGTGACGTTTCTGTGAGTAGTATTTCCATGGAAGACAACATAGTAGACCTTTTGAATTAATAATGGACTAATCCAAAACATGACTATCACGTAAGGTCTATCATACTGAATTGTATAGGTAGTTGTCTCTAGTCTAAGTTGGTGTTTGTTGGAGTTGGTGTCTTAAGAAAAACGTTTTTTACTTTTGTTACATATATATTCAATATATTGATTATTAAAAAAGAATATTATTATATATTCTGTTTTTTATTAACAAATATAATATAATAACTTTATAAGTTATACATCCCATTGATAAGTTTATATGATTTCCCCACTTTGATCAAAACCTTGGTGTGCTGGGACAATTTTCTCACATATTGTTATGTGGTTGGATAAAATACTCCGAGGGAACACATAGTATGTACAATGTCAGATTCTAGCTATCACAAGTAGCTGAGGCTTCTTTTCAGGAAGTTCACACTTGGTAATCTTCATGTTGGGAGATAATGAGAATATACCTACCAGTAGAAATTCTTCATATTTTGGTGTCTTTAGATATTCTTGTTTATGAGTGTGTGTGAGGGTCTAAATACTTCAAAATTATTATAAATTCAAGTTAGAACTCATGTACTTAGACACATTTTATAAACTAGGATGATAATATTTCATGGTGAAGTTGGATATGTTTGTTTCATCATGATTGACATGTCCTTAATGAATATGACATTGAAGGATTTGTCCCTTCCATCTTTATTGAAGCAAATACCTGATCCATTTTATTATAATAGAACCGACACATTAAATTCAATGGCCATGGTGTAACATCATGTTTCTTCCAGATTTTGAATGAAATACATATAAAAAATATTGGTCAGTGACATGGACATGAAACCTACTTGATGAGATATTTTGAAAAAGGGATTATATTATACAGAGAGAGGTCATATGTGATTGTTAGTGCTGCAACATTATGTTTTTTTCTTGGGTTCCTTGACCCATTTGTAGACAGTAATTTTTTCACTTTATCCAAGACCACCTAATGCCGGCAAGAAATAATATTAGAGGGTCACACACTAAGTGTTTCTATTGATCTCAATTAGATATTATTTGAGATTAATAAATAAATATTATTATTATGTTTGGGGAATAATTTTATTCATGTTATATTGATCGCATAAAATAAATAAATATTTATTCGCCATCTTGGGGATAAAATATTTATTTTATTTATTGAATTTTTTATGAAATATTTATTTGCTAGATTTTGAATGAAATATCTATTTATGAATAAAACATTTACTAGTTAATCAATAAACTATATTGGATTTTTAATGTACTATGACCGAGTCCGGTGAAAAATATTAATTAACATAGATCATTACATAATATTTATTATTTCCCAAGTTATCGTGCACCACAAAATAGTAATAATATAATTATTTTTTTGTTTCTTGGGGTTTATTAAAGGAAATGAATGTTTTTTAAAGTAAAGTATTAAATTAAATAAAATAGTAACTTAAATAAAATCTCTGTAAATAGACGACTATTTCTGTTGCGTATAACATCCAAAAATAGATAATAGAGAATTATTAAACACAAAAAATTCATTGTCAACACCTCCTCCTCTCCCTTTCAATAAGAAGAAGTGCAAGAGAGACTTTTTTCATGACTGAATAATGATCAATCAAGAACAAATAAAACAAGACATTTGACTCACTGTGCTGGCACCTGAAGATCGAGTAGTGTTCTTAGAGACCACAGGAGCACATGTGGATTTCCACTAGTGGGATTATATCCTTGGATCCTCACAGTTCAATGAAGGTAATCTATAAGGGTATCTTAAAATTACAAACATTAAAAAATGTAGAAATTTCTTATGCCCGCATATTAATTTCATCAAATATTAAATAAATTTATTATAAATATGATGTGCATGATCCTTTCTCTTAGATTCATGAAATTATTTTTAAAATAAATATTAATATATCACCCACCTACAAATATATTCACTACACCCAAAACCATTAACTACTTCTTTTGGATATTGTATGAGTAATTATATAAGATATAATCAAATTAATCATACGTGTCATTTGGAAACTGACAACATTAATTCAAAAAATCATTCCCACTTCCTTAACATCATGTGGTAAATTTTTACCAAGGTCTTGAATCGAACATCAAACATCAGGGAGAAGAATACAATTTATGGGTATCCGTCATGTGCTAATGGATTAAAATTCAACAATTTAGCCCATTTTATATGATTTATAGGAAAAATAATCTGAATACTTTTAATATTTTCATTTTCATAAACATCAATGATATGATTTTTACAACACAAATCACTAATCTCATATTTATTTAAATAATTAATTTTTATAAAAAAGATAGATAATGTGAGCATACGCAAAAAATATTCAGATCATTATTTATTTGGTTAATTCATTGAATTTTTCATTTTTAGTGTCCCAATTGTGTAAATTTTCCATCATAATAGTTTCTTCCCCCTAATGAACCAATTTAAAACATCCATATTTACTTCCATCTTGTTTAAAACTCACACAAAATTTCAACTATGAGATTTTTATGTACTTGAAGCTCTATGTTGGTTCTAATAAGGTTGAGGTTTTTTTTAGCTGATTCCAAGTAGTTGGGAAAATAATACCACCATTAGTTGTAGATCTGTCTTTCATATGATTCCACTTGGACACTTCTTTAAGACAGGTTTATGTTTATTGTTTCATCATCTCATAAAAGATAATCAATTATTACATTTTATTCATTATCTATATTTATATTTATTATAATCTATTTATTAATATCTATAATATATATTCTCTTCTAATTAGGCATATATTAATATTTTTTAAAAAAATTAAAAAATTAATCAATTATTTATTTTTAATATGTTTTCATTTTAGTGATCATTTAATTAAATTACACTTCTTTTTATCCAACATACATTTAATATTATTTATTATCTAAAATTGATTTCTATTTTTTCACTATTTTAATAATATATTTATTTTTAATATTAATCATTTTAATATTTTTTTTAAATTTATTTATTTTTTAATGTTTTTATACATAATGTTTCATTAATATATTTAATATTTTTAAATAGAAAAATATAAATATAAATATATGTATTCAATATTTCCTTATATATGATTTATATAATAAAAAATATGTATATTTTAATTACGTAAGTCATATATATAGTAAAAAATGGTTTTTAATTGAAAATTAGTATTAATTAAAAATATTGACTAGTTTAATTGAGTAACAGATGTTTAATAAAATTTCATTCATTTTTTCAATTTAACTGACTTCAAAGGTGTGTAACATTAATTTCACTTAAAAATATTCATTACTAATTAATTTTTATATAAAACACACACACACACATAATATTTCTGTAATTTATTCCATTTTTAATATTCATTTACGATTTATATTTATTAATGTAGCATATAACATATATATTATGTTTATAAATGGTCAACCATTTTCATTGTTTTATATATATTCAATATGAAATTTTGTTTAATTTTTTAATATTTTTACCTAATTATTCCATTTTTAATATGATTTATTCATTAAAATCATAATTGTTTTTAATATTTTTTTATTCATTTATTTTTAAATTTTAAAATTTTCATTGTTTAATATATATTTTTAATTTTACATATTCTTAAAATTTATTTATACAAGTTTATTCATTAACATTTTATGATTTTAATATGGTTGTTGTTTTTATAATTATTATGTATTCGTTTTCATCTTTACATATATTAATCATCACTTTATTTAATAATCTATATAATTAATAATAAATGTTTTTTTTGTAATATTTATTCAATCTACCCAAATTTTATTATTAAATTTTACTCATTTTTAACATTAATTCAATTAATATTATCTATTATTATTTGATCGCTAATAATGTTATTTTTTTAATTTTCTATATAATTTATTCAGTTTTAAAAATTTTTATTTCAATAATTTATTAATTTAATCTTTATTAGTAATTATTTATCTATATTTGTTCCTGAATATTTTTATTTTAAATATAGTTGTGACATTCATCTTTAATATGTTTTAAAATCATTTTAAGTCGTATTCATTTTTAATTTTTTAATAATTTATATAATTAATAAAACACAACCATTTTTAAATATTGTGACATCTATTCATTTTTAGTAATTAAATTTTCCTCATACGTAGTATTCATGCATTTAAGATATTCTATTAATTAATAATGTTAATTAATTTTATATTTTCTATAATTTATTCATTTTTAATATATATATATATTATATAATGATTTTTTATTTATATTATATTATTTTTATTAAAACATTTCCAATAGAACTGATAAATATAAGTATATTCAAATAGTAGTTTTATCCGTTCTTTTTAGCAATGATAAAGACCAAACATTATCATCCCTATGATATAACACACATATATAATTTTTTAATCCCCACGTTCTGTTTTAGAGCTAATAAATATAGTAATTTAATTTTTTTTATAAAGAACTGATAAAAACCCTCAGTAAATTTTATATATAAACATAATAGAGGACCCCATCACTCACTCCGTTCAATCCCTAACTGTACTGAAGCTTGACCGTTACTCCCCCTCAAACTCATCATACAAATTGACATATTCAAAGCCAATAATATGTGTCTTGTGAATTTCCTTTCATGTTCTTTCATTATTTAAAAATTAATTCTTATTTGGGTGTTTTTAACACTCCCAATGGATTTTAATGACACGTGATATCTTATTTTACCTCAATTTACCTGCTCGATTCTAACCCAATCTCCTACACCTCAATCCATTGTTGCTTCACCCTATCCCCACATTTATTTTTTCTAGATCTCACTATTACATCCCTTCTCATAATTGTGTGTAAGCTTCCTCCATCTACACTCACCCATACACTCTATCCTCAATCAACTTCTCTATATCACTCCATATTAAAATTAGAAACTTATTCTTGTTTATTTATCATATTACTCTATATTTTAACTATTAATATATTTAGAATAAGGATTTAGAAAATATTATAAGAACATATATAATATTAATCATTTTTTATGTATATATAATTATTAAAATTTTCATATTAATTTAATTTATACTAGTTGAAAATTTTATTTATTACTCCATCAAAAATTATAAAAATGGATTTTTATCAGAATATTTCAATTTCATAGAGAGTGGTCCTTTAATTAGGATGAATATTTTTTAAATCAGGTCGATTAATTTCATAAGTTGTGTATATGTTATTATTTTCTTATTTTAATCATTTTTAATAATACCCCATTCCTAAAAATAGTTGGATATTGCATGTTTTAATAATTTATTGGAATTCCATTAGTGGGAAAATTATTATTATATTTTTTTTAACATCATGTTAATTGATTTATATACTCAATTTTAAATGATATTCGAAAACCACTTTTTTTAAAATAAATTAAACGTATTTTGATGTAGAATAGAGCTTTCCCTAGTGGTAAAGAATCCTCGTAATCTTGAATTAGACCCAGGATCATATCTAGGTGGGAGAAAATTTCTATAAGTACTATAGAAATATGGGTGCTATAATTGGTACTGTAGTGTGGTATTATAGTAGAATTACTATTCATACCGAATGATATTTCAGGCCTATGTGTTTCCAGGCCATCAATGGGGTGGTAATGAAAGCATTATATAATGGTGGTGATACAAGCCTTATGCAAGAAGGGTCTTCAGGCCATCCAATGATGGGCCTATGGGCTATGTAATGGGATTCATTTCTATAGGGATTTCAATAAAAAAATATATAATTTAATAAAGAGGTTGGTGGGGTGGGTTTTCTCTTGGGGCGACTATGACATGCTTTTCAAGCCTATGTGTGTGAGGTATGTGTGCATTTGAATGTATTTGTACCACCAAGAAACTAATATATAATATATATTACATTTATTTAGTCATAGAAATTTAAATTTTAAATAGTTGTCTTTAATATGGATTTGAACAAGGATAGAATCCTTGTTTGACATTTAGAATATCATAGGAAATATTTTCGGAGATGGCTGCTGAGTTAGTGTGGCATTCTGAGGCCTCTTGTGCCACAACATTGATTGAATAAAAAATTATTAAAAATATTGTATTCATGTGGGTGCATGATTTTTATAAAAAAATTTAATAAATTCTAAACGGTGCATCGTATGATAAATATGAGAAGACAATTATATCTAGAATATGGTTTTTACAATTGGCGTGGTATAACTTTCATGTGCATGGGGTGTTTTCCATCATCTAACACAATAATACCATTTTTATATTTAACTAAGTTGTTATTATATTTTTTAGATAATAAATAACTAATATTCCTCAAACTCTATGTTGTATGAGAAATAAGATACCGCCATTAAGTTTGAGAGGTGGGGTATACACTAGTAGGTGTGTAACATTTGTGAGAATCAGATGTTTGGTTAGATCAGAGAAGATGACAAATTATTTTGTATATAAATATTTTTTGGGAATAAGTAATAATAAAAATAGTTTAATAATAATAATAATTATCTATTGCAAGGATAAAAATAGAAATATACATGTGTAGTTAAAAATTGTGTTAGGATAAAAAATATTGGTTGGATGAATATTTTAGTGGAAAAAATGTAATAATGAGGATATTTTTAATTATTCTAGATAAATTCTATTGTGTGAAATTGATAAATATTTTATTACCATTTTTGGAATTTAATGGAGGTTATAATTAAAATTTAATAATGGTTATATTATTAATTATGTCAATTAAATTACAGTGTGTGAAATTGTTAAATATTTTGTTAACATTGTTTGATTTTTGGGGAAGTTACTGTTAAAATGTAATAATAGAGATATTATTAATTGTTCCAAATAAATGTGAATGTGTAGTTGATATTAATTTATTTAACATTATTAGTCTTAATGGTTTCTGTTTTTAAAATTATAATGGTGTCAATAATGGGATAAAATTAACAATAACAATAATATTTTTTTATTATAATTTTTTTAAAATTGTGAGAATTTTTTAGTGTATATATACATATATAAGGGATATATATATAATGGTGTATATATATATATTAATATGTTTTTATATGTATATATTATTATGTGTATTTATATAATATTTTGTGTATATATATTTTTATTAATGGATGACTTTTTAATATATACTAGTACCCAACCTGTGAATTTTTACGTTATAATTTTAATTAAAACACTCATAATTTGGATATATTTAAACCTTTAGACACATTAAATATAGAAGATAAATAAACATAAGAGTAAATAATTATTTCTACATCTAACAAAACCTAGTTACCAATCAATAGTTGAACATAATAATTAATTTTTGGTTGGCATTTTCAATATTTCTATTTATCTTATATTGATCTTCATTGATCTGCATTTTTACTATTTCTACTAAATCTATTATTGAATTCTTCACTTGTATCAAATATTTTTAGATTCAATTCATCTTCTAAATGTCTCTTCAAATAAATGTAAAATGTCAGAGAAATTTCACATACTAAAATTAGAGTGTACATAGTTGAAATTGCAAAAATGGAAGAAAAATATACCAACAGATGTGAAAATATTAAATGGAAACATTAAAAACATCCAAATGATATACCATCCACCTAATATATGTAATCACATGTATATTATATGTTAGGGATTGCTGTTTTTAGCTGTGTATTATCGATATTTTCAAATGGAATAAATATGGAATAACTATTTTACAATTTTCATAAAAATTTCAATTTGTAGTCCTCATGTACCTTGATTTAAATAATTGATCTAGTTTTTCAAAGAACATGTTTAATATTAGGGTATATGTATGTTAAAAGGAAGTGGGGTACCCAAAAAACATGGGAAATAGTTCTTATAAGAGAAATGGATAGCTTAATATGGTCATTCTATTGACCCTCATTGTCCTTCCACAAATTATAGTATTATAAATTATATCACTGTATAAATGAGTGAAGTCATATTAAATTGAATATAAGGCTCTTAATTAGTTAATACCAAGAATAGATAGTAGAAATAGATCACTATATGTGATGTGATGTTGACTTTGGTAGAAGTGGAACTTGAATAATTATAGGTCAATCCAGGTGATTATGGAAAATATATCAATTTGGGAGGAATAATATAGTTTTAACGAGTGAATAGTTATATAGGACATGTGAATATACCTATAGAGTATTCTTATGCAATTTAATTTTCAATTATATGAATGGATGATTCAAAATAAAATCCTCAAAAATTTTAGTTAAGAGAAAATTTTATACAAACAGGCTTGGAAGGAAATGATTATAATAGAAAAACATAATAAAAAATTATACACAGATTAATTTATGTGGTCTATCAATGAAATCAAACTCATTTATTAGAATTAAAACAAGATTGTTTTGGTATTCATGGGTTCATTTTAATATATTATTCCTTCAGCAATACATATAAGAAATTATGTTGTGGTAAAATATCTCGAGTATAGCAGAACAAAATAAACCAGCTAGATCTGGACTCTGTATCCTTCTCGAGCTCCCACCAGATCAAACCAGTGAGAACTAGTCATGGACAATGTTTTTGCATAATTGTAGTAGACTTGAGGTAGAATCACAACCCCCTTGTTGTGTCAACAAAAGACACGAACCACCATCAATTGTAAACCACTTGAGAAAAAAACAACCTAGGTATCTCTTATCCAATTAACCCTATGACCACTAATAGAACACACCACTATCATATCCAAACAACATGGATATCCAGTGATCAATCATGGATCTAGGAATCCAAAAACATTTAGGTATTTGAACTAGTATCTCACTTGAGCAGTATCAAGAACGATGTACCCTCAATTGGGAAATTAACTACCTGGATAAGCATGTGAAAAAATATGACCATGATAGACATGAATCATAGGAATTATGACTAAATAATGGAAACAAATAGCTCTGGTTTCAATTAATATGATACATAAGTGTTAGGAAATAAAATACATTCTACTTTTACAAAATCTTTCAATTTTTCTATAGCAATGAATTTTTAGTAGAATGCAGATCATTGAAAAAATAACTTTTTTCATTATGAGAATAATACTAAAAATAAAATTTATATATAGAAATAGTCAGAACTCATAAATTACTTGGTTTTAGATACACCAATTGGATAATCATAGCTTAAAACATCCATTATTACCATATCAGAACTACTACCGTGGAAAAATAGAGAAATCATAATCATGAAATACATTCAAGTTAATGGAGGGTTAAAATACAGTTGAAAAAATATACAAGGAAAACATTAATCATTTACCTTACCTAATTGAATACTACAATAGCAATGACAACCCTAACATTTGATAGGGTCAATCCTTCTAATTTTTCCCTATAAAATAAAAAAAAATCAATTTTAGCCTAATGAAAAAGGGTAAGATTAAATCAAATGAAAGTGAAAAATGAAATGAAATACATATACATTTATCAAATTAATGAAAAGTGACCAATGAAATCCAATATATATAAAACACATGAAAGCTTCTAGATGATATGTAAACTACCATAAGGGGATGAAATATTAACAAAGGTGTTATGCTTCTGAGAAATACACTATAGGATGAGATGAGTATAATGATTTGATAGTAGACTCCCACAAATAGATTAAAGGAGGATATATTGAAAAACTTATTGATCTAAGAGGAGGAATAGAGGAAATGTGATTGGTTATTGTGAATTGAAAATGAAGAAAATATAACTAATATGAAAAGTTAATTTACCGAAGCATTTAGGTTATAGATTGACAATTTTAATGGATATGAGAGAATGATAAACTAATTCATCAACCCGCATGATGTAATGATCGATTCACGTGAAGAGGCTTTCAAAAGGGAATTTGATAAAACCTTAAAAGATCCCACAAGAGTTATCTAAATAAAAAATTAGATAGAACAATAGATGAGTCATAAGAGATTATGTAAAGTCCCATATAGACATAATTAATTAAGAAATATGATAGAACATATGGGCTGATTGAATGAATATACATGAGTTGAACATGATGCTGTAATTCTATCTTATAATAGAGACGAGGATGTTCCAGAAATCTATGGAGATGCTACTTTGAAATCATTAATTCCATATCATGTTGGGGGAGATATATCAGGACATAAAAACTAATCTGATGTTCCCAAGTTGTTCCATCATTGCACTTCAGGAGGCCATCGAGGTGTACCTAGTAGGTCTCTTCCAGGATACCAATATCAATTCCATTCATGACAAGGCAGTCTCTGTAAATAATATACTATGTAAAATGTCATACCATGTTCACAAACTAAAAGGATATAAATTTTAAAAAGTTTCAAAAACCTCAGAAGACATTTTTGGTATTATATATATATAACGGATTTATGTAATTATCATACGGTGACCACAAAAAACACCCTTATGGTGTCCACATGCCTATGAAGATTAATGATTGTATACAACTATTTGATCATTAAAAGGTATAGAATCAATGTATCAACGACTCAAAGGGTGACAAGGGTAATACAAAATCTGACCCTATGAATGATCATGACAATATTATTATTTCATGTGAAGTTTCCCAAATCCCTGGTAATATTAATGTCAAGAGTCACAATTCCACAGATGGGTAGTGGCTTTTTGAAAATTCTAAGCCAGCCCGAGTTGGTGGTGTGGATGTTTTCTCCTATGTTAGTTCACAACCTGAAATTTTGGGTACTCATTGTATCCCCGATGAGGCTCTTTAAATCAATATTATGGGTCAGGTTCTCATGGTGAAGGATAGTGAAGTGTATGTTAATGTGGTATCACACTCTTGTGAATGGTATGGATCCCATTAAATACTCTGTGGTATCACTAAAAATCCAAAAACAAATTAAGGACTCAATAGAAGGAAATTAAAAGTAAAAATTTAGAGTCATACAATTCAAGAAAAAAATAAATCTTATCAACATCCAGAAGTAATTCCAAATTACCATTGAATAAATAATATAATAATTAATCATGAATAATTCAGACTACCATTACCTTTTCGATCAACAGATAAGACGCCAATATCAACTAGTTAGTTTCCTTCCAGGTTCCTAGAATATGTTAGAGAAAATCCCATTAGATTCATGCTTCCAATGAATCCACATATTTTCTAAAAAAACCATCCATAACCATATGAATTGAAATAGTTATTGAGATAGGGTATATCTTCTCCCTATCTATTATATGTGTCTTGGTTCATAGAAGATATATAATAATCTTCCTACATTAAAATATACTATATCATATAAGGATTAATTATTTTTTAGGTAAGAACCATTGTCTTTCCCTTTTATTGATGATTCTAAAGAATCGTTATCACCAGTGAACATCCTTGAATATATAACCAAGGAAAAAAGTATAAAGTAGAGAACACCCAATCCAAACATGGGTAATTGATATGTAAAACTGAAGATACAACATAAGAGGGAAAGGATAATATACCACAATATTCCCAATATGAGTAATTTTAATACCTGATCTGTATCACATGCATACTTTGTGGAAAACATAATAAACTCTAATATATTGATAATAATTTTCCACTGCATTAATAATATGTGCTGAATCATGAATTAATTGTACTAGGTGGGAATATAAACTACTTTGGGTGTTGTAGTCAATGAAGTAGGGTATCCTCTTATCCTAGAACATGAAAAAAAGTATTTAAAAAATTTTCATCAATCCTCTGGTAGAACATCCACTCAATATAACCTTTTATAGAGAAAACATGGATTGCAGTATGTTCCTAGAAACATATCATATAAATCAACCATGTATTTGATTAAAACTACCAAGGATATAGCTGCTATGAGTACCTAAAACTCTAGATTGGGATGACCAAAAGTGTGTTGTCATTTTAGGTGATGCCTGATAAAATGAAAAACCAACATATAGTTTATCCATACTTACTGTGATGTCAATATCATGAGTCTTATTTAACTGTTGTTAAACTCTATCATCATGGGAATTTAAAGTTATCAATTTATATAATAGTATAGAAATAAAAATGCAAAGTGATAGAAACTACATAATTGGTGGGATCATCTAATAGTCCTTGAAGAATCATTTCAACGTGGTAATCTTCAGATAAAATAAACCCAAATGAAATTAAGGGAATATATAGTTTTCTTGACATTAATACTATATGATCATATTGAGGATGTACCATTTTCTATATGAAAAATAGTTTTTAATCATTTTTCTCATGCTCGAGTATAAGGACCAAATGAAACATACAATGTACACCATATGTGGTTGGCTTTGTGATGAAAATATTTAAAATTTGAAAAGCAGAAATAGTCAGACTAAAATTATAATCATTATATTGTTTAATAGTGCTATGATTGTTTACAAATTTAATAAAAAAAACACAAAAATTCACAAACATAGAACATAAAATAGTCATGTCATTTATTTTCTAATCATATTATCGAGTCTAATTCCTCTCAACATGTCAATGTTTAGATATTTTAATCATGATATCTAGATAACAGATTTTCATTAGAGTAATTTAATTGAAGGTACTAAATAATGGAAGTAATATAATTCCTAGAACATTTTATTATATAATAAAATTTGATCTAAACCCATACATTTAAAAAAATAGGATTCAAATATGGAATCACACCCAAAAAATTTATCACAAATAAATATGGTGAAAATTACTCTAATAATAAATAAAAAATCTAATTGGTTTCATTACATAAAACCATTGAAAGACATAGATGCCATTATTTCCAGAATAATACAACATTAATAGAACAATTGATATTAAAAAAATAATAATACAAAATAAATGACTAAGTTGGAATCACATATGTGCTGGAAATTGATAAAAATGTGTAACTTGCACTGATTGTTTCAATATAATTTATATTAAATCTAATATTTGATAGAGATATACAAGATGTTGAAAAGTGTACAATCATTTTCAAATCAGTTTTATCACATTTTTTATCATGGAACTAACATTGTATGAAATTTTTTTATAGTTTAAGTGAAACAAGCTGATCAAGAGTATTTACAAAAATATAATCTGAAGATCATATCATTAATAGAATACCATAATACCCTGGTTCTTTATATGTTTTCATGAACCATTGAACATTGAAAACTTAAACATCATTTGTATCACTATTTAATTTAGTATTCATCTACAAAGACACCAACAGTTGGAGACACTCATCCACTTATGTCAAGATGTTAAACTATTCAAATTTGTACAATGATTCACAAAAACCGGTTACCAACCATTTAATAGAATTGCTATAATCCACCCACTACTACTCTAAAACCTTTATCTTATGAATAATATTCAGTCACCTCTTATAAGATGTATTTTGATGAAACAATAATACTATTGTTGTAAATAACATACTTTTTCCATGTAATTTTTTTAATTATATGGAAATATTACGAGTCTGTGAGAATTGACGGCGTGTGAATTTGGGGCCCGGTGTGCCCAGAATGAATTTCGGAATTATTTTCAGGTATTTTCAGTAAACGTTCGATCATGTTTTTGTAACTTTGGAACCAGTGCTCAGAGTTGAAATATGAGGACACTGTTGAACTTGCAGCGCTGATATTCGCTTAAAGAGAACTTCACCTCGACCGCAGTAGGTCGAGGGTGGAAGATAGTTATAAAAAATTTCTTAGGAGGGTTAAAAAAATAAAATAAAAGAAAACAACATTTATTTTATTTTAATAAAACCCCCCATTTTAATGCTTAGTGGTGGGGACCACCTGAAATCCTCTTTAATGGGAGTTTTCTCTTAGGATTCCCCAAGTTATTGTGCCAACTCTAATTTAATTAATGTGCCAAAAATTAATTGAGTTAACAGACTTAACTTAATTAAGAGTGGCTCCTCACCTTTTTGAGTTTGGGGGAAAACTGTGGAAAAGGGGGAACATTCAGAGAAATATCCTCCAACAATGAACCTTATCTAGATCAAGAATGAGGTTGCACATGAGCCTGAATGGGAAATGAGTTGCGGGAGCGACGAACGTCGGCGTCCCCTTCAACAACTTCATCATATTCCTCACGAAAACTCCAATGGAAGAACGAGGTATGAGTTTTAAATTGAATTATGATTAAATCTATTTTGGTGATTCTTCATATTCTGGATTCAAAATGATGATGGCCAAAAAAACATGGACATCATCCCACACTTATACCTTGCATGTTTATCTTTTGTTCTTCACGTGTTCATCAATGCCAAATAATTAAGCGTACTGGAAGCACAAAGTTTTTTCTAGTGTGATGTATGGATGTAGATCCCGCAACCTGAGGAACAATAATAATCAGTCGTCAAATTTTTTTTGGGCTCAAAACAAAGTTACGGAGACCTGTGGAAGAGGAGGGTGGCGATCAAACTAGCTGACCATTTGGAGAGAGGGAAGCACATGTCTATACCACCGGATGAGCAGGAGACCACGGCTCGTCAGCCAGGGTGGAGCGGGGTCACAGCCGGCATGCCGGTCGGCCTCATGGTGAAGATGTGGCATGGGTTCGTGCCCCCAGAGCTAGAGGCTGTGGCCGCTTGGAAACAACAGATGCCGAAGGGCGGTCGACACTTGGTCAGCCATAGAGGATAGTTGTGCCGTCGCGCCATAGGGGGGAGGACCAGCCGGGGATCCAGTCGGCCATGATGCAATGAGTAGGAACCGCTCTAGAGGACCCTTCCATGATGGTCCCCTTCATGGTCCAGGCTGGACCACGACCTAGTGGGCTGGGTCGACCTGAACTGGGTCGGACTAGAAATGGGCCCATCCATACCCAGTTCACCTTTGTGGCCATATCTTGGGAACCGATAGTCTGTTTGATGAACCATCTACGGAACCATAATCCTTGGATCGAGATGGATTTTATGGTATATCCCACTTGAGTTTTTGATAAATTTGGAGTATGACCAGGTTGGATTGAACCCGAATCAAACCGGGTCATCATAAACGAATCGCTAATAACATACAGACCGGGCGTCCGATTGACGTGACATCTACCACCTTAAGTCCCTTTTGACGGGACAGAACGTTGGGATAATTATTCTAGGGACTTTTTGGTAGTTGAAGTATCTACCAACGGCTTGAGGAGTGGAACCTACAATAATCAAGCATGGTTAGTGCGGGGAACCATTGGTTGGATGTACTTGAAGAATCTTAAGATCTTATGTGGGTCATCTTAAGATCCTATGTGGGTCACCACTCAGAGATCCTATATGGGTCAGTGCATATCAATCATTTGTGGGTCATATCCTGTGTGGGTCAGCGCTCAGCGATCTTATGTGGGTCAGTGCATACCGATCCTGTGTGGGTCAGATCCTCAACGGGTCTGCGGGGTTAGTTATCTATTGATCCTATTTTGGTCAGCAGGGTTTAGTTACCTATCGATCCTGTGTGGGTCATAAGTCGTGCTACTTAACTGAAGAATATTATCTAGGCTTATGACTAATCATCTATACATTTGTACTTATGTTATACCTGGTGTGAGGTGAGTCTTTACCTTTGTGGTACTTACCTTCGTGGTATCAGTCTATGTGGCTTTACCTTTTTGATACGTATGATTGACGTGTTACCTTCATGGTATTCAATCATTTGTGGAATAGTTGATATTTTTGATAAAGAGTTTGGCCTTGTGTTTCCTCATGATTGAGATGGGTATACTCAACAAATTAGGTATATGTATGGTCATATACCTATGTAGGGTTGACTGTTGTTGTCATGCTTTGTGGTTTATCCTTTGTGGATTCTAAGAGTCCTTCAGGGGTCTCTGGGTCCCTACTGAGTATTGTTATAGTCACCCCTACATGGGCTATGCCCGCACCTTATTGTTTCTGGTGAAGAAGAAAGATAGCACTGACTGAGGACAATGGTTCCATGACTAGAGGCTGCTCGGAGGTGGTCATTAGATGAGATGATCAACAGATATGACCATTCAGGAGATGTACCAAACCTTCAGGTTGGATACATGGAGGGTGTTCATAGGATATATTTTCAGTTTTACTTGTACATTCCAGTTTCAATTGTACTTTTTAGTTGGCCTTGTATTCTGGACCCTTTACTTTATGTACAGACCCTGGTTACTATATTGTTTACTTTGTGCTTGTATCTAGCATTATGCTTGGTTTGTGGGAGTTTACGTGTCATAAAATAAATTCTTTCCTGTTTTAGGAAATACACCTTTTGGTGCTTGTTTGGAGCCCATGGCCAATGGAAAGTGGGATTGGGGTAGTCATTGCATGGGCCCCGGGGGATGGTTCATGAAAAATTGGTATCAGAGGCATTCCGTTCTACGAAAGAACTAGAATTATGATCTTTTCTGTGTGGCAATAGTGTCAGGTGTTATGAGTTTGGTTTTAAGGTTGGGGAATCCAATGTTGGTGCGGTGACTAACATATCCATACACTAGGACCATGACTTCTGATTTCCGACTCAGTGCATTAAAACACTGATATCATGTGTTTTTTTGAAAATTTTTCTTTGTGAACACTTTGAGTCATCTCACCCGGTATAACTTAATGATCGTGGAACACTTGATTCACTATAGGATGCCTCCACACAGATAACCAACAAGGGTTCCATGTAGAGTACATGATGATAGACCACCAAGTGACGAGGCTTCAATGCGGGGCCCCCTTACGACAGTTGTACTATCGGGTGGTGTACCATCAATACCACTACCCATTGGGCAGCTGATACCACTAGCCCCAGCAGACGAGGGTGCATGCTTCTTGATTGTGTTTCACGATTTCTAGAGATAGAGGCCACCGAGGTTCCTAGGAGAGACAGATCCACAGATGGTTGAGGACTTGTTGGAGGCCATGGTTAGAGTTTTTGACTGTTAGGGACACCAGCTGATCTCATGGTGATACTTTCTACCAGGCTAATTTAGGAAATACTTGGCATATGGTGGAGCATGAGGCTCCATGTTCAAGACGAGGTGACTCTCTTCTAGACGGACATCGAGATCCTTTTTAGGGAAGAGTTCATCCCAGAGAACCAACACTTAGTGCGTATACACGAGATTCTCCACTTCTTGCTGGGTAGCATGACTGTAGCTCCGTATTCGGCGAGGTTCACCGATCTCTCGCGCTACTCAACTGACATGGTGCAGGACACTTTCTTCAGGGCCCAATCCTTTGAGTAGGGGCTCGTTCGGGGGATTAAAGCCTCATTGATTTCTCTCAACATCCTGATGCAGGAATGTGTGTTGGATCGTGGACTCTTAGTGGATAGATTCATTGATGGGTAGTCATCGACAACGAGACCCACCACCGAATGCTATATAGAAGAGATATCTGCAGCTGGTTGCAAACAGATGATGCAGAAGTCCAAGAGGACCAGACCTACAGGTGGACGACCGCAGGATACATGGTCGGTGGTGTGTGGTTCTAGATACAGAGTAAGACAGGAGAGGAACAGGCAGTGCTACACATGTAGCGGACATGGTCAGATGGATCGCGAATTCCCAACCTACCATACGAACGACCAGCAGACTGTCGAAGGTCCGCCTGGGAAGAGGCGAATATTCGATCGAGGAGGTCTATAGGCTGGAGGCAAGCATGGAAGTGGAGCGGGCCCTGCAATAGGTGGTGGGTGGGGATTCGAGGTTCTACTGCCACCACCACCAGGTGGTCCACACTGACCAAAGGGAGCTAGTGAACATAGGTGATCTCAGCTCGAGGCAGCTGACAGTTATGACCACAACTCTCCGGAGATGATATGAGTTATGATGTGTATCTACTCCACCTTAACGGTAGTACTTATAGAAATAAGATCCACTCATTCTTTTATTTCCACATCCCTTATTTGTAAATCAATTATTCTGAGGGAACCATTGGCTTGATCCTTACAGCTAGAGACTTTTACAAGAGCGGATTCGACGATTACACACTGGTGCTGGGAGTGTGAACTTACTCTAGGAGGTGAGAGCTTCGACTGGGATCTTCTAGTAGTGACTTCGAGGCCTTACGACGTCATCTTGGGTATGGAATAGTTATCCACAGTCCAAGCTCAGATCGACTATATTAGGGAAAAAATGTGGTGTGTCCACACGGATGGGAAGGGTTTTCATTCAATAAAGAGAAGGGAAAAATTTCCGCACAGGACGGACATAACTTGAGGATGGTACCACAGATCACTCATCTGTAGTCTGGCCTTACCCTAGGAGTGTTTGATGTTTATTGTCTGAGCTATCCTGTAGTGGTGGACTAGTTTGTTAATTTCTTTCCTAAGGATGTTCCTTGACTACCTCTATGTAGAGAGGTATAATTGTACATTGACTTTTACTGTGGTACATCACCTATATCTACACAAGCATATAGGATGGCTCCCGCAGAGTTTTGAGAGCTACGAGTACTACTGGAGGACTTATAGAGCAAGGGGTTTATTAGGTCTAGTGTTTCTCCTTGGGCATCCCTGATTTAGTTCGCCAAGAAGGCAAATGTGATTTTGAAACTCTGTGTGAAATAAAGGCACCTGAACCAGGTGACCATGATGAACAAGTACCCACTTCTGATTATTGAAAATCTCTTTGATCAACTGTAGGTAACCCGATGGTTTTAGAGGATATACATTTGATTAGGATATCACCAGCTCGAAGTACGAGATAGGGATGTGTAGAAGATGACCTTCAGATGATGGTATTACCATTATGAGTTCTTGGTTATTTTTTTCAGTGTGACCAATTCCCCAAAAATGTTCACAGGATTCATGAACAAGATCTTCCCACCATACCATGATCGCTTTGTGGTAGTCTTCATCGATGACATCCAAATATACTTAGCCATAGAGGAGGACCTTGGATATCATCTACAGATAGTTCAAGACACACTCCAAGGGAAATAGATTTATGGTAAGCTCTTGATGTGCCAGTTCTATATATGAGAGATCCACTTTCAAGGAAACAACTTCTCAGAGGATGAAGTTGCAGTGGATCTAGTGAAGATTGAGGCTGTGATTCCTTGGGAGCCACCCAGGAGTGTGACTGAGGTGCAGAGTTTCCTGGGTTTGGCTGGTTACTACCAAAGGTTGGGCTTGACATTTCTAGAGTCACAACACCCTTATCAACATTGACCAAGAAGGGGAAACCCTTCTTGTGGTCAGAGATATGCCAGTGGAGTTTCCAAGAGCGGAGGTAGAGACTAACGAGTGCCCCTATATTAAGGCTACCTAAGGAATGAATTGGGTATATTGTCTACTACGATGCATCAGGGACCGTGAAAGGATGTGTCCTGATGTTGGAGCGAGCAGTGATCATGTATGGTTCTCGAAAACTAAGATAGCATGAGCAGAACTAAGATAACCATGACATGGAGTTAGAAGTAATGGTATTCTCCTTTAATATGTGGCGGCATTACTTGATGGGCGAATGTTTTACAGTATACTCTGATCACAACAATCTCAGGTATAAATTCTATTAGAATTACCTGAACCTGAGACAACGGTGTTGTCATATGTTCCCCAAATACTGTGACTTTGAGAGAGTCTATACTCATATGAAGGTGAACGTAATAGAAGACAGACTCATAAGGAGATCTGGTATACAATTGTTGGGTGAGGCGATAGAGAAGTTAGCCTCTTTGTCGATATCCTACATGGATCGAGATAGAGCATCTTATCATTAGTCTATGATGGTCACTCCCCCACTATTTCAGAGAGCTAGGGTGGTGAAACTTGGGAACACTGACTATGAGGCTCAACATGCTCAGATATCCACGGGACATGCATCTGAAGGATTTTATGAAGGTGGGGAGCACGTAATCCTCTTTAGAGGATGTACTATGGTACCAGTGGCACTTCAGGAGGAAGCATCAAGGGAGTTCTATACGTCCCCTCTAGCAGTACATCAACGTGTCGCGAAGATGTACTAGGACCTCCGATATCAGAACTAGTGGCCAAGAATGAAGAATGTAGTAGCAGAGATTGTCTCTCGGTCCCTCACTTGTCAACAAGTGAAGGTAGAGCTTCAGGTTCCAGCAGGCTTAGTTTAGCCGATGGAGGTTCCAATGTGGAAGTGGGATGGAATTTCCATGGATTTCGGGACAGGACTTCCACGAACGTCCAGGGGTCATGATTCTATCTAGGTGATCATTGAACGACTCCCCAAGTTAGTCCACATCCAACCTATAAGAGAGTAGGGATCTGTAGAGAGATTGATACCCCTCTACATGAATGAGATTGTATGGATTCCTTGAGTTCCATATATGATTGTCTCTGATAATGATGCACGTTTAACTTACAGGCTATGTATGGGGTTGTAGGAGGCGTTTGGGACACAACTTCGATTAAGAACCACCTTCCTTCCTCAGACGGATGGTCAAAATTAGTGGACCATTCAAACCCTTGAGGAAATTCTACATGCATGTGTCATTGATTTCGACTGTAGTTGGGAGGATCACTTTCCCATAGTGGAGTTCACATAAAACAACAGTTATCACTCCACTATTGATATGGCACCATTCGAGGCACTGTACGATCAACCTTGTAGATCACCTCTATGCCGAACTGACCCAGGAGATTCATCACTCTTGGGACTTGAGATGGTATGGGAAACCATGGAGAAGGTGAAGATAATACAGGAGTGGATGAGGACTGCATAAAGATGGCAACAATATTATTCTAATAGGATACAAATAACTCTAGATTTCGAGGATAGTGACCAAGTCTTTCAAGGGGTTTCACATCGACATGGTTTGTGAATATTTGGTTAGGGTGGCAATTTATCTCCGATGTTCATCAGACCCTTTCAGTTCCTTAGCAGAGTTAGAAAGGTGGCTTACCGCTTAGCTCTTCCCCCTCAGTTTCATTGGGTGCATGATGTTTTCCACATTTCCCTACTGAAAAGATACGTACATGATCCTTCACACATATTTGACTGGGGAGAACTAGAAATCGATGATGGGGTGATGTTTTCGGAGGTT
The DNA here is from genome assembly GCA_963277665.1 of Viscum album. Classification (NCBI taxonomy): domain Eukaryota; kingdom Viridiplantae; phylum Streptophyta; class Magnoliopsida; order Santalales; family Viscaceae; genus Viscum; species Viscum album. The sequence goes on from OY728160.1 coordinate 1,418,175,581, forward strand.
CCTGTAGAGATTGAGGATCGAAATGAGAGTGTCCTATGTAGGCGATCGATACCCCTGGTGTGCGTACACTGGCATCACGAGAACCTCTAGGAGAGCACAAGGGAGTGGGAGGCTTAGATTCATTCTTAGTGCCTCCACTTGTTTCCCTATACTATGTTGTGGATTTTGAGGATGCAAAGCCCTGAGGTGGGGAGAATTTAATGGCACAGATTTTCCATGTTATTTTTTTAATTATATAGAAATATTACAAGTCTGCGAAAATTGAAGATGCATGATTCTGAGGCCTGGTGTTCAAGAAATGAACTTATGAACATTTTTTAGGTACATTCATTAAACGTGCAAGTGGGTTTTTGTAACTTTTGAAACAGTGCTTGGAATTGAAATCCAAGGACACCATTAAACTTGCAACACTGATATTCTCTTAAAGAGACCTTCATCTCGACCATAGTAGGTCGATGGTGGAAGATAGTGTTCCAGAATATTGGGGGAGAGTTAAAAATAATAATAAAATAAATCAGAAAACCATTCTTTTATTTTAATAAAACCCCCCATTTGAATGTTTACTGGTTGGGACAACCAGAAATCTCCTTTAATGGGAGTTAACTCTAGGGATTCCCAAATTTATTGTGCCAACTCTAATTTAATTAAGGTTCCAACAATTAATGGAGTTAATAGACTTAAATTAATTAAGAGTGGCTCCCCACATTTTTGAGTATGGGGGAAAACTTTGGCAAAGGGATAAACTTTAGAGAAATATCCTCCAATGAAGAACATTCTCTGGATCATGAATGGGGACGACACATGGGCTTTGATCAGAAAAATGTTTCGGGAGTGAAGCATGTCATCATCCCCTTCACCGAATTTATCATCTTCCTCACTCCACCTACAAAAGATGAGTGATTTTGGGGTGTGAAATTTAATTATGATTAAATCTATTTTTTTTATTTTTCATATTCTGGATTCACAGCAATAATGGACAAACAAAAATTGCCATCGTCCTGCACTTATAGCTTGCAAATTTTTCTTTTGTTCTTCACGCATTCTTCGTGCGTTAATCAATGCCAAATAATTACGTTCATTGGAAACAAATTGTTTTGTCTAGCGCGGCACGTGGAGACCTCGACATGGATCAAGAATATGCGGTTGTTATATTATTCAGGCTCAGAATGATGTTGCGGTGACCCGTGGAAGAAGAGGGTGGCCGACACACTGTTCGACCCCGTGGATATAGGGAGGCACACATCTGCTTCACCGGTTGCGCATGAGGCCACGACCTGTCAGACGTAGTGGAGAAGAGTTGTGGCTGGCAAGAAAACCTCCCACATGGAGATACAGTGGTTCGAATTTGCACTATGTGAGCTAGAGGCCGTGACCTCTTGGACGCGACAGAGGCCGAAGGGCTACTGACACTCGGCTGACTGTGGAGGACAGTGGCGCAGTCGTGCCACTGGGAGGAGGACCATTCAGGGATCCAGAAGGCTGTGACACACCAATAATGACCCGTTTCAAAAAACCGAACGGTTCGTATGACCATTCTGGTGACCAGGGAGGCACCTCCCCTCCCGGGGGTCGGCCAGGGCAGACCCCGCCATAGCAGTCCACCCGACCGAGCCCAGCGGGCTGCGCCCTTGGGCAATGTCACGCATAGTGGGCTGAGCCGTCCCCTTCATGGGCCAGGCCCGCTACAGCCGAGACCATCTGGGGCTGGACCTGGGTCGAGCCGGGTCGACCCGAACCGGGTTGGTTTGGCCAAGGATGGGTCGGGTTGGGTCGGTCCGACCTGGTCAGACCAGACCTGGGCCCATCCAGACCCAGTTCGGCTTTGTGGCCATATCATGAGAACCAGACATCCATTTGATGAACTGTCTATGTCTCCAGAATCCTTGGATCGAGAGAGTCCTTTTGGTATGTTCCAATCGTGTTTTGGATATATTTGGAGTATGGCTGGGTTGGATCAAACCTGAGTCCAACCAGGCCCATGGAACAAAAACCCTAATAACATACAGATCAGGCAACCGATTGATACACTGTCTGTCACATTGGGTCCTTTTTGACGAGACATACCTTTATGATACTTCTTTGGGAGAATTTTTTGCAGTTGAAGTATAGACCAATGGATTGAGAAGTGGAACCTCCTGGAATCAAGCATTCTTAGTGTGGGGACCTAGTGGCTAGATGTACTTGATGAATCTTTAGATCCATTGTGGGTCATCTTTAGATCCTGTGTGGGTTATTTCTCAACGATTTTGTGTGGTTCAGCGCATAACAATACTGTGTGGCTCATATCCTATGTGGGTCAGCGTTCAGCGATCCTGTGTGGTTAGCACATACTAATCCTATGTGGGTCAGCGAGGGTTAGTTACCTATCAATGCTGTGTGGGTCAGTGGGGGTTTGTTACCTATCGATCCTGTGTGGGTTAGAAGAAGTGATACTTAAAATAATATGATTATCTAACCATACGACTAATCATCATTACTTTTGTACTTAAGTTATACATGGTGTGAGGTGAGTCTTTACCTTTTTGGTTCTTACAGTTGTGCTATACATCTATGTGTATTTACCATTTTTGTACTTACCTCTAAGGTGTTACCTTCATGGTAATCTTTCCTTCATGGAATATTTGAGAATTATGCTAAAGAGTTGGGCCTTGTGTTTCCCCATGATTGATATGGGTATACTCGACAACATTGGTATATGTATGGGCATATACCTAAGTAGGGTTTATTATTTTCTTCATGCTTTGTGGTTTATCCTTTGTGGATTATGAGAGGCCTTTGGGGGTCTTGGGTTCCCTAATGAGTATTTTTATACTCACCCCTGCATGGGCTATGCCTGCACCATGTTGTGTCTAGTGCAGATGACAGACATCGCTGACTGAGAATGAGGGTACTAGGACAGGAGGCTGCTCAAAGGTGGTCATTAGATGTGATGATCCGTAGAGATGACCATTCAAGTGCTGTACTTACCCTTAAGGTAAGATCCTTGGTGGGTGTTCACTGGAGTTGTTTTCAGTTTTATGTGTACTTTATAGTTTCACATGTACTTTTCAGGTGGGATTTTATTCGATCCCCATTACTTTCTGTACAAACCTTTTTTACTATATAGTTTAATTTGTGCTTATATCTTGTTGTGTGCTTAGTTTGTGTGAGTTTACTGGTTATAAAGGAAATGGCATCCCGTTTTAAGGAATCCACCTTTCAGTGAATGTCTCCAGCCCATGGCCTATGGATGGCGGGCTTGGGGTAGTCACGGCACGAGCCCCTAAGGGACGGGCCATGAAAATAGCCCACTTCCTTCAAGATTCATTTTTATGAAGGACCATAGTATTGTAGTCCCCTTCCCGCAAGATAATCTCACTTGATTAATGTTTAAAGTATCACACCTTTGTATCGATGCATCAATATGTTGCTCTAGAAAATTATATCACTCACGCAAAAACATTCCATAAGCCCCGCATAATCCTCCAAATTCATTTGATTTCAAGGCCAATGTTCTAATTTTTTATATCACCCAAGACTGTAAATCAGTATCTCTAACCTGTAGCCTATTAAGTACACATTAACTCTTTTGGAGCCACACCTCCTTGATAATATGTTCATTGTTCTTATATTATGACCACAATGTATCAATTTTGAAACTTCTCTTTCTAGGATGGGAAACATTACCTATACTGAAATTCAAAACAATTGGATCATGGTTCAAGTTAAAAAAAATATGTGTAACTTTAGAGTAAGAGAAATACACCATTCTCATACTTGAATCCAAGTACATAGCAGGAGTTTAATAAAAACTTTCATCAGCTGATTATCCTGGTCACTATGTATTGGGAACCAATACCTTATTAGTTTATGGATAACTGGACAATGTCTAGTTTTCTTTGTATTTAGAAAAAAAATAAATTGTTTCCCTGAATAGCATGATACTATAATTTTACATACATGAGAACATGAAAATGAATATGTTCTAAAGTTCCTTGTAGTATCTAGAATTTGAAAAATTCATTTCTATCTGGAAATCCTAATATTTCAAGCTTATGGAGTATGATAAATCACACGATTCTATGATCAATATAGATAATTAGAGTTTTGAAATCTATTAACAAAATCTGTAACATCTAATGTGGCATAATTTATCAAAACTGATAAGGAATAATTATCTCACCAAAATAATCTCGAACCACATGTGGTCAAACATCCAAGAAATCCTCTATGAATGCCAAGAAAAATCACCAGTATCTTCCCCAAATTCCACTATGATAAGTTAGAATCATACCCATTGCATGCAAAAATATCACTGAAATTAGAAAAAAACAATGAAATGATATACAAATAGATAATAATAGGAGAACCCAAATTAAATTACGATAAAAACACACTAATAACCATACCCTCTTTATCAGAATCTATGGAAGGTTGTAAGTGACCTTAATATGATTAAATAATCATCATGATGTAGCTGAATGAGGAGAAATGGGGTGGAGGAAGGTGACAGAGAAGCCTTTATAATGTTATAACTGGATAACAATTGAATGATTTAATGTCTCCCCATCTTCAAATCTATAACTATTTTCATGGAAAATGGACAATGAAAGCATTCCTACAACAAAACGATATTGTGATAAGAAAACTAACTATAAAAAATATTCTAAAGGTAAATATAACCACATATAAAAGCATTAAATTTGTATATTTTTTACCTTCACAAGCTTCAACACTTTTCTAAAGCACTACTTTCATCCGCTATTAAGCTCTCATAATTAGGCTTAAAGATTTTCAGTTAATGGAATTTCATTATCAGTCTATCTTGTCATTCCACTTTCAGCCACTGTTGTATGAAACATGCATTAATAATGAAATCATGAATAAACTAATGTATGTATTTGTTATCAAGGTATCATGTACCTCCAATATTATGCCTCCATCACCGCTAACCTTCACTGATCCTCATCCAAGCCCCTTCATGCCTCATCCATGTTTTTATTTCCACAATTTCACTTACATTTTGTCAAACACAATAACTAAATATTATTTTATTTTATCCAAAGTGGGATAATTTATCAAATATAACTAGGAATAATTTTCGCACAAAAATAGCCACCAACGACATGTGGTCTACCTTCCAAGAGATCCTCTATGAAATCTAGTACGAATCCCCATCATCTGCACCAAAATATGCTATGATAAGTTGGAATCAACCCAAATTCCCCAAATAAAATCACATTGAAATTAAAAGACATCAACAAAATGATATAAAAAATGGAGGTGAATAAAATAAATCACCATAAATTACTATTGAAAAAAAATAAAAGTGGGATCATACTCTAAATCATAGTTTAACAACTCCGGTTTTATAATTTTATTTATAATTTTCATAAGAATAATAAAATCCATTAAATTATACATTGGAGACTTTAATATCACTACATTTTTAAGTTGGATTCCTAGAATTCATCAAGAACAGAACATAATAGTAAAACTGTAAGATGTATGTTGAAGGGTTTTAAAAATATGTTTCAATTTTACCATGGAAATCCAACAGTAATATAATGATGCATTAGAAATCCTACCATCCTTCAAAGATTACTTGGAGAACATCCTTGAAATATGATGTATTTCCATGATATAGGGAGTATTTTGATAAATCAAATTTTTATGATTTGTTCTAGATGTACCTATAACCAACATCAAAATTTTTTTTCTACCATACCTTGGAAATCCCTCGGTCTTCTGATAATGTCTTTGGAATCAAATATTTTCTCAGTGATTCCTTTGAAAATATCACCAAAATATTGGGCCTTATGAATATTGAAGGGGTATTGAAAGGAAATTTCATTCTAGTTTGTGTTCTATAAGGATCCTTAATGTATATCAGGGTAGAAGATCAAAGATAATGATTTTAGGATTTAATAAACAATAGGTTTTTTGGGGAATGGATGAAAGGAGATTGATATTTATGGATGGAGAATATTTTTAAATAATAATTTAATGAATACATAGGGATTGTGGATTTTAAATCAATGAATCCCTAACTATCATGAAAAATTAGCTTAAAATTTTAGGAGACATACTCTTAATGAAATGATAGAGGGCTGTTGATGCAATGATTGAAGGAGAACGAGGCGAAGTTACATACTGAGGTGGAGGCAGAGTTGCAGGAGGAGAAGGAGGAGGCATAACTATGGGTAGACAAGGTGAGAACAAAGTTGCAGGTGGATTAGGTTTGCGAGGAGTTGTAGTTAGAGAAGTTGAACGCTGAGGAGGATACTAATTCAAAGGCTGATTTGGAGGAGTAAGAGGTGGAAGCCATTTAGAGGAGATACAACCAGAGTTGCAACCATTTTTAGGGGAGGAGAACAATTATGAATGAATTGTGGTAATGGAGAGATGGTAATAGGTTTGCATGTATTCAGGTGATATGTGGAGGTAGAGACATCAGCAAAACTAATTTTGTGGATACATGTGTATTGGAGAAACAAATTCATTAGTATAGTTAATTGATTATTGGATGATTGAATTTATTATAAAATGTTAACTAAATATAAAAAAATGCTTGATGTTTTTTTCAATGGGGGTGCATCACATAATTAAAGAGGATGGGACTTGTAAGTTAAATATTATTTAACAAATTGCCTTAAAAATTTCCTGAATAAAGTTAAAGGGTAGTTATTAAAATAATGAAAAGATGTTTTGAATTTAACTTTTGTGGAACCCAAATACAATACACGAGGAGCCTAAAATTATCCCCATGTCACCTATCCCGCTTTAATATTAATCTTTTTTATTTTCAATTTATTTTTCCCCAAAAATTAATCATTTATGTCTCATATAATAATAATTTGATTGATGCACCATCATTTTTCTTAGGTTCATCACAATGAGAAAATTTTAAATAAATATTTTTTGAATGCAATGTGGTTTAGGTGGTGGATTTAAACTCAAACGTCAAACCTCGACATCAGACATCAGTACACCTAGGGTAAGAAGCCCATGACATTAGCATGTGTTTTATAGAGGTTATTCGTAGTATTTTTGGCATGTGTGTTTAGCTATTTGAATTCCATGACATTAATAAATGATTTATATATATTATTGGCATGATTATTGGTGTGAAATTGTGATCCGTGGTACCTATATTTTATTTTTAATCACATGATGTGTGTGTGTGTCCATTGACCTATTATTGTGTTTTTTAAAAATTAATTGTGAGGAAATTATTTGTGATTCTGTTTTACATTATGTGATGTTCAATTATTTATTTTCAATATGCATCATATATATTGTATTTATTCCTACTCTATTTGGGCATGTGGGTTTGAATATTGGTCTCCATATGAGATATGGAACTTGTTGTGTCAACGTATATTACATGTGAGACATGGAACAATCATAAAACTATACTTTGAGTGGATTATATAAGAAATTTGGTTAGTATGATCATTTGGGTAGTTCATTCAGTGGGATATGTCGCATAATTCTAATCTATCCTATAAGAATGGCGTTTTTGACACTTGTAAGCATGTGAGATTTGATGCATTCTTCAATACTATCTATTAAGAAGGATATGCTTGGAACTAGTCAATATTTACATAGGCTATCCCTATCTGTGGAATTTTTTCATACATGCTTTTGAGATATTACATATAGGGGATGTGTCAAGATGTTTTTCGATATTCCGTTTAGTATTGTGCCAAACTAGATATGTTTCTCTAATTATTGGTGTCAAAGTAAGTAGATCTAGTCTCCATGAGATGGAAATGAATGTGGTACTTGTCTGATATATTGTTGGTATATATAGACCATGTTTATATTCATGACATACACATGTATATTTTATGCACGGTTGTTAAGGGCCGTTGGTGGTGTCCAACTAAGTCTAGTAATCATACCCTACCTGGGAATCTTAGTGCAGAATTTGACCTCATAACCCAATACCTGGTAAAGGTAAATTCCCCTATAGTAAATGGTTGAGCTAGTGATGGTGAAGGATGTGGTGGTTGATGGATGGTGTTGGGGTGGGACATTAGATGCTACCTTTATTTACTATACTTACCCATATGTGGGATCCTTTTTGGTTGTTTTGGTTATCATTTCATGTATTCCATTTTTAGTTTTCCACATATACACTAATTATTTATTTTATTTTTATATTGATTATGTTATTTATCAGTACCATGAAACGATACAGAGGGTATAATCTCCCCATGGTTCCTCTTGAGACCCTCACTACTAGTCGGCAACCTCTAACTTACGGGGACAATCACCTAAGGTCATGTGGAATTTTGGCTTAGACCCAGTCATTAGAGATATAATGTTACATATACTTCATTGAAAAATATTATACTTTAGACAATATCACATGCTTCCCTTAATCAATTTCCTTATCCTTTTATAGTTTTCCTCAACTCATTTAACCTCATTCGTGTATACCTGATAGGGAACCACAATCACACACCAAATCATTCAATCCAAAAAACATCCTCATCAAGTTGGGATATTACTAGGATTATCAAATAACTCACACTTCTTCTGATCCACTCTATTCTTCTCAAATTCATTATTTCATTTTGATTTAATGTGTAGGTGAATGATAACTATAATTGGCCAAATATTGTGTACAACTTTTATTGGTCACATATTTTTCTAGATCTTGTAAGTCTAATCATATTTGAATTAATCATGTCACTCATACATTAAATTTTTCCCCTAACACTTGTCGGTCACCCTAACATTTGAAATAATTCCATAACCTACGGTAATTTTAGAATAACGGATTGGATTTTACCTCAAATGTGATGTAGGAGAATTAAAATTATAGACACCCTTCTTTCTCTTATATATTTAAATCCAAATATTATTCCCAATTTCATCCATTAAGAAGAAATTGAACCAAATCCTATTAATTTATTCATTTCCATGAACATCTTTGATACACATCTTGCTACACAATCCAATACCATCATATTCAGTTAAAAATTAATTATTGAAAAAATTATACCCAAAAGTGATTGTGAATCCAAAAAAGTTTTATAACATTTTTATGTTGGTTAAATCACCTTAATTTTCATTTTTAGTTCTATACTTATAAAAATTTCCACTTTTAGTAGTTTCTTCCTCTACTAATCCCATTTAAAACAACTATATATTCTTTAATATTTTTTAATTATCACACCCAATTTCATATATGAAATTATTACTTAGTTTATTATGTCCATTCGTTCCACTGAGTTTTAGTTTTATTCTTGTGGGATGCCATCTAATAGTGGTTATACTCCTGTAACACCCCAAGATTTCATAGTGTGTTATTTCTTCAAAATAATTCAATAACTTGCACTACACGCAACACCGAGTTCAATCACACCATGACTTACAAAAATAAGCCATTCAAAAGCGGTTATGAATAGTATTATCTAAATTTTAAACTTTATATAATCCTTATAATTTTAGAATCCATATTATGAGTTTCTTTGATATAATGCAAGAACAAATTCATTTTCAGTATTGCACTTTTATCAACTTTTAATAGTGAAACCTTTTTAAATACAATATTTTAAACATTTTGACTAAATGGGTACATCAAAAAATTTAAATTTAAACATCCCAAGCTTCCACGGTACGCTTTCCTTTGAATAATACGGTAGCGTGTGTTATACGCAACTTCGAGTTTTAACACACACCACAACCGATCAAACTAGCCGTTTTGAATATTAATACCTACTTTTTGAAATTATATATATTTATATTTCAAAATGGACTTCATTTTTGGATTCGGAATAACGAATTTAGCCAAAGGTGAAATTTTGGTACATTTCGGATAACTTTCATATTTTGATGAATAGTGAAAATTACTAAATTTTAATTAAAAACAACTTTTTTAATCAAAATAATTAATAGTGATAAATTATGAATTTGAGTGGTTTTAAAGTATATTTAGAATATATTTTTACCATTTAATATAATTTTGGTCATTGGACATAATTTTACAATTAAACCGAACATAAACAAGTGTCAATCTTTTGGTAGTTATTATCTCTTAAAAACACGCTTTTTGTTTTGACAGCAGGAATTAATTTTAAATTAATTTCTGCCACTTCTGTGTTTTGAATTTGGAAAAATGGATTACATATTTGGAATCAGGATGTCCAAATTATGTAAATAGGTAACTCTTATTTTTAGACATTTTGAATAATTACTGCGGTAAATATTTTATTTACCATGGTTAAAGGGTAAATCCGGTAAATAAGGGTTAAAAAATAATATTATAATAATACAAAATTACCATAAAACGTGTCCTAACCTTATTGGTGGACACATACCCAACCATGGGAATCCTTGGGTCAATTTGGGGACCCCTTGGAGCCACTTTTATGTGGTAGGGACACATTATATTAATAAAGTTAAAATAAAAATAAAAATGGCATAAGCTTACATATTTTAGAAGAATAATTTTTAAATAGAGTTATAAATGTTGGATTTTCGATTATAAATATTCATTAGAAATCTAAAACGATTTCCTACATAATGATATTTTATTTATAATTTTTAGACATCAAATAATTTAAATTATTTATGACACAATAATGATGCAATGTTTACCTCATTAATAAATCATTTAAATAAATAAGATTATAATGATTAAAATATTATCTAAAAACTGTCCAATTCTTATTGGATGATGTTATTTAGAAAATGAGTCATCTTATCTTCGACCTCAATGATTTTTGGACCATTATAAATCGAATATAATTATATTATAAAGTAATACTTTCACTCTTTCCTAAAGAGCCCCTCCTCTCCCTTATAAAAGGAGACCACTTCTACTCATTCCTCACACCTCTCAAGCCACTTGGCTCGTCCAAACTCTGCCCAACTAAGCTCCCCACATCCCTCTCCTCCTCCTTGAATCTTCCCCTTAGGCAGAAAGCATTTCAAGAAGTCCTTTGGTTCCAACCAAAGTGAGTTACCTAAATTAAAGGTAACGATTTCTCTTAAATTATTTTCATTTATTTTGCTTCTCCAACCCCCAAACTCTTTTTATTTCCTTTCTTTTGTAACAACACCAGTATCCTCAATATACTATGATGTTGTTATAAGAAGGATTCAAACTACACATACACACAACTCCATCTAATGGATGATGAACATAATGTTTCTGTGGATGGCAAACTAACACCTCACGAAACGATGATTGTTCAAATACATCTTACCGCCTCTCATGGTGGACATTATGATGGAACTGTAATTAAATATTATATTAATGATATATATTTTATATATAAGCTTCTGTAATTCCATTTTATTTCATACCATTATTCGTTTCATGTTGTATATACATACGATAATTTCATTTGAGGAAGTGCGGACTACCGCCCCCTTAAAATGATATGACTCGTTCATACCACACATGGAACGTATAAAGGATGGTGTTAATGAACTTAAGTAACATATATAAAATACTATATTATACTGGAATAGTAATATACCTATGTATCATTTGGATTCGAATCTTTTAAAATAAAAATTAAACGGAAGTAGCGTACGTACGGACTACCGTCTCCACGAACGCGATGAGATTCATTCTCCATCGTATCCATTCAAGTCTTATTCTCATTTTGGGGTTAAAAATAATGTTAATATCATTCTGATTATTAATAAGATATAATCTATCCATTACAAGCATGTCTTACGCAACCAAAAATTTAAGAAGAACGAATCGATTATCACCCGAAACGACGATAATACTAAGATATTATTAATAAAGCAATGTTAAAAGATCATATATGATATCATATTAATGTATATGATTCTTGTATAATTTAATAACAATTATTTCACCATTATACAGGAGGTTAACCTACCCCAACCAAGGAAAAGTTCAAGGTAAGGGTTTACTTTACAACCTCTTCATTATCCAAGGTTGTTTATACGTAATAATCTACTGGGATCTCTTTATCATCCACATCCATGTTTTTTCAAAATGTATTTCAAAACATTTCTATCATTTAAAATAATATGGGTTAAAGTCATTTATACCCTTGTTTGACTTTTTATAAGAGGAATCTTTCTGTCGTTTTCAAAACAAGGTCCTTTTTAACCTTTTCGACAGAATTATGGTAAGAATGTTTTTTTAACTTATACGGAGGGTGCGGTTATTTTACGCCGTTATAAAATCTTCAAAGCTTTAATTACAAGCTTATAAGAATATTTTCAAAGAAAATGTTTTATTTTATATGGATCTTAAATGATTTCGAAATAAAAGGAGATATTTCTTAAAAAAGAATTTTGATTTCATCTATGTCAAAATCCTTTGATGGATTTTAAGATTATTTGAAGTTGATTTATTATGATACAAAACTTCTATATTGTATTAAAGGTTTTGTGATATGTTTGATTGTGGAAGTACTATTTTTATACCATTCATAGTTTATGGTGAAAGTATTTACATTTCGTATGCTAGTTTTAATACGAATGTTTATGTTATGTTTAAACCTTTTCATATGGGAATGCATTGGACTTAATATGTGACGGGTGGAGCCCGCTATAGCTCCTCGATGCATCGGTAGGTCTCATGAGGCAAACTAGTGTCTTGGCACAAGGCCTTGACAAAATCTTATTTGTAGTCTTGGCACGAGGCCTTGGCTATGTGGTTATGATAGTCTGGCATTATGCATTCCAACATTATGAAAGTGGTTAGTGATTTTTCATGTGATTATTCGATTAGTAGAATATCCATGTGAATGAGTAAATGACATTATTTCATTTTATTTATGCCCTACAAAGTTGAAAGTTCAAGTTTTGAAAGGCTTTTGTTTTAGTTATACATTGCCTTAAATGTTTATTCTTATTTATGAAAGTTTACACTATATTGTTATCCTTACTGGGCATTTGAGCTCACCCCTTTTCTATGTTTTATTTTTCCCAGGAAGTAAAGAAGTAAATTATGAATGACCTGCAGGGATATTATGTGGGGTTATGAGTGTGATTTATGGAGACATTATGTTGTTGTAGTAGTTTTTTCATTTTATGATGTAATATAAAACTTATGAATATATCTAGTGTTTCCAAGGCTACTAAACCAATCGGTATTTCGAGATTTGATCTTTCTTGTGATCATGCCACTGTTACGAAGTAATGCACCGACTCTGGGTAGCTGGTGTCGGGGCGTTACAGTTGGTATCAGAGGAAGTTTAGTACAAACCTTGGAAGCTAGATTTAGATAAACTCTGATTAGAGCACGTAGACCTAAGATGAACTTTGAGGATTAGTATAGAAGAAATTCCTAGAATTTTGGTATTGTAGAGATTTTGTGAGTTTTCCGAGCAATACATCCCTGTCTGGATACGAGCAGGTAGAGGCGGCTCTGGCACAGATGTACCTAGTGGTAAAACCCGAAAACACCGCTTTGAGCTAGACTCGAACGGGAACTGGTGCACGACAACGGGCCTTGCTGCACTCTTGGTTACGACACTCCCGGGGGATATGCTTAGGATAACTCTCACTTTCTTTACAAATCATTATGAAGGGTTTATGAGTATATACTTCCTCAAAGAAAACATTTTTATGATTATGGATTATATCCATAAATAGTTCAATTTATGTTACGTGTTTTATAAGTATGGGATTATGTATTTTGATTCATAAACTGATCTTGTTTATGCCATTGTTTAGAAATGGCGCCCAGTAGAAGGAATGGGAACTCTAGCAATGCACATGATACAAAGAGAAAGAAGGATCATATATTTTATGGTATTAAGCCAGAATTCAAAAGATAAATAGTCTCGCATGTATTATCATCATATAAAGAAATAATATCATGTGTTGATAAGATAAGTAAAGAGTTTACTGAGTCCTATGGCTTTGAAGGGAAGCAAGAGAAGAAAAAGATGGAAGAGAAAAATATGGATAAAGGGAAGAGGGAAAAGAAGAATTTTCCCATATGTGGTAACTGTGGAATGAAACACCCTGGAAACTGCCTGAAAGGAATGGGAGTTTGTTATAAGTGTGGAGGAAAAGGGCACAAAGTACGTGAATGCAAGGGTATGAAAATGGATTTAAATGTACAATGCTTCATTTTCAAGGAGTTTGGACACTACGCGAACCTATGTCCCAGTCATCAGACTATGCCGCAAATGATGCTATTGGATAATAAACAAGTTATGATACTACCACAGATGAAGAGGAATGATTAGAGTTCTTATGTTGATTATGTCAATTGAGCGTTGTATCAACAATGTACTTGTTATAATAATTATGGAGTATATAAGGATTGTACTGCAGTACTATTTCATTAAGGACTTGAGATTGTGTGGAACAAAGAAAAGTGACTCAATAGCAGGATAAATTTTTGGAAAATATATGGTTGAGAGAAAGATAAACCATAATATGATTCTGATACCGAGTTAGTGATTTTAGAATAATACATGATTTATTTGGATAAATTATATATTCCATCATTTTTGGGGTTTAAAACATTTTTGGATTGATGAAGTATATCCAGCATTCTATACGGAATAAGGGAGCATGAATGTAATCAATAAGGAATATGGTAATTCAGGATGTTTCAGTGTATTAAAAGAATACAAGATGAAGGTATTCATATGCTATTACGGGGTAAAAAGGATCTATATTATGTTTACCTTCCTTATAAATGTTGGACTGTGAGTTTGGACAGAAGTATTTTGGATAGTTCTAGTTTGGATAATTTTGGATTACCATAAAAGGATAACCCGGAGGTCGGGTGGCAACCCGTCACGTCCGGAAAGGTTGCGAGACTTGAACCCGCAACTGATGGGCGACAAGGGTGTAACACCACCACTAGCCCACGAGATGTCCTGGATTAAATAATGTAGTTTTTTTTTATTGATCTGGTAGATTAATTATAAATTCATTTATTTTGGAACCCTGTACGAATAGTATAAATAGAAAAAAAAATTACATTCTATTACCTTTTAGAGTGAAAGATGAGTTTGTGTAAGAATTTATTAATGGATGAAACTCCAATTATAAAGTGAGTATATCTCCTTATGATCATAACCAACCTCATAAATAAATTCCTCAACATTAATAAAAGGAACTTAGAACAAAAGGTTGTCCTAGATGGTACCTTAAATCATCACTAATTTATGGCTTTGGGATTTTTGGCCTTTTCATAGCCATGTTCTCTACCACTCTCCATCAGATAATTGATTGTTAGATTTCTCCTCCATATCCAAATTTTCCTACATGGAACCCTATTATGTTCTATGTTCGGTAATCTTCATACTTTCCACTCTTTGTTTTAAATAGAGGCCTCATTAATTCATTTTTCGATGTGGGATTTCAACTAAGATATTTTGAAACGTCAAAAATGTGTTATCCTAATACCCTATGTTTTGTTGAACCGATGGTATTTCAAATCATCATAGATTGATGAATTTAAGGACCTCAATTTTACACTTGTTTGTGATTGATGACCTCAATCACTACCTATAAATATTTACGTTTTTCCTCCAATTATATGTCTCTAATTTCCACCAATGTTCTCCTAATCGAGATCATAATTTGGTGGTGACCCTTTCATTTCTCTTTTCCTCATATTAAGACTGAATTTTAGTAACCCAATTTCCGATGTGGGTTTTCCCACAAATATATTTTCTATTTTTAACCTTTTATTTTTGAAGAACAATTTCAAATTGCGAGGACGCAATTTATTGAAGGAGGGGAGAATGTAACACCCCAAGATTTCATAGTGTGTTATTTCTTCAAAATAATTCAATAACTTGCACTACACGCAACATCGAGTTCAATCACACCATGACTTACAAAAATAAGCCATTAAAAAGCGGTTATGAATAGTATTATCTAAATTTTAAACTTTATATAATCCTTATAATTTTAGAATCAATATTATGAGTTTCTTTGATATAATGCAAGAACAAATTCATTTTCAGTATTGCACTTTTATCAACTTTTAATAGTGAACCCTTTTTAAATACAATATTTTAAACATTTTGACTAAATGGGTACATCAAAAAATTTAAAATGAAACATCCCAAGCTTCCACGGTACGCTTTCCTTTGAATAATACAGTAGCGTGTGTTATACGCAACTTCGAGTTTTAACACACACCACAACCGATCAAACTAGCCATTTTGAATAGTAATACCTACTTTTTGAAATTATATATATTTATATTTCAAAATGGATTTCATTTTTTGATTCGGAATATCGAATTTATCCTAAGGTGAAATTTTGGTACATTTCGGATAACTTTCATATTTTGATGAATAGTGAAAATTACTAAATTTTAATTAAAAACAACTTTTTTAATAAAAATAATTAATAGTGATAAATTATGAATTTGAGTGGTTTTAAAGTATATTTAGAATATATTTTAACCATTTAATATAATTTTGGTCATTGGACATAATTTTACAATTAAACCGAACATAAACAAGTGTCAATCTTTTGGTAGTTATTATCTCTTAAAAACACGCTTTTTGTTTTGACAGCGGGAATTAATTTTAAATTAATTTCTGCCACTTATGTGTTTTGAATTTGGAAAAATGGATTACATATTTGGAATCAGGATGTCCAAATTATGTAAATAGGTAACTCTTATTTTTAGACATTTTGAATAATTACTGCGGTAAATATTTTATTTACCATGGTTAAAGGGTAAATCCGGTAAATAAGGGTTAAAAAATAATATTATAATAATACAAAATTACCATAAAACGTGTCCTAACCTTATTGGTGGACACATAACCGACCATGGGAATCCTTGGGTCAATTTGGGGACCCCTTGGAGCCACTTTTATGTGGTAGGGACACATTATATTAATAAAGTTAAAATAAAAATAAAAATGGTATAAGCTTACATCTTTTAGAAGAATAATTTTTAAATAGAGTTATACATGTTTTATTTTCGATTATAAATATTCATTAGAAAGCTAAAACGATTTACTACATAATGATATTTTATTTATAATTTTTAGACATCAAATAATTTAAATTATTAATGACACAATAATGATGCAATGTTTACCTCATTAATAAATCATTTAAATAAATAAGATTATAATGATTAAAATATTATCTAAAACCTATCCAATTATTATTGGATGATGTTATTTAGAATATTAGTCATCTTATCTTCGACCTCAATGATTTTTGGACCATTATAAACCGAATATAATTATATTATAAAGTAATACTTTCACTCTTTCCTAAAGAGCCCCTCCTCTCCCTTATAAAAGGAGACCACTTCTACTCATTCTTCACACCTCTCATGCCACTTGGCTCGTCCAAACTCTGCCCAACTAAGCTCCCCACATCCCTCTCCTCCTCCTTGAAGCTTCCCCTTAGGCAGAAAGCATTTCAAGAAGTCCTTTGGTTCCATCCAAAGTGAGTTACCTAAATTAAAGGTAACGATTTCTCTTAAATTATTTTCATTTATTTTGCTTCTCCAACCCACAAACTCTTTTTATTTCCTCTCTTTTGTAACAACACGAGTATCCTAAATATACTAGGATGTTGTTATAAGAAGGATTCAAACTACACATACACACAACTCCATCTAATGGATGATGAACATAATGTTTCTGTGGATGGAAAACTAACGCCTCACGAAACGATGATTGTTCAAATACATCTTACCGCCTCTCATGGTGGCCATTATGATGGCACTGTAATTAAATATTATATTAATGATATATATTTTATATATAAGCTTCTGTAATTCCATTTTATTTCATACCATTATTCGTTTCATGTTGTATATACATACGATAATTTCATTTGAGGAAGTGCGGACTACCGCCCCCTTAAAATGATATGACTCGTTCATACCACACATGGAACGTATAAAGGATGGTGTTAATGAACTTAAGTAACATATATAAAATATTATATTATACTGGAATAGTAATATACCTATGTATCATTTGGATTTGAATCTTTTAAAATAAAAATTAAACGGAAGTAGCGTACGTACGGACTACCGTCTCCACGAACGCGATGAGATTCATTCTCCATCGTATCCATTCAAGTCTTATTCTCATTTTGGGGTTAAAAATAATGTCAATATCATTCTTATTATTAATAAGATATAATCTATCCATTACAATCATGTCTTACGTAACCAAAAATTTAAGAAGAACGAATCGATTATCACCCGAAACGACGATAATACTAAGATATTATTAATAAAGCAATGTTAAAAGATCATATATGATATCATATTAATGTATATGATTCCTGTATAATTTAATAACAATTATTTCACCATTATACAGGAGGTTAACCTACCCCAACCAAGGAAAAGTTCAAGGTAAGGGTTTACTTTACAACCTCTTCATTATCCAGGGTTGTTTATACGTAATAATCTACTGGGATCTCTTTATCATACACATCCATGTTTCTTCAAAATGTATTTCAAAACATTTCTATCATTTACAAGAATATGGGTTAAAGTAATTTATACCCTTGTTTGACTTTTTATAAGAGGAATCTTTCCATTGTTTTCAAAACAAGGTCCTTTTTAACCTTTTCGACAGAATTAAGGTAAGAATTTTTTTTAACTTATACGGCGGGTGCGGTTATTTTACGCCGTTATAAAATCTTCAAAGCTTTACTTACAAGATTATAAGAATATTTTCAAAGAAAATGTTTTATTTTATATGGATCTTAAATGATTTCAAAATAAAAGGAGATATTTCTTTAAAAAGAATTTTGATTTCATCTATGTCAACATCCTTTGATGGATTTTAATATTTTTTGAAGTTGATTTATTATGATACAAAACTTCTATATTGTATTGAAGGTTTTGTGATATGTTTGACTGTGGAAGTACTATTTTTATACCATTCATAGTTTATGGTGAAAGTATTGACATTTCGTATGCTAGTTTTAATACGAATGTTTATGTTATGTTTAAACCTTTTCATATGGGAATGCATTGGACTTAATATGTGACGGGTGGAGCCCGCTATAGCTCCTCGATGCATCGGTAGGTCTAATGAGGCAAACTAGTGTCTTGGCACAAGGCCTTGACAAAATCTTATTTGTAGTCTTGGCACGAGGCCTTGGCTCTGTGGTTATGATAGTCTGGCATTATGCATTCCAACATTATGAAAGTGGTTAGTGATTTTTCATGTGATTATTCGATTAGTAGAATATCCATGTGAATGAGTAAATGACATTATTTCATTTTATTTATGCCATACAAAGTTGAAAGTTCAAGTTTTGAAAGGATTTTGTTTTAGTTATACATTGCCTTAAATGTTTATTCTTATTTATGAAAGTTTCCACTATATTGTTATCCTTACTGGGCATTTGAGCTCACCCCTTTTCTATGTTTTATTTTTCCCAGGAAGTAAAGAAGTAAATTATGAATGACCTGCAGGGATATTATGTGGGGTTATGAGTGTGATTTATGGAGACATTATGTTGTTGTAGTAGTTTTTTCATTTTATGATGTAATATAAAACTTATGAATATATCTAGTGTTTCCAAGGCTACTAAACCAATCGGTCTTTCGAGATTTGATCTTTCTTGTGATCATGCCACTGTTACGAAGTAATGCACCAACTCTGGGTAGCTGGGGTCGGGGCGTTACAACTCCAATCCTTCATTTGATATTAGGACTTATGCTAATCCTAATGGGGCACTTCTTCTACTAGAATTGAATATTTTTATTTTCCCATTTGATAAAATATCATGAATTTTTTTACTAAGAACCCCATCACTAAAACACCACATGGTCCACTATTTACCACATGATGAATGGAACAAAAATCAAATCCTCCCTTCTTTTGTAATCCCACCGGGATTTTTTTAGAAATCAACATATAATTATAGTGTT
This sequence comes from Viscum album, assembly GCA_963277665.1. Lineage (NCBI taxonomy): Eukaryota > Viridiplantae > Streptophyta > Magnoliopsida > Santalales > Viscaceae > Viscum > Viscum album. The sequence continues at coordinate 1,418,195,421 of OY728160.1, forward strand.
TTTACCAAAAAAACATGAAATATATTTCTAATACCAATAGACAGAATATTACCACATATTGGTTCTTTTAAAGTCACACATTTGTATAGTGAAAACATTTTTGGAATCATTAATAATAACATTAAAATATTTGTTTTCCAATATTAGAAGTACATATATCATTCTACTACGATTATGAGTAAGTTATGTGTATTTATTAAGATTTATATAAATGAATAGTTTATGAAACTAATAAAATGTATATGAATTGAAAATGGGTGAGAGCAAATCGTAGGAGAAAATAGTATGAAGATTAATCTATTGAATTCATCATGTTTTCAATGCATAATATATATGACCCTTAAGAATTTTTTTTTTCTATGTTTATATTTTCATTATTCAAGAATAATAGTTCAGAAGAGTTTGAATAAAGTTTTATTTTCCATTGAATAGATCATAGCTATAATTGTTTAATTAAACATGGAGATAAACTAAATGTACATACTGATTGGGGTAATACTATAATTTATGAATCATTTGATAGAAATACCTACATAAATGACGATATAGATCATATAGAATAAATGGATGTGGAAGTTAGAGATGACCTTTGTGATTTCCCAAACTTATTTGAAAAGTTGAATTGTTATGATAAGGGACAAATATGTTCAGGTTATAATAAATATACAACATTTTCAGCTATAATGAATTTTTATAATTTGAAAGCTAGAAACGAATGAAGATAAAAAATCATTAAAAATGTACTTTGTATCCTAAATTATATTCTATTAGGAGAAAATGAGGTTCCTTCTTGACTATATAACGTTATATTAAGGATATGTTCAATGGGAATTATCTCTACTAAAAATACACGCATGTCCAAATGAATGCATATATTTTTTCAAGAACCAGGAATCACTTAAACAATTTCCTAATCATGGAACAAATGAATAAATGAATGATTACTCTAGTCCATGTAATTTTTTATTGTTTTTTCAGATTATTTGACAGTTTAGATGATTATATGGATTTTATTAAACTTCTTGAAAATTTATATGGAATGCCAACACAAGAACAAAATATAGGAACGTAGTCCATTCAACATACTCTCCTTTGTAAAAAAATTGATTATAGTTATCATAAATTTTGATACAATCCAAAAAACATGAGTCTTTAATTATCAAAATATGGAATAAATCATTTTGTTCTATATAGTTGTACACATAGTATATTACCAGTTATGTTGGTAATTTATGACTTTCCACCTTGGCTATGAATGAAACACACATACATTATGCAGTCTCTATTTTTATCCAGACCAAAACAACATGGTAATGGTATTTATTCCCATTAGGATCCATTGATCAAATATTTGAAATTTATGTGGGTTAAATGTGTTACATTATATTATGCTTATAGTAGATAAGAATTGACATTAAGATCCATGATGTATGAAATGGTAAATTAATTTTCTACATATGGAAAATTTTGAGGTTATAACATTAAAGTAATGTTGGGGTGTCCCATTTGTGATGAACTCCCACGGTTAGATAACAACATTCATCAATGAATATGTTTTTAGGATATCAAAAACATTTCTATGATGAAAAAATACATATCTAATAAAACATCATTCAATGTGAATACAGAACAATGCATATAATCTTATTCACTAACGAAAGATTGAGTATTTGAGATAGTAAAATATATTGAATTTTTTTGGATAATTGTTTTTGAAAAACCATTTGAAATTTGGTTGGAAAAAAATTACCTTTAACATTGAATTACCATATTAGAATTGTGATATTTCATAAAATTTATTTATGTATTTTTTATAGATGAATGTTTATTTGACAGTGTTGTTGGTGAGTTTCTAATTTTTACTAAACAAATATAAATTGTATCAAGGCTAGGTTGAATATGATTGACTTATGGATATGGGATGATTTGGTAGAAATGAAGGGTGAACGGTTGGCTTTTCTTCCTCAAGTATTTTACACTCTATCATAACATGAAAAATTATAATTTAGTAATTACAAAAATGGTGTAAAATTTCTATAAGGGTATTCATAAAATATAATTAATTTATTGCTAAAGACTTGTTTTAATTTAAAATTTCTAAAATCAATCAACTTTCCTGTTATAATAGAGGATTGGATTATTTTTACTTTAAATTGAATTCTCTCAAAAATTCAGTAAATATATTTATCATAATCTTCTTAATTTTCAAATCCATATTCGATAATGTTAAATAACTGGCGATGTCTCGAATAATGAATAAGGAGATTATAGTACTACGAGTTGAATTTGAGATGTTCTTCATATCACCATTCTTTGATATAATGATCTACTTGATGAATTGATTTGTAAAAGAGGTTCAACTATGGGGTTCTATTCATTATAGAAGGATGCGCCCCATTGAATGATATATGAAATATTTAAATGGGTATACTAATAATTGAAGTCATCCTGATGATTTTGTTAAATAAAAATATATTACCTAAGAATCTATTTAATCCTATTCCGATTACCTATCAGACGTTGATAGCACCAACCTACAAATTCCTATCATCGTGGGTGCCTAATTGGAAAATGAATTACTAGAGAATATTTGGTTAAAACTACCCCCACTATGTGGGAGAAGTATAAACATTATATATAACAAAATATTGAAGTGGTTTCTCTATATTTTGAATCTAACATGGTATCTTAAAGAAATATGAATCCATCAATGGCTGAATGAAGGATACCAAATTAACAAAATCAATAGTTTATAGGTTGTCATAAATATCATATTGATATAATGTTATCTAAAAATTTTAATTTTATTTCTTAATGACCTTACTAAAAATCTAGGGGACAAAATGTAAATGTTAAATGTTACAATGTTTTTTTAATAAATGGTTATATATTATATTCAAATGAAAAAGATGAACATAGTATGACACAAAATAGTGGAGTTTCACTTGTGGAAAAAGGGTTGCATAAATCTTATTCAAAGGGAAAAAATTCGATTTATGTGAATATTTCAGATTTCATCGTCATAAAATATATATATGAGGTTTATTATACAAAATTTCAATTGTCAATTTGATTTTACAAATTTTTTGACAACTTGAGTCTAGTGAAAGTCAATGACTTGGGATTTGTGAAAGTGGTATTCTCATGGATCGATATAATGATGAGTGGTTCAAAATGTTATAAATAATAATTTCAGTATTTTATTTATTAGATCCAGTAAGTATGAATTACTGAATTGTGATGTTGGTGACTAAAAAAAACTCATAGTTAGATAAAAATTCAATTGAGGATTACTGTTTCATTTGGGGATCTCAATATTGTCATGAAAGTCTCAAGGTTGGAAATTCCTTGTATGTTAGAGGGGATCTAAAACACCCCAATATTTTATGGTATGTATCTTCTTAAATAAATTAAAATCATTTAATAGATTATGATTCACACAACGCATTTCTTAAACAAAAATTAATATACTATTACATAGTAACATGAATTTTGAAATAGTAATGGGATAAAAAGTAATAGTAATAGGAAAATTAGACTATTAACCTCATCTATGAAGGTATAAATAAAATTTAGGTATCTTATACATGGTAATATGAGACAATTATATCATTGTACAACTAAATAAATGTTTTATAAATGATAATTAAAGTGATGATTTTTTTTATAAACACAAATGTCTATTTTCAATTTTGTAATTAAAATAATTACTTAAAATGAAATATATTTTAATAAAATTTATTCCTCAAATAATATTTTGTTTTATTATGATTATAAGAAAATTTTATGATAACATAATTAATTTTTCAATAAGCTATAAAATAAGTTATTTTTTGGAAATTATTATTTTCTAAGTAAGTGGTGATTTCTAATAAAATTAAATTTAATATATATAGAAAATTATTTTAATATAATTGAGTACATTTTTAAATTATAAAATATGAGAAATAGATAGTTATAATTTTTGGATTTTCTAAAAAATATGTTTTTTTTGGAGAATAGTAAAACATGGTAATTTACAGTATATATAAATTATATGTTAAATAAACTATTCCGTGAGCAATTGATAATATAATTACCATAATAGAGAAAATACATTAATTATTTTAATTTATTTTGTTATAATTCACAAAATATTCATATTCTTGAAGAAAACATAATAAACTAATGAATCATATAACGAAAAAATCCCTCCCATGCATTATAATACAATCACTCACCACATGTTCTCATCAAACCTATTAAGCATTTAATATTTCCCAATTCCTACCAAATTCTCTTCCCATGTATCTTTTCCAATTTTTGGACCCTTTATTCTTACACAAATATAATTCCGAATAAAGTTATGGATGTTCTAAAGGGAAATAAATTCAAGATGTAAAATCCTCTTTAATTTTTCTTTATGTTTTTTTTGAATATCAATTCTGTTCATATCAATAATTAAACTTCTTCAGCCAAAAATGAATGATAAATAAAGTATCTTATATATAATATTATTTATTTTTTTAATTTAAAATTGATATTAAATCCCTTTATCCTCTCCATTTCATTATGAAAATAAAAATAACATTTCTTGATATGCTAATTTACCACCATCAGGGACCCCCTATTTTCATTTTTTACTACAGGCTTCCAGTCTATTCATAAAACCAAAATTATAGTTAAATAAGATGTTATTATACATATTATAATTCATGTAATGTTCTAGAATAAATATATCTATATATATAATATTATTTAATAAAATGGAACTTGTTTTTGATGATCAAAAAATGCGAAAATAATCTAAATGGTAATCATTATGGTTTTATATAATGAATTATAAAAATTCCATTAAAAAAATGATGTGTGAGACAATTTAAAATGAGGTAAACTAATTAATAGTAAATAATTTCAATTTATAGTTTCTCATTCATTTTACATGAATTATGATAAGTATATTCAAGGGAACTAGTCATGAGAACCAAGGAAACAAATAATCTAGAATGAAAAAATTGAATCTTATAACTAATAATAAATCCATAAATGAATATAATAATGTTATACCAGTTCAAATAAATTATTAATAGGTTATTAATTAAATTATTAATTAATCTATATTCATTATCTTGGATATTAAGTGCATGTGGAAAATATTTTCTAGCATTAGGTAAGGGATTCTCCATGAACCTCCACTTTTTGTTCGGGTTACAATTTCACTCTCTTTACCCCAATGTAATTACTAATTATTCTTATGTAGTATTCATAAATTATTTGTGTATTTTATAAATATATTTACCTACATCTATTATTCGTTCATTGATGAAAATTCATGTTTAATAAGGATCCCATTTCAATTCCTCTTGACATGAAAGACCAATTAAAGGTAACTTACTAATTTATACCCATTTTCGGGCACCATACAAAATAAATTTCAAGTTAATTGTAATTTTTTTAAAAACCACTCATTTAATAATGAAATAACACCTTTTACCATATCTATTTTTATAAAAAAAATATTATACATTTTTTATCGTTTTACAGTCTCATTAATATTTTCCCTTCATCCACATTAAAGTGGATCATTTATCAAGTTGAATAATAACAAATTTTACATGTTTTCATTTAATTTTGGACTCAATTTATCATTATATTTTCCAATAATCTATTATTAATAACCATGCATGATTTATATCCATTCTATTATGGACTCCATTAGGATATCCCCTTCAGTTATGCCTTATTCTCCACTTATACCATGTGTATGGTGCGTGTGTACATTCATTTCATTATAGATCATACTTAATTTAATATTTCATTATATATTCATTCTTATTGAATAATGGATATTATTATTTCCATACTTCTGTAGAATTATTACTTATGAATTTTTCTTTGAATGTTGAATTAATAAAGAATTATTGATGAATATGTATTATCTACTAAATATGGATATTTTTCTATGTAATTTTGTTAATGAATTGAATCTATATATGAAGAATTCTTTGGAACAGAATTTATGTGTGGGTTATGGTTATAAATAGAAAACTGATGCATCAATTGGTCTCACAAGACCAAATAGTTGGTGACAAATCCTTCATATTTTTTTCAAAAAAGAATCAGATGTGTTTTTACACATAGACATAAAATATGTTTATAGTATAATGATTCAACTTCCAAATACATGACATTAGATGATTAATAATTTTCTTTATTTAGTATTCAGTTATCACTTTCCGTGAGATTTTCACTTTGAATAAAATTATAAATTCATTTAAATTTTCATTTTATTGATGGGGTGTGTTTTTTAGTCATTTAACTTGCCATTATGATCATGCCTTATTGAATTTTCTTAACATATTTTTGATTTTGGTAACCCTTACTAAGCATTTGAGAACACATTTCATTTGTTTTCCTTCCCTATATTCTAAAGAATAGATTTTGGAACAAGCATTAAGGAATATTTTTATTCTCCTTTGTTATGTTGTATGTTTAATTTCCAATTTCATATGGGTACCATGTATGTATCTATTTATTTCAAGACTACTACATTAATCAATCCTTTATGATGTGATATATTGAATATATACCATTTTAATACAATAAAAATAACTCTTGGCTACTGAGGTTGAGGTTGTTACAATTGATATCAACGAATGTTATTAGAAGCTTTCAAAACTAGAAGATAAGTAAACATGATAATTATAATAATTTGTTATAGTAAATTTTTTCCTTAAAACTCTTGATGATTATGAGATATGTTAGTGTGTCTAATAAATTTGTTATGGAACCTGATGGAATCAGGGGAATCAATACCTATAGGCAATGTTGTGATTTTCCCATTAAGCAAGTCAATTATGTTAGTTCTGGAGATAAAAAGATCATGATCATGTTAAGATAACTTACCTAGGTTATAAAAAATAACCATACTACACCAATGTTGGATCATTTCATTTGAAGTAGTCCCCATCATTTACCGGGATTACTAATATTGGGGTGGTAGAGTAGTGGATCATGTCCGTTGATATGATATTTCCTGCAATATGATGCAATGAAAATGCAATGGTAGTAATGGAATTATATTCTCTCAATGGAGATGCTGATCAATGGTGGTCATTGATCCAAAATACAAAGGAAGAAGATAAAATACAATACATGGAATGCAGAACCATTAATGAATCATTTTTAAACATATATATCCCTCATGGGAACATAACTAAAATGAAGAAAAAATTCTATTATTTAAATAAAAGGGAAGAATATAATGTTTCATTATGTAAGGACACCCTCACAAGGATAGATATGTATGATATAGATTACATTCATGATTCAGAAGACATGATTGATCATTTCCTTGAAGGTCTTATGATATGTCTCTGAATGGGTATAACATCAAAAAAAATTTCATCATATGATGAAATAGTATTAGGCTCCCACAAAATGGATATGAAAATTTCTAGATCCTATATTCTCAATGGAAATAAATAGAAGAATAGGTATTCTGATAATCATGGAAAAGGTTAAGCATCAAGGAATAAAAATCTAATGAAGAAATTTCCATTATGCATGAATTGTGGAAGGAAATAATATGGTAAATTCTAGAAAGGCATGAGAGTCCATAGTATGTATAGTGAAAAGGGTCATCAGGATAATAATTGAATATGGAAGAAACAAATAAAGGATGTTCCATGCGTAAACGATAATAAAATGGGTAATTAATCTAATCAATGTGCCAGATGTTGGGGTAATCTACCATAGAAGATTCCAAAGAGAGATGACCATACTTGTGCAATCATTAAAACTAATGTAAAATTACCCAATGATGTGGTGTTAGGTACATTATACATATCTAGAAATATAACCAATGCTTTATATGATTATATATCATCATATTATTTTATATAAGTATGGTTTTACAAGAAAATAAGACATTTCACTTTTTATTTAATATTTGTGTTATCATTTAAATCTCATAAGGGAATTCTCATTGAAATAAATGTGTTTCTCAATTCATTTTTTCCACATAAACATGATCTTATTTCTGACATTATGATTATACCCATTGTTGAATTTGGTATAAACCTCAGTATGGATTTGAATTGAAAATATCTTGTGAAAATATCTTATAATAAGAATGAAATTACGATATGTGATGATGATGTAGAATACATTATCATTAGAGTAGACACCACATAATCTTATTCTTATAAAGATCCACGACAAGTATCTCAACTAAATGAAGTTATTTGTTAGGATTAAAGAACAATATCTAGCTATGAGGAATGTAATATTCGAATTGAGGATGTAAAAATTATGTAGGAATACATTGTTTTATTTCCTAATGAATTACAACGACACCCCTAGATAGTGAAGTTGAATTTACAATTGATCTAAATCTTGATTGAAGAATAATATCATATACTCTATATAGAATAGAAACTATGAAATTAGTGGAGTTGAAGATATAACCAGAATATTTTAGTGATAAGGGATTTATTCTCTCTAGTGTTTCTTCATGGGGATCCCATGCTATCTTTGTTAAGAAGAATGATGAATCATTGAGGATGTGAATTGAATATAGAAAAATAAATGCTACTATAATTATAAACAAGTACCATCTGACCGAAATTAATGATTTATTTGATCATCTTCATGGATCATAGAATTTTTCAAAGATTGAAATTTTTTCTAGATATCTTTAATTTCATTTAATTGTGGAAGATATTCCAAGGAAAATATTTTGAACCAGGTATGGAAATCATGAGTTTATAGTAATTACATTTTAATAGACTAATGCACCCTCTATTTTAATGTATCCAATGAAAAGAGTGTTGATCGAATATCTTGATAATCTTGTTCTGGTATTTTTTGATGATATATTGGTTTACTAAAAAAGTGTTTTAGACTATGAGAGTAAGTTGTGAATTGTTTCGAAACTATTAGAAGAAATGGGTTATAAGGGAGGTTTTGAAAATGTGAATTCTAGAATCAATCGGTTTATATTCATTTCAATATTGTTTCTATTTATGGAATCATAGTTGATGTTATGAAGGAAATATATGTCTTTGAATGTATTATATTAACAAAACCAAATTATCTAGATTCATTGATTTAGTATCGAACTATTAGCATTTCATTCAGAATTTTTCCCAATTGGATAACATGTTAACCCAGATCACATAAAAATGGGTTATGTTTATATAAAAAAAGAATGTATAGAATGTTTTGAATAATTTAATAAAATATTTCTCAATGCTCTAATTTTGAATCTTTCGTTAAGAAATATTTGGTCTGTGATATGTAATGATACATAAAATAATGGACTAGTTTGTATAATTATGTAAAATGAAAAATCTATGTTTTATAAATCAAGGTAGTCGAAGACACATGACCAAAATTATCTATCTCGATAACTTGAGTAAGTATCCATAATCATTGATATGAAGATATAGAGACACTATCTCAATGGTGAAATATTCGAGATATATATGGATCACATGAGTTTTAAATACATCTTTCCATAAAAGAATTCATCCTTTGGAAAAGGTGATGGGTTGATTTACTCAAAAAATATGATTTCATGATACACTACCACCTAGGAAAAGAATATAAGTGAGTATATTAATTAAGAGGGACATATTATGGACTTTTAACCACAATTAGGATTGATAAAGATTTTTAATTAATATTTTAGTAATAATATATTTGAGAAATTTTAAGGAAGATAAAACACCTCTCCTCTTTAGAGGAAAATTAATTATTTTAAGGATGGATGATTGGAAGACTTCATTTATGAGTATGGAGTTCTAAAAGTGGGTATGAACTTATGTGTTACAACAATATTGAAGATAAAAATGGAACAATTAGTTGATTCTCATAGATTAAATTTCTATATACACCCTAGTAGTATCACGATGTATAGAGATCTAAAGAAACATTTTTGGTGGGATAATATGGAGTAAGGGATTTTTTACTATGTGTCAATTTGACTAGTTTTTGAACAGGTGAAGGAAGAGAGAAAACATCCTAGAAAAATAATGAATCCTATAAAATTTTTGATGTTGAAGATGGATGACATTATTATTGAATTTTTCATAGGACTATAATGGAAACCTAGAAGGAATGATGCAATATGGGTTATTGTTGATCATATTAAAAAATTGGCACATTTTATTAATTAAGAGAAGGTTTAACTCTTGAGAATTAAGAAAAAATCTATATTAATGATGTTTTAATACTTAATTATGAACCTTTATCTATTATGTCTCATCAAGATCCCCATTTTATATAATTGTTTTGGAAGAATATTTTGATGGACATGGATACTGAGCTTTATTTAAGTACTACCTATCTCTCTCAAACTCATGAATCATCTGAAAGGACTATTCAAACATTGGAAGACATATGATCACTTGACATTCAGGGTATATGGGATCTATATTTAATTTTGGTAGAATTTTTCTGTAATAATATTTTCTATTCTAGTATATAAATAGTACCATATGAATCCTTATATGGTAAGAGATGTGATAATACTACTTGTTGGGATATAGTTGGTGAAGGGAAACTTATAGATTCAAAGCATATTAATAAGACAATGAAAAATGTAATGACTATTCTGGATCATATCAAATAGAATCAAATTAGGCAATAGATCTATACTGACAAGTTGATAAAATATATGGAATTTCAAAAGGGAGATCATTAATTTCTAAAAGTATCCCCATGGAAGGGTGTCATAGGGTTTAAAAAGAAATAAAAATAGAACCCTAGGTAAATTGGAGCGTTTTAAAATCTATAATTAATTTCAACTGTAGATTATCAATTAGTAGTTCCACTAAGCCTCTCAAAAGTTCATGATTTGAACCAGATATCATTGTTAAAGGATTATGTGCCATATAAAACACATGTACACACTATTTAAGAAGTAGAAATGGAACATAATATATCTAACTCTGGAGATACTTTGGAGATTTTTGACATAAGATATAATGTATTGAGAAATCTGATGACTCGACTTGTAAAATTTCTTTATAGAAAAAATAAAATGGAAGAAGAGACATGTAATCCTAAAGATTTTGTAAAGAATAACCACCGTCATCCATTTAAAAGAAAATATTCATAAAAATTTAAAGGATAAAATTTTCAATGGAGGGATTAATATAACACCTAAATATTTTATGTTATGTATCTTCTTAAATAAATTCAATTCATTTGATAGTTTTCCTTTCAGAAAACACCAAACACAAATGAATAGTAATATATTATGAAATAGTAACATAACCATTAGAATAATAATGTGATAATTAGGAATATTAATGAGGAAATTAGAATAGTAACATCACCTATTAAAGTATAAATATAATTTATTTATATATGAAATGGTAATATTATATAATTATATCATCGTACAAGTTAATAAATTTTATAGAAGGTATTAATTAAGTTTTGATATTTCTAATAAAAATAAATATTAGTTTTCCATTTTATAATCAATTTAATGAATTTAAATGGGAATTGTTTTCAAAAAATGTTTTCATAAATTATTAATTTATTTTATTATTATTATAGATTATTTTAGGAGACATGAATTAATTTTTCAAAGTGTTACAAAATCTGTTATAATTTTGATATGTGGTATTTTCCCGGTAAATGATTATTTAAATTAAGAATGTAATATCACATGGTTATAAAATTATTTTCATAAAATAAAATCCATTTGTTATTTTTAAACATTGATATATTGTTATAGAAAATTTTTCATATTTTTATAAAATAAAGTAATTTTTGGTGAATAATAAAATACGGTAATTTGTAGTATATATACATTATAAGATAAATAAATTATTTCTTTAGAAATTGGATATTTATTCACTATAATATATAATACCTTTATTACATTAATATATTTAATGATAATGCTCAATCTATTCATAGTCTTGGGGCCAATAATTTAGTGATGAATAAAATAATGAGAAAACACCCCGCTCAACCAATATTAAAACAACCCCTACCACCTCTTCTCCTCACACCTGTTAGGATTTTATATTTTCCAAATTATTACACAATGCACTTACCAAGTCTCTTCTACATGTCCAAGATCCTTTGGTCTCACCAAAATCCCAATCCCAAACCCCTTAAAGAGGTTACCAATGAGAAGAAATTCAAGAGGTAAAATCCTCTTTCATTTTACATTATTTTCATATCCTTCCCTCTAAATATTTATCCAAAAATTAATGATAGCACCAGTATCATATATATAATGTATTTTGTAATGTAAAATTCATCATCAATGCCTATTTTTTCTCCCTTTTATTCTAAACATAAATTTATCTTCCGGGATGTGCTGATTTATTGGCATCAAGGATGATGCGTTTTCATTTTCCGTTACTACCTTCAAGGATTGTCATAAAACAATTATTTTGGTCAAATGAGATATTTTTAAACATTTTATAAGTTATATAATTTTCTATAACTCGTTTATGTATATATTAAATAATAAATAATAAAACAAAACCAGTTTGTGATGATTGAAAAATGCTAACATAATCAATATTATTATCATTAAGGTTTAATTTAATGAATCATCCTTAGTATATAAAAAAATGATGCATGAGTCCAAATAATATTTATAAATATAATTTATGATAAATAATTTACCCTTTGAAGTTTTTCATCCATTTTACATGAATTACCAATATTATATGCAAGGGAACCAATCATGAAAACCGAGGAAATAAATACCCCCAAATGAAAAAATTGAATATTATAACTCAGAAAAAGGACATAAATAACCATAATAAATTTATAAAAATGAAAAAAAAGTTAACGTGGTTCTATGTTAAAATATTAGTGAGTATGATTTCATTATCTAGGACTTTAAGTGCCAATTCAAAATAGTCTCAGGCATAATGTAAGTTATTCTCCCAAAACATCCATTTTTTCGTTCGACTTTTGATTTCCATCTCATTACCCCATTGTAATTATTATGTATTATTATGTACTACTCCTAAATTCCCTCGGTATATTTAAAATACCTTCACCTATTTCAATTATCATTCAATTTATTGGAAATACTTGTTTAATAAGGATCCCTTTTCAATTCCTCCCGATAATCAAGCCTGATTAAAGGGAACTTCATAATTTTTCACCCTATTTTGAGTACCATACATAATTTATTTTTATCATAAAATATTTTTACAAAACAAATAATTTTATATTGAAAAACTATAATTGTTATTTTTTGGTATTATATAAAAATATTATTCTTTTTTCCATTTTAACGACACTTTAATATTCTCCCTTACACTACACAAACGTGGATAATTTGTAATGTTTCTTAAACACTCCATATACATTATTTCAACTTATTTGGACTTCATTTATCAGTATATATGACTATTATACATCATAAATGACCATGTATGATTTATATATAATATTTTATGTACTCCATTACGATATTCCCTTTGGTTACAACTTATTCATCACATATTACTTCTGTGTGGTGTATTTATACTTCCCTTTAATTTGTGATTATAAAAACTTGATTATTTAATTAAATATCAATATTTTCTAAATCATGGATATTTTTATTTATATATCCATTTACCATATTTATATATGGATTTTTCTTTTAATTTTGTTTCTATTGTGGAATAATTGATGAATCTACATCCTGTAATAAATATAGATATTTTGATAATTCATTATTTTCATGATTTTAATTTATTATTTGGATTTGTAGTGATGTGTGGGTCCTGGTTATAGATATACTTTCTATGTATCTATAGGTCCCATGAGTGAAAATAGTTAGCGACAAACCCTTAGTGTTTTTTTCCAAGAAAAATATGACGGTTTTTTACCCATAGACTTGAACCATATTTATTATATAATGATTCATCATATATAAAAATGACATCCAATGAATAAGAATTTTATTTATTCTATATTTAGTTATTACATTCCATGATATTTTCACTATGATTTTTTTTGTTGAATCATTTATATTTTTAGTTTATTGATGGCATGTGTTTGTCAGTTATTTACATTTATATTACAATTATTCTTTATTGACTTCGATTCAATTATTATAGATTCATGTAATAATTACTATGTGTTTTCGGCCACCCATTCATTTTTTACTTCCCAAGATTATGGTGATTATATTTTTTAATAATTTTTGATGAAAATTTTTATTCTTTTTTGTTATGTTTTATATTTAATAACCTATATTATTAGGCTACCATGTATGTGTCTAGTTATTTCAATATTACTAAATTGACTTATCCATGGTTATGTGATCTATCTTTTTTTAAAGGCAGGGGATGGGGACTCTTTTTATTATTGAAGAAAATACCTCTTTAGATTGGGTAGAGGGGGACCCACTACATAGCCAGAAGTCCCAAGGCAGTGTCCTGAATACTTGGGTTAGGGTTGTTAAAAGACCAAAAAGTGTGTATTTGGATACTTGGAAGAGGTTCCAATTAAATTCAGCCATTAAAGAAAGAAATATATTTTAATGTGAAGGTTAAAGTGTTTTTAATATAATATTATTTTTCTCATAATGTTATGTTATCCCTAGTGAATTTAAATATACTTAAATATATTTATGACTACTCTTGTAGGTAATGACTTCTCCACATTATGATATTAACAACCCCAAGGAATAACGAACAATTGATGCTAAAATTGTATAATTATTAAGGGATGAAAAATTAAGTTGTTTAAAAAAATAAGGGCATTGAATCAATATGTTTAATAAAATTATCATGGAAATAATAAAGGGTATGCAATTTTAGTTTGGATAGATTAAATACGACTAATATGTTTACACCAAAAAGGCAATGTTCAATAGTTATGTTGGGATTACAATGAGAATTAATGTTATAATTCATGTAAATATGAGGCACCATGTCTTTCTACAAATGAGGGAAAAACTTATGGAAGATATTAAGGTAATATAATGATATGCCTTTTCTATTTTATCAAAATTATATATTATGAAATATTGTTTCAATTTTAATTATTCCTTGTTGATATTGTTTATTTTAGATGATCTCCAATAAGAATATGTTTTAATGTTCAATATGAAAGATAATAGAATCTTTAAGAAACTTCTTAAAAAGAATCATTGAATGGATTCTATGGGGAATGTAAAACACCACCAAGTAGTTACGTATGATCACATTATAGAACAATATAGATGGAAAGCCTTCATTTTTCATCATGATGATAAATAATTTCAAGTGAAATGCAGTAAATAATATTTCAGTTGATATTATGATGAGTAATGAATGTTTCTTATGTATCCGAATTTAAAATATGTATACATGTAACTATATGGATGGGATTTAATATCCCTGAAGCATACAGAAAATTTAATACTTTTTAATTAAATTACCTTTTGTTGTACCCTAAATTAATAAGGAATGCAAAGTGATCAAAGTGAATTGGGTGTAGAAAATACATCAGTACATGAAGATCCAACTGAACGTAATATCTATGATGTTATCCATTCCCCACAAAAAATTATCATAGGTGAGGTAGTAAATTTTTTCATCACCATTTATCCTATATGTCAATCAAACCACTTTTAATGATTTTATATTACAAAAAATATTTAGGGAGATGTTGTATGTGATTTATTCCTACCAACACCCACACCTCACCAGATTATGAGGTTTACAATGTATAATATCCTATGAGACATGATAAATAACATAAAAACCCAAAAGATCACATGAGAGTCTGGATTTAAGGATCTCATTGGATTGGAATTGACTTTTATGTTCCTCTTGATGATCTGGATGTTATTATGATTAACAATTATTTATGTTCTTTCATTGCATGGTTATATAATCTTATAATGATACACGAGTTACACAAATAGATTTAATTTCGAAATAATGAATCATTAAAAATTTATGAGAAATGTATGAAATGAGGTATGGTATTACAAACAGATAAAATGAAGGGTAAATAAAATGTTGGATCAAGAAAATAAAATTAATCAACCTAGAAATAAAAATTAATTTATGTGAGTACATTCACCCGGCTAGTAAAACTTCCACACATATTTATATAAAAGGTTCAAAAATAGTTAATATCTAGAGATGTAAATATTATATACAATCAATTTTAAGAAGAAATAATTGTTGTGGTAATTGATGATGAGGTTTATTTAGAGAATATAAATGTCATTTTCATTTTTGAATGGATTAGAGTATTAGTGGGGAATAAATAAATGTGATAAATTTTCATAATCAATCTATCCAAAAAAATGTCTTACTATGTTCATTATAGTTATTAACTATTAATTTTTTTTAAAAGCATATACATAAATTCTATATAAAGGAAAAAACCTATGATTAATGATTTATATTAATTAAAACCATTATCATTTATAAACAAGATAATTAATTTGAATTGAATGAAATGGAAATGTAAAATATATGCACTATGGAAGAAATTATAGAAGAAAATAATAGAAGCTAAACTCGTTTTGATGCACAAAATATTGATGTTTAAATAAATAATCTAACAAAAAAGATATAGTTGACCTTTTTTCATTACTTATTCTATTATTTTTTTTGATGCACTCGAAGTTCATAACTCTCAATTTCTAAGACCTTAATGACTATTATTTGGATCCAGTGCTGTGATTTTCATCAATCTAACCACAAATAATGCATATTGTAAATTTTAAATGCACTGAAATAAAAAATTTATAGATAAAATTAAAATTATTTGTTTCTGATTTTATTTTAATAATAATATTTTTATTATATGGAGATCAATAAATATAGGCTAAATCATGGTATGAGTTTGGTGACTGAATATTTGAATCACATTGAATTTTTCAAATCGAATCATATTAAACCATATAATGTAATATTTGATATTTAATGAATATTTCAAATTAATTTATTAATTTTATTTACTATTTCTATAGATTCTAAATAAAAATATAAATAATTAATATGGATATAATGTGAGGAAATTTCTGAAAATTGTATAACATATTAAAACACTAACATCCTCAAGAATTTAATTTTTGAAGTTAATTATAATTTTTCTAAAAATATTTTCTATTCATATTACTTTATATTTTCCTTGTACTAAGATGATTTCCCATAATCTATGTAGTCAAAAGGAAATATAATATTCTTAGAGATGATGGGAAAAATTCATTTTGTCCGAATTATTGCAGACATAAAATTTTGGTGATTACCTTTTATGATTGTGATCTAGTAAGATCAATAACCTTATAGAATATCGTTTATATGAAACATTAGTATAATAATTATCAACTATTATTTATTAAGTATATATCGCCGAAAAGTATAATCATGGGTTATAGACTACGGATTCATTCCATGCTAGTAACTTGTTCGATGAGGCTTGTACTCTTAAGAGAGTGGACTTTGATTCTGGAAGTGAGATAATGGAATCATGGAAATGGATCGAGTATCCTTCTACCCACAAATTTGAATATGTATTACGAACATCTAGGGAAGTTACATCCTTTATTATTGCAACATAATTTACATTATCGATATTGAATATAAAAAATCTATTTAGTTTAAAATGAATGTCCCACATCTAAAACAAAATAAATGAGATTGGATTGTTTTCAAAAAATACTAAAATGATAGATAATCTGCTTTTGATGTATTTGAGTCAACCACACGTCATTTATACATTTTATGTATCCAATATGAATCTATGTTTATGTTTTCTAAATATATGTGTAATTTATTTTAAATCATGCTTCAGTAGACAAAACTAATAAAATGTTTGTGGTTTATTTTTAAAATATAATACAATTATCAATAATTGATTTTTGATGCGTAATAAATGACCTAAAATCATTCTGACACCTGATGTCATCAATATGAATTCATGTACAAGTTTAGAATACCTAAGTGACATTTTAGTATAAAATTAACATCACATAGCCAAAAATGAGATATTGAGTTAGAATATTTTCAAACGACATGAAAATGAATCATATTTTATTTCTAATGTGTAGGAATTAAACACACATCATTACAAACCACAATAATTATGATGTGTATCTATTTTCATGTTTAAAATATAAAAGTTTCATTTTATTTTAAAACACCTTTAACATTTCCAAAACCAATAAAATGAGATCAGATTATTATAAAAAATTAAGAAAAATATATATAATTATTTTTGACATGATATAATTGACCACATTTCAATCAGAAAAATTATGTGGTCCATATGACTCAAAGTTTTTGGTTTCAATATAAAATATCCAGTTTTGTGTAAATCATGTGTCACAAAAAAACAAGTTAAAGTGCTCATATTATACTAAAATAAAACGAAAAATGTCCATATTAAATTTTTTAAATATAATAATTGACAACATTTCAATTCATTACATTATGTGGCTTGTATGACTTGAAATGTTTGTTTTCAGTATAGAAGTTATATTTTAGATTAGCACACAAATAACCATCCAAAACTAGTAAAAGAAGTTTGGCTTGATTTAAAAATATCGGTCGATAATCCATAATTAATTTTCAACACGTATAAGTTTACCACACATAAATCATACACATGTTATTGTTGGTATGACTCAAAGTTGGGCTATTCAATATAAAATAGAAATTATAGTTTAATATGGACATCACATAAATAGAACTGAAAAAATGAGCATAGATTGTTTTCAAAAATTAAGAAAAAGATAAATAATTTATTTCTTCCATATAGAAATATAAAAAAATTTGACACACAATGTGGCTGTTATGACTCAATGTTCATGATTTCAATTTAAATGTTCCATTTTAGTTTAAAAATGGATCACATTGCCAAAAATGTGTAAATGGGTTGGTATTTTTTTTCAATCTATATGAAATTGATCTATAATTCATTTTTAAGTGTAGGAACTAACCAATTATTAATCAGAAACACCATGTGGATGGTATGAATACATGTTCTTGTTTGGAATATAAAAGTGGAATTTTAGATTATAATGCACATGTGATGACAAAAGGGGAAAAATGTGCTCAAGTTATTTTCAAACTACAGAAAAATTATCTATAATTAATTTATGACATGTTGGGATTTACCTCATGTAAATTATAAAAATTATGTGTACGGTATGACACATTGTTAGTCTTTTAAATATAAATATACCATTTTAGTTTAAAACACCAATCACATAGCAATGATTAAGAAAATTAGATCATATTTTTTTCCAAACATTATATAAATGATCCATAATTCATTTTTCATGTTTAGGAATTAACCTCAAATTAATACCAAAAATTATGTTTAATGTATGAATCAATTTTCTTTTTTTTTTCAATATAAAATTTCCATTTTTTCATAACCTGAACGACATAGAAAAAATAATGAAAATATGTTCATTTTTTTCAATCATTATTAAAAATAACCATTATTAATTTTTGATATTTAGGAATTAACCTTAAATTTATTAGATACATGATGTTTTCAATATGACCTGAATTGTGCATTATTAACGTAAAAGTGTCATTTTAGAATAAGATTCTCGTTACCATCCTAAAATGATATAAAATCATGGATTATTTAAAAAATTCATATAATGATCTATAGATCATTTTTGATGTTTATGATTTTCCCATAACTCATTCCACACATAATGTGGCCGATATGACTCAATGTGCATGTATTTTATATAAAAGTTCCACTTTAGTTTAAAACATCAATCACAAATCTAAAACCAAGAAAAAGAGGTTGTATTTTTTTAGAATTTAAAATAATGAAAAATAATTGATTTATTATGGGAAGGAATTCACTATATGTAATTCAATAACACAATGTTGTTGTTATAACTCAAAGTTCATGTTTTCAACATAAAAGTGTCATTTTAGTTTAAAACATGTGTCACATTTACAAAATTTATAAAAATAACTCTTATTTTTAAACATTTGAAAAATGATCCATTATTCATTTGTGATGTGTAGGAAGTGATCGAATATTATTCTATTTCATAATGTTTTCCATATGGATCATTGTCTGTGTTACTAATAAAAAAGTTCCATTTTACATTCTAATACACTTCACTTGCCAAAATGAAAAAATTGGATGGAATTAAATTAAAAATTTATTAATATTCTCCATAAAACATTTTTTAATTTTATTAGTTGAATTCACATTAGTATAACACATGATGTCAACAGTATGAATTGAAGTATGTTTTTTCAATATTAAAGATTCATTTTAGTTAAAATGAGAATCACATAGACTAATATGAGCAATCAAATTTGTATTTTTTTCAAAAATTATAAAAAATGATCCATAATTAATTTCTGAGGTGTAATAATTGAATGCATGTCAATAAAATAGATTATTTGGATGGTATGACTCAGTGTACATGATTTTAAAAGAAAAGTGTCATTTTAGTTAATTACCCAATTCATGGAAAAAATTATAAAATGATATTGGATTGTCATCAAAATTTAAGAAAATTTTCCACTACCAATTTTTGATGTGTAATAATTGAAAACACATAAATCAAAAACAATATTTCATAGGAATGCCTTAATGTACAAAATTTAATTAAAAACAACAATTATAGTTTAATATGTGAATCACATAGAGGAAACCATAAAAATGAGATCATATTGATATCAAAAATTAGTAAAATGATCCATAATTCATTTTTGATGCATATAAATCATTGACATATCAATATAAATTTCAACATTATGGGTGTGACTTGATATGTTTGTTTTTTATGAATGTTCCATTTTATTTTAAACATCCGTCAGATTTCTAAACCTGAAAAAACTATATAATATTATATTTATACTATAGGAAAATGATCCATCATTAATTTTTTCCACTTATGAATTGATCTCACATCAATCCGATGAACTATTTGTCTGTTATGACTATAAGTTCATTTCAACTATATAATTGTGTCATTTTACTTTGAAACACACATCACAAGAAACAAATGAATAAATGAAATCATATTTTTTTCAAACCTTAGGGAAAATTATTTTAATTCATTTTTTTGTATATTAATTGACTACAAATCAATATGATAGGTGACGTGGGTGGTTCTACTCAAAGTTTGTGTTTCAATATAAAAGTCATTATTTTTTTTAAAACATGGAACACATATCCAAAATGATGAAAGTGTGTTAAGTTTAATTTTCATAAATTAGGACAATGATGAATAATTCATTTATGACATGTTGAAATTGATTTCATGTCAATTTGATAAACGACATAGACAATTTGAATGGAAGTGTTTGTTATTCATATAAAAGCATCATTTTATTTGAAATTTCATTTTATTAGAAAAAGAGAGAAAACATTTTCATATTCTTTTCAACATTAGGATATCTATCTTTAATTTATTTGTGACGTGTAGGAGTAAACAAAATGTGAATCCAACACATGATGATGTTGATATGACTCAATGCACTTGTTTTCATTATAAAAGATTCAATTGAGTTTAAAATGCATATCATATAGTCAGAACTAAGAAAACGAGCTCATATTGATTCCAATCATTTGAAAAACAATCCTTAATTACTTTTTGGTGTTAATGAAATAAGTTCTTGTCAATATGTCACATGGTGTGGTTAGTATGATTCTAAGTGATTGTTTTCAATATAGATGTTCCATTCAAGTTTATAATGCGCATTACATAGTAAAAAATAATGAAATAGTGCTCAGATTGTCTTCAATATTTTTTTAAAATAATCCATAATTCATTTATGACATGCGGGAATTGGCATAACAATAATCATATTCATGATTAACTGATAATATTATTAAAATGTAAAGCGATCGACAATATTATTTAACATATGGTGATTATATAATATTATAGTTTTAATTATTTTTAATTTTTATTTAATATTTTTAAAATCCTACTTGGTTTTATTATAGGGATAATCTTTTTTATTGGGGTTTATCTTTGTAGAAATCATACATTAAGAGTTATGATTTTATTTATTGGTTTTAATTCAATTGAATAATTGTAAATATAACATAAAAGTAAATATTTGGAGAGTAAATTTTTAATTAAAATTATTGTGAAATGTTATATTTATATTATGATATATTTCTATATACATATATATATATATATATTATTGTTTTTTATTGGGTTTTTGGATATACGGCTACTATAGGGTTTCGATAGCTTTACAAAAAAGCATCTAATTTATTGGAACTAAAAAAATAATGTATAATGGTTACCCTTTTCAACCGTTTTCTAGCATGCAAAATGATAACATTTATGAGAAGTAGAAAAGTTATAGCAAGGGACCCATTTATAGGATCCCAAAGAATGTGCTAATAAATGACCCCTTAATAAGCTATTAATTTTTGAAATCTTAAAGTGGGACATTATTAGTGATTTCTGTTGGCATTGATAAAAGGGGTATTTATCAGTTCTTTTGTTAGCATCTATAAAGGATGGAAACATTTAACATCTCTTAGACTGTCTTAAAATTATTGTGTTGACAAATCCCATTTATTCCATAGTTAATGACCTCATATGAAGTAGTGAA
Organism: Viscum album; assembly: GCA_963277665.1. NCBI lineage: Eukaryota > Viridiplantae > Streptophyta > Magnoliopsida > Santalales > Viscaceae > Viscum > Viscum album. Next base: position 1,418,217,950 of record OY728160.1, read on the forward strand.
GGTTCAATAATATTCAATTCTACCCTTCATCATCTCCGAAAAATGTTAATGAAGGGTTTAATCTTATCACCTGTAACTAAAAACACTAGAAATTATATCCTAGTGTTGACAAAAAGTAAACCTATATTAGATCTCTTTCAAGAACATATAAAAGATTCCCTTATCAGTAATTTTATTACCACTGAGAAAGGGTAACATATTTTATATTCAAATATTAATATAATATATATTATGATTTATATAGAAATAAATAAATATAAATAAATATAATTATATATATATATATATATTTAATCATTTATATTTTTTTCATAATATATTTTAATTCATGTTATATAATTTTACAATATAAATATAAAAATATATTTATTAATCTTCATATTTAAATTTATATATTTTTATTAATATTAAGTAATTTATAATTAATATACATGTACATATATATTAAAATTTATGTATTTGATTGTTAATGAGTAATAGACTGATCTGGATCATTCCTCCAACATTTACCCGATCATTCTTTCCATTTCCCTGAAGGGCATTCCCAATCCCCAATTGTTGTTAACTATTACCTGAGCATCACAAGAACACACTCGGGAATTGTATCACCAAATATTAAAAGTAAAACAAAACAAATGAAATATAATAGAATTTCTATATGACCCAAAAATATATAATACATCCATTATAAAACAATGTACATAATTAATCAACCTTATATGTAATCCATGAAATAAGTGAAATAGTGATGAGCATAAAAAACCACCATAACCCTACAAACAAACTCTCATACAAGGGAAAAATTCTCACCTCTAATGGTTTTGCTTCACCCACCAGCAGATATAGTCAAACTCTATCTGTAGAAAGTAGTAAAATCCTAAACAGGAAAAATATTTTTTATAAAGTGTATAACTAACAAAATATTCTAGGAAAATAAGGGCTTGTCCTAAAAAAATAGATAATATGTATACCTGGAGTATTGCAATAAAATAATGAATAACCTCCATAAATCAATTCTCAATGATTATTCCAAAGAAGTTACAGGAACCTAAAATTGAGGTGAAAAAGACCAGACCACATAAGCACTTAGTTGGCTACCACTACCTACAAAACTATTGAAATCCATTAGTATGAATGTTTATGAAATATGTTTTTAAATAGAAGGTATAAAGTGAATTTTTAGATGAATTAAAAAAACAAATAAAGGTAATAATTTCAATAAACTATCATATTTACCACAAAAAACAAGGATAGTTATAAATCGATAAATAATCCTTAAAACTATGGAAAACCAACAAAAATTACTTCTTCACATTTTATAACATGGCATGGAAGTCTCATTTTTATAAGAAATTTCATTGAAAAATATTTTTCATTAAATCGTTAATGTAATAAAAACAATTTATAATTGTAAAAATAACGCATTTGAATGAAACCCACACAATATTATTTCATATAATTCATAAGGAAACATCACAAGGAAAACCATACAATGTAAAATCTAAACCATAAAAGAAAAAATATGTCAAATCATATATAAATTCATAATTAAGAAAATTACATGATCAATATATTATAATGAATTAATAAAATACTATACATATAATGAGGCAACAATACAAGGAATAATGGGAAATTAAAAGACATATAAAGTAGACCTATTGCTATGAGGTTAATGGGAACAAATGTATCGACCAAATCACTATGACGAGTCTCCTCGATGAAATCCCTATAGCTACGTGTTGCATAAAAATTGGGGGACTAGCTAGTGTGTAACTATTTACTAGACCAGAAACATTTAAATACATCCCACATAGTATTCTAGGACACCTCATTGAATTATATGATGGTGTGGGATACAATGAAATCATATTTCATCTGATGAAAATAATAAATCCTGAATGAAAAAAACCGCAATCATGCCCTTTCCAACTCACATCACTTATAAAGATCCCCAACTAATATGAAAATCAAGTAACATAATAAAGCTTCAATCACATGGAGGACATAAATATCACCAATAAAAAATGGTGCTCAATAAGGGAATAGTCAAAATTACTATACATTGTGCCAACCAAACCTTCACTTATCACATATGGAATTAAAAATTTTAAATCCCATAACAATTCCATTTGTAATCCTAATAATAATGTAAGGGAAATCAAAGTAAAAACTAAAAAAACTAAAAAAACATATATAAATCCTTATTCCATTTTAAAATGTTGTTTAACCCACCAAATTATATAAAACAATCCCATAATAGAAAACACTCCCATTTTTAAAAAAAAGCTAAAATTAAACTCACATTATAAAATATTTAAATCCATTTTTAAAAATCCAATAGTATATTTATAGAAAAAATTTCTTATGAACAAATTTTATTTTAGGGAATCAACCCATTTTAATGAGAACTAAAAACCTGTAATGAATTATATATATATATATTCAATTTCAAAATAAAATATTGACAATGATTGAATTTTTTACAGAGCCTCTCAAGTATTTTCACTAATACTTGGCATGTCAAATTGGCCGAATCGGTTTTCTAAACTCAAATTCAATGACATTTAGAGAATAAGAAAGCATATAATAATATTTCAAATTTATAAAAATACATAAAAAACTACCCAATCAATTTATAATATGCAATATAATGAGGTTCCATAGAAACATCTACCTAAAATGGACTTGGGTGATCCAAAATGGTTTGAAATAAATTTCTTTTAGTATATGATAATAAAAATAGAAAAATGAAATCATAAAAAACCTATAAATAGTTTTTTTGTTATAATAAATAACATTGATACCCTATGGGTTGGAAAATTATCAAAATTCATGTGGGGAAGTGAAAAATATTCTAAAAAGAAAAAATATGAAGAGTAGAGATATTACCTCATCAATTTAAAAGAATATACTCAACAAATATGGGTAAAAATCTAAAGGAGGAAGTGGTATTTAGGGTATGACAGTGCATTGAAGAGGGGATGAACCTGAGGTTCCACACATGAGGGGGGAAAAATTATGGGTTTCAATAGAATGTGAGAACATGTTGAGGGAGAATAAAGATAGGTAGAAGGTTCATATAAGGAGGAAGTACTCTTAGGGGATGTCATTTGAGTAATAAACGAAGGTGAAAGAATATACTACAGAATTTATAGGGTTGAGTGATTTAAGTATTTAATTTTAGGGTTTAATAATTCATTGAATTAAAAGAACATATAATGAAAACCCATTTTTTAAAACATGGTAAAACCATATGGCTTGGCCACAATGTTTTCCTAATCCTGAACCAACCATACATGATACACTTCCTTGAGAAAACATAACACAAAAAATTTTCACTATGTATTACATGGATGTACTAACCATGCTCCAACCATTTCAAATGGATCTTTCTTATTGATAGACCCTCCTGCATGATTTTCGCATGATTAATCATAACCGTTTTCTACCCATGCATAGTAAATAAACAAATTTTTTTTTAAATCATACACCCAGGAATACTAAAAATTTAAATAACCCAGAATCAATGAAAATAATATAAAACAACACCACTATGACTTGGGGGTGTCATAAACATCCGACCATGGATCTTTCATCCACCGAAAAATCTCAGACTGAATATAGGGGTCAAAAGATATTTAGTTTCAAAAAAAAATTCCCATGAAAATAATAATCCTCAAACCACATAAAAAATCAATAATAAAGACCAATTAATAACCTGTATTAATGAATTATTTTTTTAAATAGACCTCGAACATATGTATCCCCACAATTTAGAATTAATCTAAAATGATAGAAAATATGAATACCACTTCCACAAAAAAATGGATTCCAATGAGTAACCACATTCTTGAACTCTACTTTGGGAATCATAAGTCTCTAATATCCATTACAAATAATAAAAAAACCTTAATGGGAGCACGATTCAGATAAAAATAAAAATAGATAAACAAATTGGACCACCAAAACTCAAGGTGTCCGAAAACATTGGAGAATAGGGACATGATACATGCCTCGTTAATAAGTGACATGTGTAAAAGGTAAGTTTAACAACTAGAATATGAATAAGTACATATAAAATTCTATGGAATATTGATTATAGGTAACTTTTAATGATATCATAACCATGTGGAATACATAACCAAATTAAAAGTAAAACTGTACACCATGTACACTTACACACACCCAATGTTCTTTCCTTCCCTATGGTTAATTTTAAAAAAATTTCAAAAAATTAAATGGTCGATGATATAATCAATATGAGGAAATCCAAAAGAAATATCAATTAAAAATATTTTATTAGTCTCTAAAAGAATCACTTCCTATAATTGTAAATTATTGAAGTACCTAAGAAACACTATACTAAAGACACCTCAATCCAAAACCAAAATAAAATCAATGGGGGAAAATCCCAAAATGGGTTTTCATGTAAAAGATACAAAATAATACACTCAAAGGACACAGTAAAAAAATTACTCAACCCTAAAACCTCAAAAGATTCTAAAAATAACTAATAAAAAATCCCAAACTAGAGGTCACACTAGATATTTATAAATAAAACCGACTTTCATTGATCCATCCATTAACCAAAACTATTTATCCTCAACCATTGTGGATTAAAATATCTAAAGGAGTTACTAATGAAACAAGAACATAGAGAAAAACCATATATCACTGCACAAATAAGTAAAATACAACAAGCACTCCATTTGGAGTCTAGGAAGTGTTAAAAAAAGTATGAAGAACCTCTATGATAGATATTATACTTTTATAGTAGACCATTCTCAAAGTCCTACATCATACCAGACGAGAGATTTACCCTCAAATGTTCATGTAATTAAAAAAATCATGTTATCATAATATAGAAAAGGAAAAATCACGAATTTTTTTTAAAGAAACAAACAATTTTTTTTCCAAAATCCCATTTCGAAAACCATGAAACCATTAAAATTGGGACACGATTCCTCCATAACCAAATGAACCCCATTTTAAAAAATTTATAATCCTTCTCATAACCCGACATGTTAAATTTTAAAATGTTTCCAAAATTAATTTTAAAAAAATACAAACAACTTGTTTTAAAACAAAAAATTTATGTTAGATTAGAAAATTACTCAAACAATTTCCTTTTTGAAACATATTTCAAATCATTTTCCACATTGAAAATACATAACCAATGGTAAAAATCATTGTTTGGAAAAAACTAGTATCTATATAAAGTGGCATAAAATCATTATGACACCATTTATGGGACTTAATGTAATAAACACATGTAAAACAGTTTCCAAATTACAAATAAAATCCAATGTTTCCAAAAATTTTATGAAACCTAACACATTTTACAAACTTACCCTAAAGACCGATTTTAAAACAGAAAAAATATTTCTCATGGAATCCATTTTTTACAGACTGAGAAGACTTTCAAATCAAATGAATTATAGAATCAGGAGAGGCATAACAGAAGGCTAAATAGAAAAAAATTCAAAGCTATTGATATATTACAAAACCAACCATGTCAGCTATCCCATATCCCTTACACACACCAGGTAATCCAATGGTAAATTATATTAAATGACAAAATAATCTACATTGTAAAATCATTCTTAAAATGGATATATGGTTGAAGACCACATGTAAATCACACATTGGTCACTAAATCTTGTGCATAACTAAGTTTCTTGTTTCCTCATGGTTTGGAATGCCTATAAACCAACCTCAAATTGTGAGATCTTTTTTCATCACCACCAAATCATCATAAATGACCCCAAGGAAACTCAACTTTTCCCAATAGGGATAAAAACTCTATTTCCATATCCATAATCCATAATCAAGAAACACCATCAAATAGAAGAATATAATTAAGGTACATCCAAACTACCCATGTAAACATGAGGCTTAGGGTGATAAATACCTTGGGAAACCTTTTTTGTATACACCTCCCAAGTCCTGAATAAATATTTTTGAACTACCAACACTATAAATAACATAGGTTATTCCAATAGATTAGGATTCTATATAAAAGAAGAAACAAAACCTCTGATGCATTTCATAATATACTATTCAGGTCATTCCCTCAAATATACTCATAAACTATCCCAACACAGGCCCAAAGGTAATTCTTGATATAGGATATAAAATACTTCCTTAGCATCACAAGAACACACTTGTGAAAAATTTTTATAAATAATTTGAATAAAATTTGGATATAGAATAATATATAAATATTTTATGCACTTTTCTATATATTATATTCCATCTCATAAAAATATTCATAAATAAGTTACAAAATATCAAAACTAGGAAATTAGGGAAATGCCTAAAAGCCCAAAAATCCCCCTCACCCTCAAAACAACCTCTTATTAAATGAAAAAAAATCCAACCTCAAGTGAAATTTCTTTTATTAAAAAATATATTTACCCTCTAATTGTAGAAATAAGTAAGATCCAAAATAAAAATGATAAATCCTAGAAAAGGAACAGGTGGCCTGTCACTCTAGGAAAATAATGGCAGTTCTTACAAAAATTTATCATAGGGACAACTAGATAAAATATTGTTAAATAAGGAATAATAAGAATAACTAAATGCTCGTTGAGTGATCAGAAAAATGATTAGGAACCTGAAACTGACATAAAATAGGCCTGAGATCATATGCACCTAGGTGGACACCACTACCCATAGAAACTATGGAATTCATTTTGTATGATAGTTTATAAAACACTTTTTTGAACATATATACAATATATTATTTTAAATTATTTATGAAACTAAATAACTTGAAAAATTTCAAAAAAATAACAATATTTTAAAACAGAAAATAATGATAGATAGTAAATTTTAATTTTTCATTGAAATAAAGAAAAACAATCCAAAATTACATTCCCTCATTTTTCAAATTCACATCAAAATAAATATTCTATAAACAATTTAAAAATAAAATCCATTTCTATAAACACATAAAGTATTACTAACATTCATTACTTTTATATTATAAATTTCAAACCATTTTAAAAAACAAACAATTAAATAGTATGCAAAATACAAATAAGGGGAGGCCATAGAAGTCATAAGTAACCATCACAAGGAAAAAAATATAACGTCAAAGCTCAATCACCAAAGAACAAACATATCAATACATGAAAAACACAATAATTAAAAAAAATAAAATGCTCATAACAAAATAAAGATGGATTAAAAGCATAGATATATATGTATTGAGAAAACACAAAAAGACTAATGGGAATGTAAAATATACACAAAGTGTACCAACTTCCAGTAGGTTAAGAGCCACACATCCATCAACCAAATCACTGCAACTAGCTTCCTTGATGAATTCCCTCTAGCCAAGTGTTATATATTACTAGGGGGACTATCTAGTTTTTAAATCTCGAATTTCCTGACACCATATTACTACATCCCATTTAATAACCTAGTCTTCCTCAGGGAATTATAAATAGAGGTGAGCCATATTAAAGAAAATTATAAACATCAAAAAATAGAAAAAAACCAGGTAAAAGATCACAATAATTTTCTTCCCCACTAACATCCCCAATAAATGTACCCATCCCAAAAATAACAACATGAAATAATATCACAAAATCATCACATGGATAAAAATAATATAATATACAAACAATGGGGTTCAAAAAAAGAAAAATCAACAAAACATTAATAATATCTAAATATACATTGACTTATAATATATGGAATATACATTTTGAAATATCATTAAACAACCAATTTTAATCAAATAAATGTTTAAGGTAAATAAAATTCCGCACTTAAAAATGATGGGTTTTTGTATGAGATTCATATGAACATGTGCAGTAGATAATAACCCAAACATATGAATATCAATCATTTAGAATTAACTTGTAAATAAAAATGTATATATAGTGTAACATGATATCACCAATGATTATAGTATAATTGTTGATCGACAATGGAGAATGTCTAATTAAGATCATGAAGAAATGAAAAAAATTTCCTTCCATATATCTATGTAAATATCGTGGGAGGAAGAAAGATACGGGAGGCTTTCTTAGAATTGGATTATCACAATTGGAGGTGACATATCCCTTTATATAGCCATACATTAAGAATTTCATTAAAAGAAAATGAATCATCCTTATTAATGTATCCATATTTATTTACTCACATAAATAATTGAATCTTATTCATTAAGTAATCAATCCAATTAATCCATTTATTATAAATTTTAATACATAATAAAACTCTGTATGAAAAATAAATATATATAAAATTTGTATATATTTTTTATTTCGTTAATTCAAATATACAATATATATATACATATATATAAAATATGATATACTATATACATCTTTTAAGTACACCATTAAACCCTATATCTTTCAGTAAAATCCAATATGGACATTAGGCATAACATCACTTCTCTCTATGAATCCATACAAACTCTTTTAAATGGATTTTCATAAACACTCTTCATTTTTAACACACATATTTCCAAAAAATTTATCCTATACGATGACCCAATTGTGTGGCACTATGGTACTTATAAATATTATATGCAACTATTAAATATATATTTAATAGATGAAAGCAATGAGACACCTATTGAAAAACATCAGTGCTACTGAAACTAATTTTGGGTCTTGTGTGATCTCCATAAAACATACTCATATCAGGGCAGCATTCCAATAAATGTCATTATTAACAACCTATCCAACCAATACCATATTAGATATATTCAAATGACTACATTCCAAAGTATGATATCAATGTATAAAGATTCACATGTCAGGTGTCTCAACAACATTAGGTAAAAATGGTTGATTTTAATCATAATCACGTATCCATATCTTTGACCTTATTACATTGCGTGAGATATACATTAGCTGATTAGTCCGGGATACAAGTATCCATTTATTTCCCCAAGAATAAATTATTCAATATCTTATATATAACCCACTTTAGTAGATATAAGAATCTATTTAGTCTAACCATTACATATCATCACAACCCATTATATCCCGTGATGATCACTAGTTAGGGACAACTCATCATTTGTACATTGTGGGAATATTTATCATTAAAATGTTCACATATAATATAATGTAAGAAAAATGAGTAAATAGTAAATTATGATTTCCATTATTATAATTAAATGATACATTTTGATCCATTACAACCAATATATTATAGTGATATAGCATGATCCTCATGTGGTTGATGCAATAATGGATTCATTTCCCCAACATTAATATCGTTTGTAATTTCCATCGAATCCCTATGTGACCATATTATCAAATATTCTCACTGACCTCTTGGTGAATAAAATTTATTAAGAAAGGAAGTTTTAAATAATAGTGAGAATTAGTATTGTAATTCCTTAATTTCAAATAATTGAAACAATATTAAAATTCCATATCTTCATAACAAAAAATATCTCAATGTTTTCCTATAGCCTACATTGAAATATTTCTATGTATATCATCACCATCCTTGTAAAACTCTCCATAAAACGTTTTCATTGAAATCTTTTATAAAAAATACAACTATTTAAATTATCACAATACAATAATATAGTAAAAACGTTAAGGATAAAATGTGTGAAACTTTGAGTACTAACTCATTTAATTCATTACGTAACATTGAGGTTCACTTTTTATGATATCTAAATGAAACACATTACATTTTTCACTACCATCATATCCTAGACTCTCCTAGGATATTAAGAGAAATTCACTTTATCATAGTAACTAATGTATCTATTTAAATTTTACATTACTGTTATTTACTAAACCTTATTTGATGATATTAACTGAAAATAAATTTATTATGATAACGAAATAGTACAGTTTATATTTATTTTTCATTATATATCATAAATATTTTAGGAAGTTATTTGAAGAATCAAATAAATATTAGACTAGTATAATACTTTATTTAAGAGTAACATTTAGTTCTTATTGTAACTAAATGTCACTATTTACATTTTTCATTATAATTACATATCCTTAGTATTTTGAATATAATAAAAATTGTCACTTAAACTAAATTTGGTACAATAATTTATTTGTTAAATATTATCTTATATAAGTCTAAACATAGTTTCACAATCCTATTATACATTTTGTTATCTTGAAAATATCTTTATATGAATAAATAAAAACTACTTTATGTTTTAAGAAATAACATTTATTTTCTTTAAGATGTAATATTAAATCAATTATATAGGATATATGTTATTCTATGTGTTTCAAAACATTTAATTTTGGCAAAATATGTTACTAAAAGTTTTCATAAATGGATAAAGGGAACAAATTATATCAAATTTTTAAAAAATATCAGGATAAACACTTTTATCTAGGATAAATTGTCTGATCCAAATATTCATCTCTAAATATGTTATATAAATCAAATGAATCGTAATACATTTTTATGAATTTAATAATATCATAAAAAATCATTATTATCAAACATATTCTCTAATCATATATGTGAAATGAAATGATGTTAAAAATCTTATACATCGATAAATCTAAAATTGATAAAATGTTTTACATTTAAATCCTTGATGTAGTATCTATTTAGGTCATCTATCAAATGGAAACTACTTGATCAATCAATTCCTAACATTTTTTAGTCTTTTATATTTACAAATTTCGTATAAAACACACCCTATATCTCATACCCCTAAAAATAAATTAATTAGTTCTTATATAATTAACATAACTAATAGACCTTCCATGGAGTTCCCAAATATCATCAGTTATGTAATTGAAAAATAAAATTTTATTTAATTATTAGTCGCATTCCTGAATTCCCTAGGATTTGATTAAATTTAAATTCTTCTTGATTAATTTTTTTGACCTTTTCAACAAAATTTTATTCCTATGGATGAACCATTTATACACTTGTGAAGAACATAGAGTACCATAATGAAGAAATAATATTCCCAGTGCATCCAATCTAAATACTTTGAGAATATTGTGTAAAAATTTCAATTAACTCAAAACTATTATTAGAAATATTCTATAAATAAAAATATTATAAATTTATGAATTTGAGAAGTAAATTTCAGTCTTAGATTTAAATCAGGATATAGAATTAACATAATCATTATCCACATTTTAAAAAATTCATCTCATTTTATTTATACAATAATTACTTATTTGTTCTTTATAAGTGCTAAATGAGATAAAATGCACATATTGTGGGGAGTTTATCCTTGAATGAAGCATAAAAGTTTACAATGTAGGAAGTCTATTTCTCTATTAATTTAAAATAAAAATCAATCTTAAATTATTTTCATCTTTCCAATCTACTATACATTAAAAACTTTTTTTTAAACATATAGTTGATATCATATACCTATCTGAATAGTAGAATTGATTTATATACCCAATAAATCTATAAAGGTACTTTTATTCTCTCTAAGTTAGTAATATATTCAATAATATAGAATATCATTTAATGTAATCAATAATATTGAGTTTATGAGACTAAAATAATTTATGGACACAATCATATTGAAAAAATGAGGGGAGAAAAAGATTTTTCTTGACATTTTACATCTAATGTATTAGAAACCTAAAATGAATCATTATGTATATAAATATGAATTTTGATTCTATTGATGAACAATTTAAAAAGATAGATATCTTTGAATGAATTTTTATAACACACATAATATTTTTCATTATCAAGAACTTTTCATAAAATACTGGTCTTAGGAGTACCTTACATTAAGCTACTCAATTCACGGATTACTATAATGTTCATGTAAATTATGTTGATGATTCAAGTATTTAAATAAAAAATTTAATCACATTCAAATGACATCTTATATATATTAATTATGTACTTTTATTTATACAATTCCACCTAAAATTGATAACCCCATACATCATATCTATATAGTGTTCCAAGATCCATATTTCTTCCTGCAATGAATCTGCTAGGTTGTTTCTCTTAGTGATTAATTATTTTGGTATAGAATAATATCAATCACAATATTTTCAACTCTTGGATAGTTGAGATGATATACCATTATGAAAATACATAATATGGATTGACTAAACTATATTTCTGTGGTATCTTTCCCAATAGTTTCCCTACTAAAAATAGTAAATATAAAATGTCATAAATATATTTACAAAGGAAGATATAAGGCAACCATGTAAAGAAGTATCCTACCCAAATATGGTTCTATTTCACTGATTACATACTTAAATTACAAAAGATAATCAATGGGAACCCTAAAATGGAAAAACCTACCCAATTGGATTTTCATGTTCTTGATAAGTATATATTGGTAATGAATCTAATATTTATAATTTTTGGGTTTTTATTTATGATCTCATTAATCTAATATACATTTTATTTTTATTGAAATTATCAATCATTACATCCTACTTAATAATTATATTCCCATTATTTTTTCCTTTTTAGTCATGTTCATAATTATTTAGTTTCCTGAAGTCCTATTCCAAGCACAGAATTAATGTGTTCAGAACACAATATTGCGTAACTATTTACATAACCCATATGTAAGAATTAGTCACAAAAAAATAAGATATGTATATTCATACATATAAAAATTCATCAAATTCATAAGGTACATGAAAAATTTATTTAAAGGAATACTGTTATGTGAGACTAAAAAATTCTAATTGAGTAATCTAGAAGTAATAGATACCCACCCCAATTCAATTTCCTAGTCATGGAAAGCCTCCAAGAAAGTATTTGGTATGACCAAGAGTCCCTATACATGGGGACACTTTACTCAATAGATAATTCATTAACTGAAATCTATAACACCTAATATGGAAAAAATATTCCTAGAAACTACCTCAAGCTCATAACTATAATTAAAAACATTGGACTTGGTAGATGAAAAATTAAATTTTTGATATCAAACCTAGACTGATTTTTCTGTCTCTATACAAGGATAAATATTTCATATATATTCTAGAATACAATTATTTGTAATATAAATTTTTTTTATCTATGAATAAAATAGGCGAAAATAGTTAAATAATTAAACAATTAAAAATTTTTAATCATGAGAAAAAAATTTATGAAAAATCTCATAAACACAATCTAATAATAAAACCTTAAATAATTTGACCTTTATCATTATAAAATTTAGATAATTATTAATATAATCAGTTTATAATATTTTGAATAAGAATTCATTCAAATTTATCATAATGTGGAATTTTCTATTTAAATATATAATATTATATGAATTATAAACTATTTATAATTCAATATATATTATGTAATCTATTTAAATATTTGAAATATCATATAACTAATTATTATTTAAATCCTGATCATATCAGTTATGAAAACACCTTTTAACAAGGCTTAAATAATATCAAAATAAATCCCCTTTTATTTAAATAATTTAAAATTAATTAATTATTAAATCAACATTAATAATAAGGATTCTTTTTGAATAACGAAATTATTTATTTTAAAAAATATCTCAAATTTATAAACGCTTTATAAATAAATGATATTTATAGAGATTTTATAAATTATAAATTGTATAAAAATTATACATTCTTATCAATATGAATACTTTCACATTTTATATTAAATGCCATTTTATGTTATTTAATTAATTATAACCATTTTATAATTCAATATATTTTATCTAATTATTATTATATAAAATAAATATAATATTTTCTAGAATTTATAATCACTTTATAAATCTCCTTTTATTATTTTAAAATAAAAAATTTATTTATATATCATAAATAAATCTATTTAATTTTTCAAAAGGTGTTTTAAAAATTATATTTATCAGTTAAACATTAAAATTTCCTTGTTAATTAACTTTTAAATAGTTTTTTTATAAATTTTTATTAATATATCTAAATACCATTATTATTATTTAATGAAAATTTATAAATGAAATAGTTGAATTAAAAATTGAATTCTCTTTATTAATAAAAATATATTATATATTTTTATAAATATGAGTAATAAATATGAAATTTTATAATTTTATGTAAATTATTGAAAAATCATGTTTTATTATTAAAATGTATTTTTCTGAATCAATAAATTTGTGTTTTCATCAAAAAAGACTATGATCAGATAAAATTGATGGGTTTTTATGACCACCATTTGACCAGATGAAATGGGTGATTACCCAATCACATGTATATCTATATTTATGAATAAATTCATTAATATAAGTATATAAACCGTATATGAAGAGATATCTAATAGTAGTAACATTCTTCTTCCTTAATGAAGGAGAATGCTTTATGGAGATCACAAAGCAGTGATCAATAAAACCCTACCACCGTGGGGGGGGGGGTATCCATTTAATTTGAGATCATATCATGAGGATACCCAATTTTTTAATGGGTTCTAGTGCATTTATCTCATATGAAGAACAAAAGTGTGGTTGAATGAGGGAAATGAGAGGCACACTAACAATTATATTATCACAACCAGAGGGATCACATTCATTTATATTTCTATCACTGATGTGTTTTATTAAGTGAAATTGTATCGGCCATATTAATGTATCCACATTAATTTATTCGAAAAATTCAATGAATCTTATTCATTGGGAAGTCATGAAAATTAGTTCTTTCAAAATGGATTGTAATTGATAATAAAAAATTTCATGGAAAAATTATATATTGGATAAATATAGATATTATTCTAATTATTTAGATATATTATTTAGATATATAATATAATATATATACGACTATATATCTAAAAATAATAAAAACCCAAATAAATAAAAAATTAATTTCAAAATGGGGGTTAACCACCCACATTTCATAAAAAAATACCTCAAAGGAAATTACTCCCATTCAATGAAAAAGTAACTGGAAATAATTGATAGGTATTTTTTTTAAATCCATTACTAAAAATAAAAAAAATCATTTAAAGAACACATGATATAAAGCCTATGTACATTATATGTTATCAATCAATTTCAAATCCCAAAAAAAACAAAGCAAGATAAATGTTGTTTTAACAAAAAATATTCCAAAAACTTAAATCAATTTTTAAAATGTGTTTTATAAAATTTCCAAAATATTTTATTGTTACCAAGGCCCATGAAGAGTTCTAATAACCAATCCAAATTCATTTCATTCAAATAAATACTTATAATAATCTTTAAAATTCAAAAAATAATATGAAAAATTTATGGAATTTATAGTATGAAATATAATGGGGTTTCATATAAACACCCACCTCAAACTGTAGTGGGTATACTGAAATGGTTTTAAATGATTTTCATTTGGTGGTTGAATCCCAAAAGATAAAAAAGGTAATCATAAGAATCCTCGAAAAAGGAATATGTGTAAGAAAAAGACTACCTAAAACCCATAGGGTTTAACAAAATCACAAAGCACAATAAGGGAATGAAAAATTCACAAGATAAGAAAAACAAGCTGTAGAGAACATATATAGATGATTCTACCAAAAATAAATAATAAATTTTGGGGAAAATATGAATAGGGAGGTGGTGAAGAGGGTAGGAGTGCATGATTTGGATGAGGTAGACCAATGAATCCATGTAAGAATGGTGGTGGATCGTGAGTAGATCTGGTAGAAGGGGAGATCATCACGAGGGAGACTGCATAAAATAGAGGACCAGTAAGAAGAGTTGTCATGCAGGGTGGAGGGTCACTTAGGGGAGGTCATGTGTTCCTTGGATGATGGGAGAGGGAGCATTCACTTGTTGGAGAAGGATGAGGGACAACAGATTTTTGTTTTAGAATTCTAAAAATAATTTGTATAAAAATTTAAAAAATAAAACACAAAATATTTCAAAACATAAGTAAACTTCAATGTTTGGCTATATAGTTTGACTAAACTTTTTCCAAGTATGTAGGAGGAACTTCCAAGCCAGAACACACCCCACATGTTTCACCTAGGTTCCATAAGGTTGGTATAATCATGATGAAACAATTCTTAGCGGTACATTCCTATTGACATAACCTCTCACAGAATTTCCACACGATCACTCCTAACCTTACACTAATTATGAACATCACAAAATTGCATAAATATTTTTGAAAAATTATATTTGGAACTATAAAAAATCAAAAGAAAAATGAAATTAATTTAATATAAAATAATCACCATAGTGAAACAGGGGGGGGTAATAATATGTGCATATATCTATAGATACATATAACTCCTCGACACACACACACACACACCTTGAGAAATTACACACATGAAACAGAAGGATATATATATATATATATACATGTGTGTGTGTTTACATATATATATATATATGTGTGTGTGTGTGTGTCAGTTTAAATGATGTTCAGTTAATACATTTATGTGTGTTTGTGTGTAATTGTGTTATACGTGTATTTATACATGTATGTGCATGACTTTGTTTTTGTAAATGTATGTGTACACATTTGTATATGTATGTGTATGCGTATTTGTGTGTGTATTTTATTGTGTATGTGTAAGTTTATTAGTGAAATTATATGTTTGTTGTAAACACGATACACATTGGTATGTGTTCATACGACAATATATCACAACGAGGAATAAAAAAATATTTATAAATATAAACAAATAATTTTTTTAATCAGAATAATAATTTTAAAAAAAATTTAACTATTATTTAACTTTAAGGTCGACTACATCCACTACTGTGGGACATAAGGTTAGGAATGAGGTTGTAGAAAACTAATAATTTTGGGGACTTGACCCCGCGACCTACCACTCACCCAGAAGCCCTTACTAACCCACCACCAATAGTGTGGGTAAAAAAAATATTATAATTTAAATAATCAATCAATACAATTTATATATAATGATATAAATTTGTAATAATAATACATGTCTATATATCGAAAATGTAAATCTATTTAAAAATTAATATTTAAATTCGAACATTCAATTTTATTGTATGATAATTAATTTTATATTATTAAAAACATTAATATATGATTTCACTATTTTTACATCTATTAATGATGTATTTGAAAAAATATTTATTCATTAACATTATAAGTATTTTTTCAATCATAATTAAATATTTCAATTATAGTTAATAATTATTATAATTATTCATTTTTAATAATTTATAATTCTTAGTATAATGTAATTCTGTAACATGTATTTCATTATAATATAAATAGTTTTTTTAATAGGTTTGGATCGAGGCCCCAATTTTTTTAATATTCATACTTAAATAAATAATATTCTTGAAATATTATTAAAATTACTTATAAAATATATATTATAATATTAATAATTATTTTAATATTTTTTTTATAATTATAATTAAAATTTCAAAATATTAATAGATTTATTATAATATAGTATAAATTTTAGATTATTATTAATTTTTTAATAAATTTAATTTAAATAATATTTCTTATTAATTTTTACTAACTCCATAATTTATTTCTTTTTTATATCAAACTTTTTTAGTATAAACTAGTTTTTTAAATTAATTTTTATTTGATCTGTAATTTATTATAATTTTTAAATATATTTTTTTGTTACTAATTTTCACTAGTATTTAGTATTTTTACATTAATTACTAATAAAATATTCTTTATCAAGGATAAAAAATCACAGAGAAATCCCATTTTTTCTGTGCTTTTAATTTTATCACTCATAAATGTATCTTTTATCAGTGTTGTTTACTAGAGTTGATAAATAATCATCCCCAATTTTAAAATAACCCTAATAGATATTTCCTCCCACTCATTTCCCATAGATCTCAATAAATCCAAAGCCTATTACGATGTCCACTAATTCTTTTGGGCTAATCGACCTTCAAAAACATGTGTATGTTATTTGTTACATGTTTTTAATCTATATTCCATTGTTTTTCCTATTTTTTAATTGTTTTTATAATCTGGTCAAATTTTTTTGCATGTTATCCTGATTTTTGGATGTTCCCATTTTCTTCTTAATGTTTTTCACCTCAGTAAGAAATTTTTTTGTTTTTATTATATGGATTGTTTATCTAATTCAATGAAAGTCACATATTTCTTTCTTGTTATATTTAACATAAGATTATGTTTTTTTGTGCTGTGTATGTGACATTATTAATTATGAATTGATATTGAAATATCAAATTAATTTAGATATTATATATTTTTAAAGAATTATTATGCATTGTGAATATTTAATTTTGATGATTCAATGAATAATTTAAATAATTTCATCAATAAATATGCATCCTAAAGGGGATTAAAACCTAATTAAAAGTTGAGTTATTATAAAAAAAATATTATATTGATTTGTTTTAATGAAATAAGGTGGAATTTAATGATTCCAATATTAATTTATTGTTATTTGGGTAAATTTATTCTTATTAAACTAATATTGTTATTATATGAGTTTATTAATTATTTTTTGTGTGTAACTATAAATTATGAGTTTTCATGGATAAACTAATTATATGTTTTGGGGTACATTATTATAATTTTTTTCTCAAAAATGGTTTATGAGGGTGATGGGAATTATTTTAATGTTAATAAATATGGCTTGTCTTGTGGGATGAGATTACACAATAAAGTATGTGGTTGGTTAATAATTTTAGTTCAATTTTTTATAATTCTCTATGCCATAAATTTTTCATCTTCTAATTTTATGAATTGCTGCCTATGACCTTGACCAAGTGTCCTTTCATGATATATTTGTTAAGAATTCCACTTCATGTGAAGGGATACTATCAAAGGATTGTAAATGGAATGGATGTTTCCTGTTGTAATACTCCATATCTACTTTAATGTTATGGTTTGGAGGCCTTATCCCCGGTCGATGTGATCATTGAGAATGTTGGGGTCTAAGATCTTGTTAATGATTCATTAGATAAAGTGTGTATGTTTGATATCATTAAATGTTTAATTATATTTATCACCAAATTATTCTAAATATACATATCTTACTAGATATATGAGTTGATCACCTTTGTTTTAGTAGGGAGACCATAAGTAATTTTATTTTCTTCTCCTAGTAAATGCACATTATAGAGACCCATGAATTTCATACTTAAATATTTCATCTTTTTGGATGAGTATTCAATACATAAAATTATTAACCTTTCAATAAACATTAATATTTCATTTCTTCAGAGAATAGATACATAATATTCTTATAAAATATCACAAACATTTCGCTCATAGAAAACTCTTTATGAATACCATACTGAAAATTTTCTTCTTAACCCAAGGAATGAAAATAAAAGAATGTGTTAGATCAAACGCCCAATAAGGGTAAACAATGAAGATATCAATCATGGATTATACATAAGTATAATATAATAATACTGATATGATATCATGAGTATAAAAAACAAAATTCATAATTAATATGTTACAAAACATAAACATGAGTCATTGCATAAAACTGTATCATAATTTTAGAAAATATTTGTAAGACTTCAGAATAATGAAGAATTTGTTATGATTCATGGGAGACATCATATACATTAAAAGGGTCCTAAAACATATGTGTATAAAATTTTGAACATGTATAAATAAAAACGGGTTCACTCATTTTGTTAAAGATGTGGAATCAGTCCCTGACAGACACTTATTTATATGAATGAGTGTCCATATAAAATCTCATGGAAATGAAATCTAGGTCTAAACATAAAGAGTTGAATTTTAAACCAAAATCAAACATAACATGTTTTTTCCTTCTATTATCTATATTTACCCAATGCATTATGAGGATATAACAGAACCGCCCATCATATAATCATAATCCAATCATATCTAACCACAAGATTGTGATAATGATGGATAACTCAGTATAACATAACATTTGGAAGAAGAAATGGGTTTCATAATTATATAATTATTACTAAAATAAATCATCTAGAGTAATAATAAGGATGGTATCATAAGATCACATCCTCGATGAGTCATATATGACATAAAAAATGACATCAAAGATGAAACTACCTTCAAAATATCACTTGGAACATCTCTTATGAAAAATAAACGTTTCATTTTAAGAATAATTATTTGAATTTCAAATATTTTAAAAATATTATGAAAAAAAATTCATTTAAAAGTACACGATAAACATGTAAAATAATATTAAAATAATTTGGTTTTTATAATTATAAGGCCCCAAACTTAAATATTACTTAATCTTGAGTTAAGTTAAGAATTCACATTAATGATATTATAAGATTGATTGTTTTAGAGAGTTATGAAATAACTATAACATTACATCTAAAATATTACAATGTATAAACTTATACTCTATACATGTTTTTTTTTCAAAAAACTAAAACTCCTTAAATTAAACTAGAATTATTTTCTTCATAAAAAATATAATTGAATTCATCATTTATTATAAACTTCCATATACCATGTGCAAAGGACATAAAAAACTCAGGATGGGCATACAAATCTCAATAAGGAGTTTAAAATATGGAATAAAACCATTATTCCATGTATATTTAAAACTCATGAAAACATTTTAACATGAATAACATTCATTCTTTTTTCTCAAATAAAAACATTAAAATAATATCAAGAAATTAATACTCACTTAGGTGACTTAGAGAATCATAAAAACAAAACCATTTAAAAAACCATTCAATTGAAATAACTATATGGTTGAATTCCAAATTGATGATCTTTAATGGGGATCACCCTTCATATAAGCTATATTGGGCTCACCCGTGAGCTATAATGGGGCTCATCCCTTCACATAAGATATAACGGGCTCAACTGTGAGTTATGATGGGCTCAACCCTTTGTATAAGCTATGTTGGGATCACCAGTGAGATATAATGGTGCTAAGAACATCGTATAAGCAGTATCAAGACCTCCCATTTCATATAAATATCAAGTACCATTTCAAAATCATGTTCATCACAAAAACCATTTGAAAAATTCATCCAATCCCATATGAAAAAAGTTTCTTTATAAGAACACCATTTTAATATAAGATCCCATTTTAAATAGTAAGATACCCATATAAATTAACAAGGAATTTATTTAAAATATATTAAGTCTTGTAGAGGAAGCCAAATATCAAATAACAGTTATAGCGGAGGAGAAGTCATTATCAAAATATATGTTAAAACAAATAACATTCCCTTTTCAATTTTTTAAAGAAAGTTAAATGATTTTTATAAAAATGTTCCTATTTAAACATTGAATGAAATTCTATATATAAATAAAATTTCATCTATAATCCTTGTATATACATATAAATAAATATGAAAATTAGTACCATGAAGACAAAGATTTGATAAATAAATCTTTGAACATTCAAGGTGTCCCACAACACATTAAAAAATTTAAATATTAATATCCATGAACTAATAAATAACATTAGTATAGATAAAATATTGTTATGAAATTTCATATTGGATATATATTCAAATTATAAAATAATATAGGTGGATATTATCAAGAAATGGCTCAGTGAAAAGAGATTGAGACGAAGTCCCTTACCTTAAATGACTTGTATCATTCATTCCTTAATTTCCGGAATATTAAACATAGGTTAATTCCTATTTTATTTATAACATTTTTAATGTTTATTAATAATTTTATATAACTTGTTACCATGTTATATGAATTAGTAAATTATTTGAGTTCATTTCGGATGAATTGATGATATTCGGTTCTTGGGTCGAAAATGAATTTGTTATAATTACAAATTTTCCACATGGGAAAAAATAAATCCTTTCAATAATTGTATTAATTATTTAAATGTAATAAATATCTATTATATATATGTATTTATATTATTACACAACATTTGGAGATAAGAAATGAAATTCACCGTTCATGGAGACGATATGACGTACATACACATGGACACTACTATCATTTCATTGTTATATTAATGGAATTAAAACTAAATGATAAAAAGTTAGATTATAATTCCATTATAATAAATGTTTTATATATGTTTCATAATTTCATTAATTTCTTCTTTTATACATTCCATGTATGGCATTAACGAGTAATATCACTTTGAAGGGGTGATAGTACGCATTTCCTCAAATGAAATTATCGTATTTACACATTATGGAAAGCATAAAAGTATGTTGTAATTAAATAATACAGTAGAATATAGAAAATATTAATATAATATATATCATATATAAATAAATTTTCATCATAATGGCCACCATGATAGGTGGTATGAGAAAATTGAAAAGTCATCTTTTTGTGTGGCCGTAGTTCATCAAACACAGAAGCAATATGTCCATATCCATTAGATGGAGGTGTGTGTAAGTGTTGTTCAAATAATTCTCATAAAAACATACTACTATATTGGGGATATTTTTTTTTATGTAATCAATGAATAATAAGTGCATAGGGAGTTAAGAAGGAAAATAAAGAAAAAGAACACGAGTGAAGACGTTACCTCTAAATCGGCTAACTACTTTTGATTTGAGACAAAAGGATTTATTGAATTGTCTTATACCCAAGGTAAGGATTATAAGAGGAATTTAAGGATGTTAGGATATTATTTTAGAAGATTTTTTATGATACAAGGGGATTGATAGGTGTGAGTAAGTTAGCAGATGTGGTGGCCTTTTATAAGTGGGAGGAGGGGCAATTTTGGAATATCATGAAATATTATTTTATTATAAATATAATTCCCATGTAAAATGGTCCCAAAGTCACCTATTTCAAATATAAGATGCTTTTGGGCCAATAAAATCACAACAAATAGGTTTTAGACCTATTTAGGTGAATCGTTTTTCCTTATTTGTTTTGCTTTAACCCTTAGTTAAAAACATTAACTCTTACCACGTCTTCCTGAATTTTCATAATTTATGGTTACTATAGTTTCTAAAAAATTATATGAGAACCAAAAGTATATCATTGATTACATTGAAAAGTTTATATAAGTAATTTGGAATAATCTTATAGTTTTTGTACAATTATATCATTTAATAAAATAGTATTTTTTAAAAACTCATTTATGTCAATTTTAACAGTATTTAGTAATTGATTTTTGTTAAAGTTATAAAAACTTGATTCCTTATAATCAATGGAATTTAATAAAATATAATATGACTATATCATCCATAAAATTATTAGTTGAAATATAAATAATCATATTACATTTATTTTAATATTTATAATATCATTTATTAATAAGGTAACCCCTGCATCATCATTGTGTCATAAATAATAATATTTATTTAATGTATAAAAATTATAAATAAAATATAATTATGTAGGAAATCATTTTCTATTTATAATTTATAATTATATTCAATATATCAGTTAAATAACCCATTATTAAAATTATATTAGTAAAAGATACATGATTATGTTATATTTCACTTTACTTTAAATCAATTCTTATAAAAGTTCATTTTCACACCCACATGGCCCCACGTGGTCCCACAATTGATCCAAGGATTCCCAAGGTTGGATATATATCATCCAATAGGATTAAGATACATTTTAGGGTAGTTTTATATTATTATATTATTATTTTTCTACCCCGCTTTACCATATTTATCCTTTAACCATGGAAAATAAAATAATTACTGATGTTATTATTCATAATGTAAAAAAGTAAAAAAATACATATTCAAACAATTTGGAAATTTTGATTCCATGTATAGTATTAATTTTTATGAATAAAAAAAATAATTTTCTGAAATTAATTAAAAATTAATACACATTTTCAAACCCAAAAAGAGTGTTTTTAAGTAATTTAAACTACCAAAATATTGACATGAGATTATGTCCAATAAAAATTGGAAATTACTTAATGTCATACTCCTCATGTGTTAATCATCTCTTAATGACCAAAAATCCTATACATTTTGTATCACTTGCTAATCCTGTGTAATCTGTCTCAAATCATTTGTATATATGATTGTTTTAGTTATGCTTTAAATAAACATATACAAGATCTTACGTGCTATGTTTAATTATTGTAATCTATTTTTAATTCATGTTATAATGAATTTCCTTAATAAGTGATTATGTCTAATCCATTCTATGAATATCAATACATAAGTCTACATACATATATTTGGCTAAGTCTGAGAAACTGTGCGTCTACCATCGGTTATGTTTTTCTGGTAAAGGAATCAGACACCGTGACAAAACACCATGACCAGATGCTATGACCATACATACACCATGACCAGACACTGTAGCCTTCCAGACACCGTGACCAGACACAGTCATCAGACACTACATCTGTACTACTGGTTCCTGATCTCTATACAATTATGCCATCATAAATGTCTTGTCACTCAAAGTAAAACAAGGAGACACCGTTTCAAGAGACACCATTTCAAGGAGACACTGTTTCAATGAGACACCATTTCATGGAGACACCATTTCATGTAGAAACCACTTATAGATAGACTGTGACACTATTTCATAATCTGTTTAGTCGTTTTTTAATTTAATCTCTATCATTCATATTTGAAGCTTTTAAATGCACTAACTTAATTAATGGTTCTTTGTAGACATGCCACCTCACAGTACATGGTATGAAGTGCATAATTCATGCATCCTATCAGATCCAACTCATTCACTCTATG
The DNA here is from genome assembly GCA_963277665.1 of Viscum album. Lineage (NCBI taxonomy): Eukaryota > Viridiplantae > Streptophyta > Magnoliopsida > Santalales > Viscaceae > Viscum > Viscum album. Next base: position 1,418,242,473 of record OY728160.1, read on the forward strand.
AATTATAAGGACAATATGGCTGGAAATGAGGAGAGATGATAGAGAAACAAGTGTGAATGATAATGAAGAAGCACAGGCATTCTTGAGAAATAATGACATGTGAAACATCACGAAGAACACATGATGAATTCAATGTGATATTATTGATTAGAGTTAATGACATCTTCGTACTACCAACACCACGAAGAACACGAGAAAGATCTAACTGACTTGTGATACTGTGTTTTTTCAAAGGAGGACTCGATTTCTACATCTGCTTCATCATAAGTGTGGAAGAGGTACCATTGTGACCGGAGAGTTCATACCAACGAATAACTGTGGAAGAGGTCATGTGACCTGGACAGTCCTATGTACTATTTTTAACTCCGATCCAAGGTTTGGATCATGGTTTTTAATATAAACTCCTTGGTGGTAGGGGATCACCAGGTAGAGTGGATTAATTCTCAACTAGAGACTAAACCACTTGTGTTATAACTGCTATGTTGTATGATTTAGTTTTCTCTATTTTACTGTATAATTCAGATAACACGATACTTTCTTTGATAGTTAATCTTGGAAAGAAGTTATAATTTCATTACCTTATTATAATTGTTTCAAAAGAAATATTAATAATTGATATTAAGACTAATGATAATTAATCAATATTCTAAGAATTTATCTAAATAGTCAATCATTCATAACCATATTACATATATTAACTAGAATTTAATAATTTGGGTAACTTTTTAAGAATACTTTTCAAATAGAAATTTTTATAGGTACTCAATTCACCCCCTCTTGATTACTCTACTCTAACCAACACTTATAATGAAAAAATTGGTTTAAATGATAAAAATATATTCCATTTATACATTAAAACAATTAAATAACATGATTAATCCATATAATTTATTTTGATGGAAAAAGGTTTTTTCAATTAAAATTTAGAGTAATTTTACTATTCATCAAAACAGATAGTTATCATAAAATAATAAAATATTATCAAAAGTTAATTTTGATGTCTCGATTCTCTACAAGAAGTTTATTTTTTCAAATAGAACATATAATGTTGTCAAAAATTATTTTTAAAAAGTGTTCTCCATCAAAAGACGGTAAACATGCATTTTTTGAAAAATATATCTTTCGTTCGAAGAATTGAATTTTTTCTTATAAAATTTCAAGAAAATATATAAAAAATTACATTGAATATCTAAATCAATATTTTTTATCTAATAAAAATACATAATTTTTACTATGATTTTATAAAAAAATTATTCTCTTTTAAAAATGTTTTCATAAAAACATACCATTTATATTCAATTAGATTTTATTTCCATTTATAATAAATTTGGAAACCAATGAATAATTATTTACACATTTGTAAAACATATTTAAAGATTAATTTGATACGATTGATTAATTACATTACAATTTCTAAGCATTAAATACCATTTAAATAATAATAATAATATTTTATTATTTTTTGGTATCAGTCAATGTTGTGTGCAACATAAGATTTTGGAGAAACCGGTTGTTACATGTCGAGTACTCTAGAAGAAAAACTTTCTAATTTCTTATAAAATTAAAATATTGTTCATAAGTATTAATAGAAAAGAAAAAATATATATTCTATAATTACCTAGGTCATTAAATAATTCCCTCTTTTGGAAATTGTGCCTTCACAATTTTAAAATAGGGCTTGGAAGCATCATTGAAAATCCCACATTGGAAAAGGAGCCAATAAAACTATCACATTAAAATAAATAAAGAGAAGTTAAAAGGTCAAATGAGAAAACACATATTAGTATTTCAGGTAGAAAACATGGATATAGAAGAAAAACTAACCATCATGTTCTGATGCATAGTTATAGCAAACATGATCCATGAAATTTTAACTACTAGAAAAGCGTAATCTTGTGATGGGTTAAACAGTATTTGATTCCTCTGTATGAAATGTAAACAGACAACATTTTTGTTTTATGTTCCCTTTAATAATTTTTAGAAATTATATATGAGATTTGATAAGTACATAAGGAAATATACTTACTTTTCAAGTAGAGTTTTATCCTTTAATAAATTTCTACCACAAACTCTTCTTTTCCTCAAACTATGATCATTCAAGATGACTTGGTCACATCTTAAGCCCTGGAATCAACTTCTATAGAATCAAAAAATCAAAAGAAGATGAACTATAAATTTTTCCTATCATTAGACATTATCAAAAACCAAAATGGTTTAAAAAAGATTTTATAATCCCCAAAAGGATAAAATATTATAGAAATAAATACTACACTTAATCTCTGAAATTCATGAAAAAATACTGTATTTTAAACAATGACCATTCAATTATCAATTTCCATTAAAATTCTTCAAAATAATCCAATCTAAAATTGAGATCGAAAATTTAGAAGGATTTGATCACATAGTCTTCCATGATACATCTTATAGATTATCTCCAAATAACATCGACTACTCTTAAAGACTCATAGTTAAATGTTGTTAACCTATTCACATATTCTCCATGATATGTTAATCATTTCCATTAATAACCAAAATATCCATATTTCCAAAATAAAAAACATATATTCTTCAAAATAAAATTCCACCATTTATCCTCATATGAAATCCCAATGTATTCTATTTTTATTAGGATTATATTGTTCCCAAAAGTTCGAACGTCACCCAAAATGACATTTGTTACATAATCACCAAATAATTTTCATATACTAGGGAAATCTATGTGATGAAATATAAGTTCCTAAAATCATCTTATTCTTGATCCATAAAATCCTTTATCATTAAATAATATGTCATACTAACTTGGTACTTCACACTGACCAGTGGTGGGTGAAAAAGCCCAATCGTACTTTTGTTGTGGGTTCAATTCCAACATCTTTTTCTAATGTGACGGGTTATCACACGGTCTTCATGTTATCATTTATCAAAAAAATATTCTAATATCATTAATAAATTGAGAATAAATCCTCAAAAATAATCACAACATGGTTTAACTTCAATGGTTATTTTATACCTTCAAATTTGCATCCCAAAATCTATAAACCCATAATTTCATCAAAGGTCAATGACTCTAAAAATACTGCTAATCTACTTTAAATAACATAAGACTAAAAAGTAGTTTCTAAAGAATTGTTCTTATAAAGTACAATAAAATTATAATCCCATGCTCATATCCCAAACCCTTAATAAAACTTACTAATCTCCAAAGGTGTCTAAACCTTTCCTCTCAAACTGACTCTAAGGCCCCATCCATAAACATTAATTAATCTAATGTTAAGTCAATATATTCAATTAAGTATCCTTTTAGGATTACAATTTTATAGAATTAGTCCATAAATATTTCATTTCATCTCAAATATTACAATGCAAACTCTTTGACTCTATCCAAATTTTTTTCATAAAAATAAAAATCCTTAAACAAAACAAAAATTCTTTTCTTGATAAAAATATTCTTAAATTATTCCTCTCTCTAACCCTAACTTATACCCTGTGAATTTTTTTAAAAAACATGGGATGATCATAAAAATATCAGTAAGAAATATAATATAATTAACAAAACCATTGGTCGAGTTCATATTTAAAACCCCTAAAATCATTTTCACATGAAAAACACTTATTTGTTTTATAAAATAAAAACAATAAACTAATATCAAGGAATTGAGACTCACATAGGTGACTAATATCATCATTTACATAAAACCATTTAAAATCCAAATCAATTGGAATAACCATATGGTCGACTTCCAAATTGAAGATATTTAATTGGGATCACCCGTAAGCTATAATGGGGCTAGACCCTTCATATAAGATATAAAAGGATCACCCATAAGTTATAATGGGGATAAAACCCTCATATAAGTTGTTTCGGGCTCACCCATATGCTATAATTGGGATAAAACCTTCATATACAGCTTATAGGTCTCACTTGTTTTATATAATTCTCAAGAAGAACTTCATAAACACGTTCATCACAAAACCCTTTTGAAAAACTCATCTAATCCCAAATGGAAAACATTTTTGTTTAAAAATTTCATTTTCATTTAAGATCCCACTTATAATATCATGATACCCAAATTTAATAATAATGGATTTATTTAAAATAAATTTAGGCTTGTAGAGGAATCCAAATATCAAATAACGGTTATAGCAGAAGAGACATCATTATCACCATATACGTTAAAACAAATAACATTTAATTTTTCATTTTGTAAAGAAAGTAAAATGATTTGTATAAAAATTATAATTTTTAAAACATTAAATAAAATGATAATATAAACATAAAATTTACATTATAATCTTTTGTATTCATATAAATAAATATATAAATTAATATCAAGAAGAAAAAAATTAATAATTTAATCGTTAAATGTTCATGTTGTCCCATAACACATTGAACATTTAAATACTAATCTCCATGAATTTATAAATAATATTTTTATAAATAAAATATTTTTATGGAATTTCATAGTGGCCGTATATACATATTATAATATAATATAGGTGGATATTATCATGATATGCCTCAATGAAAAGAGATTGAGATGAAGTCCCTTACCTTGATCTGACTTGTCTTGTTCGTTAATTAATTTATTGAATAATAAACCTATGTTGATTTCTACTATCATTATACCATTTATAAAGTTATTTATTCATTTTATATCACTTATTACAATGTTATATAAATTATTTAATTAATTGAGTTCATATCAGACGCTTTGTGGATATTTGGTACTTGAGCCGAAAATTAACTTGTTTTAATTAAAAATTGTCTATGTGGCAAAAAGTACATTATTTCAAGAATAGTATTCATGATTTAAATTTAACATATATCCATTATATATAATTACTTATAATATTACATAACATTTGGAGAGAAGAAGTTCAATACACCATTCATGGATATGGCAGGTCGTATGTACACATCAACGCTACTTTCATTTACTTGTAATATTAAAGGAATGAAAAATAAATGATACATAAGTATATTATAATTATAGTAATATATTGTGTTATATATGTTACATAATTTCATTAATTCCATCCTTTATACATTACATATATGGAATTAATGAGTCACATCACATTGAGGGGGAGGTAGTCTGCACTCCCTCAAATGAAATTATCATATTTACACATTATGGAAAGTATAAAGGTATGACGTAACTAAAAAATAAAGAAGCCTAGAGAAGATATAATTATAATATATATGATATATAAATACAGTTCCATAATAATGGACACCATGAGAGGTGGTAGGAGAAAATAGAACAATCATCATTTCGTGAGACAATAGTTTTCCTCACACAGAAACACATTGTTCGTATCCATTAGATGGAGGTGTGTGTAATTTTAGTTATAATAATTCTAATAAAAAAATCATAGCATAATTATAATATAAGTGTTTTTATGTAATAAATTAATAAGAAGCTAATATAGAGTGAAGAAGGAAAATAATGGAAAGGAATTTGAGAGAAGATGTTGGCTCTAAATCAGGTAATTTCTTTTGATTTTAGCCAAAAGGCTTTCTTTAATTGCCTTCTACCCAATATAAGTATTATAAGAGGAAGAAAGATATTTTGGGAGATTATTTTTGTAGAGACTGGATTATCCAAGGGGTCTGAGAGGTGTGAGTATGTGGGTAGAGGTAGTGGCCTTTTATAATAGGTAGGAGGGGAACATTAGGAATATCTTGAAATATTAATTTATTATAAATTAATTATCTTTTTCAAATGACCTGAATGTCATTTATTTCTAATATAAATTTTTTTGGGTTGAAAAACTCTCAACCAATATGTTTTAGACATGTTTAGGAGAAAAATTTAACCTTATATTTTTTTATTTAACCTTTAATTAAAAACATTAACTCTTACCATGTATTTTTGCATTTTCATAATTTATGGTTACTATAGTTAATTTAAATTGATAGGAGAGCCACAAGTGGGTTATTAATGATATTGGAATCTTTATATAAGCCATTTCGATGAATATTATATTTTTAGGACTATTATATCATTTAATAAAAAATTATTTGTTTTAAAAACACATTTATGTCCGTTATGACACTATTTCCTAAATGATTTTTGTAAAATTCATAATAAAATATTCCTTCCATCAAAAGGCATTATCTCAAAGGTAATATGTCAATAACATCAAGAAAATTTGTTGATGGAATCAAAATGGTAATGACCTTGGTATTAATAGAATAATACTTTTTATTTTCTTTTCATATTTATGAATAAGATATGAATTTTACGTTAAAGGGTACACTTTTTCCGGTAGCATATTCAACATGAAACAATGGGTTTATCTAAAATCATACATTGCAGACAATGTTGAGCTATACTAAAATATTATTCAATAATAATATTATCATTTTAAATTGTCGTCAATGCCTAGCCATTGGAATGAAGGGAATGAATAGTATCAACTGAATTTTGAATATGGTTTACACATGTTTAATTAATGTTTCATCGGTTACCAAATTTATTAGTGATGGAAATAAAAACCAATTGAATATAATGAATGTGTTTTTATGAAAACCAATTTAAAAGGGAATAATTGTATTTAGAAAATAATATCACTCTTTATGGGTTTATATTTAATTAAAAATATATTTTATATATTAAATATAATGTTTTAAATTCTTCTTTTATGTTTTCTAAAAATGATATAAGAAAAAATTCAAATTTTCAGATACAAGAATAATTTTTCTAAAAAAACAGTATTAACTCCTGTTGATGGTAAACCATTTTAAAATTTATTTTTGACAACTTTATATGTTATATATGAAAAAATAAACTTTTTATTTAGAATTATTACATCAAAATTTACATTGGATGAATTTTCTAATTTTGTCGAACAACTATCATGTTTTGATGAATAGTAAAAATACGCTAAATTTTAATTGAAAACAACATTTTCAATACAGATAATTTATATGCTTAAATAATAAATTTTAATGGTTTTAAAATATAAATTTAATATATATTTTTTCATTTAATCCATTTTTGGTGATTGTATGTAGTTTCACTTTTAAATTGGACATAAACACATGTCAATCTTTTGATAGTTATTATTTCTTATAAACCAAATTTTTGGTTTTGACAACAGGAATTAAATTTAAATTAATCACTACAGACTTGGTGTTTCGAATTTTGAAAAATGTATTCCATATTTTGAATCATAGTGTAAAAATTGTGTAAATATCTACCTTCTATTTTTTGGAAATTATGAATAGTAACTACAGTAATTATATTATTTACCATGGTTAAAAGGTAAATCTGGTAAATAAGGATAAAAAATAATAATAATATAATAATAAACTACCCTAACACAAGTCTTAATCATATTTTATGAGATATGTTTGACCATGATTTTCTTTGGGTCCACTTTGGGACCCCATGGTGCACTTGGATGTGAAAATGAGATATTATAAGAATTAATTTAAACTAATGAAAAATATTACATAAGAATGTATCTTTTACAAATTTTATATATGGTGGTATATAAGTGATATATTAGACTACAAATAGTCATTATTAAGATATAAATATTTCGTACATCATGTTTGTTTATTTATTATTTTTACACATTAAATAAATAAATTTAATTATGACCCAATAATGATGCAGTGATTGCTTATTTAATAATATATTAAAATAAATGATATCCTAAATGTAAAATTAAATTAAATTTTGTTATTTTAATGTCATCCATGAATTTTATAGATTATATTGACATATTATATTATATTTAATTATTATTTTTATAATGTATTAGGTTGTTATGAATTTATAATAAAGACAAGTTTGGATAGTTTCCAAAATTGACAGAATTCATAACTTAAAATATAAATTATTTTTTTAAATGATATTAAATTTATAAAAAATATAAGATTCAGAAATTTTTTTAATAAAAGTATAAATATGTCATTAATTAGTTTGTTGTGGTTCTTTTTACATGATATGGTAATTATATTAACCAACAATTTGTAGATATCATGTTATCATAGTAGGATCAAAAAGGGTAAAATAAGGGTCAAACCAAAAATATAATGATTAAAAAATATTCCAAAAATGTATAAAAATTATTGGATGATAGTTATTCAAAATAAAATTTTCTTATCCCTTAAATAAATAACTATGGGACCATCTGGAACCAAAAATAAATTTAGAATAAAATAATATTTCATGATATTCCTAATGTTCCCATCATCCCTATTATACAAGTCCACCAACTCTACCTACATAAAAACACCTATAAAGTCCCATGGATCATCCAACTTTGGAAAAAATAATTTCATAACATCCCTCTCATACCCCTATAATACATAAATTCGGAATAAGTCAATTAATGAAATTCTTTTGGCTCAAATCAAAAGTAGTTAACTAATATAGATGTAACACCTTCTCTAAAGTTATTTTTTTATTTTCCTTTTTCACTTACTATTCTATTATTATTATTTTATTAAATAAAAAAAAGAATTATCATAAATATAATAGAATTTTTTTATGATAAGGATTCAAACTACACTTACACACACCTCTATCCAATGTGTACGAACATACTATTTCTGTGGACGCCGAACTACAGCCTCACAAAATGATGATCGATCAATTTTCCAATCAACCTATCATGGTGAAAATTATGATGGAACAATATTTATATATGATATATATTATATTTTTAATTCCTCTATTATTATTTATTTTTCCTTTAAATCATTCCTTTAGTCTTTCCATATTATTTTAATATGATAATTTTATTTGAGGGAGTGCGGATTACTACTCCTCAAAGTGACATGACTCGTCAATGACATACATAAAATGTATAAAGGATGAATTTAATGAAAATATGTATTTTTTATAAAATAATATATTATACATTAATTATAATATACCTATGAATCATTTAGTTTTCATTCCTTTTAATATGAAATAGAAATTAAAGTAGTTTTCATGCATACGTATGACTTACCGTCTCCATGAACAGTGCCTTTCATTTCTTATCTCTAAATGTTATGGACTCTTATAAATACAAAAATACTATATATAAATAAATTCATACTGGATATATATGATGCTTGAATCCTGAATAATAATCTGGTCATGATCTAATTTTGAATACATGGACAATTTACATCAAAACAAGTTCATTTTCGACTCAAGTACAGAATATTGAAAAATTGACAGATATGTAATTAAATAATTATTTAAATTTTATAACATGATCATTGGTAGTATAAATTGAATAATAAACTTGTAAAAGGTTCAGAATCAAGTAGAAAGTATCTTATGTTTATTATTCCGGAAGAACATGGAACATACGTGATTATTTGGACTCAAGGTAAATAAACATTTTAAATCGATATCCATTATTTGGGTTAATCTTATAATTAGTGATTATGTCATTATCTGATGATGTGATAAATAAATTTATATATACTATATTTTATTTTTTCATACTTTCTGTGTATTTTAAGTAAATACACATAATTGATCTATTTTATTAACAAAATTATCTTTGTAAGGGAATTTCTAAAATCCATTTCCACTAATTGGGTTTTATGTATACTTAGTGGATTATTTTATGAAAACAATATGTGTGGAATATCAGGTTGATTATTTATGTTTTAATTTACACTTCCCTTTATGTGGATATACTTTTACAACACAAAATCACCCATTGATAAATTATTACGTCATTTGTATTAACATTGTAAGGGAAATCTTAACTCAATATTCATTCATTGAGTAAAATATCGATGTCATTGGTTTAGTTTTTACTAGAATATGTGTGAATGGACTCTTACTTTTTTACACTGAATATCAACTTATATTGGATTTATTTAAATTTTCACACATAATTATGTCCTTGATTTATCCTTTATCTAAGGATATGATCTTTGTAAGGTATTTTGTCTCAATTTACATTCCATTGATATATATTTTTTTTATGAACCAATTCACATTTATATGGTGTATATTGTGACCTTTTACATATTATATCATAAATATCATTATTATCATGATATTATATGTTTTTTTATGTTATTAATTAATTATATTTAGTCAATTATTTCTGACGTGGTACGGGACTCTATAACTAAAACAATATTTTAAATGTTTTAATGATTTGTTTTTAAAAAATATTTCTCGTTAATGTCATTATTTCCAAATGGTTTTATGTTTTTATTTATATGTTCATTACTGTTTTAAAATGATACTCCTTTAAATGTTTCAAAGTAGTATGGGGAAATTTTATTCAAAAATATTCTTTTTAAATGATTGAAATGTATTTTTAGAAAGAAATTACTATGTAAATATCTTGAACTGATATCTTGTTATTGTAATGTGGAAATTTTATCTTTATTTTATGCTAGTTTTATGAGATTTTATTATATAATGGTACAAGGACATTTTACGGGTGGTTATGTGATAAAAAATGTACATGTGATTCAGAGATAAACCAATGTGTGGTGAGCCCGAGATTTCTCTCAAATTCATTGGGTAATGTGACATAGATAAATTTAATGTTTCTCTTATGTTATTTAATTAATATACTATGACGTGTATTCTAAACATAACACCCTATTTAGATTTGAAGATACAATATAAGTATGTTAGGGATTCCATAAGTTCCCTGTATGATTTATGATTTCACTGTGTTATTCATAAATCTTATGATTTCATGAGGTATGATAAAGTGATTATGTTTTATGATTGAAAATTAGTATTTATTTGATTTGTATGTAATCATATACAAATGTTTTATTACATTATTTTATATCCCATACTGATCTTTTTACACACATTCTATGTTTTTGAAATGTTTTTCATTGTGTACAAGGAAGGGAAAGAGAAAGGAAGAATTCAAGAAGTTCTTTATGAAGAAAAGAATTAGTGTTTAATTTAAGGAGATTTACTATTGTGAAAAAAATCATTTTGAGAAGAAGAGTCTACCTTGTCAATTTTGATATGTTATGAAATAGTTATATCTTATTTCACTAAAACTCTAAACCTTAAATTTTGATCACTACGAATTCCTGACTTAAGTCATGTTTATGTTATGTTTAAAGATGCAGCCTTATAGTTTGTGTTAGAGGAAAGGTTTAGACGACATTGGATATTAGGTTGTTTTCTTAAGGGTTTGGTATATGGCCATGGGTTTTTAATTTTAAGGTATTTCATATATTCAATGACTTAGTAAAACATTTTGTGGCTTATGTTATTACAAGGAGATTAACGGTATTTTTGGAGACATCACCATTGAGGAAATAATGGGTTATTAGTATTTGGGATGGAAAATTCAAGGTATGAAATAAAAATTGAGGTTAAAAAAAGTTACAGTTATTTTTGGGGATTTTATATCATTTTGTTAATTTATTATAATTTTACAGGTTTTGAAAAGGGACAACACGCAGACCATGTGACAACCCATCGTGTAGGAAAAATTATGAGAATTGATACCACAACCAAAGTGCGTCTGAGATTTATCGCCTATTACTAGCCAAAATAAAGTCTTCGGTTAGTATGAATTATTATTTTTAGTTAAAATGATTTTATGGATGCAGAATAAGTTGATTTTTGAAATTATGTTTTATCAAATGGAAATCTTTAGTATAGGAAAATGATTTTTTGATTATGTGATAAATGTTATTTTGGAAGGTGTTCGCTCTTTTAGAAATACTCTATGTATAAGGAAAATATAATACTATGAGAATTTTATAGGAGTATTGGTGGAAATTTATTTTGGAATAATCTATGTTTTTATTGTGGACTTATAGAAATTTGGATTATTTATGGAAATTCTTATCCTGTCTTATAGAATATGTGATTAGGATAATTACATTTCTGTATGAGACTTTAAGAGTTGTCGATGTTATTAAGAGAGAAATGTTAAGATTTATAATGGAAGACATTGTGAAAAAATTCATCGCAGTTTTGGGTTTCAATATTAGTTTGGATTAAATTGAATAATTTTAAATACTTTTGTTTGTTTAGTGGTCTATACAGAACTTTGGCATTACTGTTGAATTTTGTATATTAATAGTAGTATTTTTTTATAAAGTATTATCCTTTTGGGGGGTTATCCGATCTAGTACTAACAATTTTCATTTTGGTTAATGATTCAAGATAGGAATATTTGATAATTAATGATTTGAGTATTATGCGATTCTCTAGAAGTTTTTTCTAGCTCTTTAGGTATGACCATGTCATATGTAATACCCATATTTTGGAGAAAAGAAAAGTTTGTGCTATATATTTATTAAAGGATGAATGTTTACATGAAAACTAATTATATTTCCTTATGTTCTTAGTCAAGATCATAAATAAATTCCTCAAATTTATGAAAAAAAACATAAAACCAAAACATTTTCCATTTACTTTTCCTTCTGGGAAATGAAAGACCATTTTACCCATCATATGTTTATGCTTTTTTGGTAGTTAACTTTCTCTTAATCATGTTTTCTATCACACTCCATGAGAATTTGACACATAGTGTTTCTTCCTTATCCATGTTTTCCTATATAGAATCCTAGTATTTGTTATCTTGGGTGACCTTTTTAATTTTTTGATTTCTTTTAAAGTGATAGTTTTGTTGACTCTTTTTTTGATGTGGGATTTTCAATGATGTTTCTGAGCCCAATTTTAAAATTGTAAGGACACAATTTTCAAAACAGAAGAATGATGTTATGACCAAAGTATTTATATAATAATAAATTTTAGTTTATATTAATATTTATGAATAAGATATTAATTTTTCGTAAAAGAGGATTTGTTTTGATAGCGTACTGGACTTGCACAAATGAGTTTCTCTGAAATCTGACGTCGCAAACAACATTTAGTTATACTGAAATATAATACAATAATAATAGTATTAGTCTAAATGGTATTCAATTCCTAGATGTTGTAATGTAAAGAATGAATAGTATCAATTGAATTTTGAAATATGGTTTAAAAATGATTAAATAATGATTCATTTGTTAGCATATTTATTATAAATGGAAATAAAAACCAATAGACTATAAAGAATGTGTTTTTATGAAAACCAATTTAAAAGAGAATAATGGAATTAATAAAATCTTATCAATAATTATGGATTTATATTTAATAAAAAATATATGTTATATATTCAATGTAATGTTTTTAATTAATCTTATAGGTTTTGTAGATATGATATAAGAATAAATTAAATTTTTTGGATAAAAAAAGTATTTTTCTAAAAATGCAGTTTTACCACCTTTTGATGGAGATCCTTTTTTAAATGTCTTTTTGAAACATTTATATGTTTTATTTAATAAAATAAACTTCTTCTTTATAAGTGGGACATCAAAATTTACATTGGATAAATTTTCGATATTTTTCGGATAACTATCATGTTTTGATGTATAGTAAAAACACGCTATATATTACTTGAAATTTTTTTTCCATCGAGATAATTTATAATGATAAAGATTATTATTCAATATATTTAAAATATAAATGGAATTGTTTTATCATTTAATTCAATGTTGTTAATTGTATGTAATTTTACTTTTAAATTGGACATAAACACATGTTAATCTTTTGATATTTATTACTTTTTTAAAAGAACCCTTTTAGTTTTGACAATAGGAATAGATTTTAAATTAATTACTGAAAATTATGTGTTTTGAATTAGGTAAAAAGGATTACATATTTTTAATCAGAAGGTCTAAAATTTTTAAATAGGTACCTTTTGTTTTTGGACATTATGAATAGTAACTACATTGATTATTTTATTTACAATGGTTAAAGGGTAAATCTGGTAAATAAGGGTAAAAAATAATATTATAATAATGTTATAATAATATTAAACTACCCTAAAACATTTCCTAATCCAATTATTTGTGATATGTCAGACAAGGGAATCCTTGTGTCGATTTGGGGACCCCTTAGTGCCACTTGGATGTGAAAATTACATTTTATAAAAATTAATTTAAGTAAAGAGAAATATGACAAAAACATGTATATTTTACTAAAAAATATTTTATAAGGGCTTATATAAGTGATCTATTTGACTATAAAGAGTCATTATAATGATAAATATATATCTTACATAAGGGGTTATATAAGTTATCTATTTGATTTCGTGATTGATTCATTAATAATAGATTAAAATAAATGATATTATAAATGTTAAAATAAATGTAATTTGTTTATTTTGATGTCATAGAAGAATTTTATAGATGGTATAGAAATATTATATATGAGTAAATTCCATTTTTAGATGTAATAATGTTGTTACGAATTTATGAAATAGTCAAGTTTGAATAGTGTCAAAAATTGGAATAATTCATAACTTAAAATATAAAAAAGATTATTAAATTATATTAAATTCCTAAAAATATAATATTAGGAAAAATTGTTAAGGAATGTCTAAATATATAATAAATAACTTTTTGTGGGTCTTTTGACAAAAAATGGTAATTAAATTAACCCAAAATGTGTAAATAACATGGTATCACGTTAATATTAAAAAGGGTAAAATAAGGGTTATACCAAAATGATAAGGAGATAGAAATATTCAAAACTTGTCTAAAAATTATTGTATTGTGGGTATTATAACCAAAATAATATTATATTTTAAATAAATTACTTTATGAAATTTTTTAAATGAAAATAAATTTTTATGAAATAAGATTTAAAGATATCTGTAATGTGCCCCTCCTCCCTCTTATAAAAGGCTACCAGATCTATCCACTTACTCACACATCTAAAGTCCCTTAAATAGTACAAATTTTGATCCAATAAGCTCCCAAAATCCCTCCCTTCCTCCTATAATCCTTATCTAAGGATTAATAAAATTCAAGAAAGCCTTCTGGCTCAAGTTAAATGTTGTTACCCAATTTAGAGGTAACGTCTTCCCTCACGTTCTTTTCTTTATTTTATATCTCCACTCCCTATAATATTCATATTATTTGATTAAATTAAAACATAGGTATGGTAATTATACTATGATGTTTTAATTATAAGGATTTGAACTACAATTACACACACCTCCATCTAATTGATATGAACATACTCTTTCTCTGGAGGCGACCTACTGCCTCACGAAATGATGATTGTTCAATTTTCCCTACCACCTATCATGTGGGACATTATGATGGAAATATATTTATTTATGATATATATTATATTTATATTGTATCTATAATTCATTATTTTTCATTTACAACATACCTTTATTCTTTCGATAATGTGTAAATATGATAATTTCATTCGAGGAAGTGTGGACTACCGCTCGTGCAAAGTGATATGACTCATTCTTTCCCTATATGGAATGTATAAAAGATGTCATTAATGAAAGTATGTAATTTATATAAAATATGAAATTATTTCGGAATTATAATATACTTATATATCATTTAGTTTTAATTCCATTAAATGTGAAAATGAAATTAAAGTAGCGTTCGTGCGTACGTACGACTTACCCTCTCCATGAACAGTGTATTTCATTTCATATCATTAATTGTAATGGACTATTCAAAATAAAAACATAATAAATCTAAATAAATAAATAATGGATATATATGATACATAAACCATGAATAATAATCTTCTAATTATAGAATTTTAACTACATGGACAATTTACATCAAAACTCGTTCATTTTCAACTCATGTACCGAATATCAACAAAATGACCGATATAAACATTAATAATTATAAAATATTTATAACATGATAATTGGTAATATAAAATTAAAAATAAACATGAATAAGGTTCATAATCATGTATAAATTAACTTATTTTTATTATTCAGGAAGAATGAGGAAAATACATGACGATTTGGTCTCAAGGTTTGGGAACATCTTAACCCAATATACCTTCTTTGGGTTAATCTTATACTTATTGATTATTTCATGATATTATTATGTGAGAAATAAAATTCTATATACTATCTTTTATTTTTACTTGATTTGTATGTATTCATAGTGAATGCACCTAATCGATCTATTTTATTAACTAAATGATATTTTTTAGGGAATTTATAAACTCAATTTCCATTCATTGGGTCTTACATATCCATCGTTGATTATATTATGCTAAAATAATGTGTGGAATCACTCTTTGTTTATTTATGTTGTAACATCCACTTCTTTTTGTGTGGATATACTGTTGTAACATATAATCACTGAACTGAAAAATTCTCATGACATTTATAAGAACTTTTTAAGTGAAATCATAACTCAATATTTGTTTATTGTGTTTAATATCCATGTCATTTGTTTTGTTTTTCCTTGAATATGTGTGAATGGCCTATTATTTTTTTAAACTGAATATCCTATTATGTTGGATGTATTTATATTTTTCACACATAATTATTCCCTTTATTTATCCTTTATATATATATATACAATCTTTCTAAGGGATTTCATCTCAATTTACATTCCATTAAGACTTTTCTGTTTTAATGATTTAATTTAGTTTTATATCATGTATGTAGTGACATTTGATATATCATATCATGAATCTCATTATTCATGTGATATTATAAATTTTCCTTGAAATTATTCTTTAATTGTATTTATTCATGTATTTCTCAAGTGGTAAGGGACCCTTTAAATAAAACATCATTTTAAATGTTTTAAAGATTTATTTTTCTAAAAAGATCTAATTAATGTACTTATTTTCCTAATGGCTTTATGGTTCTATTTATTTTTAAATTAATGTTTAAAATGATATTCCTTTAAAAGTTTAAAAGTGGTATGAGGAACTTGGATTCAAAAATTTTCTTTTTAAATGTTTTAATAATTTTTTTAGAATGAATTTACTATGTTAATATCATGACCTGATATCTTGTTATTGAAAAGTAGAAAAGATATCTTTGTTTTATTCTTATTTTATGTGTTATGATTATGTAATCGTAATTTGACATTTTATTGGTGGTTATGTGATAAAAAAAATATAGGTGGTTCTGTGATAAACATATGGCCGGTGAGATCGAGATAGATCACCAATACATTGGGTAACATGATAGAAGTAAACGTTAATGTTTCTCATATGAGATTTTGGTAAAATATTATGATGAGTATTCTAAAAGAAACTCTCTATGAAGGTGTGAAGTTACAAAATAAGTATGTTATTGGTGCTCCATATTGCATGTATGATTTATAATTTCTAGGTGTTATTCATAAATTTTATGATTTCGTGAGGTATGTTAATGTGCTTATGTTTTATGATTGAAAAGTATTATTTATTTTATTTGTATTTATTCATGGACTATTATTTTCTTTCTTTATTTTATATCTCATACTGAGATTTTTATGCTCATCCTATGTTTTTGAAATGTTTTCCCATAGATTATAAGGAAGGGTAAGAGAAAGGGATAATTCAAGAAGGTCTTCATCAAGAAAAGAATTCTTGTTTTATATAAGGAGTTTTATTATTGTCAAAAAATTGGTATAGAGTAGAAGAGTCTACCTTTTAAATTTTGAGATGTTATTTAATAGTTATAGACATTTTTTCTAAAAATATAAACCTGAAAAGGTCCCCCTTGAGAATTCCTAAGTTAACCCCAGATTATGTAATGATTAAGGCTGGGGCATTAAAAAATAATTATATTACATTTATTTTAATATTTATAATATCATTAATTTGAATCATTCATTAATAATGTAATCACAACATCATCATTGTGTTATAAATAAATTTATTTATTAAATTTATAAAAATTGTAAATAAAATACCATGATGTATTAAATCTCTTAATGGTGGAATTTTATTTTGGAATAATCTATGTTTTTATTATAGACTTATTGAAATTTGGGTTATTTATGGAAATTATTATCCTATCTTGTAGAATATGTGATTAGGATAATTAATTTTCTGTATGAAACTTTAAGAGTTGTCGATGTTATTTGGAGATAAATGTTAAGATTTATCGTTGAAGACATTGTGAAAAAATTCTTCGCAGTTTTGGGTTTCAATATTAGTTAGGATTAAATTGAATAATTTTAAATACTTTTGTTTGTTCAGTGGTCTATATAAAACTTTGGCATTACTGTTGAATTTTTTAGATTAATAGTAGTAATTATTTATAAAGTATTATCCTTTTGGGGGGTTATCCGATCTAGTACTAACAATTTTAATTTTTGATAATGATTAAAGATAGGATTAATCGATAGTTAATCAATTGAGTATTATGAGATTCTCTAGAAGTTTATTCTAGCACTATAGGTATGACCATTTCATATTTAATACCAATCTTTTGGAGAAAAGAATAGTTTGTGCTATATATTTATTAAAGGATGAATGTCTACATGAAAAGTAATTATGTTTCTTTATGTTCTTAGACAAGCTCATAAATATATTCCTCAAATTTATGAAAAATAATATAGAACCAAAACATTTTCCATTTACTTTTCCTTCTGGGAAATGAATAACCATTTAACCCATCATATGTTTATGATTTTTGGGAAGTTAACTTTCTCTTAATCATGTTTTCTATCACTCTCAATGAGAACTTTACACATAGTGTATCTTCCTTATTCATGTTTTCCGAGTTATAATCCTACTATTTGTTATCTTGGGTGACCTTTGTAATTTTGTTTATTTATTTTAAAGTGATATTTTTGTGGACTCTTTTTTGATGTGGGATTTTTCAATGAAGTTTTTGTGCCCAATTTTAAAATTGCAAGGACACAATTTTCAAAACAAGAGAATGATGTTATGCCCAAAGTATTTATAAAATAATAAATGTTATTTTATATTAATATTCATGAATAAGATATTAATTTTTTGTTAAAGAGGAATTTTTTTATATTGTACTTGACTTGAAACAATGAGTTTCTATGAAATCTGACGTCACAAACAACATTTAGTTATACTGAAATATAATAAAATAATAATAGTATTATTTTAAATGGTATTCCATTACTAGATTTTGGAATGGAAGGAATGAATAGTATCAAATGAATTTTGAAATAAGGTTTACAAAAGATTAAATAATGATTCATTTGTCAGCGTATTTATTATAAATGGAAATAAAAACCAAAAGACTATAAAGAATGTGTTTTTATGAAATCGAATTTAAAAGAGAATAATGGAATTAATAAAATCATATCAATAATTATTGATTTATATTTAATGAAAAATATATGTTATATATTCAATGTATTTTTTTAAATTAATCTTATATGTTTTGTAGATATGATATAAGAAGAAATTCAATTTTTTGGATTAAAAAGTATTTTTCTAAAAATGTAGTTTTACCACCTTTTGATGGAGATCTTTTTTAAAAATTTATTTTTGACAGATTTATATGTCTTTTTTGATACAGTAAACTTCTTATTTATAATTGGGACATCAAAATTTACTTTGGATAAATTTTAGATATTTTTTGGATAACTATCATGTTTTGATGTATAGTAAAAACACACTAAATTTTACAAGAAAACAATTTTTTCCATAGAGATAATTTATAATGATAAAGAGTATTATTAAATAGATTTAAAATATAAATAGAAAAGTTTTTATCATTTAATTCAATGTTGTTAATTTTATGTAATTTTACTTTTCTATTGGACATAAACACATGTTAATCTTTTGATATTAATTACTTCTTAAAAACATCCCTTTTAGTTTTGACAACATGAAATGATTTTAAATTAATTACTGAAAATTATGTGTTTTTAATTAGGTAAAATTGATTACATATTTTTAATCATAAGGTCTAAAGTTTTTAAATAGGAACCTTTTGTTTTTGGACATTATAAATAGTAACTACAGTGATTATTTTATTTACAATGGTAAAAGGGTAAATCTGGTAAGGGTAAAAAATAATATTATAATAATGTTATAATAATACTAAACTAACCTAAAACATTTTCTAATCCAATTATATGTGATATTTCAGACAATGGGAATCCTTGTGTCGATTTGGGGACCCCATGGTGCAACTTTGATGTGAAAATTACATTTTATAAGAATTAATTTCAGTAAAGAGAAATATGACATAAACATGTATATTTTACTAAAAATATTTTATAAGGGATTATATAAGTGATCCATTTGACTATTAATAGTCATTAGAAAGATAAATATATTTCTTACATATGGGGTTATATAAGTGATCTATTTGATTTCGTGACTGCTTCATTAATAATATATTCAAATAAATGATATTTTAAATGTTAAAATAAATGTAATTTGTTTATTTTGATGTCATATAGGAATTTTATAGATGGTATTGAAATATTATATTTTACTAAATACCTTTTTTAGAGAAAATAAGGTTGTTATGAATTTATAAAATAGTCATGTGTGAATAGTGTCAAAAATTGGAATAATTCATAACTTAAAATATAAAATAGATTATTAAATTATATTAAATTCCTAAAAATTTAATATTAGGAATTTTTTTAAGGAATGTATAAATATATAATAAATAAATTTTTGTGGGTCTTTTGACAAGATATGGTAATTAAATTAACCTAAAATGTGTGAATAACATGTTATCATGTTAATATTAAAAATGGTAAAATAAGGGTAAAACTAAAAAGATAAGGAGATTGAAATATTCAAAACTTGCCTAAAAATGATTGTATTATGGGTATTATAACCAAAATAATATTATATTATAAATAAATTACTTTTGGAAATTTTTTAAATGAAAATAAATTTATTATAAAATAATATTTAAAGATATCCCAAAATTGCCCCTCCTCACTCGTATAAAAGGCAACTAGATCTATCCACTTACTCACACTTCTAAAGTTACTTTAATAGTAAAAATTTTTATCCAATAAGCTCCCAAAATCCCACCCTTCCTCATATAATCCTTATCTATGGATTAAGAAAATTCAACAAAGTCTTCTGGCTTAAGATAAATGATGTTACCCAATTTAGAGGTAACATCTTCCCTCACGTTCTTTTCTTTAATTTATATCTCCACTCCCTATTATATTCTTATTATTTTATTACATTAAAACAACAGTATGGTAATTATACTAGGATTTTTTAATTATAAGGATTTTAACAACAATTACACACACCTCCATCTAATTGAAATGAACGTACTCTTTCTTTGGAGGTGAACTACTGCCTCACGAAATAAGGATTGTTCAATTTTCCCTACCACCTCTCATGGTGGAAATTATGATGGAACTATATTTATATATGATATATATTATATTAATATTGTATATATTATTCTTTATTTTTCATTTATAACATACCTTTATTCTTTCCATAATGTGTAAATATGATAATTTCATTTGAGGAAGTGTGGACTACCGCTCGTGCATGGTGATATGACTCATTAATTCCCTACATGGAATTTTTAAGAGATGTCATTAATGAAATTATTTAATTTATATAAAATATTACATTATTATGGAATTATAATATACTTATATATATGATTTAGGTTTAATTTCATTAAATATGAAAATGAAATGAAAGTAGCGTTCATGCGTATGTACGACTTACCCTCTCTATGAATAGTGTATTTCATTTCATATCATCAATTGTAATGGACTATTCTAAATAAAAACATTATAAATCTAAATAAATAAATAATGGATATATATGACACTTAAACCATGAATAATAATCTTTTAATGATGGAATTTTAACTACACGGTCAATTTACATCAAAACCCGTTCATTTTCAACTCAATTACCGAATATCAACAAAATGACCGATATAAACATTAATAATTATAAAATATTTATAACATGATAATTGGAAATATAAAATGAAAAATAAACTTGAAAAAGGTTCATAATCATGTATAAATTAACATATGTTTATTATTCAATAAGAATGAGGAAAATACATGACGATTTGGACTCAAGGTTAGGGATCATCTTAACCCAATATACCTTCTTTGGGATAATCATCTACTTATTGATTATTTCATGATATTATTATGTGAGAAATAAAATTATATATACTATCTTGTATTTTTACTTGTATGTATTTATAGTGAATACACCTAATCGATCTATTTTATTAACTAAATGATCTTTTTAAGGGAATTTATAAACTCAATTTCCACTCATTAGGTCTTACATATACAACATTGATTATATTATGCTAAAATAATGTGTGGAATCACTGTTTGTTTATTTATGTTGTAACATCTACTTCTTTTTGTGTGGATATACTGTTGTGACATATAATCACCCAAGTGATAAATTCTCATGAGATTTATAAGAACTTTTTAAGGGAAATTATAACTCAATATTTGTTCATTGTGTTTAATATCCTTGTCATTTGTTTTGTTTTTCCTCGAATATGTGTGAATGACCTATTATTTTCTTAAACTGAATATCCTACTATATTGGGTGTATTTATATTTTTCACACTTAATAATTCCCTTGATTTATCCTTTATCTATATATACAATCTTTGAAAGAGATTTCATCTCAATTTACATTCCATTGAGACTTTTCTGTTTTCATGATCTAATATAGTTTTATATCATTAATGTAGTGCCATTTGAGATATCATATCAGGAATCTCATTATTCTTGTGATATTATAAATTTTCGTTGAAATTATTCTTTAATTGTCTTTATTCAGGTATTTCTCAACTCCTATGGGACTCTTTAAATAAAACATCATTTTAAATGTTTTAAAAAATTATTTTTTAAAAATGTTCTCATTAATGTACTTCTTTTCGAAATGGTTTTATGGTTTTATTTATTTTTAAAATAATGTTTAAAATGATATTCAATTAAAAGTTTAAAAGTGGTATGAGACACTTGGATTCAAAAATCTTATTTTTAAATGTTTTAATAATTTTTTTAGATTGAATTGACTATGTTAATATCATGACCTGATATCTTGTTATTGAAAAGTAGAAAAGATATCTTTCATTAATTCTTATTTTATGTGTTATGATTATGTAATGGTAATTTTACATTTGATGGGTGGTTATGTGATAAAAAAAATATAGGTGGTTCCGTGATAAACATATGGCTGGGGAGACCGAGATAGATCCCGAATGCATAGGGTAACATGATAGAGGTAAACGTTAATCTTTCTCCTATTAGATTTAGGTAAAATATTGTGATGGGTATTCTAAAATAAACTATATATAAAGGTGTGATGTTACAAAATAAGTATTTTATTGGTTCTCCATATTGCGTGTATGATTTATGATTTTTATGTGTTATTCCTAAATATTATGATTTCATGAGGTATGTTAATGTGCTTATGTTTTATGATTGAAAAGTATTATTTATTTTATTTGTATTTATTCATGGACTATTATTTTCTTTCCTTATTTTATATCTCTTACTGAGCTTTTTATGCTCATCCTATGTTTTTGAAATGTTTTCCCATAGGTTATAATGAAGGGTAAGAGAAAGGGAGAATTCAAGAGGGTCCTTATCAAGAAAATAATTCTTGTTTTATTTAAGGAGTTTTATTATTGTAAACAAAATTGGTATTGAGTAGAAGAGTCTACCTTGTAAATTTTGAGATGTTATTTAATAGTTATAGCTAATTTTTCTAAAAATATAAACCTGAAAAGGTCCTCCTTGAGAATTCCTAACATAACCCTAGATTATGTAATGATTAAGGCTGGGGAATTAAAAAATAATTATATTAAATTTATTTTAGTATTTATAATATCATTAATTTGAATATTTCATTAATAATGTAACAAAAACATCATCATTGGGTCATATATAAATTTATTAATTAAGTGTATAAAAATTATAAATAAAATACCATGATGTATTAAATCTCTTAAAATTTATAATGACTACTTATAGTCCACGATATCATTTATATAACCCCATATTAAAATTATATCAGTAAAAAATACATGTTTATGTTATATCTCTCTTTAGTTCATACTAATTCATATAAAATTTAATTTTCACACCCAAGTGGATGAATGTGATCCAAAAATCCACCCATCGATGAAAATGGTCTGACAAATCTCATACAATTAGATAAATATATGTTTAGGGTAGTTTTTTATTATTAAATTATTATTTTATTACCCTTATTTACCATATTTACCCTTTAACCATTGTAAATAAAATAATTACCAAAGTTACTATTCATAATTTAAAAAAAATAAAAGATACCCATTCACACAATTTGAACCTTATGATTCGAAATAATGAATCCATTTTTTAAATTTCATAATTTATAATTAGAAAAAATTAATTTAAAATAAATTCCAGCGGTCAAAACCAGAAAGCGTGTTTTTAAGAAGTAAAAACTACCAATGGAATGACATGTGTTTATATCCAATTGATATATTAAATTAAAAATAATGAAAAAAATTAGATTATGTGGTAATAATATATTCCATTTATAATTTAAAACAACTAAATTACATGATTTATCCATATAAATTATTTTGATGGAAAAAGATTCATTTAAAATTTAGCTTATTTGTACTATTCATCAAAACATGATAGATATAAAAAAATATAAAACATTCATCCAAAATAAATTTTTATGTCCCAATTCTAAATAAGAAGATTATTTTTTCATATTGAACTTATAAAGGTGTCAAAATCTAAATTTGAAAAGGGTTCCCCATCAAAAGGCTGTGAGACTATATTTTTAGAAAAATACTTCTTTTGTCCAAATAATTTAATTTGTTCTTATATAATATATAGAAAACATTTTAAACATTAAATTGAATATATAACACATATTTTTCATTAAATAAAAATATATAAAGGGTTATATGATTTTATAAACATAATTATTCTCTCTTTAAAAAGGTTTTTATAAAAACACATCCTTTACATTCAAATGGTTTTTATTTACTTTTCAAATCAAATTGGTAACCAATGAACAATTATTTAAACATGTGTAAATCGTATTTAAAAATTAATTTGTTACTATTAATTCTCTCCATTCCAACTTCTATGCGTTAACTAAAATTTAAAATAATTATAATATTATATTTTTTATGTTTAACTCAATGTTGTGTGCAATGTAAGATTTCTAAGAATATCAGTGTTGCGTGTTGAGTACACTATTAGAAATAACATCCAATTTAACGTAAAATTAATATCTTATTCATAAATATTAATATAAGAGAAAAGTTTCTATTATATAAAAACTTATGTCATTACATTTTACACCTCTTTTAGAAATTGCATCCCCACCATTTTAAAACTGGGCACATATAACTCATTGAAAACCCCACATCGAAAAAGATTCAATAAAACTATCACTTCTAAAGAAATAAAGATAAGTATAATGGTCACAGAAAATAAAACATACTAGGATTACTTGTAAAAAAAAATGGATATGGAAGGCAAATTAACCATCTTGTTCTGATGGAGAGTGATAGACATCATGATCAAGAGAAAACTACAAAAAATCCATAAACATGTAATGGTTTAAACAGTCTTTGATTTCTTTTTTGGAAAATTAAAGGGGCAATTTTGTTTGAAATAATTTCTATTTCATAATGTTCAGTAATTCATTTATTATATTGACTAAGAAAATTAAGAAATATACTTTCTTTTCAAGTATAGTTTCATCCTGTAATAATTTTCTATCATAAACTCAACTTTTCTCAAAAGGATGACTATTCAAGATGACTTGGTCATATCTTTGGTGCTAGAACAAATTTATAGAGAATAAAATAATCCAAAAAATATCAAATATATATTTCCCCTATATTTATACATAAAACAAAACCAAAATTGTTAGTATAAGATCAGATAATACTCATAATGAATAATCCTTTATAAAAATAAATACTACTCTTAATATCCAAAATTCAACAAACAATACCCAAAGTTCGAAGAAGACCATTAATTAAAAAATCAACCTTATAATTCTTAAAAATAAACAAAACTAATATTGAGACCCAAAATTCTGAAATATTTGATCATACTGTCTTCCGCGATACATCATAACATTTATCTCCAAATAACATCGACTGATCTTAAAGTCTCATTCTTAAAAGTAATTAAACTAATCACATATTCTCCCTGATTGGTTAATCATATACATTAACAACACAAATCTACATATATCCACAGTAAAAACATAGATTTTTCTAAAATAAAATTCAACCATTATGCCTCATAAGAAATCCCATAATATTCAATTTTTTTGGCATATAGTATTCCCAAAAGTGAAAATATCATCCAAAATGACATTTATCACTTAATCACCAAATAATTTTCATATATTGAGGATTTAAATTTGACAAAACATATATTCCTAGAAACAATGTATTCCTGATCCATAAAATCATTTAACTAAAAAGAATAAGTCATATTAACCATGAACTTCACCTAGGCCAGTGGTAGGTGATAAATCTCATTCGCACATTGGTTGTGGGTTCGATTCCAACATCATTGTCTTATATGATAGGTTGTCACATGGTCTACATGTTATCCATTTTAAAAAATTGAATAATTATAAGATCATTAACAAAATGAGATAAAATCATCAAAAATAACCATAACATGTTTTAGCCTCAATGTTTATTTCATACCTCACAGTTTACATCAAAAAAACTAATAACCCAAAACTTTCTCAAAGGTGAATGTCTCAAAAAATATCGTTAATCACCTAGAAATAACATAAGGCTCAAAATGGGTTTATAATCCATTGTACTTATAAAATACCATAAAATTATAAACCCATGATCACATCCCAAACACTTAAAAAAACATAGTAATATCAAAAGTTTTCTAATCCTTTCCTCTCATACCAACTATATGGAGCTATATATAAACATTTCATAATCTTGTGCTATGTCAAGAATTCAAATTGAATATCTTTTCAAGATTAAAGTTTTAGAGATTTAGTCCATAACTACTAAATTATGTCTCAAATATTACAATATATACACTTCTATTCTATCCATTTTTTTTCATAAAAATAAAACTCCATAAATAAAAAAAGAATTCTGTTCTTGATAAAAATATTATTGAATTATTCCATTCTCTCAACCTTCCATATACCCTCTGAAAAAATTTCAAAAACAAGTTAATAACATAAAAATCTCAGTAACGAATATAAAATAAAGAATAAATCTAATATTCAATTAATATTTCAAACCCATGAATTCCTTTTCAAATGAATAACACTCATGCTTTTCTATGAAATAAAAACATTAAACTAATATCAAGGAATTAAAAATCACTTTTGTGACCTAGAACATAAAATACATAAAACCCTTTAAAATTACATTCAATTTTAATAAACATATGTTCGACTTCCCAATTGAAGATCTTTAATGGGGATCACCATTCATATAAGTAATACTGGGCTCACACGTGAGCTATAATTGGGCTCATCCCTTTATATAATATATAACAGGATCACCTGTGAGTTACAATGGGGCTCAAACCGTCATAAAATCTATTTTGGGCTAGCTTTTGAGCTATAATGGGGCAAAACCCTTGGTATAAGTTGTATTGTGCTAACCTTGTTCATATAATTATCAAGTACAATTTTAGAAACACTTTCATCACAAAAATCATTTATAAAAGTCGTCTAATCCCATTTGAAAACAATTACAATACAAAAATACAATTTTTATTTAAGGTCCTATTTTCAATACCAAGATACCCAAATAAATGATTAAGGATTTTATTCAAAATACATTAAGGCATGGAGAGGAATCCAAATATCAAATAACGGTTACGACGACGGAGAAGTCGTTATCACCATATACATTAAAACAAAAAAACATTACTTTTATCATTTTGTAAATAGAGTAAATGGATTTGAATAAAATGTATCCTTTTTAAAAAATTTAATTAAATTAAATATATACATAAAATTTCCTTTATAATCCTTTTATATCCATATAAATAAATATGTAAATTAATTTCATGAAGATAAAGTTTAGATAATTAAATCACTAAATGTTCCTGGTGTCCTCTACAACTTTAAACATTTTAATATTAATATCCATGAATGAATAAATAAAATTAATATAGATAAAATATTGACATGAACTTTCATAGTGTCTATATATGAATCTTATAAATGAATAGAGGATGATATTATCAAGATATGCCTTAATTAATAGAGATTGAGACGATGTCCCTTACCTTGATCTGACATGCATCATTCATTCTTTAATTTAATTAATAATAAATTTAGGATGATTTATACTTTATTTAGAACCTTTTTATGGTTTATTTTTCACTTTATATCATTTATTACCATGTTATAGATATTTTTTAACTATTTGAGTTCATTTTATAAGTTGTATTGATATTCGTTACTTGAGTCGAAAATAAAAATGCTATAATTACAAATTTTACATATGGCCACAAGTCCATTATTTAAAAAATAGTATTAATGATTTAAATATCATATATATATATTATATATATATATATTTATTTATAACAGTACATAACATTTGGAGATAATAAATGAAATGCAACATTCATGGAGATGGTAGGCTGTACGTACGAATGAACGCTAATTTCATTTCTTTTTCATTTTAATGGAAGGAAAAATAAATGATTCATAGATATATTATTATTCCAGTATAATATATATTTTACATAAGTTACATATGTTTATTAATTACATCGTTTTTACGTTCCATGTATGGCATGAATGAGTCATATCAGATTGAGGGGTGGTAGTCTGCATTTCCTCAAATGAAATTTTCGTATTTACACATAATGGAAAAAATAAAGGTATGATGTAACTAAAAAATAAAAATTAATAGAGACAATATAAATATAATATATATCATATATAATTACAATGACACCATAATTTACAACATGAGAGGTGGTATGCGAAAATTGAACAATCAACGTTTTGTGAGGTATTAGTTCGCCACACAAAGAAATAGTATGTTCATATCCATTAGATGAAAGTATGTGTAGAAGTATTTCAAATAATTCTAAAAAAATATCCTATTACATTGATTATATAGTTTTGTTATGTAATTAAAAAATAATAAGATCATAGAGAGTGATGGAGGAAAATAAAGGAAAGGAACTTGAGAGAAGACGTTACCCTTAAATCGAGTAACTTCTTTGGATTTGATCCAAACAGATTTATTGAATTTCCTTATAACCAAGGTTAGGATTATAGGAGGAAGATAAGGATGTTGGGAGCCTATGTGACTATATTTTTAATTGTACAAGTGTCTTGAGAGGTGTGAGTAAGTGGGTATAGGTGGTTGCCTTTTTATAATAGGCAGGATCAGAACATTAGGAATATGTAGAAATATTATTTTATTATAAATTGATTTGTGGTATTAAATAGTCCCAATGTAATTTATTTTTACAATAAGTTACTTTTGGGTCGATAACCTATAAATCAATAGGTTTTAGACAAGTTTAGTTAACAAATTTAACCTTATCTCATTTTCTTTGACTCTTAGTTAAAAACATCAACTCCTACAATGTCTTCTTTCATTTTCATAATTTAGGGTTACTATAATTACTATTAAATAAAAGTAAAACCAAAAGTGGCACATTAATGAAATTGTTTTATTATATATGTCATTTGGCCGCATATTATATTTTTGGAATATTATATAATTTAATAAAATTGTATTTGTTTTAAAAACTCATTTATGTCAATTTTGAAACTATATAGTAATTGAAAATTTTAAAGTCAAAATAAATTTATTACATAGAACCAAAGTAATAAAATAAAATAAAATATGTATATATCTTCCAAAAAAATAATGTATGGAATCAAAAAAATCATACTAAATTTATTATAATATTTATAATATCATTTATTTGAATCGTTCATTAATAAGGTAATCACTGCATCATAATTTTGACAAAAATAAATTTATTTCATTAATGTATAAAAATTATAAATAAAATACCATAATTTTGGAAATATTTTTATCTTTATAATGGATATTTATAGTCTTATAAATCAGTTATATAACCCCATATTCAAATTACATTAGTAAACGATACATGTTTATGTTATATTTCTCTTTACTATAAATTAATTTTTGTAAAATGTCATTTTCACACCGAGGAGGATCCAAGTGGCCCCAAAATCGACCCCAGCATTCCCATGGTAGGAAATATCTCATACAATAGTATTAGGACACGTTTTAATGTAGTTTTATATTATTAAATTATTATTTTTTACCCAAATTTAGCAGTTTTACCATTAAACCATTGTCGAACAAATAATTACAGAACTTACTATTCATAATGTAAAAAAATAAAAGGTTCCCATTAAATTTTTTTCTAAATAATGATTCTAAATATTGAATCCATTTTTCCAAAATCAAAATGAAAAATTGGTAGAAATTAATTTAAAATTAAATCTCATTGTGACAACCAAAAAGTGTGTTTTTATAAAGTAAAAACAATCAAAATATTGATATGTGTTTATGTCTAATTAAAATGTGAAATTACTTTCAATGACCAAATTAAATTTAATCGTAAAAATATATTCCATTTAACAGTTTTAACCATTAAACTACATTATTTATCAATATAAATTATTTTTATGGAAAACATTGTTTTCAATTAAAATTTACCGTGTTTTTACTATTCATCAAAACATGATAGTTATCATAACAATATCAAAAAATACTCCAAATTAAATATTTTTGTTCCTAATATAAATAATAAGTTTATTTTTTCAAATAGAACATATAATGGGTGTAAAAAACTAAATTTAAAAAGGGTTCTCCATCAAAAGGCGGTAAAACTACATTTTTATAAAAATAGTTCTTTGGTCTGAAAAATTGAATTTGTTATAATATCATATCTAGAAAACATATAAAATATTAAATAAAATATATATCATATTTTTTTCATTAAATAAAAATCCATAAAAATTGACATGATTTTATAAACACAATTATTCTCTTTTTAAAAATGTTTTCATGAAAACACATCCTTTATATTCAATTGATTTTTATTTCATTTCTAATAAAATTATTAACCAATGAATAATTATTTAAAAACATTTAAACCATATTTGAAAATTTATTTGATACTATTCATTCCCTTTCTTTCAATGGATAGGCGTTAACTACAAATTAAAATAATAATAATATTATTGTATTATTTTATGGTATAATGCAATGTTGTGTGCAACGTAAGATTACCAAGAAACCCATTGTTTCATTTGGAGAAATCTAATGGAAAAAAAATCCCCATTAACTTAAAATTAATATACAATTCATAAATATTAATAGAAAAGAAAAATTATTATTCTATAAATACATGGTTCATTACAATAATGATAAGAAATTAGTTTCATTTCGTGTATTTTAAGACTATGATTTATTCAAAATTTTACGTAAAAATTCAAAAGTATGTCATCCAAAAATAATTGAAGGTTATTTTAAAAAAATTTATAGAAATAAAAACATTTATAAAAAATAAATATAAAATTTAATTATAAAATATCTCAAAAAAATAATGAATATATTTTTAGAAAACAAGGATATAGAGAAATTAATTTTTTACTAAAAAGAGAAATAATGTTAGTTTTCCTTGAAAAAATTATTTTGGACTCCTCATTACAAAAAGTGAGTTAAATGAAATGTAAAACCTAATCCTCCAAATATAATCTACGGAAAAGAAATATTAATTTAATTTACAAGATACAAATTATATAATTTCCCTCTAAGGAAATTCAAGAACATACAATCCCAATTAAAATTATGTTGAAACATAAATATATTACCTCAAGTTGGACATGCTTTGAAATATCTCTAAAATAAAAAATAAAAAATATAGATTTAATATATATTAACTCCTTGATGATCCTCATATATTGATATATCATGAAATATATGATTTCATTATAACATCATTTCACTTGGTAATTAAATTTTTTTTACTAAAATCACCGTTCTGTGTCATAACTTTTTCATTTATCGTAAATGTTTAACTTTTCTTGTTTTTACTTATACATTGATCGTGGTTCCATAATATAACTTTTTTTACCTGATATAACTATATTTTCATTATATATCATTATATATAATTCCATCCATAAAAGGTAATGATATATATGGTGAATTACACCATTCATGGAGATAATATAACTTACATGCACATGAATGTTTTATTTATTTTTGATGCGTGAAAAAATAAAAGTAAATAAGAATTAACTTTTTTATAATAATTATTAAATAATATATATCTTCTAAATAAACAGTTACTAATATCCACATAAGAAAAATCGAAAAACAAATCACATTTTCATGTGGAGGTATTGTTCTATATGTACGCATGACTTACATTATTTTTTCCTAATGAATTTGTAGGTAAGATGGTAGAAATGGTATTATAATTATAGGAGAATAATTATTTAATTAATTTCATGTTTAGACATTAAACCTATCATAATATCTGTCAATTCAATATGGTGATGGAAAACAATTATATATCTATGTGTAAGTTGTAGTCTACACATATGAAAGAGAGATAATTTTTCTTCCAATTTAATCAAAATGAGGAGAATATATTGGTTGTTACATAATTATAATTATAGTTAATTTTTTAGGATATAAAAATTATAATATAATTATGAATAACACATTTTTAGAGGAGGTAGTTGAGGAAATAAATTTAATTAGGTCATGTAAGATGATTACATATTCTTCAGAATGACTCCTTTAGATCCGTACATAAAGACCCTTGGAATGATATTTTAAGTATAAATGTACAAAATATTTATGGATAGTGTACTCATGAATAAAATCTGTTAGGGGTTGGAAATGTTAGATAAATAAAATTTTGTGAGGAAAAGAGAAGAAGAGGTTCCCTTTTATAAGTAAGGAGAGAGGTAGTGTTTAAATTTCTTAATGTATTAAATTAATATAAATTAATTATCAAGATCAAATGGATAAATAAAAATATATTAATAATAATTAGTCATAATGATTCAAAATACTATCATCCAATAATACTTTGACATGGTCAGGTTATATTATTACCATTAACTAATTTTTAAACCCCATATGACCCCTCTGATTGAAAATTATAAAAAACTTCACACATACATAATATGTTATATTTTTCGTATTTTTGGAACACAATAATTAATCAATAATCTTTTTTTTCTAAATAAATGTTAATATTTATTGATATAATTGAAATTTTGGGAATTAATAAAGATATGAGTTACACAACAAAAACATTTATGCAATTTGTGGTGTTATTTTTATCATTATTAATGGTTATATCCCATGGTAAATCTGGTATTTCTAATTAATGTAAGCCACTGTACACATGTTTATCAACTATTATTAGTTATAGTTATCCATAAGAATTGCAATTGTAATAATTTAATTGAGAATTTACCCAATTATAAAAATTATATTTAGGAATTCACCATATTAATGATATATATATATATATAATTATTATAAATATAAATATATATTATATATATATATACCAAAATAATTAATATATATATATATATATATATTGAATTATTTTATAAATAATTTTTATAAAAAGTATATGGGGTTTATACATGTAGAATTGTAAATATAAATCTTTTGATATTGATATATAACTTTTCACATATTAATATTATTAATAAGCTTTTTAAAGATATTTCCTAATAAAAATAGGAGAGTTTAAATTAATTTTCTAATGTAAGAAATTAATAGTGGTATTGGACCCTCACTAATTCTTATAATAGAATATATTTTAAACTTTATCTAATTTATTAATTTTTTCAATAAATGTAGTTATATTTTTAGAGGTGGTTATATTGAATCCTTCATTAAAAAAATTAATTAAATTAATTAAAATATATAAAAAATATGAAATGATTAAAGCCACTTCCAATTTCATACAATAGTGTCTATTTTAGTAAAACCAATGTCAAATTATTGAGAAATTTTGATTAGATTGGTTATGAAGAACCATTTTAATTATACTATTACATTTGTAGTGGAACAATAAAATAAAGATAAAGTATAACATTAAAACTAACAGATTTTAAAAATTAATTTATTTTAATCATTTGGTTTGAAAAATATTTTTTTAATAATATATACATATATACTAAAATAGATTATAAATCATTATGTATGAAGTGTTATGATACAATATGTACATACATACATATATATATATACATATATATATATATATATATATTCACAATCAACATCATTTAACACAATTAAATAAGTTGTAATGTTTGTTTTCATCCCTTTTTATGCTTTTAATACAAGATTTTTTAATAATGATAAAGACTATCCTTTATCATCAGATTTAGTTACTACTTATAAATTTAATATTTATTAGTGCTAAAAGAACTAATTAATATTATTAAAGTATATTCATTATTATATATATAAGTTTAATATTTTAAAGTGTTATTAGACATAATATTATTTATTCATTAATAATTCTACATACCATTTTACTCTTTATTATTTATTAGTTTTTAATATACATTAATTTAATATTTTTTTAATTTATTTTAGATTGTTTTTATTAGTTATTTCCAAAGATCACTGATAATGATGGATATTTTAAATGGTAAAAATAATATATAATCTCCCTACTTTAATAGTGATATTTTTCACTTCTATAACCTATCTTTTTCATTACTTTTTACCCTTGAAAAACCATATTTTGATCAATGTTTTTTAGAAATCTTTGATGACATTCAGTTTTAATATGTCTAAATAGCATTGATAAAGAGACATATTTATCAGTTATAAGATATAATTATAATAAAGAGTGGTTTTATTAGCACTTTATATTTTAGAATTGATAAATATGGTTATTTTTCGATGCATTTAAAAAGAACTAATAATATTTTTTTGTTCATTAAAATAAAATCCTAATAGAGGACCCCATCGTTTATGCCATTCAAGATCTCACAAAACTAAAATTTTGAAGCTTCTCTCCCTCAAAATCATCAGGAGAATCAATATTTTAAAAAACCCATGGTGTGTGACTTGTAGTTTCTTATTCAAGATCTTTCATTGTATTTTCGTTTTGGGTTTTGGTTTTAGTGTTTATAATTTTTACTAAGGTATTTGAATTTCATGTGAAATACTCTTTTACCTCAAACTACCTACCTAACTCTCAAAACAATCCCTATTTCCATGGGAAATTTATTCTTAACCCTCTCCCTCACATTTATATTTCCTCAATCTACTTATTACCCCCCTTCTAAGAGGTTCATATATGCTGCTTCTTTTCTCTATAATCCCCCATTCCCATTCTCAATGATCTACTACTTTTTATGAATCCACCTTAAAATTAGACACTTTACATATTTTCTTTATAATGTTACATTTTTGTAACTATTAATATATTTAGATAAATGTTTTAGACAATCATATACATCATATATAATATTAATCATGTTTTAAAATATTTTTTACTATTAAAATTATCATATTAATTTAATTTATACTTGTTAAAATATTTATTTTTACCCCACCAAACATTTTAAAAAATAGTATAAAATTTCAATTTTTTAAATTATTATAGTGTGATTTAAAATAGGATGATGATTACTTTTTATAATTATGTTTATTAATAAAATAAAAATTGTATATGATATTATATTGTAATTAAAATAATTTTATAAAAGGCCACAATTTTATAAACTATTAAAAGATATAATTTTTTACTAATTTACCGGAATTCTATTTTTGAGTATTTTAGTATTATATTTTTTACAACATCAAGTAAATTTATTTATATTTATGAATATACTATATTTAAAATTTATATCATCAGTGGTCATCACATCTACTAATCTATCATTTCATTTATCCTTGTGATACTTTTATAGATATCATTCCTAACCTCACAGATTAAAATCAAAAAAATATTCCCATTTGATTCTATTAACAAAAAAATTAACCCAAATCCTTTTAATATTTACATCACCGGGAATGTGTTTGATATATATTTTTCAATTCAAATTAATGACATATTTTTTATTTTTAAATACCGTCTTGGAAGAATGATATAAAAAATGAGCATACATAATATAATGTTTCATGTCAGTGTTAAGTAGGTAAATTCACCTTCATTTTCATTCACAATTATCCACTTTATTATATTTTCACTTGTATTAGTTACCTCCACTTAAAGACATAATTCAATACTTCTATATGTTCATGTTTCTTATTTAATCACTGGTCCCAGTCTCCACTATAACATTTTTCTAGATTTGATTTTGTCTACTTGTTCCATTGGGGTAATGTTTTGTTTTTAGATGATCCTAAGTATTCAATATTATACTATAATGATTATTTTGATATGAGAATTTATTCTACTCCCATTAAGAGACCTCTTGACCAATTTTGGAAGTTGATTTTTTTATTATATGATAATCGCTATTCAAATTTGGTTCCTAAGAATCCTATTACTAGAATACCACTTGGAACACCACATACCAATTGATGAAATCAATAAAAACTAACTCCTCCCTCGTACTTTACTAACACCAAGAAATGTGTCTAAAACTATCATAGAAATGAAAATTATTTATCTAAAAACAGCAAATTCAGATGATAGAATGAAAACCAAGTTTTAACTAAGGTGGTTTCTTTTCATTTTACCTTTTTTTTTAAAATTAATACTTCTCAAGAATCATCTCTAGTAACCTTGAAATATCATTTTCACCTTATTATATGTATCGATAACATTCTCTTATGATCATGAGAAACTTATTTTTATTTATCTATTTTTATAAAAAATGAGTATTTTAAAATTTCCATATGATAGATATGAATGGAAAATGTCTTTTCACTAATCATATGAGAATGATAATGATCTTTGAGTTTATATTTTATCAATATTCTTATGGATAGTTTATGAAACCCTTCTCAAATCCATTTTCACTGTTTACATTGTTGATACTCAATAAAAAATAGTCTAAAATAGTTTGAATAACATTTTATTTATCAGATTGTAGATTAGACCTATAAATATTGTTCCAAACATGGGGAGATAAATTATATAATAACTGATTGGGATTATAATACAATTTATGGATCATTTGATATCAATAATAGTGTAAATGATAATGGAGATCGAATATATGAAATGAAAGTGGCATTTTAATATCAATTTCATTATTCTAAAAAGTTCTTTAGGAGAAATATGTTTCATGGAAGGACCATTATATATCATTTATAATAAATATATAACATTTGGAGCTATATTGATGTTATGAACTTGAATTCTTGTAATAGATGGGGAAACAAATTTATATAAATACTTGGTCTTGTTAATTTTATTGAAGAAGAAGAAAATAAACATCCTCTTCAAATATATAATACTAAAGGAATTATAAAATCAATGGGAATAATATCTAAAAAAATATAACTCTATTATAATTATTTCATATTGTCTTTTATGGACCATTAGTCACACCTAAAATCAACCAAGTGTGTTGTTAATCAATAAAAAATATAAATCAAGTATACTGATGTTTTGAAAACCAATAGAAAATTGACATCTAATGCGATCAAAATATTTGATGATGGGAACTATGTCACCCATCAGGCTCTCGTTTGTTTGGGAAATATTATTATGATTATCAAAATATTATAACTGAGTTGAGAAACATCCATATTTCATTATCAATAGTTGTAAATAATCCTTTTGGTATACATTTTTATACTCACAATAACTATCCAGTAATATTGGTAAATTATATCTTTCTATTGTGGTTATACATGAAACATAAATAAATTATGAATTCTATGCTAATATATATAATAAAAATACACTGTTATGAAATTGTGGTCAATTTGGATCCCTTTATCAATGATTTGAAATTATTCCTGAATACATGCACAAAATTGTATGAATTTTTATTAAGTGAAGAATTGACATTGATAGCCATATTTTATGTGATGATAAATGACATTATTTTGTATGGAATTTTTTTATGATATTTTTATAAATAAATATTGGGGTGTCAATTTTTGAATAATACACTCACTCAGATTGATTTAAACATTCCACAATGATTGGGTTTTATGTATATCTATTTGTTTTACCCTGATGAAAAAATACCGATAATGGACAAAATCAATGGATAGAATAAAAAATTGGTACAAAATAGTATCCACTAATGGGTGAAAAAATATCTAAGAAAGTAAATGATATTAACACTATTTTTGGTATACCTTTTTTGAAAAAATATAAAAACTATGTTTGTAAAAGGAGATTAGTTTTCGTTGAATTACAATTCTGAAATTTTTAGTATTTCAGAATTTTTTTTGATGTCATGCATGTAGAAAAAATTGTTTTTGATAGTGTTGTTGGAATGTTTCTAAATGTCCGTAAAAAAGAAATTGTGGAACTAGGGAAAGGATAGATACCATTGACATGGGGATAAAGGAATAGTTGGCACTAGTGAAGGCTAAGAGGCAGATTTTTTTCTTCCTCGAATAGCTTTCACGCTATCCAGAAAAGAACATTTTAATTTTTTAATTTAATTAGTGGTGTAATATTTTAGGCGTGGTGTTCATAAAATTTCAATAATTTCATGTCAATCATATAATATCAGTTAGAAGCAGACCTCTGACTATTTATTATAATAACAGAAAAGTACATCAAACAAGTACGAAAAGGTAGAAAAGGAAACTACAGATCATGAAAACCCTTCCCATCGCCACATCCATGATAAATTAATTCCTCCACATTAGCTGATTCCCACTTTGAGCATTCATAGTGACTTATAACCATAGCATACGTTCTTCTCAGATTAAGTTGATCCAATGATAGTAACTCATTAGAACATTTCTTAGCATTATTCACACCAGAGACGACCCCAACTTCCTTCCTGACAGAAGACCTGGTGGACACTAGCTTTGGAAGATAAGTGTAGTCTTTCCATGGACATGTTCATTGTGGATCAGTCATAAATTCCTAATTCCTAGACATCTTCTTCTTACCACCAAGAACAATGTCAATATATGAAGGCCTGATCATATCTCCATTATTTTCCTTGTCACTATCAACGATATCCACCCATTTTCCTGAGATATGAACCTCTTGATAACCAAAATTCCCTCCTCATTTGTGCCGGAATTGACTATTAGTGTCAATCATTTCCAGAAAATGTGGGTGTTCCACAAAATCATGGTCACAATGTATCCCCTTCTTCATTACTCTTTTTCGGGTTACAATTTCGTGATACGGGACCTCAAGGAACATACTAATGCCTTCATTCATTAGAGTACCCTCCTACACATTATCCTACTCAAAATAATTAAAGTGATTACCAACTGAAATTGTGATCATAACACCTCCATCACTAACATCCAGATCATGTAGCTCATCAACATAACCTTTTATAGACCCCAAGGTTATACCATCAAAATAGACTACAATTTCCAAATTCTCCTCAGCCACATGCTCTAACACACCACACTAACCATAAGCCTACTTATTAGTGACCTACTACACAATAACCTTCTCCTTAGTGTCCCCTACATCCACATGGACACTTGATGGGTTTTCATGCCTCCATTACTAGAGGAAAACTTTGTAACAGACTGCTCCACACCATCCCCCTTATTTTGATCATTCATAATACGATCAAATGTGGCAGAAACTGTCAGATTAAAAGGGGCCTCTATATAATTTCCCAAAGTCAATGCATCCCGGTTCACCAAGCCATCAACAATTCTAGGATAATCACCCAGAGCAAACATCTACCTATGAAAAAAATACCTGAAGTGGTATCTCCATCGAATCAAAGGTCCCTATGTTCATGCCTTCACAATTACAATTAGAGGCCAAATGCCTCAATCGACATCATGGAGAGAAATAGTCAACCAATGATTTGAAAACAATTACCTCCTCCCATCTAAATTCATCACCAACTATAATCCGGATAAAATCATCCATAGGCCTCGATACATCCACCTCAACACAAAGGTGGGGGTTGATCGGGTGGCTCATAATTGATGTGAGATCATCAAAACCTAGAATGTGACCCACCATATTTCCAGTCATACAAATAATTTCTAGGATTATAAAAGGTAAAGGGACTTGAGGTATAATTACCCATTTCGCAATGTTGGATGGGTCACGATCCATACGGAGATCAAAAGACCATTAGTGAAGGTATAACTTGCATCCATTACGTCAACGAGGAGCACAAGACTGATCCTAGACCATATCATCTTTCAGAGAAAAACAGATTATGACAGGGAGTTTATAAGAAAGACCAGCGACCACATGATCTTGAAAATCCCATTTAAAATAAATGAAACTATTGAAATATTAAACTGATGGCCTTCGATGGATGAAATGAGCCAAAAATGTCCATTCTAGATAACTCAATTCTTCGCATAAATTTAAAAAAAATTGATATCTGAGGGACACCAAGATGAAAATCAGGAACTCTAGGAGAAAATGGTTCAAATAAGGGGATAAAAGGTTTCTATGAATTTTGAGGCAGAAAGATCAGTTCCTCCTCCCCCCATCCCGCCTCCAGGAGTGGGGGGATCATCTTCAATAATTACCTAGGGTTCCATTGTCGAGGGAAACCAATGGTTTCCTCCACCTCTTCCATGTGAAATCCCTCATAACCCATGTCATTTCAATGAATAATATTATGTTATCGGGTCTAAAATCAAACAAATTTCATGTTTTGATACAATATTTTATGCATAACTATTTATTTTTCATTAAACCAAAAAATATAAATCATACATTAACCAGAATCCTCTTCTTTTTTAAAGCCAAATACATTAATGTTATAGACCCATAGAAGTTCCAAATAGTTAATAATGAGATTGGAGTCATATTATATAGAATAGTGATGTTTTTCACATGATCATTATTTGTTATAATAGTCCACTAAATAGTTAAATTGGTTTGTGTGGTAAAATATTGTAGTCCATTTCATTATAGATGGATGTACCCCATTGAGTGATATATGAATATTTTTAATGTGTACATCATGAATAGAAGTCATGTTGAAGTACATATAGTCGAATGATATATTACTGGAGAAGATGTTCAATTGTCTAATGTTTACCTATTAGATTTTGATAGAATCTATATCCCAACGTCTCATCACAATAGAGGTATTTTCCGATTAAGTATACCCCGATGAGATGTTCTTACAATTACCATCAGATAGAGGGATCATCGTCACCTTTAAATTATTCAAAATAGTGTATATATTTCTAAAAAATAGGATGATCACAAAACTAATTATAAGATATTCAAATTCATCAAGGGATAAATGATAAATATAAAATTCATATAGTCAAGAGTTTATAGGATGGTTCTGAGATCGTATTTATAAGGAGTTATCTAAAATATTTAATCTATTTTCTAAACAATTAAATGGATATCTAGGGGAATAAATGTAAATGATAAATCATTCAATGGATTTTTAATTAATGATAATATGTTATATTCAATGCACATGATGAAAATTGTATGATGATAAATAGTAGAGTAATGATTTTAGCAGAAGAGATGCATATATACTATTTGAAGGGTGGAAATCCAATTTATGAGAATATGTCATATTGAAAATCATCAAAAAGAATAAATGATTTTTATTATACTACATTTCACATGATAATTTTACATTACACAGGGGATGACAATAGGAGTACAATTAATGTTAATGAATGGTCTTTGTGATGTTGAATATCATGGTTGAAGTGTATAATGATGATCCATTCATAGTGTAATCACAAAAATCATTAATAATTTATGTATTAGATCCAAAAACCATAATTTATTAAATTATTATCTTGGTGACTAAAACTACCACAAGTTCAGATGAAATTTAATTGTGGATGACTATTTCATTTGGAGATCAAAATAATTACATAGATATCCCAATATATACATTACCTTGTATATTTGAGGGGACCATGCTAGGGGGGATTTGGATACTTGATAGAGGAGCCAAACCACTTAGACCATTCAAAAAATGGAGTTCAATGAGAATGTTAATGTTTTATTTAATATATTATTCATTTCCTCCAAATATGAAGAGTTATCTACTACATTTATATAATCTAAATTAAATTTTTTACGACTCATTCATATAAAAACTTTTATATATGTTGTTGTATCCAATCCCCTTTGAGAAAAGATGATGGTCTATGAGACTAAATAATTATTATGGGTTGAGCAACATGTTGATGAAAAAATGAGAATGACATAGCACCAATGTGTTAAATAAATGTATCATGGAAATAAGTAAGGGTATAAATTTTTTGGTTTTTTAGAATCTATGTTTCCAACCTATTGATCCCTAAAATTCAAATCTGATTAGTTATATTGGGTTCACAATGAGAATTCATGTTTTAATTGATATATACACGTGGAACCATGAATTTATAACTTTGAAGGAAACCATTTGGGATGATAATATGGTAATGTTTTGGTATAATTAATTTATTTTTCTGAAAAAATATATATTGATAATATAATTTCATTTTCATTATCCTCTATAAGGTTTAATTATTTTTAATGAATACCATAATAAATATATCTTAATGGTCATTAATGAAGATCATAGAGGCTTCCAAACAATTCTTATTTAGCATGATCTTAGTCATTATGAGAGGAAATTAATTCTCCACCCAATAATTATGCATGTAAAAATTATAAAATAGGAAACATCGATGAAATCCATTATCCATTTCATTTATAAATATAATCAGGTGAAATATTTTCAATAATATAATATTTGAGAATATTTAATTTACCAAATTTGTTTCTAAATATTCATTTATTGAATCAAAAAGGTTTTTTGATTGTATAATATGTGAAACAAAAGTAATGTACCATTATCATAATGAAATAATGGGTAACAATTCACTTGAAATGGAAAACAATTTGTATTTTAAATCTGTAGAAAATGATTTATGTTATATGATAAAACCTTTCTTCCTTTTTTATATGATTATTGATGAATCAACTTCTAAAACAAATTCCATCCCACATAATGTGCAACAAAAGGTGGTTCACATAAATAGAATTGGTAATATATTTGATGAAAATAGAAATGTATTATGAAAATTATGTGAAAGTAAAACATAATAGTGATTTATTATTTATTAAAATATAATTACATATTAATAAATATTTATTTTTGTATGTTTTATATGGTTTATTCATAAGAATCATCATTGAATGTAGAAACAGAAAATCAACTTTTACTATCTTTTTATAGGAGAGGAAAATATTGTCCTAATACTGGTTATGGTTTGGGGGTATCTCCTTGAATGTGTATTGAGAAAAAAAATCCATAAGGAGATATATATAAGAAAATGAAATTAATTTTGGAATAGATAGATGCTTCGAAAAATACTATTATGTAGTCTGGTTTTGTAGATAAATCTATACCAAAGGATGAATGTGAACTGGTAGATGACATATAATAGAACATGATAATCCAAATAAACCAAAAGGATTTCAGGCTATCATGTTCCCTAATCCCAATTGATTACCCAAGGCATCCAATTTTATCATGACCCTTTATCCTAAATTTGAAGAAAACAATATCCAATAACTATACAATATGAAAAATTTATAGGGGGCATTTTTATGTGATTTATATCTATTAACAACCATGTGTATCCTTATTGCGAGGGGTATAGTTTATAATATATTAGTAGGAATTCTACATAGAAAAAAACTAGTTAAAGATCACATGAGGGTGGGGATTAAAGTAGCTTAAGAATTGATCATTGAGTTTCATATTTCTCTTAATCATTTGAATGTTACTATTTTTGATAATTCTGTTCGATTTTTTTTGTAGCATAGATGTATAA
This sequence comes from Viscum album, assembly GCA_963277665.1. Lineage (NCBI taxonomy): Eukaryota > Viridiplantae > Streptophyta > Magnoliopsida > Santalales > Viscaceae > Viscum > Viscum album. Next base: position 1,418,286,183 of record OY728160.1, read on the forward strand.
TCTTATAAAGAAACGTGAATTATGTCATTAAAAAAATTAAAATGAAAAGCTTTAACACTTTATGAAAAAAGCAATTGAATGTTCCATAGTGTTACAGAAAGGTAAAACAATGGGGAAACATGATGGTTCCAAGTGAAGCCAAACCATGCAGTGTTGGGAGGTATATTAAAATTTCATTTAACTATAACTACCTTAAACGAAGAGTGAGGATTTTCACATCAAATTTGTAATTAATTTTTTTAATATCTGATGAAATAAATACCTGATATTAGGAACATTATTTTCTAATGAATGTTGATCGTCCCAAAATACCCTTTCATATTTCCTTCATTGAGTTGTGAAGATCCAAGTATAGATTCCCTCTAATGGTTAAAAAATGTTCTCTAATGATCTTTGAGAAACACTACATGATCTATGGGATCTAGCACAATGAATCAAATGTTATTTATTTTTCATTACTGATTTCTTTTTTTTCATTCTTTAATAAACATCTCTTTCATTTCATATTATTGAGAGGGAAATAGAATTTGGTGTCTAGGGAGAATTAATTTTGTGAACCAATTCTATATTCTCCAATTTCGATATTATACACAATAGACATAGAAATCTATTTATTGAGTTATGATTTAAGTTAAAATATTATTTAATTGCATTCTAACCATTAAAAAAAATATTAACATTAATAATCCCCATTCCAGAGAATAATAATTATATTATTATCTTTTTGTGGCATGTAATGACTTTCATAATAAAAAATATCTTGTAATGGTGATATTAATTTATATTTATCATCAGACTGAGTCTTGGTCCATCAAAACCCTTATAGCATTTATTGAACAACTGAATAAATATTTTATACATAAATAAATATCTTATTAACAATATAAGAAATAAATATTTATGAACATATTCAATATTTAAAATAAATATTTTAGTCACAATCTAGTGAATATACATTGTATATATACGCATAATAATATAAATTATTTAATAATAAAAAATAAATATTTATTACATAGTGAATTTTAGTGATCAATAATAATTGAATAAAACATTCCTTTTTCTTGATTATAATATTTATTCTAATTATTAAATTAAAAAATAATTTAATCGAGATCATCGAGCACCCGTTGTCTTTAACCCTCTATAATTCCTTCACATTGGAATTAAATGATCTTACCTAATTTCCAGGATTTTTATCTAGAAATGGGTCAAGTCACCTAAGAAAAAGTACTTAATATATTAATAATGACAACCACAAACAAGAAATCACTATGTAATATTACCCCATTTTATGAATATCTCATAAAGAAGGTTTCAAATCAGTGTTACCAACCTATATGCTTGATATGTATTTCTTTGAATCTCTAAAAAAATACATCATTACACCATGTACCTAGAATTAAATTCAATTATTATATTCCAATAAAAGGGATAATATATCATCTTCCATAAATATAGAAGGGAAAAGTACTACCTTGAATTATTCATTAATTACATTTCACTCGTGATTCACCAAACATATCAAAATTCTCCATGAACTGTTATCATTATGGTTTATGAAATAAATCTATGTATGTGACTTGTAACCTGAAATAATTTTAATATTAAAGTATAAGGATCATTACACACACTCATATAGAGGAATATCCTATGGCATCGAAACATGAAAACTTCCTACTGGAAGATATGTTATCATAGTCTCCTATCTAAGAGTGTACCATGTGAAAAAATTGTGAGAAGAAGCCTCATATGATTACGTGTACGCACAAATAATAGTCTATGTACTATGTTTCCCATTATAATATGTTATTTAACTACAAGACATTATTTAAAAATATCATCATAGAAAATAAAGGTTTTTATTAATATATGGAACTTCTATGACAATTTTAATGCGACGAATACTCAATAAAATTATAATATTTGTGTCATGATGAACAATGGAAAATAAATAATATGTATTTTTATTAACAATCAATATATTGAATAAACATGTATTAAAAGTAAAATAAGTTTCTCCATGGTCACCAGTTCCAATAAAATAGATGGCCAGATCGAGATAATCCTATGAATCAACCAGGAAATCCAAAGGACCTTTCAGTTTTACCTTCTCCCCTACTGTTCCACTACCATATATATTATAATTTAAAGTTAATTAAATCAAAAATTGAAATATATAAATATTTCTTAAATTAAATATGAAAAATAAATATTTTGAATTTTCATTATATAAATGGTTTTTTGGAGTATATAAATGAGATTATCAAGTTCTAATAGTTGAGAGTCTCTGGTGAAAATATATACAGATGGTACATTTTCATGACCTGTCTATGTAAAAAATGAACTTCTTTGTTTATTATTGATACTAACTATAAATATTTTTATAAATGGGACAATATTACTACTATATTGTGAAAAAATACCATGATTCACGATTTGGATTGATTAATCCCCATAAAATTTCTTGGAATTAATTTTAATCAGAATTTAAAAAATTATATGATACAGATGCACTGAGTGAGGTGGTTGAGAAGAAAATAAAAGATGATAAAATGTTATTGATAGAGATAATACATGAGTAAAAATATATGAACTAAATATATAAAGTATATTTTTTTTTTCATCACATAATAGTTTTTAGGAAGAATTTAATGATTACCACAATCAATTTGGACACCATATATGTTTATTTTAGGACTCGACCTGAAAGATCACATAATCAAAAGGTTTATGTCTTGAATTTGTTCTCTTAAATTTGATGAATCTTTCAAGTTTAGAGTTTTAGGTTGTTTGTTCATAACTCATTCATAAAAAACCCTATAATAAAATTTAGACACTTCTAATTAGTATACATTTTAACAACAAAATCTCTTTCAAATAATACCAATGTGAAGATACATTTTCTTCAACACTCTCATTTTCATAACACACTAAGACCACTATAGTGGGAGTTCTACAAAAACCTTGACCTCTAGAATTTTAGGAGGGATTTCTAGACAAGATTTGGGTAGGTCGGTGTCAATCCAAATGGGTTGTTAAGAGTTAATGATCGAGGAGAAGGATTTCCTATTTCTAATAGTTTGGAGGGGCAATCTTGGTATTTCTCCAAATATTAAAATAATAAAAATTAATATTCAATTTTAAAGGGTTCAAAATTCATATATTTAGAATATAGTTTTAGGATGAGTAGTAATAATGGTGTAAAATAATGTTTTTACATGTTTAGTTCACATTGTTACCCATATGATTAGGTTTTAGACCACTCATTATCCATTTTAAAATGTATGAGGACAATAAATATAACTTTTAGGGTAAATATTGTTACAAAAAAATGAAAAAATGTTCTATAAATTGACATTGGTTGATATTATCATAAATTTCATAATCAAATATATGAATATAATATTTTTATGAGTGTTATAAAATTTTAGAAAATATTATATAATTTCAAATATTATTAATGTTTTTTAGAATTATTCATTACATTTTCTTTAACAATTTAAATATATAAATTATAAATAGAAAATTTTAAAAAATTCTCAAACATGTTTTGGCATTCTATAAATTAAATTTAGTATATTATTTATCTAAAATTATATTACTTTAAATTTTGTTTATTTAATTATATATGTTTTCTAAAAATGAAGTAATTATTACATCGACATTATTTAGGATTATACCATAATTACATATTCAATTAAATTAATAAAAAATTGAATTTATGAATTTAAATACTTTCAAACTCATAGTAATATTTATAGTCCATCATATCCACTGGATAGAAAAATATTAAAATTTTATAGTTATTAAAAACTATATTGTGAAATTTTGATCTTTTCAGGAAATAAAATACTATAAAAGTAGTAATTTCATACAAATAGACATAAAGTTAATTATAACAAAATAAGGAATGATTGTGGATGATTCTGAAGAATTTAATAAAATTAAGACCAGTGTTAGGGTAATTTTAAAAGAATTATAATATTAATTAAAGCACTAATTAAGAATTTCATGCTTCACTATGGAAAGAATAATTACTAACAAAAAAGGTATCGGGAGAAGAAAAATTTCTTTACTATTTATTAAATGTGAATTAAAAAGAAAACCTAGTGACACGAAAATGAATGGGGTTATAAAAAACGACATGCACTCATCCAAAAATAATTATTTGAATCAAAATGATAAGGATAATTTCAATAATCATAATAAGAATCATCATTATCATCATCAGTTTCCCACTCTAACTATGAATTACCTTTATTGAGTATCCCAAGGATCATCTCCATGGACCTTTCATACTTCAAAGTGATATGGACCATTCATTACATGGAATAAGATCTAGTAGAAAAATTCCTAAAAAGATTGGAATAATCCTTCCATGACCTTCTTTTTGGGGGAACATGAGCTAAATATTTATTGCTAAAAAACTTTACCATTTCATTTAAAATAGCATCGTTAATTTATATAGGCTCACTGATTCCATTGGATCAATGATGAGTAGTGTGTAATAAAATAGTCTCCTTCACCATGTATCATCTATCATTTGAAACATTACAAAATTTACAAGACTTTCCTAATAAATTGAAGACATTATTAAAGTACTAATGATAATACATGATTTACTAAATATGAGACTGCTCAGAACAATATTCATGTTTAACATGCCCTAATTTGTTTGGACAACGGCTATAAAATAATACATTTCTTATCAGTTTGTGAATGAGAATACCCAACCACAACACCAATATCCTTATATTCAGACTATCAAACCTAACTTGTGTGCTTCCCATCCTAACCAGTGAATTGCATGGAAATAATATTAAAGCTAAAAACCAACTAAATATGTTCATATATTACTTAGTTATGAATTAATTTTACACCCACAGAAACACCATCAATTCTTATACAATGTGGTTCCTCATTTTTAGTAGTAGACTCATAGATAACATTATAAACTTGAGCCTCCTCAATTAGTGTCCCCATATAATCTCTATAATGGACAGAACCCCTAAGAGTGTCACGAATGATCAGGAAATCATAAGAGATGTCACTCCCCACACCTATAGTGGCCAATTGACTCCCATTCATATTCCCATCCATCTATTTAGGAATGAAGAATGTTCTATTATTAGTCAAGGTATAATTAAACCATGGATGGATATTTGGGAGAAAATTAGAATTTTTAATAGATCCATGAGACAACATTGATGTTCCATGAGAATCATAAAGATGTATACATACCAGGAAGATTATATCTGGGTTCACTATACTTATTACCTAGGGAATAGTGAGGTGGACCTTAATCTGAGTGAGAATAATCACTAAATACTTCTCTATAATTGGATAGATTGAAGTAAATATTTTATTTATATTTCCCAAATATTGAATTCGTTAAACTATCTTTAAAATTACCCTTCATTCCACAAACCCCCCAAACAATAGATCTTAGACAGTTCTCTTCACGATTCTGAATCAATTTTCACTCCTCACAGAAATCTTGTAGATTTTTAACGGCATATGATAATCTCATAATTAGGAGTAGAAATAATTACATTATCAATGATATCCCCACAAAGGTAAACCTCCACTGAAATCCTTACAATGTTCTTATACCTAGAATTTTTAAAATCTCAATCAAGACGAATAGGTTCTCCAATAGAAGAATAAACTTAATATAGGGTTTTTGGAATCTATAATTCCTAATTAATACCATAAAAACTAATCTATACCTAATTAAAGGATTTTTTCATGTTAGATGGATCAAAATAAATTCATCATTAATGAATAGGGAAAACACCAAGTTTTAGAAATAAAGCACCCTTAAACCAAGATCACTACGTCAGTTAATCCGAAGGGAGAAATGGAATAATTTATAACCAAAAGAGAAACACGTCATCATTGTGATCCTCGAAACACAATAAACATGATTATCCAGATCATCCCCTAGTCATGGATACTCTCCATTGGATTAATAAGTATCACCATAAGATAAAATTTTTACATCACAAATATTTCAATGTAGGAATCTCAATTTTCAAAGATATGATCCGGAAAACACTTCTAGACAAACCTTCCAACCAACGAGTCCATAAAATTTGAAAAATGATGAGATTCATAACCAGATTTTGTACTCCTTACATATGAAGTAGGTTGGTTGCAAAAAACAGATACAATCATCCTATATATTGATTATGAAGAATTGAATAGGTGTATTATATTTTGTTTTATTGTAGGACATAGATCAAGAACAAATAATGAATTTATAGGTTTATGCATCGTGACAATACCATCCTAATTGAACCTTGAAATGATGGTGCCATGAGGAATCTCATGAGAAACCAATGATTTATAATGGAGTGACGTCGGATAAATGATATCATAGGGAATGGGATTCATGCCCAAAAGTGTTTAATATCTTCAAAGGATAGGGAAATATAAAAACCTTTTGGAGTTCCATTTTGGAGTTCTAATTAATCTTTATCATCCTTATAGAGCATTATCGATATAAAATATTACTACGGTTAATTTTTATATTTACCAAAAATATTAGACTTCAATTTACAAAACCTTCAGCATCAGATTTAAAATATTAATTCCTTTTTTAAAAAATTATTAAAAATTTAATAGAATTTAATTTATAATTAATTCCAAAAATTGCAATGAATTTTTTTTCTCAAATAATGATTTTTTAAGATGGAAAAAATATTTATATGATAACATGGAATATCATAATAAATATATTTATACTATGTTGTACCTTAATATTAATTTCATAAATATGTTATTCATATTCATATGCACCAACTTAATGGGTAGGATATAATAATCAATTTTAATAAATAATATATTTTATCTTTTATACTTTATGTTGTGTATGTTATAAAATATCGAATATAGTATTTCCTTTTAAAATATCTAAATATTAAATTATCCCCCTTTTGGAAATTTCATACACACAATTTTGAACGCAGGTTTACTAACTATGGTTTAACATCTCAGAATAATATTTGGTAAAACCCACACATCCAAATTGTTAATAAAACTTCATCTTGAAAAGAGTTAAAGGGAAGTAAAAAATTTGATAAGTAATAAAAATAGTAGTTTTATAAGAAGGAGAACATAAGTGTTCATTTAGAACAATGATATTGAAAGAAAAATAACTCAGAATTACATATATAGGAAGATATAAAAAATATCCATGATAATTTAACCCATCAGAAAACTATAAATCATTGATGGGTTATAAGGCCATTGATTTCTCTTTAATAAAATTATACATATAACATTTGATTTCTCTTTAATAAAATTGAACATATAATTTTTTTTTCACGATCATTTTCTAGAGTAATGTAATTATTTTAATATATAAACTATGTACATATGGATATATATATATATATATACTCGAAAATTATGATTACTTACTTTTATCATTTTCTATAAAAATTCATTTTTTTCCCAATGATTTGTACTCAAGATGAAATTTGAATTCCTGATTCACTTGAATAAAATTCTATTGATAATGAAATATATAAAAAGAAAACAGTAAATCCATATGATCTCGAGATATTAACGAGAAAAATATGTAGGAAATGTCATGATAATATTTTAATTATACAAATATAACTACATTATCACTAAAACTCAACCATATCCCCCAAAGTTCAATATTGATCATTAAATAAATAAATATCGTAAAATTTATTCAAATATATTCCATACTAAAATTAAACTTAAAAAATTAGATTAAATTGAACACATCATCTTCCTCAATAAATTTAGCATTCATCTCCAAATAACATAAAAAACTATTAAAGGATCATACTAAAATATAATAACCCTAATTAAAAAATCACCATGATATTTTAAGTATTCTAATAACCCATATAACCATAATTCCCCAATAAAATCATAAGTCCTTCCAAAATGTAATTCACCATTTATTTTTCCACTAAAATCCAACAGAATTCAATTTACCATAATCTTTTAATGCTCCCCCAAATTATAGTTATCTCATTTTGAAATATCATTATTAAAATAAAAACTATTTTATCATCCATGGTTATCATTGTGATAAAACATATGTTAGTCAAAATGAACTTATAATATATCTATCATAACCTTTAAATATATTAAAACAATCCTATACTAATAATGATATCACTTAGGAAAGTTGTAGTTGATGCACCCTTATCACCATTCTGTTGTGGGTTTAATCATTATGGACTTATATGTTGCAATAGCATGTCAGTTGACATGAATGTTGTATTTTATTTGTAAAAATATATTAATATAATCCTTACAACATTTCCTAAAATTTGATAAACATCTTAAATGATTACCATAATATATTCAGGATAAAATATATGTTTTTACCTTAATGGTTATCTCATACCTTTTTATTTTTTAATCTAAAAAATGTATCATAAAAAATTAGCTTAAAATTGATGACGTTATAAATTTTAAAGGTTGTGAATAATTATAAACATGTGTATAGAAAAAAATTTAATTATTTAAAAAATAATATTTTTATATAATAAACTTATGGGTTACATATACCACAAAATTTCATCGAAACATGATAAATTTCTCCCAAAATATTTCAATTACATAAAATATCAAAGGGGTAGTTACTAAGACATTGGAGATATGATCATAATTTCGAAAATACTCAAATCCTTGGACCTATGATCCCTTCAACAGATGGACCAACCTCAACTGTAGTGTTATAAAATAATTTCAGAACCCATTTTTTTCCGATCATGATGATTTTGAACTGTGTAAGTTAATTCGGACACACATTAGAAAAATAAACCAACCTATTATAGCGAAAACATATCACCATTAAATCGATATCTATTATCACATTCATAGATTATTCAGGTCTCTATTCATTGCTGTTAGGAACCCTTTCAAAATATTAAAACAAAGTCCACACTTTCTGGATCCTTACAAACATTCCCTAAAATTCATTTGATAGAACATGGAACATGTTTTGGGGATTACCTCCATAACTCTTAGTTTGTTTCATCTATATTTGTTTCCACCTTAATTTTTTCATACTCTAATCATCTCATGGAAGCTTTTTATTGGAGATATCTATCTAAATGATTAATTATAATGAAAATTTTTATCATTGATTTCAAATTATTATGTACCTAAATCCTTTCATAATGTTTATTTCAATCATGAGTAAATATAAATAATATTATTATCAAAATCACATATAAAATCCTTAATATTCTAGCCCAATCTTGTAGAATTTTTTTATAAGGGCCAATAAATCTGAATCCATTTCATTAAATCAACAAATTTTATCTCCATACTATAATGAAAAGTCATAGGGAATATCTAAAGGAAAATATTCGATGACTTGAACTATTCCATAACATTACGATTATATTTCTCTTTTGTAATCATAACGAAGTCCAAAATCAATCAACTTCACCTTCAATATGATAACTGGAATGATTTAACATTATATTTTATAAAAATCCCATTACATAAAATATATCATATAGGGTGTTGATCCATAATTTTTCTAGCACAGTTTCATATGATCAATTGAATGATGGGAGATTTTGTCTCATAAAATGCTCCACCTATTACATGATCATATGTTGTAGATCCGAATGTTCCCCATAATGGATTCCTCCATCATTTTGAACTTGTTCTAACTAATCCAATACTAAAAAACACATCAATTCTAATTCCTACCATCTATGGATATTGATTTGGATGGATATTTTCATCTAGTTTCCTTCCCACTATAGATTACCTATTTTCTCTAAGGAAAACCGTCTCGAGTTGATATATTTTAGATGGGGTAATATGGTGGTCTTAAAATCCAATATCCTTTTATCATTACGAAATGGTAAAATACTTGAACATAATTATATTAACATTATTCTAGCATATAGTCTAATCCAACCTATGGTACTATCTATAAGCAATCGATCAAAATCATTACATATTCCTGAGGTTAATGTGAATAATTCATCCTATTACATTTCAAAATATATTAAGGTTTAGATATTCAGGGAATTAGTTCATAACTCAAAAAAACCTAAAAAAATACAAAGTAGAAAATTTTAGCCAGTATTATTTTTACCATAAAACAAAAACCATTAAAATAAAATCTAGATCCATAATAAAAAAAAATCCTCTTCAGACAATATCAATTTTTAACCCCATTAGTCCACTACAGTTGGTGTTATTCCAATAAAAAGACCATTATAATTCAAGGAGGGATTATAGGATGGGATATGGGATGTTATTGTCTGATCCAAATGGGTTTCATTTTTGAGTTATTGAGATTAAGAGGTGTGCTTTTATACGATAGGGGAGGGGAATTCATGGAATTTATTAGAATATTAAATTAATACAAATTAATTTTCACATTAAAATTTCTAAAAACAATTTTATTTCTAATATAAGTTGATGATGAGTTGAAATACACTAAGAAAAAAAAATTTGGAAAATTTTAGGTCACAACTCTTCTTTATAAATTTATTTTTACCCCTCGTTAACCATTTTAAAAACAATGGAAAGAACAAGGGTTTTTACTCTTTAATGGTGAATGTAGATACTATAAAGGAAAACGGGATAATTATTTGAACATGGTTGATATTCTTAAAAAATAATAAAAAATTTTAATAATATTTTTTTTAATTTTATATCAAATAATAATTTTTTTTGAAATGTCATTAATGTTAATTTTTAGAACTATTCCGTACATAACCATTAATAATTTATCGACAAAACATATAATTCAAAAATAATATTTAAAAAATCCATAATAATTCACGTTAATCTTTAAAATTCTTGGATGAAATTATTTATCGTAAATTATATTTCTATTGAAAATTTTTAGTATCGTTTATATTGTTTGTCTATTAATTATATAATTACTATATCATTCTATTGCAAGAATTTAATTAAATTATTTCATCCAAAAAAAAAATTAATTACCCTGATGAATTCAAATCATTTATATTTAAATATAACTTTTATAGTCAAACATATCTTCTTTATAATATAAAATTAAATATTATGGTCATTAAATTCAAGAGTGTGGCATGTTTGACATTTTTTGGAATAAAATATTATAAATGACATAATCTCATTTGTAGGGCCATAAAATTCCATATAAACAATTAATATATGATTATGGATTAAATAAACTAATAAAATGAAATTAATGAATGTTTTATGGTCATTTTATAATCCTTATCATTTTATGTATATCTTTAGTTACATGATTTACCCTTTACCAAGATAACAAAAATTACTAAGGTTGATATTTATATTGGTAAAAAGTGAATTATTTAATTAAAATAGACCTCTAAATTCTAAATATGGAATCCATTTTTAAATATTAATATTTGATAAAAGATAAAATTTCATTTGAAATTGAATCCATAATATGCAATGAATACACGTTTTCTTAAAAAATGTGTTTTAGGTGAAAAAGTTTTTTTATACAAAAAATAAAGTATATAGATGATTATAATGATATTAATTATACTATAAATAAATGATTATTTATTATTTTAAATGGGTATCAAATAAAAATAATTAATAGATATTTAATATAAATAAATTGATAGTTGTACAAAAAGTGGTATTTCTCTAATTCACGAAAAAACACAACTTCTCCAGAAATTATAAACAATTAATCCTAAGATATCACTTGAATGACGAAATCAAAAATGAAATGAATTTTATTGAATAAATTTTATAAAACTTCTAAAAATTAATTATAAAATTCACTTAAATAATCATTTTTGAAGAAAATTTATTCATGAAGAATAAAATGAATTTACTAAAACTATGTTATTATTTTCTAAGAATTTATGAATAAATTTATATTTTTTATACCATTGTATTTATTTCATAAATCAGTTTTCTTATTCATATCCACCAATTTATCGGCAAGGTTATAAAAGAAAATTTTAAATTATAATATTTATTTATTAGTTTAATCCACATGTTTCATATCCGTATGATATCAAACATAGTCATTATGTTGATTGTGATGGTATATTGTAGTTTATTTTTTGGATCCATTTCATATATTTTAATTAAACTAAAAAATGATGTCTACTCAAAATTTTTAATTCATTAAAAATAATATTTTAAAAATATATCTTCAAATGATATGTTTCAGTTACTGTTTTATATAGAATTTATTTATGATAATTTGGCCTATAATAATAGGTATGCCCATTTTATGAGGTATGTAGCTGAACAAAAAAATCCTACAGATTTCTTAAAATAGAAAAAAACATGTTAAATACATTAATAATTAATGATTGAAACATCTTCCAAAACAATTTACTTATTTTTTTCAATGTTATTTAATTTTCCAAAGAAAATTTACAACATATTCTATGTATATTACATTTTAATATATATGAATGATATCATAAACCATGAAAACACATTCATCCTGGCATAGGGATTTTTTTAAGGTAGTTAAAATTTCATTAATAATAATTTTAAATTTTTTTATTATATATATTTTCTATGTACTATGAATATTTATAATAATATACGTACTGAAAAGATGATGTAAATTTTTCAGATATGAATGGGAAAAGTAAAAATTGCTAGAATTTTTTTGGACATAATGTTTTGTGGATTACATATTATTTTTTTTATCAAGAATTGTATATAACATTAGAGATAGATTTTTCATGTGAAGAATTAGTATCATAATTATTATATATTATTATTTTTTACCTATATCATTTGGTTAATTATAATTGAGTGATAAACATTATAGATTGTGATAGAGGTAGTAACATATCTAAAGCGACTCCTACTCATGAGGGATTGGACATCATGGATAGAACACAGATAATGGAGATAGGGAAATGGGTTAAGTATCCATTTACCCATAAATTTGATAATGTTTTACAAACATCTTGGGATGTTACCTCCATGATAATAGAATCAAAATTTTCATTTGGCGCCTTCAATATAAAATTCCCTTATAGTTTAAATTTCATTACATTTATTTAAAATAAGCTAAAAAATCATAGATTATTTTTAAAAATTAGTAAATTTAATCATAATTATTTTTTTATATGTAAGAAATTTCCAGACATCAATACAACAAATTATGTGTTTTATATTTCTTGTTGCTATATTTTTCAACATAAAAGTTTCATTTTAATTTAAATCACATATCAAAAACAAAAAGTGAGTGAATGAGTTCATATTGTTTTATAATATTAGGAATGTAGTCCATAATTCATTCATGATGTATAATAATCAACCTCAAATCAATCCAAAAAATATGTGGTTATTAGGAGTTGAAGTGCACAATTTCGGTGTAAAAGCACCATTATATTTTAAAATGCATGTCACATAGCCAAAACTGAGAAAATTATCTCAGATTGTTTCAAAATATTAGGACAACGATTCATAATTATTTTTTCAATTATATGAATTGTCCAAACATCAATCTAACAAATAATGTGGATGATATGTCTCAAAGTGTGTATTTTCAATACAGAAGATCCGTTATAGATACAAACACATGTCAAATAGTAGTAACCATGAAAATGAAAACATATTAAATCAAATAAATTGAAATATGATCCATAAATCATTTATGAAATATAGTATTCGACAAAATTTCAAGCCAATACATATTGTGGCCAGGGTGAAACAATTATTTTTTATTAATATAAAAGTTCCATTTTGGTTTAAATCACATTTCACTAGACAAAACCATAAAATGAATTCAGATTTTATTCACACATTATAAGGATCCAAAATTCATTTTAAACATATAATTATCAACGAAATTTCAATCAAACTCATGATATGATAAATATGCATCGAGGTTCATATTTTCAATTTTGAAGTCTCATTTTAGTTTAAAATGAAAATCCCAATCCAAAATGAATGAAACACTCAAATATTATTTTACAAATTTGGGAAAATAATCAACAATTTTCTTGAAACATATAGGATTTGAACACACATACATCCAAAACACAATGTGTTTCATATGACTCGAAGTGCGTGTTTCAATATAAAAGGTTCATATGAGTTTAAAATGTCAATCACATAGCCAAAATAGATAGAAATACTGATAATATTTTCAATTTTTTTACAATGATCCAAAATTCATTTTTAATTCATATTATTCAACCACATATCAATATGAAAAATTATGTGGTTAGTGTGAAACAATGTGCATGTTTTTAATATAAAGTTATCATTTTAGTTTCAAATATGCATCACATATTAGAAATATATTAATGAGGATAAAATTACATTAAAAATATGGATAATGAACAATAATTCATTTATTATGTGTAGGAATATACCGCAAATCAAGTTGATGTAGGATGTGGCTGGTATGACTCGATGTGGGTGTTCTTGATATAAAAGTGTCATTTTAGATTAAAACATACATCTCTATCCATAAATGAAAACAATTAGATCATAATTTTTTTAATACATTTGGAAAATGATCCGTAAATCATTTTCTATGTGTATGAATTTACCACATGTCAAATGAACGAATTATTTGGTTAGTATGACTTGATGTGCATGTCTTCATTATAAAGATTCATTTTAATTAAAAACAGACATCCCATAGAAAAAATTAAATAAGATTTGATTATTTTATAACCCAATGGAAATGATCCAAAATTAATTTGGGACTTCTAGGAGTTTACCACAGGTCATTTTGAACCATTATGTGGTCAGTTTGATTCATAGTATGTTCATTCAATATAAAAGTGTCAATTTAGTTCAAAACACGAATCATATATAAAAAAATGAGAAACTAGGATAAGGATTTTTTTCAAAAATCAGGGTGAATACCCATGTGTAATTTTTGATGTGTAGTAATCATCCTCACATAAATCTGATTAATGATGTGGATTTTATGGATAAAAGTGATTTTTTAAACATAAAATAATCATTTGGGTTTAATATAAGAATCACTAAAAAAATGTGAAAAAAATGACCCAATTATTATCAATAATTAGTAAAATGACCAATATTTTATTTTTTATGTGTAAGAATTGACCTTATGTTAATCTTACATATGATGACTAAATTATGAAACAATGTGCATGTATTCAATATAAAAGTTCAACTATAGATTAAAATTTATATCACATAGTTAAAATCATGAAAACGAGTTTAGATTCTTTTGAAACTTTTTGAAAATGATCCATAGTTAAATTTCTATGTGTAGGAATTTTCCACATGTCAATCTGAAACATAATTTGGTTGGTATGACTGGAAGTGGATGTTCTCATTCTAAAAGGTATAGATTATTTTAAAATGCACATAACATATCCAAATTAGAGAAAATGGGCTAGGGTAATTTTCAATCATTAGAAAAGTGAACAATAATTCATTTATGATGTGTATTCATTGATCACACCTAAATCTATTGCATGTTTTGGATAGTGTGACTAAAAATATGTGCTTTTATTTTAATAGTTTTTTAGTTTAAAACAAATTTCATAAGAAAAAAACTTCAAAACTAACTCGTATTGCTTCCAAACATTATGAAAACACTAAATACTTGATTCATTTTGTGTAGGAAATGACCAAATGTAAATTCAACAAAATATTTTATTGATATGAAATGAATTTATTAATTTCAATATTAATGTTCTATTTTGGTTTAAAATGAACATCGCATATCAAAAACTACTAAAATGATATCATATTATTCTAAAACTTTATTAAAATGATCCATAATTACTTTATGATGTAAATGAATTGATTTCCAAGAAATCTGAAAAATTTTGTGGACGGTATGACTTGATTTTTGGGTGTTCAATATAAAATTTTCCATTTATTTTAAAACGTGTATTATGACCCACACATCATTGAAATATCATAGATTGTCTTCAAATAATAGTAGAGTTCTCCACAATTCATTAGTGATGTGTAAGAACTCAACACACAATAATTTTACACATGATGTGGCCATTATTTCATATAGTGTTCATTTTCAAAATAAAATTTACATTTTAATTTAAAACATGAATCAATTTTCTAAAAGATAGAAAATGGGTTGGATTTTTTTTCAATAATTAAGAAATATATCTAAATTTAATTTCTGATGGTTATGAATTAGCTAAAATTAAATATTCCACTTGATGTGGGTGATATGACATAAAGATATAGTTTTCAATATAAAAGTTCTTCTTCAGTTTAAAATGCGCTTCACATTCCTAAAGATGTGAAAATGAGCTTGAATTAATTTAAGAAGTTAGGACATTGTTCGATATTTAAAATTTTATGTGTAAAAATCAACCACACATCAATCTGATGCTTAATGATGATGGTATGACTAGATGTTATAGTCTTCAATATTGAAGTGTCATTTTATTTTAAAAACCCCCTTACAAGACAATAATGATAAACTAAAATCTGATTATTATTAACCTTTTTAAAATACTCTGTAATTAATATTTATGTGTATGAATGGACCACAAATAAATCTGAAATAATATGTGGCTAGTAATTATCAAATATCATGTTTTCAATATTAATGGTTTGTTTTAGTTTAAAACATTCATAACATTTCCAAAATCATGAAATTGATCTTTTATTATTTTCAAACATCTGGACAGTGATCCATTATTCACTTTATATGCATATAAATTTACCACATGATAATTCAAAGCATGATGAGGATAGATTGAATTGATTTATGTGTTTTTAATAAAAAATAACCATTTTAGTTTAAAACACTTATCAATAGGCAAAAAATTAGTAAACAACTTCTATGGTTTTCATTCAATAAAAAAATACATAACTTTTTTTACATTTTTGAATCAACTATAGATCAACCAAACACATGATTTGGTTGGTATAACTCAATGTAAATGTTTTCAATATAAAACTGTCATTTTTGTTCAAAACACCCGTAGCATAACCAAAACTAGTAAAAATAACCTAGGTTATTTTCAAATATTAGGACAATGATCCTTATGTATTTTTTGAAATGTATGAAATAACCACACATCAATATGACACACAATGTGACCAGTATGACTCAAAGTGCATTTTTCCAATATAAAAGATCCATTTTAGTTTAAAAAACATATCACATAGCCACAAGTGAGAAACAAAGCTCGTGTTGTTTTCAAACATTAGGAAAATATTCAAATATTCATTTGTGACCTATATGAATTAACCATAAATCAATACGAAACATGATTAATTGATAATATAATTTATATATACATTAATTAATAATATAAAGTTTAATATTTTGATTATATAACATTAAGATCATAATTTTATTTAATTTCTATTACTTTATTGAAAATAAGAATTTGTTTTATTACATGGATAATCTTTTTTATAGAGGTTTATCGTTGTTGAAATCAATTTATAAAAGTTACGATGTAATATATTGTTTGCAACTTTTTGGATTAATTCCAAATTTCACATCAATGTAAATATTTTGTTTGAAATTTTTTAATTGAAATGATAGTGAAATGTTGTATTTGAATTTGAATTTTATTATAGATATAGGTATAATATTATTTCAATCTATTTGGTTTTTCATTAGTCATAATGTAGTCGGGATGTTGCATCTTTGTAATAGCTGCATAGACTTTATCATCAATAGAAAGGTGATGATAAATGAACCATTTATCATCAATTTATTTTAAAATACGTTAAGAGGGCCTTTAGGAGCGATTTCTTTAGGCACTAATAAATGGGGAATTTATTGATACTTTTTCTAGCACTGATAAATGCTTTATTGTTTTAACATTACATCGATTTCATGTGTTTTATGTCTGTTGACAAATAACTTTTATACTAATGTTAAAGGCATCATCTATAGTAGTCCAGGATCGATAACTTCTCGTAAACCCCTTTATGATCTCGAAAAAACATTGACAAATGAATGCATTTTTTAACTATACATTAAATAAATTATAATTGTATCCTAGATATTATTAAATGGAAACATTTTAGGGATTTTTGATCACATATAAAAGATACCCTTACACGTAGTTTAATTAATGATGATTAATGGTGTGATATTTAATATTTAAATATTAATATAATATAGAATAATATTTATATGAAAATAAATATTCATATAAAAACATTATATATATTTAATTATTTATACTTTGTTTATAATATATTTAAATTTATATTATATAATTTAACAATTAAATATATAAATATGTTTATTTATATTCATATTTAATATTTAATATTTATTTTTATATTATATAATTTATAATTATTATTCATGTAGATATATATTTTTATTTAGGTCTGTGTTTGTTTAGGCATAACTAACCTATCTAGGTCATTCCTCTGATTGATCCCTGAACCAAACCACTAAAGTACCAAAGGGGTCTCCCAATCCCCATGGGCTGACCACTAGTATATAGGAAGCATAATACCAGACATGAAAATGTTTTAAACAATTATTCTGAGTAAAATATAGTAGAAGAAATATAAAAAAATTCCACATCACCCATCCCAATATCAGATGTCCATTAAAAAAATGATGAAATAGATAACATGAAATCAAATCTATGAAATAAATGAAATCATTTCTAACACCAGAAACCTACCTCCCCCTATAAAAAACAACTACCATAATAAAAAACACACACATACAATTTAATTTTTTCGCCCACAAAAAATATAGTTACTATTCATCTTATGAAGGTTGTGAAATCATAAATGTCCATGATAAATCATATAAACAACATAACTTGACATACATTATATGAAAATAAATAAAGGTCCTATGAAAATAGATAATAGGAAAAACAGTCTTAATGTAGTAAAATAAAGACTAACCACTATAAATCAGTGCTCAAAAAGACATCTATGGAAGAATTAGGAACCTTAAACTGAGATAAAACTAGAATTAGCATGTAAGAACAAATTTTTCCACCACTATCTACCAATTATATATAAATCCCCAAGTAAGATAGTTTTTAAATTGACTGTATGAACATAAGGTATAAATCACCCATTTACAGGCTTTAAGAAACCAAATCAAAAAAAGTACATTGAAGAAAATATCATTTTAGAAAAAGAATTGATACTTATACATTTAAAATTTTACATTAAAATAGAATAATATAAACCTAAATCCCATTCTATATTTTTCAAAAAGTTATAAAAATCTATTCTTCATGACCAATTTCCTAGATATATCCATCAATAAACTCTTACAGTAATTAAAATAATTTCATTTATCAAATACTACTTTCCAACCATTTTAAAAAAAGAATTTAAAAGATAGAAAGTCACCTAAAATGGGATTCCATATAAGTTATATGGAACCATATGATTTAAAACACATAATTTAAAATCTAAATACTAAAATAAATAACATGGAAACATATGCACAACATAGCATGTAACAAACAAAAAAGCTCAAAATATAATAAAGAATGAATAAAATAAAACAGATATCCTGAGAAGACAACAGATATATTAATTATAATGTACAAGACACACAAAGTGGACCTATTGATGGTAGGTTAATTGTATCAAAAGCATCATCCAAATCACTATAATTAGTATCATCGGCAGCATCACTTTATCAAGGTTTTTCTTATAATTGAGGGCAATAACCAATGCGTAATTATTAACAATCCTTACACCATCTAACTACGTCCTACATATAAACATAAGATTCCTTATATTGTTATAAAAGGATGTTTTCCACCTTCAAATCAACTGTTATATCATGATAATAACAAATCCACATAGTTTTTCATCATAATCACATTCTTCCAAACTCACATCCCTTAGAAACAGCCCCAGTCCATAATAATATCATGAAGCACAATCAATAATTAATTACACGGAGAACATAAACATCACCAACAAATAATGATGCTCAGTAACTGCATAATTACATCAGTTTAAAATATATCAACTAAACCTTCCCTTATCACATATAACATTTATATTTTAATATCAATTTTTAAAAAAATTGGAATCCAAAAAAAAACCCAAGGGAAATCAGAATAAACACTAAAAAACCATGAAGACCCAAAAAAGACCCATTTTATTTCACAATGGTGACTGACTCCCAACTTTCAAAAAACATTCCCTTAATGAAAAACAAATCCATATTAATGAAATAAACTGTCATTACATTTTCTTTCAAAAATTTTAGAATTCCATATTTCAAATAAAAAATGCAATTTAACGAAAACATGGAATATGAACTATGTCCATGAAATGCCATCAATATATTTATAATCCATCCATAAAAAAAACTATAATTCCCAAATTTATTAATTTCCAAATAAAATATTTAATATCCTTGAAATAATATTTGAAGATCCTTTCAGGTGATTTCAAAAATACCTGGTATGTGGCTATGTCACATGACTTATTAAAAGAAACAAATCAAATGTCATTTCAAGAAAATATTGATATTTAATAAAATTTTATACCTATAAAAAATATAAATGAACCCATGGGATTTAAAATATTTCATAAAAGGGGATTTCATAGAAACACCTACATGAAACCATGGTAGGAGAGATGAAATGACCTGAAATTATTCAACATTGGTTAAATATTCCCAAACAAGCACAAAAGGTCACATAAAACCCTAGAATAATTATGTGTCATTAGAATCAGACAACCCAGAACCCGAAGGATTCTCTTTATTTGCTCACTAAAATAGGGGGAGTGAAAAATTACTAGAAGAGGAAAACAAGGTTTTGATGAGACCATACCTCACTGATTCAGGGGATAACCCCATGATAACTATGGGAAAATGAAGGGGGTTGTGGTAGAGAGGGTAGAAATTATGGATTAGGATGGTCTTGAAAGGAGGTTCAACACATGAGTGGTTCAATGTGTGGAGTGCTGGTAGTAGGGGGAGTCCAATGTGAGGGAGGCCATATAAAGGAGGTGAATTTTAGGGATATGGGCTCATGCACAGAGGAGGGATTCCTAAGAAGACCCCATATTCAATGTAATAAGGGTATGAGAAAGAGAATTATATGGATATGGGTGAGGGATAGATATATTTTGTTTTATTTTTTTATAATTAAATGAATAAGAAAATTTCAAATTTAAAAAAAATTATTAAACTTTTGTAAATCAAAAAATTTTGTTAACTTTTACCAAACCATAATCCTACATTACAGTGTGATATGACTATAAGAAAAATTCCACATACTGTTTCCTAAAGGCACCACATGGTTGGAAAATATATTCTTGAAAATTTTCAAATTGTATTGTCCCATTGAGAGAAACTGTCACATGGTTTCTTAATTATTACAATTAACCATGTGCAACTAATGTGGAATAAAAGAATGGTAAATATTTTTAAAATATAAATACTAGGACCTATGGAAATATTAATTTACACAAAATAAATTATTATAATATAAGATACACACCATAGTAAAATTGTGGATATCATATACTCAAAACTATGTAACTTTTACCCCATAATTAATCAGGTCAAAATTATATGTAAAAAAATGAATACATTTCTAAAAAACTCTCCATGAAAAATAGAATCCTTAACAAGTCTAGTGAATACTTAATGAAAACCAATTTAAATTATATCTCTATAGTAATTTAATCTGAACATATGTCTACCCAATATCTGTAATTAATCTGAAATAGTAGTACAACTAATAACATCTTCCAAAAAAATTAAGAGGACTGCACTAAGAAAAACCATTCTCAAACTCTCTAATGGGAATCATAAGAATAAATAGACTAAATCTAACAAAACCTAAACCATTATAAAAACACCACTCAGAAAAAATTCATAAGGGAAAATATACTATTCCACAAAAATTCATGGTCTCTAAAAACTAATGGGTGGAAGGACATGAGGCATGAATAATTAAGAAACAACTTGGATCCAACTAAATGATCAAAATAGGAATATGATGGTGTTTAGAACCAGTTCCTCCGAATTCCATCCAATTGGTACCTCTGATGAAAGTCACAACCTAGTGACATAAATATCCTAATTGGAAGTAAAACTACACCCCATGTATCTTCACACGAGCCCAAGGTTATTTCCCTTTCTAAGAAGCATTTTCAATAATTTTTATATTAAACAAGACCATGTTCCACTACACACGATGGATTCCAAAAACAAGATCTTGTGATGAGGCATGAACCATCAACAAATGAAACAGCAAATACAATACGAAATCAAAGACAAACCTAAGACACCTAGATAAAGATCCTCCTCCAGAAAAAACTATTATAAACAGTATGAGTACAAATACCAAGGTGATTAATTATCATATATAGACTCAACATAACACCTAAAGTATACAACAAATGATATTCACTCAATCTCAAACCCCAAATTATAACTAATTTAATTAAAATAAAAACATCCCAAAAAAGAGCTCACACATGCGATTTCAAAAGAACACTGATATATCAATCAACCAAATATTAATGGTTTTGAAAATTGGACCAAAAATCACCTAAGGGGACACTAAAGAAGGTATACATTGGATAAAACCAAAACACATTACTATTAGAAGAAAACTACTCGAGTCATTCCATTTGGATTTTGTGAGGTGCTTAAAAAATTAGGAAAAAACACTATGAAAAGAATTCCACTATTATACTAGAATTGTTTTGGAGGATAACATCATATAACATGAGAAATTTATCCTGACATGGTAATATCCCAAAAACACATAAGGTTGATCCAATAAACACAATAGAAAAAATAGAATTACTATAACATGAAATGTTTTACCAAAACACAATTTTATAAACCAGGAAACCACTAAAATTGGACCCCCTTTCCTCCAATAACAAATAAAAACCAATTTAAAAAAAATAAAAATCCATGTACTAACCCGAATTGTTTTAAAATTTTATTTCAAAATAACGAAAACATTTTTTAAATTAAAAACACCGTTTTGGATTTAAAAATATAACAAACATCCCCCTTTTTTAAATAGATTTCTAATCCATTATCCCATTGAATAATACATACCAATGGTAAAACCCCGATTTTGAAATCATTGGTTTCCCTTAAAATTTGGAACTCAACCATAAAACACCTTTTAATCAACTTAATGGAATCAACCACATAAAAATTATTTTATAAATTCTAAATGAAATCATCGATTCCAAATTATTTTATAAAACCATTCCCATTAAAAAATCCCATAATCTCTATCCTTAAATGAAAAAATATTTTTCTCATCAAATCCATTTTCACCCATTCAAAAAAGTCACATAATATGCACAATATTATAAAAATAAAAACAACATAAGTCTCCTAAAAACTGATTTCAAAGAAAACAAAAATTTACAAAATTAACCATGCCCCCTATCACATTTCTAGTACACACACTAGGAAATTCAAGTGTCAATTTGTCTAAATAAAAAAACTGGATGTGGATCCATGAACGACATGGCCATATGGTTGATGTCCACATGGGAGTTTTAAAATTTTCTCCAAGGAGTTTCTGGAGTCATGCATTTATATTTCTCATTGTTTATCAATCCTTGATAACCAAGATCAGGTCAAGAATTCCTTTTTAATCACCACAAAAATGTCACTTTCATTCCTTAAAGAAACTAAGTGATGGAAAATTTGGTACAAGACACCAAATAAATATGTATAATGAAAAATAAAAAACACCTTCAAATAGAAATCTAAAATAAATTTAAATCCCAACTAAGCATGTGGACATGAGGCTCATGAAGAGAACGAGCTTGAAATACTCTCCGTGAACCAATCTACAGATTCCTTATTTTTTTACAAAAAACATATGCACATAAGGAAAAATTCTTTTAAGAAGTATTATTATTGTATTAAAATTAATTACCCAAACTATTGATAACATTTCAAATTTATTGGTCTGGGACATCTCTCTAACAGACTATCTAACCATCCCCCACTGACCTGCTGGAAGCTAATAAGTGGGCATCACATTTATACACTTTTCCATCAGTTTTAACAATAATCAGAGTAAAATTCTATAGTATGAAAATAATAAAAATTTTTAATTACCCATTCATATATCAGACAACCTTAAAAAAAATAAAAAATCAAAATTAGGAAGGCTAATATCAAAACTATGAATTTAATTAAACAACATTTAGTAGCAGAAACTATCCTCTCTCTTCGAACAACGTCTCTTATAAGAAAAGAATACAACTAAAAATGTATTTTATTCACCCACTAGTAAATATTATTACCCACCAAACACAGTAAAAACGAAAATGGAAAAGGTAAATCATATAAAATTTAAAAAAATCTCTAAATTATATAAAATAATGTTAGGACCAACCAATATAAATAATAATAATATCTGGCCCAATGTTTTAAAATAAAGACTACCCTTAATAAATCAATGAACAATGAGTGATATGAAGAAGAGCCAAAAAAACTATAAATAAGATAACATATGTTTGATCATAAATTCACTTAGTAGGACACCACTATGTGGAAAAACTATATAAATCCGTTAATAAGACCATTTATAAAATTAATGTTTGAACAAAAGGTATAAATCAAGTTTTTATATTATTAAGGAAACCGAATCACATAAATAATTTTAAAAAATTTATTTTTTAAAAATCATACATGGATATTAATTTATTTAAAATAAAACTTCAAACTAATGGAAATAAACAAAAATACAATTTCCACCTATCAAAAAATATGATAAAACTACATTTTCATTAAAAATTTCATATGAGAAACTATTTAATTAAACGTTTAAAATAATTCAAACAATATTAAATATTAAAATATTAAAATAATATCTTTTTCATTACAACCCATTTAAATGTATAAAAAATAGAAAAAGGTAATGTCATATAATTTATAAGGAACTATCACAAGGAAAACCATATAATTCCGAAGATCAACAATAAAAGAACCAACATGATAAAAAATTCATAACTTCATAATTAAGCAACTCACAATCTGAATGTACAAAAAAATTAGGTATATCATACCATCCATATCATGAGGAAACACAAACATGACAGTTGTAAAAGTGTAGGACACAGAAATTGGACCTACAAAACTATGTTAATGGTCACACAACTAAAAACCAAATCACTCTAACTAATCTACTTAGAGACAAACCTCTAGCCAAGTGTTATATACAATAATGGGAGACTTAATTTGTGATAATCTAAACTATCTTAGCATATAATTACAATAACCCACTTTGTAACCCATGTTTCAATAATGAATTATAAAATTATTTGGTAATTTGTCCAAAAAATTGTATATTTTTAGAATGACCAAGAATAAAGGGATAAAATCATAATAACATCAATCCAAACTCACATACCATATAAATAATTCAAACCAGAAGAACATCATATATAAAAATCATTATTTAATCATGTGGATAATTTATTCCTCACAAAAAATAGGTGGGATACATAAGGAAATGGTAAAAATGACTTTATAAAGTGGAAAATTCACCTTCAATTATCACATGGAGGATATAAATTTTGAAATACCTTTACAAAACGATGTGGAATCCAAAACAAATTCAATGGTACATCACAATAAACACTATAAAAACAAAACCAAAAAAATCTCTATTTCATTTCAAAATGGGGGTCAACCACCCTCTTTTGATAAGATAATTCCTAAACGTTATACAAACCCATTTTCAAAAAATAAACCTACATTATAAACAATTAAATCCCTTCATCCAAGGCCAATTGAGAATCTAAATAACACATTAAATGAATCCTATTTCCATGATAAGTCATCAAACCATTTAAAATTTAAAAAAAAATACATATCATGCCAAAAAAATTAATTTAAAAATATAATATTCCAAACGAAACAATGATTAATTATCTATTTAGGAAGTTTGTCAAATACTCAGAATGTGGCCAAGGTCCTCTCCAAGGTCAAAAAACCAAATAAATGTTGATTAAATCAAATAAAAACATATAATGTTGTTTGAAATTTGATAAATTTAATTTAAAAAACCCATGAAAATTATAATATGCAATACTAGGGGTTCTATAGAAAAAACTACTTCAAATGTTGGAGTGTGAGAGAAAATGGAATCAAATGCTTTTCCATTGGTGGTCGATTTCCAAATGAGAAAAAATGGACACATATGAAACCTCAAACAGGAACTGGGGTAAAAATTAGAAATCCTTAATCCCATAGGGTTTGAGAAATAACACTCCACAAAAGGGAAGGGAAAATTATTAGAAATGAAAAACAATGTGGAGTAGAAACATTTACAAGAAAATTCATTTGAAATCCCCCAAGAGATCCAATGAACAACATAAAAAGGCAGATATCGTTTGGGAAGGTGCACACGATGATTTAGTGACTAACACAATATTCTATATGATAGTGGGGCTATACGAGGGGAGATGTTTCATGGGGATATCATTGATGGGGAGGCTACAAACAACAAGGATGAAGGGGGGAGGGAGATGACACATGACAGAGTGAGGTGGGGGATATAAAAATTTTGTTTTTTAGGCTTAAAAATAATTAATTAAAACAAGAAAATAAATAACGATTTATTTAAACCTTGGAAAACTACATGTTTTCCCAATTATGCATGAACAATGCAGGTGGTACTGCCATTCCAATACACAAAACACATTATTTCTCCTAGGGACCACATTTTTTGAATAAATATTATAAATATAATGGTATCATGGATATAACCACTTTAAATGTTACCAAATTTATACATCTAATTGTGTGCAACCCAAGAACTTTACAAAAAATGAATTTTTTTAATATATTTTTACAGGGACCTCTAAAATAAAAAATAAGTCAAAATGAAAATAATAATATAAAATAAATAAAACAATGACATAAGGGGTGTCATAGTTTGTGTATAGATGTTTTGACACACTAGACACACAAGACACACACACACATAAACTAATTAGAGAATCCAAAAAACTTTATATATATTAAAACAGTATAAAACATGAACACTCATACACACACAAACACACTATAACATGTGCAACCACACACACACCCAGATATATATATATATATATATATATATAAGTCAGTATTTATATATATATTTATGTGTGTGATAAAATGACGTGGGGTTAATAAATTTGAGTGCATGTTTGATTATGTCATGTGTGTTTATATGCATATGTCTCCATGTGTATGTATGTGTTCATGTATCTGAATACTTATGTATGTTCAATAAAATAAATAGTTTATTTACTAAAAAAATGTTATTTTTAACTACAAAAAATCATTGACAATTGGAGCACCCTTAAATTGCATACTTTATCATCTCTAGAAATGAACTAATAAATGGACCATTAAACGGTCAAAAAATACCATAAATAAAGGGATTACATTATCATTGATTGTTTAGAACTGATAAAAATTCTTTTTATTATAACATTCCTTACTTTTGATATATAATCCACTTTGAACATTTCATCTAGCACAGGTAATTTGCCATAATTTATCATTGTGAAATTAAAATTAAATCACACTATAAAAAAATATGTTGATAAAAAATTAAATTAAAATAAAACTTCTCATAAAAATAAAACAAACATAATATAATATAGACATCCAAAAAATGATTTCTACAATTACATGTGTAAGTATGATTTATCACAGACATTCAAAAATATGAATGTTCCTTTGTCTTTAGCCAAGACACATAGTCATGATATTAATTTCCATAAAAAATACCCTATATAATAAAAAATAATGAATCAATATTATAAATAAAATTTTTTATTGGCGATAATACAATTGAAAAAAATTAATCACAATGTTTCAATTTTAAACTAATAATAAATACTTTGATTAATATTAGGAACACTTTGTATCTGACTGAGTTTCAATTGATTCTTACACATCACACAATGTTATGTTATTCTAAAAAAGGTTCTCTTGAATTGTGTGACATATGTGGTGATAAAAAAGTCACTAAGTATGTGATCTAATTCAAGAGAACATTATTTTTGAAAAAAATCTTTAAAATTCCACACCATTTCTTGTTCATCATTAAGAATTATCTACATTGAAATTATAAAAACTAGTACCTAATAAAAATGATAGGGAACTTAATTAGGTAATAAATGATAAAATTATGGGAATATAATCATTATCATTTTAATCTATGTTCTTCCTATATAATTCATGGTTTTAACAAAATTGGTAATAATATATATTGAAAACATTTACTTCGAGTCATATCGACCACATCACATGTTGGATTGGAATGTGGTCAATTTATACAAATTAAAAATGAATTATAGATTATTATCCTAATATATTAAAACAATTTGATATTGTTTTCTCAGTTTTGGATAGTTACATTAATTTGTAACAAAAAATACACTTATATATATAAATAATCATTGAGAAATATCAAAGACAGTGTATTTCAGATTGATGTGTGGTCGATTTTTACACATACTAAAAGAATTATTAAAGGTTTTTTGATTTTTTGAAAACAATATGAGCCATTTTTATTATTTTAGGATATTTTATTTTGGTTTTAAAAGAAAATTACACTTATGTATTGGAAACATATGATCTCAGTCATTTTAGAAATATAATGTGTCATATTTATATATGGTTAATTCAAACTTGTCAAAAAAGATTTATGGATTTTTTTATAATGTTGAAAACGATCAAAGAAAATTTTCATAGTTTTAGTGATGTAATTTTTTTAAAGATAAAATGGAATTATTTTATAAAAATAGACATCATGTCATACCAAAAATATCAGGTGTCAGATTGATATGTAGTTGATTCCAAAAAACAAAAAATGAAATTTTTATTTTTTCTCTATTATTAATAAAATAAAAGATATTTTTCTTTTTGTTTTTTTTGTATGTGGTTCTTGTTTTAAAAAATAATGAATATTTTTTATTGAAAACATATACTATGATTCATACTGATGACATCACGTGTCCGATTGATCTATGGTTAATTCCAAAATGTCTCAAATGAATTTTTTATTATTTTATTGCAGTTTGAAAACATTATAATCTTGTTTTCTCTGTTTTGTAAATGTGACATGTGTTAAATTGAAATGACACTTTTATATTGAAAACACGTACCATGAGTCATACCAACAAAATCATGGTTTATATTTGCATGAGCTCAATTCATACATGTGAAAAATGAATTATGGAGTTTTTATCGTAATGTTTGAAGATAATCCAATCTCAGTATCAATTTTTTTTAAATGTGACACGTGTTTTTAAGAAAAATAGAACTATTATATTGAAAACACACAGTTTGAGTCAAACCCACCACATATAGTGTTGTATTGACAAACAGCTGAATCCTAAATATAAATAATGAATTATTAACCATTTTCCCATTGTTTGAGAATCAATTTACCTCATTCTCTTAGTTATAGTGATGTATGATATGTTTTAATCTCAAATGACACTTTTAAAATTAAAACACATACATCGATTCATATCAAATACAACAAGTGTGTTATTGGAGTGTGTTTGACAAGAACACGTGTAAAATTAATTATGCATTATTTTTTTTAATTTTCAAAAACAATCGGAGACTGTTTTCTTGATTTTTGATATGTGTTGTTCTTTATAATCCAAAATGAAAATTTTATTTTGGGAAAAATTTATTGTGTCATATTGATCAGATAATATTTTATATTGAAATGAAGTGGATTAATAATTTTCAAAAAGTAATTGTGTTTAATTGTCATAATTTATGAAAAAAATTGATTCCTATTTTCTCAGTCTGGGATATGTGATACATGTTATAAACTAAAATGATACTCTTTTATTGAAATATCACATGTCATGTCATATCAAACACATAATGTATCATATTGATGTGTGGATAATTCCTAGAAATCAAAAAAATACTTATAGATTAGTATCCTATTGCATAAGAATAATTTGTATTTTTCTTGGTTTTGATCATGTGATGTGTGTGTTGAACTAATGTGTAAATTTCCAAAAAAAAATTCAGATAAAATTGAAAATAAAAATAAATATTTTTTTTGATAAAATGATTAGAAAATAAATTAAATATGTTTTAGGATGTCACCTCTTCATGATGTGTGTATACCTTCTCACAACATGTATTCTTCTCATTAGTTTCAAAACAAATCAATTTCCACCATTATTCTACTCCTTGAGAAATAGATCAAAAATAATATATCAATATTTTGATACTAATTATTCAGTCCCATATGTATTTCTATTAACATAGACCACACTATATCAAAAAATAATAGGTAATAAAATAAATTTAAATTTGATATTCATTTTAACATTTCGTACACTGCCCACACATCTCTATAAAAATTTTCGTTATCTTTTGAGTATGTTGAATATTGGGAAATTTGTTAGTATAGAGAAAATATATGAAAACAAATTATTAAGAAATATATATATTCAAATTTTATTTACCTTTGAAAATTAATTATTTTGGGATGCTAGTATATTAATTGTATATGATATCTTTGATAAATTTGATAAAGTAATATCTAAATTTTTTTCTGTTATCTTTATTCAAATACTGATGAAACATTGAAAAAAATGAGAAAATTATTTTGAAATATGTTTTTATTGATAAATATGTCTTTATATAACATATTATATTTCAATTTGAAGAAATCCACTGGTTTCTTCTATTTATTCACTAACTTCAACCAAAGAATTATCATATAATTATAGATCACCATATTATTATAAGATTCATGTTATTATAGAAACTAAAACTTATAATTCTATATTTATGTATAAAATTTTGATTATAGTGTTACAAATTATCAATAAAAATCATCCACGGTTAGTTATATTTAAAAATATGGATTGGATTTAAAAAGGAAACATTAGGGGAATGTAAATTGATTTTGATATGTATCCATTACTTCCCAAAAATAAAAATTAATAAATTTGATGAATAAAATAAAAAATATTTTTATTTGATAAGATTTTAGGGTTTTACACCTACATTTTGGGCATAAAAAAGATTCATTCCTCGATTATTTTATTCCCAAACTCATTTGTTAGATCATATATTCTTTTATCAATTTCCTCCCAATCCATGAAAATTTATTCCATCGAAGTTATTCTGAGATTAATGAATCCAAATAAATCTTCATAGGTTTTTGCTTTATATATTAGTAATACACACACTAGTAGGAAATATTAATACTTATTAAATTTAATGAACATGGAAGCTATATTTTTCGATACACGAATTACGAAAATCTACATCATGTAATTCATAATTAAGACTTCTAGAAATTAACAATTGAGAAAACCATTTACACTATGATGTCCAACTAACTATTTATATAACATTCAAAATATTTCTTAATCATGTTGAATTTAGGTAACATATCCCTGTTTAACATGGTTTCTAAAAAATATGTATTTTTAATATTTGTTGTAGTGGAACTGGTTGAGAGATTTTATTCCTAGAAGGTCCTCTTTTTTTCTTGTTTGATTCAATAAATTGTCTTGATCCACCCTTTCATTTCACTTCCATTTTATTTTTATGTTATATCGTACCTCACATTAGAAATTTTTAATTGATTTTTAAATGTTTTACATTTTAATTAATTGTTACTAATATACCTGATATACCTTTATATGATTTTATAGCCATGAAATGAAATTTTCTATAAAATCATTGATTTTTGTGATATTGTAATAATTAAGTATAATATGAAACAAAAAACCCGGATCTTGAGATACGTCAATACTACTAATGTGATCATTTGGGTATTCATTTTATTATATAATGTCTTTGATAATGTACATCATAACCCTGAAAACAAGGAAGTGCATGGGTGTTGATTGATAGAAATCACATACAACTTCACCCAATCAAAATTTTGTAATATAAATTTATTTAATGTTTAGTGATTTTAATATAAGAAAATGTTAATGATAAAATTATTAACTTGAGTAAGGTATACAGTTGAGTGGAATAAGAAGCCTCAATTCTATGGTGGGTCATTTAAAACTGCATGGGGTGATATTTTTTCCACTGTTATTTCACTATTACCCTTTATCACATATTGGAATTCCAAAATAGACTAAAAAATAATTTCTTGAAATGAATATTTTTATTCATGTAATACTTTCATTATCTAATATGTATTTTATTGAAACATTTTCTTCTTGAAATATGTATGAGGTAAGATTCCAAAGCCTACACCTCTAATGTGAACATATTGTTCTGGCCAGATTAAAGCTACAAAATGTTGATTTTCATCAGGTATGGTCCATGTTATTTCTTATTTCTAAATGATATAAAATACATATTAATATAAATATATAGTTTATGTGATACTATTTTAATGTATATATATTTACTAAATTGTCATATATACAAATACTTCACATATTTCTTATTTGTTTTCATCAACTAGTTTACACTCTTTATTTATACTGTCCTACATCTATAAGACATGATTTGGGTTAGAAGTTGGTTAATATTTTTATTCATCAATATACATAAAAAATTAACATATGTTGGTTGATATCACATAAAAAATATACTGTAGAATAAAAATACCAACCATTTCCTTATCTATTTATTCTTACCCGGTCCATGCTTTGCGAGTGGCGTACATTAGTTTTGATAGATTTTCTTATATTCATAACAAATTTGTTGATTATAAATTTATAGTTTTGAATAAAATAAAATAAAATAAATAATTTCATATAACATATCATAGAATAAAATCCAACAGAAATGATTTCTCATCGTGGAGACTAATGATATCATTATATGATTCATATATTATAAAGTGTGAATATGTAACTAGTGGGTGAGCCTTATTTCGCCCGAGGCATACCAGAGATGTATCTTCATAAAAAATGTCTAGAAGACACAATAGGTTTATATAGCAGCCATTATTAAATATTTTATCCATAAATCATCTAAAAAATGAACACTGTTTGGGATAATGAAATGTAAATAAATATTCCATAACAATTTTTTTATATAATGGAAAAAGTATATTATGAAATTATCTTAATATAATCCCAATTGGTTTAATTCATTATAGGAAGGACATGGAACCGTGAATCTATATCAATTGGAACATTCATTATCATTTGAACCCAACATAACTAATGAGCATGGAATATTTTTGGGAAAATGGTTCGATGCGTTGATTCCATCCAACCTAAAATTTTATTACATTTCTTCTTGCCTTGATAAATTTTTTCAACATAGTGAAACAATATCATTGTTTTCTTCATAAACATTTGTTTTCCACTAATAATTTTTTCGTTTCAATGTGTTGTATCTTTTATTCCCTTTAATTTGTAAAATTTCAATATGTTGAAGTCATTGTTTTCATGTCTAGTTAAAAATTTGATTTATATTTTTTTAATATATTATTTAACACATAATAATATGGTTACCATAATAGTATATTAAATATCACTTTGACAAACTAATTAATCATTCATTATTTTCATTAATGTTCTTTAGAATTTGGATTTTCCATCAAGAATAAAAAAACCCTCTTTATGGTCCCCACTGTCATAGAATACATTTTCTACATTAGGACCACGATTATATTATTTTTATCTCCCAATGAGCGAGTTCTACTCGGTTGAATTTTCATCGAACCATAATATTATTTTAGAAAATAGTAAGATAGGAGGATAATTCCTATTTGTTGAATCTAAGATATAAAATTCATATACTGCTTATGATGCCATTATGAATGGATCATCCATATACCATTACACACTAAAATTCACCTTCACAACACACATTTCATCAGTATTCAATGCACTCGTATTGTCAACCCATTTTCAACAGAAAACATGAAATTGAAATATTATATAATTCAACTTCGATATCATTTTGAAAATATTGAAATATGATACATTCACATAAATTGGGATTATATCCATGGATATTTATATGAATTTCACTTCCGCCAAAATCATAACACCACTTTTTTGAATCATAAAATGATTATCCAAATTTTTTTGTATGGAATTGTTAAGTATTATTTACTAGACCTATGTAATATATAACATTTTCATTTGGTCTCATAACTATCCATCAATTTCATTCAATAATTTAATTAATATTTCGATATATCTTATAATAAATATTCTCTCAGAAGAATCCAATAAACTCTTTTTTAGGTTAATTTTATATCCATCCTTTACACCATGATGGATTCAAATGTATAAGAATAACATTTTGGTATTGAATATATAGATAAATATATTTACAATTATTTAATATTTAAATATATTATTTCACTTTCTCTATGATGGTAATTGTAAAAAAAAATCTTTAGGAAATCCCATGTCATATAAGGCATCGGTTGTGTCTAGAATTAGGTGGACTAATGCCAACAATGTATGATGGGTAATTGGTACTGAATTTCATATCATGATGAGAAATATATCATTTAATAACACAACATTCTACTCGAATTATATTATTAATGTACCCGTTGAAAATCAGCTTCTACCATTCAGTGGTGTACATCAATCTATAATGGATAAGACAACATAGTTAATCCTCTATAACCAACAGAACAATAAGGTGGACCATTATATCAATGAATTATGGTAAGAGGAACTTCTATCATTCACACAATATGAATGAAACCTCTTTATTCATGATTAGTACATGCACTGGGTCTACAAGTTTACTACATCTGAATTTGGAAAAGAAGAGAAGTTTATTTAATGATGTTCATAAATTTTTAGGTAGAATCCAACATAATTCATCTTGCATCAATTCTTGAAAAAAATAATATTTTCATGTGATTTTTATAAGGACCCAGATTTAAAAAATTTCATAATATTGAATTAAACAAATAATTCACATTGGGGATCTTCTCTGGTGTAGATTTTTAGACAATTAGTCCATAACTATTACATTTCATTTAAAAAAAATTAAAAAGTAGACACTTCTAATCAGTTTAAATTTTCTTCAAAAAACAAGAACTTTTGAAAAACAGATTCATGTCTAGTTCAATGTTTAAAAGAGCATGACTTTTCCCTAATCCCATCATTGACCGTAATGCACATTATATCTTGTGAAAAACATTTCAAAAACTTAGGATGAGAATAAAAAGCTCAGAAAGGGACACACAAAGAAGGAAAACTATTAGTTTTTCAAAACAATAAGTAAACCATGAATACATTAACATAACTAATACTCTTCACATTTATGAAATAGTAAATAATCTTCAATGAAAAAAATATCACCACTTACCATTTTATAAACAAAACATTACCATAAGAACCATATAAAGAATACATAACATATAAAGGTAAAGGGGGGAATAAACATACTTAAATGGAATAACCATATGGTCAGCTTCCACACATATCACTAAATGATATAGCCATACGGCCGAATTCTATACCCAATGCATTGGATGTTATAATGTAACCACCCATACGGTTATATCAGGGCACCACCTTTCATTTGGTTTATCACGTAACCACCCGTAATATGTCTAAGTACCATTATAAAATCATAACAGAAAAAACAAATATAAAGGAAAGAAAAAATTTCCACATTTCAATCACAATAAATCACATAAATATACTGACATAAAAAATCCATTATCAAAACCATTTTCAATACCATAATACATAAAAGAGTACATGGTATTTATTTTCCATGAAAAAAACATTACGGCTTGTTGAGGAAGCCAATAAACAAATAATACTTGCGGCGGTGAAAAGGTTGTTGTCACCGCTTACATTAAAAGAAACATTCCGTTTTTTCATTTAGTAAAAATTTCTTATAAAAAGATACCCTTTAAAAATTAAAGTGTGTTTATACAGTATATAAAAGAATGTTGTGTATTAAAAAAAATTCCTCAATGAAAGGAGATTGAGACGAAGTCCCTTACCTCGTGTCCGACATGACTCGATCGTTCTTTAATTTTCCTGAATAATAAACTAAAGTTAATTTATACTTTCTTAAGAACCATTTTCATGTTTATTATTCCTTTAATAATACTTATTACCATGTAATAATCATTATGTAATAATTTATGTTAATAACAGTTGTTTTTTCGATATTTGGTACTTGAGTCAAAAATGGACTTCTTATAATAACATGTTGTTCATGTGGTCAAAAGTTCATTACATCCAAAATGATAATAATGATTTTAATATCATATATATAATATATATTCAGTATATATATCTATTTATAATATTACATAACATTTTTAGGTATGAAATGAAATGCACCATTACTGGAGATGGTAAGCCGTACGTACTAATGAACACTAATTTCATTTCTATTTCGTATTTCAATGGAATTAAAAAATATTTATACATAGGTATATTATAATTCCAATATAATATCATAAATAATATCATTAAACCCATCATTCATATGTCCCACATATTGCATTAACGAGTCATATCACTTTGAGAGGGTGGTAGTCTGCACTTTCTCAAATGAAATTATTGTGATTACCCATAATGGAAACTATAAAGGTATGCTATAAAAGAAAAAAATACATATTCATAAAGAAAACATAAATATAATATATATCATAAATAAATATAGTGTCATATTAATGGCCACCATGAGAGGTGGTAGGAGGAAATTAAACAATCCTCGTTTTGTGAGGCGTTAGTTTGCCATCCATAGAAACATTATGTTCTTCAACCATTAGATGGAGGTATGTTTAAGTGTAGTTAGAATAATTCTCATAAAAACATCATAGTATATTGAGGATACTGGTGTTGTTATAAAATATAAGAATAAAAAGGGTTTAGGGTGTTGGAGAATTAAAATAAAAGAAAACAATTTAAGAGAAACTATTACCTTTAATTTGGGTAACTCCATTTTGTTTCAACCAAAAGGACTTCTTGAAGTGCCTTCTGCATAAGTTAAAGCTTCTAAAAGGAAGATAAAGATGTAGGGAGATTAATTGGGAAGAGGTTGGATGAGAAAAAAAGGATTGATAGGTGTGATTAATTGGATAGAAATGGTCTCCTTTTATAAGGGGGAGGAGGGGCTCTATAGGAATGTGTGAAAATATTATTTTATTATACAATGATATTCGGTTTCTAAAGGTCCAAAAATCATTAATTTCAAAGATAATATTAATAATAGTAGAAATTATATCATCCAATAGGAATTGTACTGGTTTTGAATAATTTTTTATTCATTATAATCTTATTTATTTAAATATATTATTAATGAGCTAAATACTGCATCATTATTGTGACACAAATAATTTAATTTATCTGATGTCTAAAAATTATAAAAAATACTATAATGTAGTAAATCATTTATTCCTTATAGATAATATTTATTGTTGAAAATATGGCTTATATAACCCCATGTAAAAATTAATTTACTAAAATATTTCTGTTTATGTCATTTTTGTCTTTAATTTAAATTAATTAATCTAAAGTGTCATTATCATTCATTAGTGGTTACATGTGGTCCCATAATTTACCCAAGGATTCCCCTGGTCGTCCATGATACATTCAATAAGGTTATGACAAGTGTTAAGGTAATTTTGAATTATTATAATATTCTTTTTAACTTGAATTGCCCTATTTACCTTTAAGCGCGGATAATAAATTTCAAAATTTACTATTCACCAAATATTATTTTAATCCTATTGAACCAATTTTACTTACTAATACCAACCATGCTTATTGGATTTTAAAAATTCAATACAAATAAGTGGAAAATTTTATTCCAATGAAAAAGTCAGTTTTTTTAACTACTACTAAGTGGTTTCACTATTCATTGAAAATTGATGTTTTTCAGAAAAAACAAAAACAAATAAGCCTAAGATATATTTGATATTCAGAATTAAAAAATGATGTTTATTTTACCAAATTCTAAACATATATGTTGCATTAATTAATTTAAAATTAATTCCCGTTGTTAAAACAAATATTGTATTTTTAAGAAACAATAACTATCAAAAGATTGACACTTGTTTATGTCCAAATTCAATATGAAATTATTTCCAATGACCAACATAGGATTATATGTAAAAAATATATTCTAATTAAACTTTATAACCAATTAAACATATAATATAATCATATAAATAAATTATATTAAAACCCAGTTTTGAATTAAAATAAAATACATTTCACTATTCACTAAAAATGAACTTTATCGGAAAAATTATAAAAAATTTACACAAAGTAAATTTTGATGTCCCCATTGTAATGAAAGATATTTTTGGTCAAATTTAATGTATTAAAGTGACCAAAACTAGATTTAAAGCGGGTTGTTCCATTAAACGGTGGTAAATCAACATTTTAATGTAAATTATGCATAAAATTAGATTTATTCACATTTTCAGCCTCTACCTTTTATTGGATAAAAATAAATACATTTAACTAACTTGTGTAATCATATTGTAGTTATTTTTGTTCATTACCACAAATACAATGGCTAGGAGTTAACTTCACTTTAAAATAATAATATTTATTAGTAGTGCTCAACGTAAGATTTCAAAGAAACCTGTTGTTGCGTATCAGGTATGCTATCGATCATGACAACCCTTTTACAGAAAAGTTAATATTAAATTAACAAATATTAACAAATATTAAAATATCTTATTCTTCATTTACCTGGGATGTTACATCCATCCCCTCTTTTGGAAATTCCATCCTCGAAATTTTTATTCACTTATCAAAATATGTGGGGGTATTCATCCCTCATAGCATTTTCAGATTCTCACATCACCTAATAAATCATATGGGTTTTCCACAAAACCTTTACATGGTGAATTACATTATTCTGCAGAACTTTCTCCATACGGTCATGAAACTGGACTGGTTATTCTTCATAAGAGATATTCTCTTCCAACCGAACTACCTCTAGACTCAAAACATGAGATGGATCTGGCATATTCTTTCTCAACATTGAAACATGAAAAACATTGTGTACCTGGGATAAACTTGGAGGTAAATCCACTCTGTAAGAAACTGATCCAACTTTATTCATGATTTCATAAGGTCTAATGACCCTCAGACTCAACATTCCCTTCTTACCATAATGCATCACACATTTCCATGGAGAAACATTGAGAAATACATGATCACAAACCTCAAAAGAAAGACCCTTCCTTTGGTTATCCTGATAACTTTTCTGCCTACACTGAGTTGTTATCATGTTCTTTTGAATGAACCGGAATTTTTCTACCATCTGTTCTACCAATTTTGGTCCCATCGGCTTCCTTTCTGCTACTTTATTCGAAAAAGATAGAGTTTGACAATGATTTCTATATAATGCCTCAAATGGAGCCATCTGTATAATGGAATTAAAACTATTATTATAAGAAAATTCAACCAAAGAAATATGTTGGTCCCAACACCCATGATAATCCATCGAAAAAGAATGTAACATATCCTCCAATGTCTGAAATGTTCGTTCTGATTTCCCATCTGATTGAGGATGAAAAGTTGTACTAAAATTTAATTCAGTACCCAATAACTTCTGAAGGCCTTTGGAAATGTTAGAAGTAAACCTGTGATCATTATCAGATACTATGGAGAGGGGAACTCCATGCAACCTAACTATATATTTAACATACAACCGAGCAAGTTGATTTAGAGACAAAGTATCTTGATTTAGAAGGAAATGAGTAGATTCAGTCAATCGATCAACTATAACTCAGATTTCATTATTACCTTGAGATTTATTCGGTAATCCCAAAAAAGTCCAAGGTTATATTTTCCCATTTCCACTCTAGC
This sequence comes from Viscum album, assembly GCA_963277665.1. Lineage (NCBI taxonomy): Eukaryota > Viridiplantae > Streptophyta > Magnoliopsida > Santalales > Viscaceae > Viscum > Viscum album. Next base: position 1,418,325,888 of record OY728160.1, read on the forward strand.
ACCAGTAAAGACTGAAGAATACCTTTTTGTAATTGCCGCTCTGCATTAACCTACAGACAAGTCAAACGCTTCACAGTAAAATCAAAAATATCTCTTTTCATTCCAACCAAACAGTAATACTCCCGCAGATCTTGGCACATCTTATTACTACCAGGATATACAGAAAACAGAGAACTATGATCTTCACATAACAACCCATTCTTCACCAATGAATCACAAGACACACATAATCTCTTCCCAAACCTAAATACATAATCGTTATCAATATTAAAATCAGGCAACATTCCCTTCTGAACCAACTCTACCTTTATCTGTAACCCACTGTCTTCTTTCTACACTTGATTTATTCTATCTGATAGAGATGATCTCACTGAAAGCTGATACAAAACAAACAAATTTTATGCACCAACAACTTCTATAGAAATGTTTATCAAATCAAAAACCAAATATTCTGGTTCCAAACATATCATGGTAAATGAAGTATTACATTTTCTACCCAATAAATAAACAACTTTATTTTTCATTTCCCAGATAGTAATGGATCTTCCAATCATAATCCTTGATTAATTCAGCTATCACCTCAGTCTCATGTTCAATTCATTCTGAGTGAATATATTCTTTAAACTTTTTTGTTCAGTATATATTTCACATTTTAATCCATACAAATGATGCCTCCATATTTTTAAACTAACAACAACATTTGATAATTCCAAATCAGGTGTAGGGAAATTTAAATAATGAGGTTTCAACTAACGTGATGAATAAGTAATTACCTGATCATTTTTCATATGGAAACATCCATATACATTCAATGATGCATCACTATAGATAACAAATTCACCATATCTAGAAGGAAGTTCCAAAACTAGAGCATTCAATAATCTTTTTTTCAATTCCTCAAAACAATCATCGCATTCTTTTTTACAAATTAACATAGCACCTTTTTCGAGTTAACTTAGTAATTGGAAAAGATAACTATGAAAAATTATCAACAAACCTCTGTTAATAACCTATCAAACCCTGAAAACAATAGCTCTTGATTATATTTGTGGGTCTTGGCCATTATTCAACAACTTTTATTTTTTCATGATCCACAGTTATGCCATTTTTTGAGACAATGTGACCAAGGAATCAAATTTGTTGTAACCAAAACTCGCAGTTTCAGAATTTCCCAAACAATTTATTTTCATTTATGGTTTTCAAGATGACACTTTAATGACCTTCGTTCTCCTATTTAATTTTATAATAAACCAAAACATCATCAATGAACACAACCACAATCTTATCCAAGAAACCCAGGAAAATTCTATTCATAAGAACCCTGAATACAACAGGTGCATTGGTTAACCCAAAAGGCATAAATAATAATTCATAATGGCCATATATAATACGAAACGTATTCGTTAAAATGAATGCTTCCTTTACTTTTCACTGATGGTACCCCGATCTCAAGTCAATCTTCCAAAAATAATGAACTCCCTCTAGCTGATCAAACAAATCATCAATATGAGGCAAAGGATACTTGTTCTTAACAGTGATGTTATTCAATGATCTATAATCAATTCACTGTCTCATTGAACCATATATCTTTTTGAAAAACAATAATGGAGCACCCCATGGTGATGTGCTGGGTCGAATGAAACCTTTATCTAATGACTCCTACAATTTCTTCTTTAACTCTAAAAGTTCAATTTGGGCCATTTGATAAGGGGGTTTGGAATGGGATTTGCATCAGGAACTAAGTCAATAGTAAATTCAACTCCCTGATTATGTATAATACCATGAAACTAATCAGGAAAAACATCAAGATACTCATTTAACACCGGAACATCAATAATATGAATAGTTCCTTTATTTTCAACAATATTTGAAAGGTAACATTCATTTACATATTTTACTTGTTTCTCAGCTTCCTAAAATTTTATCAAAAGCAAGGGTTCATTCTTGTATAAAATCTAAGAGTCATTCTGAAAAGAAACCTCTTTAGCACTGCAGTCAATCTTAGCATGATAAACATAAGACAATCCATACCCACTATAACATCTAACTCTACTAGAGGAAAAACAATAAGGTTTTAGGTAGATTCTTTCCGCACACAAGGACATGAATGTTCTTATGTTTTATTTTTTTCTCAACATTTCCTAAAGGAGTTTTTACCATTATATCAATATTAATATCTTGAGATGAAATTCCCAATTTATTAGAAAACTTCTCAAAAATGAATGAGTGTTTAGAACCTAACTCAAATAATAGATTGGCATAATCAGAACAAAAAAACTGTGTACCTGATATTACATCATTTGATGGCCCAACATCTGCTGAAGTAGTTGAAATGGATTTCACCAACCCTTTATGCTTGTAGTATGGATTCTTTCCCTTATTTTACTTCTTCGCTGGATAATGATTTGAATAATAACCCATGTCATTACACTTAAAACATATTATTGTCATGTTTTCATTGCCTTCTTGATCATATTCCTTACAGTTACGAGCAATATGACCTGAATTACCTCACCAGAATCACTTTATAGTCTTTGATAAACATTTTCCAGGATAATTTTTACCACACTTATCACATGTTGGATACTTAAATTTTCTTACCTATAAGCTTTTTTGATGAATTATTTCCCTTTTCCTTCCAACTTGACATATTATTCTGTTGTTTGTCAACAAACACCTGATCATCGGCAAACTCCATTCCCACCTTCTCCACACATCGAACAAGTTTTTCATAACTTTTTAAATCACGAGATGCTAACGCTCTTCGATATCATGGTTTCAGTCTCGAGTCAAATCTATTTATCTAAATATCAAGTTCTCAGATGAAATTTTCGGCCTACCTTTCCAGTCGACTGAACTTTGATTCATTAGCAGACACCAAGTCATCCTCTTACCACAATAATAGGAATTTGTTTTCCCATACTAAGATGATCCAACTTAGGAAAATATTTCTCAAGGAACAAACCTTTGAATTCATCCCAATCAAGAGCATCAATCTCCTCACTATCCATGATATTTTTCACCATCGACCACCACTGATCAGCTTCACCTTTAAAATGGTAAGTAGCGAGACTGACTTTTTGATGTTCTGAACACCCCCATGAAATCCAAAAACTTCTCTAGTTCATTAATCCACCTTTCTACTAGAATAGAGTTATATGATCCTGTGAATAATGTGGGATGTTACCTCATGAAATGATCCACTTCTGATATGTTCCTCTGTGGTTGATTTGGCTGATCTCGTGCATGGATAGCACCACCATTTATATCCACAGTCAACTATGACATCACTGCAACAAACTATTCAGTTCCGATTCTGACCATCTCTGGTTGTTGATTTGGAAGGTTGTCTTCCCCCTGATGTCATCCAAACATAGCTTCAAAGTTTCTTCTACAAAAACCATTTGGAACATGGAAATATCTTAGGCAAAGCAACATGGTAATCTATAAATGCTATATCATTAACATAATTTAATTTGTCGATGTTAATTAAACAATACCCTAACTCCTAAAGATGTCAAAACTGACCTCTGCTACCAACTATAAGGACTCGACCTTAAAAACTTACATAATATTGAATTAAATAGATATTTCACATTTAGGATCTTTTTAGGTTTATACTATTAGAGAATTAGGACATAACTATTACATTTCATTTAAAAAAAAAATACAAAGTAGACTCTTTTACTCAGTTTCAATTTTCTTTTCAAAAAACAAGAACACTTGAAAAAAAGAGTCATGACTAGTTCAATGATTAAGAATACATGAATTTTTCATCATCCCATCCTTGACCATATTCCACATTATGTCCAGTGAAAAACATTTCAAAAACATGGGATGAGCATAAAAAGCAACGTAAGGGGTACACAATGAAGGAAAACTGTTATTTTTTCAAAACAACAAGTAAACCGTGAATAATTTAACATAAGTAATACTATTCACCTTTATGAAGTAGTAAATAATCTTCACTGAATAAAAGATCACTACTTACCGTTTTGTAAACAAAAGATTACCATAAAACCCATATAAAGAACACATAACATATAAAGGTAACTTGAGACATAAACATACTTAAATGGAATAACCATATGGTCTACTTCCACACATATCAGTAAATATAATATCTCAATGGCCAACTTACATACCCAATGCCTAGGAGGTTATAATGTAACCACCCATCCTGGTTTATCAGGGCACCACCCATCATTTGGTTTATCATGTAGCCACCCATCAAATTCCTAAGAAACATTATAAAATCAAAACACATAAAACAAATATAAATGAAAGAAACCATTTCCACATTTCCATAAAAATATATCACTTAAATATATTGACATAACAAATCGATTATCAAAACCATTTTCAATACCAAAATACATAAAAAGTATATGGTATTTGTTTTCCTTGAAAAAAATCATTACAGCTTGTTAAGGAATACAATGAGAATATAAAACACGAGGCTGCAGAAAGGTCGTTGTCACCACTTACGTTAAAAGAAACATTCTGTTTTTTCATTTAGTAAAACGCTATGTATAAAAAGATTCCCATTGAAAAAGGAAAGGGTGTTTATACTGCGTATAAAAGAAAGTATTGTATTAAAACTAAATATGTCTCAATCAAAGGAGATTGAGATGAAGTCCCTTACATTGTGTCCGACTTGACTTGATCGTTCATTAATTTTCCTGAATAATAAAATAAAGTAAATTTATACTTTCTTAAGAAAAATTTTAAAGTTTATTATTCCTTTTATATAACTTATTACCATGTTATAATCATTATGTAATCATTTAAGTTAATAATAGTTATTTTGTCAATATTGGGTACTTGAGTAAAAAATGGACTTCTTATAATTACAAGTTGTTCATGTGGTAAAAAGTTCATTATATCTAGAATGATATTAAGGATTTGTATATCATATATATAATATATATTCAGTATTTATATGTATTTATAATAGTACATAACATTTGTATGTAAAAAATAAAATTCACCGTTCATGGACACGGTAAGCCATACGTACGCATGAACGCTACTTTCTTTTCAATTTATTATTTTAATGGAATTAAAACATAATTATACATAGGTATATTATAATTCTAGTATAATATCATATATAATTTCATTAACTCTATCCTTTATATTTCCCACATATGGCATTAATGAGTCATATCATTTTGAGGTGGTGGTAGTTCGCACATCCTAAAATCAAATTATCGCGTTTACCCATAATGGAAACCATAAAGGTATACTATAAATGAAAAAATACAGAATCATAAAGAAAAAATAAACATAATATATATAATATATAAATATAGTGACATCTTAATGGACACCATGAGAGGCGGTAGGAGGTAATTGAACAATCATCGTTTCGTGAGGCGTTAGTTTTCCATCCACAGAAACATTCTATTCTTCACACATTTGATAGTGGTGTGAGTAAGTGTAGTTAGAATAATTCTCATAAAAACATCCTAGTATAATGGGGATAATGGTGTTTTTATAAATGATATTAATTAAAAGAGTTTAGGTGGTTGGACAAGTAAAATAAAAGAAACCAATTTTCGAGAAACTGTTAGCTTTAATTTGGGTAACTCCCTTTGGTGTGAACCAAAAGAACTTATTGAAGTGCCTTCTTCCTAAGGTAAATATTCTAAGATTAATATAGGGATGTAGGGAGATTAATTGCATAGTTTTTGGAAGAACCATAAGGCTTGAGAGGTATGATAAATTGGATAGAAATGGTCTTCTTTAATAAGGGGAGGATGGGCTCTTTAGGAAAGTGTGAAAATATTATTTTATCATATAATGATATTCTATTTCTAAAGGTCCAAAAATAATTAATGTCGAATATAGGATGACTAATAGTCGAAATAATATCATCCAATAGGAATTGGAAATTTTTTGGATAATATTTTAATCATTATAATCTTATTTATTTAAATCATTTATTAATGAGGTAAATGTTGCATCATTATTGTGTCATAAATAATTTAATTTATTCGATGTATAAAAATTATAAAAAAATACTATGATGTAGGAAATCGTTTTATATTTCTAAATAATATTTATAATCTAAAATATTACCTATATAACCCAATGTATAAATTAATTTACTAAAAGATTTTTTTTATGTCAATTTTGTCTTTACTTTAAATTAATTAATCTAATGTGTCATTATCATTCATAAGTCGCCCCATGGGGTCCCAAAATCGACCCAATGATTCTCATGGTTGGCCATGACTCATCCAATAATGTTTAGGAAGAGTCTTATGGTAATTTTGAATTATTATAATATTCTTTTTACATTGAATTACAATATTTACCTTTAACCGCGGTAAATAAAAGTCATAAGTTACTATTCTAAAAAAAATTTAATATTATTGAACCAAATTTTACATACTAATAACAACCATGTATGTATGATTTTTGAAATTCAATACACAGATGTGGTAAAATTTCATTTAAATGAAAAAGTTAGTTTTTAACTATTACTAATTGGTTTCACTATTCATCAAAAATTGAAGATTTTCAGAAAAATACCAATAATTAAGCCTATGATATATTTGATTTTAAGAATTCAAAAATGATGTCTATTTTAAAAAATTCTAAATATATTATTTGAATTAATTAATTTAAAATTAATTCCCATTGTTAAAACACATAACATGTTTTTAAGAAACAATAACCATCAAAAGATTGACACTTGTTTATGTCCAAATTCAATTGAGATTAATTAAAATGAAAAACATTGGAATAAATGGTAAAAATGTATTCTAATTACACTTTAAAATAAATTAAATAGATAATCTAACCATATAAATAAAATATATTAAAATGAAGTTTTGAATTAAAATACAATATTTTCACTATTCATTAAAAATGATCTTTATCAGAAAAATTCCAAAAAATTACACAAAGTAAATTTTTATGTCCCTATTATTAAGAAGGATTTTATATGGTCAAATAGAATGTATTAAAGTCACCAAAACTATATTTAAAGAGGGTTCTCCCTTAAAAGGTGGTAAATCGGCCTTTTAATGTAAACTATGCTTAATGTTAGATTCATTCACATTTTAAGCCTCTAACATTTATTGGATAAAAGTAAATAAATTTAACAAACATGTATAAAAATATTGTGTTTAGTTTTGTTAATTTCATCCAATACAAAAACTAGGAGTTAACATCCATTTAAAATAATAATATTATATTATTAGTCTGCAACGTAATATTTCAAGGAAATCCGTTGTTGCATATCTCGTACTCTAACAAACATAGAAACCATTTTAATGTAAAATTAAAATTTAATTCACAAATATTAATAAATATTAAAATCTATTATTATTCATTTTCCTGGTATGTAACATTTTTAATCCAAATAAATTTAAATTATTCATTGAAATAACAGTACTGATATTCGAGGAATACCCTATTATGACTCTTACACCATCATGTTAAATTTAAACTGTAATTTTTCATTTTATTAATAGATTATAATCATGTGGAGAATGAAATTTTTTAATTTTACCTTTCATCGGTGCCATATCATCCCATGTCCCCATGTTAATAATGTATAACTCAGTCTTGATGCTATATTTTTTTAGGAAAGTTTAAGAAAATTCTGCTAACACTATAAAGTACATTTTTTCAACAAGTGTGAAATCAAGAAAATGACTAATATTTAAAAAAATCTAATCTATAAATTCAAATAAAATTGATCTCTTCTTCCAAAAAGTTTTCATATGGTTTTTAAAAAATGGGTTACTGAAAATAGTGTCAATATAATTTACATTATGGAGTAGTTGGTCTCCTATTAGTGGTGATGGTGTTATACTCTATTTTATATTCCCATCGAATGAAGTCATCCAAGATTGGTATTTATGTCATTGAGGTAAAAAATATAATGATGTAAAAACAAGAGTTTGGAGGAATGAATCAACTAAGATGAGGTTCTGAATTCATTACAAATGGGTCACACCAACATTCCTTTAGTTTTATAGTCTAAAAAATAGAAATAAATTGAAATTTAATTTATCATCCAACACAACATGGAAATCAATATAAATTCGTCAATTGTATGATCATTATACATTATAACACTTATATCCCACATCAATTTCAGATATCCATTCATTGGATCCATGTAGACGTAAATATCATTTCCAAGTGGTTTTGGTTTACATATATGAATAAAAACATAAAGCACTAATGTTACATGCATAACCATGGAGGAATGTTTTAATTTACCATCATAACTAGACATGTATTGCGAACACTACCCAATACTAAAAAATAATTTATTCGATCAATAGATAATGTAAGTCAAAATTTTCTATGATTATTTCAAACTTCTGGATAATCATAAACAATTATCTAAAAATAAGGAGAGTCATTTGGATTACATAGTTTCCCAAATTTTATTATTTTATTTAAGTTACATGTTAATTGTTTAGTGGATTTATGACATTAATATAGTTCTCCAAATAGTGGAATGATAGGAATGTACCACGTAACATTTTTAAGGACATGATTCAACATTATTATATATATTATTTCCACACATAGGGAATTTTGTGAGTGATTCATGACCCCAGAGAAAAAAAAAATTGAAATCTTTTTCACAACCATTTATTTTTAGAGATCAAGACCATTGAACATAGAAGATTTTTAGTCTCATATGTTCTACAAGGAAGATCATTTTTATCTAGTAGTATGCCATTATCGAGACTACGTAGTTCTGTGAACAACATGTTACTCAATCCACTACCTACATTCAGGTTATAAAAATTCATTAAAACTAACAATAGTGTGTATTTTTTACCATCAATATACAATAGTCTCTTAACACATCTATTTATCTTCTCAAACAAATTTTTATAATAATGATGGCCATCTTCAATTTCCATTTTTATTTATTCAATATGATATCTATCTTTATTAGAATTGGTATTCATATCGAATGGCCCAAAAATAGTTATATCATCAAAGTCAATATGATCCTTCAATTTTCCACCATGTTTATTCAGACATTTATAGTGCAGATCTATTAATTTTCAAATAAAATACTCTTTCATCTCTTCCATATTAATTTTTATGGAATGAAAACATTATAAACATGGAATAATTATTTTAGAAGGTTCATATAAATGTTATATTTAAAATTTGACGAACTGTTTCATTATATATTTGTTTTATTTTATCATATTTTTAGCGTGCATCAATTTTTGATTCATATGCATCCTTTTAGGTTCATAACATATAATTTTTTATGAATAATAAATAAATACACAGAAGATATTCGTAAAAAAATGAAGAAATTATAGATAATTATAAAAAGGGGAAACCAATATTTCAATGTTTTAAATGATGATTTATAAAGAATTATAATTTTAAAATGGGTGAAACTAAATGAAAAAACCTTTGGTAAACATGTTCTTCTTGGTCAGTGTTATGCATTTTATGTTTTGTGTGATATAAATCATGTAATTTTTGGATGGTTTTGAATTATTTCAAGTTGATATTATAATATGAGGGAAGAGATTATATTCATTAATTTCATCACTTGGTACATTTTATCCCCGGTGGTGTTTCACAAGTAGTCTGAGTGGAGCATTAAAGGAATAGGTCACTATGGTTTACCGTTACATAATAGAAGCGAAATGGTTGTCCTTTAATATAAATATATAAAATAAGGTAACCAAATAATATAGGAAGTTCATGATAAAAATCATAAACAACATATGAAATTATCAATTTATATATAAACACATAATAAGTTAAAAGGACACTAAATAAACATAACCAAAATTAAATAAAATCATGGATATAATCTTGAAAAATAATCTACTATGAAATCCACCTTCATAATGAATAATATAACTATAAGATATCTCCCACATCCAATAGTCAAAAAATTCATAGGTAATTGAAAAGAGTATACTCATTCATAATAAAACCCATACCACATGTGTTGTTAAGGGAGATTAAAATTACCTTTATAAAATTCTTCCACTATCTTCTAATAATATATGCATCTAAGTGAAATGTTTCTTAAATTAGATCTTTTTATTAGTGTCACTCAAACCATTTCTAATTATACAATATAGATTGAAAAAAATAATAGTATTTGAATATATTAATCAAGTTAAATAATGTTATAAATAAGAGGATGAAACATATTGATACACAAGCACACCTAAAATTATCACTAAATATAACCTTCTTAATCTCTCATATTTCAGGTCACTATATAAGAAAATGAATATGAAAAATAATTTTTTCAGTATCAATATTATAAAATGAAAACTCAGATAACCTTTAACCCATGGGTTCCTATTCAAATTCCAAAAAAATTGTACACTTTAATATTCCTTGAATCCATCCTATGAAATTCTGGCTATAATATATAAAAATTTACTCTAGTGTATGTTAAAATATGGTTGAATAAAAAAATTAGTTTTTGTCCTTACATAATGGGAAAACCACATACCAATTAAACACATTCTAAACATGATATTATCATTATTGTATTATATAAAAAATTATATACCTCAATCATTATATATTGACATGATCATATTTTAAATAACTAAAATAAAACAAATTCTAAACCACTATAAGAAACCATTTTAATTATTATCTCAAATAATAAATAAGAAAAATCAAAACCATATGTCTACATTTAAAAACATATTGCTACATTAACTCAAGATTTTTTTTCAATGGTTATTTTTACCCAAAATAATCAATTAACCATTTAATAAAGTAGTCCCTTCATAAATAAATGTTATAAAATCCATGAATATTCATATTAGTTTTAAAAACCAATTGACTAAATCCACTAAAACACAATTTCATATAAATTACTATAAAGAAATTAAATTTAATTAGCAGCATATTTTTAATTTTGAAAACCCCAAAAAAAATATTATTCTGGTCGAATGAATTTCAAAATCAATATTAACATACTATATTAAGTATTGTAGCTAAATAACACAAATCCATAATTTAATAAAAGTATAAAATATACCACAAAGTAATACATATAGAATCAGGACTTCCCAAATGATGAAAAACTCAGAGTCATTCCTTTAATTTAAATCGCACTAATTCAAATTAGTAATTTGGAACAAGTGATAAATAAAAAATATACTAATTGAAAATGATAACATTTATTATATGACGATAAATGGATTATAATTACAAAATCTCAATTTAATTTGGAGTCTGTAACATCTAAACAATTAAAATACATTTGAATAAAATATTAATTAAAAAAAGAATATTTTTTTGTTGCACATTTACCTAAAATAATTATGAATTGTAATGGATAAACAATTCATATCACAACTATAAATTGATTTACTTTTTCCTTTTCTATCATAATCATCACATGATATCACCATTTTAAAAAACCATACATTGTATAATAATATTTTTTATAAAATTATATATTAAATGGTTAACTGATGAAGCCAATACCTATTGTGAAATAAAAAGGACATGAATCTATTCTCCCACTATCATGGCTTACCAAATAATCCATTTAAAACAAATTTGGTGGTGATGTGGTTAGGTAGAGAGGGGGAGAAGGTAAGATACATTGGTAGGCCGTGGAAGTGTAAGATGGGGAAAAGGGTGGTCGTTGGAGGGCCACAATGTGACAATGGGTGGTCGACATGTGTTGAGGACTACGATGGCTGGGAGGAAATCATTAGAAAGAATGAAATATATTACATAAATATATAAAATGATTTGGACAAGGATTGATCGAGATATATGATTGATGACACTAATAAGTGAGAGAGGAGTAGAAATAAAATCATACTTTAGATTTTAGAGAGTCGATTCTTCAACCAGACAATTGAGGTAGAGTGTTGGAAGTGTTGAACTTCCACGAGAGCTTGAACAATGCGAGGGAAATCAATTTAGTTATAATTATATATAAAAGATCATGAAGGTTTTAATCAATCATTTTAAAAAAAATTATGATAAAGAGAGGTTTTATCTGAGTAAATAATTAGCATGAAAAGATACCACTTCTTCAGAACTCGAGAAGATATGATCAAATTGAAATCATTATTAGTGTTATAATGTACAGATAAAGAGATATATAAATAATTTTACTAATATAATTAATATTACTAAAAATTTAAAAATATTTAAAAATTAATAACTAAATTAAAATTTAAATATAGATATAAATATTTTAAAATATATTGAAATCTGCGTTTATTTTTATAATTCAAGATATATAAATACAGTAATATTTATAAATAATACTATTTTAAAATATAATAACAAATTTTGGTGGGATTGAATTTCTCTAGGTAATGAAGAAATACTGAAGACGGTAATATATTGGTACTCTAGTAGGGGTGGAACTGTAGTTGAAGTACTATTCATCCATGGTTGGATTTCAGGCCCCTGGGCCATCAGGCCATCAAAGGTGTGGTGATGTAGGCTTGATGTTTAGGAGGTGACATAGACATGATGCTTGAAGGGTTTTCAGGCCATCCAATGGTGGGCCTATGGGACATGTAATGGACTTCATGCTCACTCGGCCATCAGGCAATAAATCAATAATTTAATAAAGTGGCTAGTTTGTTGGGTTATACCTCAGGGCGCTTTGACATGCTTTTCAGGCCTATGGGTGTGCATTGTGTGTGTTGTAATGTAATTGTACCCCCAAGATCCAAATATAATATATATTTAATAAATATATATTTATATCAATATAAATATATTAGACATATTCATTATTTAAATATATTATTAGAATGTTATTACTATTAAAATATATAATTTATTATTTTTAATTAAAAAAATACATTATTTTAAAAAAATATTTATATTTTTTAATTATAAATATAAAATTTTATAAATATATATATTTGATTGTTGGGGGTACAATTTTATTAAACACACAAACACTCACACACAACAGACAAAGGAAAAAAAGGCAGGCCATTTCCACCCCAAAGGGATAACCCACACATGAAGCCTTATTTATTTCAAACATGGTCTAAAGGCCCAGTGGGAATGAAGCACACTACGAAGCCCAAGGGACACTAACTGACTCAAAGGCCCAATGCAGTGTTGTGTTTGCAATATAAATCCAATGTAACCTGGCCAGCATCACCACCTACATCACCGCCTTTCGGTGTCACGCTTGTGTCAAGATTACATCACTGCATACCTTCAAAAATTCTATCCCACCCTGATTTAGATCCCTGTTATTAAATATTAACATATAAATACTTATTAATTATACAAATAAAAAAATAAACAAATAGTGATATATATTGTAATGGAGGTGAATACATACTAAAAACATTAAAACCTAAAAATTAAATATGTATAAATAAATATTATTATGTGAATAAATTATAAAAAAATAAAAAATAAAAATATGAAAATTGAATAAATAATACTTACTGAAAAATAGTAATGGTAAATAAATTAATTTTAATGATTAAAAAAAGACAATATTAAAAATATTATTTTACTAAATGAAATTATATATTGAATTTTATAATTTGAATAAATTAATGAAATATTAGGTGAGTGTGTTTTTATATAAGATTTCATTAATTATTTAAATATTTTGATGAGTGTGAAATTAATGTGTGTTTGTGTTTATATATATGTTTAATATATGTTAAATTCAACACTAACATTGTATAATATGCAATTTCTACTAATTAAGTAAATAATAACAAGAATGGTCAAATTTATTAAATAAATAAATTTTATTAAATATATAGATAAATTTAAAAAATTAAAATGGATTTTTATATATGTTGAAATAAAAATGAGTACATATTAATTATAGAAATTATAACCATATTAAAAAATTAAATGATAATGACAAAATGAATAAATAAATATTAGAAAATGTATAAAATTTTAAAAAATTCAATAATTAAAAATTGAAAAAGAATAAATTGCCAAAATATTTAATATATTAAAGAATAATTTAGTACAATTTTTTTACAATTAATAATATTCAAAAATTCTAAAGGAATAAATATTAAAAATCAATAAATTATAATGAAAGTAAGCACAGACTTAATATTACCAGTAAATGGGATTCCTCTACCCTGAATAACAATAGGATTCCAATGTTTACCATAAAAATGGTGGACTTCCCCACTAATTTTTAAAAAAATGATTGAAATATATATATATATATATATTTATATATTTCAGTAACTAATCATAATTAATATATTTATTAAATACTGAACATAATAATTAAGAAATTAGTTTACTATTTTTTATAATATATATATAAATATATTAAATTCATCTCTTAATAATAATTTTATACATTTATTTAATTATATAAATTTTAATAAAAATTTAATTAAATATATGTATAATAGTCTCTTCATTTATATATATAAATATTAAATTTAATAGTAAAAACTGTGGGGGTTAGCCTAGTTCAAATTGTGAACCAACTTGAATATATGGTCAAATAAATATGAATATATATAAATTATATAACGTAGAATAATATTAAAAATATTAATTGTTACAAGCATTTATTAAAAAAATTTCAATGAATTATTTATTAATACAATCGTATAAATTTCATATATATATATATATATATATACAGAACAATAAATTATATATTAAATATTTAATTGAAATATTAGTTATTCTTGAAAATTATTCATTTTTATTAATTATTTAAATGTATCAATTATTTAATTATGTATATAATATTATTTAACTTATTAATTATTATATAAATAATATAATTTAATAATTATTTCTATATATATATGTATAATGTAATAAATTATATTATAATTACATTATTAATATATTATTTATTAATATATTCCAATAAGCATTGATATATATTTATTAATATATATCTGTATTTAATATATAACGATATATTTAAAGTATATATCAATATGTGTATTTAATATAGCAATTTTCATTGATGATAATAGTTCTAAGGTACTTGATTCTCTTAATGATGATGTACGTTATGTGCCTAGAGATATCCCTAATGCTGAAAATGGTTAACATGATGTAACTCTTCATTAACAAACATGAAGGTGAAGTTAGGACCCAAAGGGTCGAGGCCTGGGATGTGGCTAAGAGAATGTAACTCATGGGATGGGATGATGTGTTTCTTTTATATATTCCAGGTTAACCCAAGAGATAATGATTATTTTAGAGAAATAATGTTCACCCTTCATCGAAATGTATTCATAGTTAGATTAGAAATTAGCTGATACTGAAGATTCAGATCATGACTCAGATCATGATTATAGTGATGCATGATTGTATTCGTTTTATGTGAGATTTCCCATGTTTGACCCAATTATTCTCATGTGGTTGTTATCTTTTTTTTCAATTTTATTAAAAAGCCCTGAGCCTCATCTTCTGGAAAGAACAACTTCGTATTAAAAGATGAATAAACATAAGTAAATATTAATAATAGATAAATTTGTGGAGATATTAAAGAAATTAAAACAAAAATCAAAGAAATATTATTTATATATTAATATTTATATGTTTTAATTTGTATTTTTATATATGAAATAAGAATTTATTTTTATACAAATTGAGTAACTCAGCTAGCCCTCAACCATATGGGCCGATAATTTAGGTAGCACAACAGGGATATCCTATTGAGTGAGATGATTGTGGCTAGAAGAGGGTGGGCCTAGCCCTATAGAGGCCCGTGCGTAGAGGTACAAGCCCATTTAGGTATGTGGAGAGTGAATACGAGAGACCATCCCAATAGTAGGATTCTGGTGTGTGGACTTCATTGAATCGTATAAAAAGAAGTGGTTGAATGTCCGAATGTTTGATGTGGTAATCACATGGGAGATTCCTTTTGATTTATCAGTGCTTTCACTAGTAGTGATAAAGATGACCTTTATCAGTGCAAAAAATGCACTAATAAAATGTACCCTTTAAAAGTACTACAAAAAAAATCTCTTAAAGGGAACCATTTTTTGTCCCTAAAAATATACTATTGAATGGGATATTTTATCTACAATTTTTTTGGACAATTATATAAAGTACCATATATTAGTGTTTTTAGCACTAATTGAAGCTTTCATTTAATATGTATAAACAAAAATGTGTGTGTGTGTATTCCTTTTTATTTGTCCATATATATGTGCATGTATTTTTTTGTAAACTGGATATACAGAATTATGTGTCGGTTCACCTGTATATCGTACATATACACATGAAAAAATATTCACAACTTTATATAAAAAATATTATTTTTAATTGACTCAAGAATTGTCAAATATAGTAAATAATTGATTATATTTAATATATTGAATCAATAATATATATATATATATAATTAGTTTCTTAATTATAATATATATATATATATATGTAAATGTAAATATATTTTTATATAAATATTAAAATAAATTCTTTTAAATTTATAGTTTAATAACAAATAATATTTTATTAAAATCATTTATACATGATAATAATATTTACACGTTAAATAATGATTTATTCTGAAAAATATGTACTCATATATATTATTTTATTTTTTGTAATTATAATTTGAAATTTCAAATTCAGTTAATAATTAAATATATATTTTTTTAAATATTTTGGAATTTTTGTTCGAAAGTAATGTTGTGAAATGTAATTTAAATTAATATTAAAATGTTTTTTCTAACAGGATATGGTCGAGGCCATATTTTAAAAATATTCATACTTTCATTCGTCAAATTTATTATAACATTAACATAAATATAAATAAAATATGAATTAAAACATTATTAAATTTATTTATAAAATTTTTATGGTAATATAAATAAATTTAAAATAATATTTAAACATTTAATATAATATTATTTATTTATCATAATATTATTACATTTGTTAATAAATTTAAGGTAAATAATATTTATTTTTTTATGTTTTAATATTTTTATTAATTACTTATTATATATATATATATTTATTTATATTTTGAACAATAATTTTGTAAAATCTTTATTATATAATATGCAATTTACTGTAATTTGTAAATTAATTTTTTAGTTTCTATTCTTAGTAGTATTTATCATATCTATATTAGGAAATGATAAAAGTCTATTTAGAAATGAAAAAATTTCCTAAATAAGCATACTTTTCCCAATGTTGTTAATTTATCAATGATAAATATATCAATTATCTGATTTTTTTGTAGTGGTGATAAATCATCTTCCCATATTTTAAAAGAAACCATATAGTGATCGACCCTCACTCGCCATGTTTAAGAGATAGTGGATGGAAATTTCTATTGCAACCTCCATAGAATCTTTTAGAATAATCAACCGTTAAAACCAAATGACTAAAATATAATAGTAAATTTTAATTGATCTTTCACAGTTCTTCCAGATTTTTTACTTTTTAATCTTTTTATCAATTTTTTTCAACATTTTCCTTGTTTTTGGGATGCTATACTCTTATAGTCAATTTTCCCACTCACCCATATTATTTTTTTATTATTATATGGATTTTAATCTAATTTTAGGAATGTACCATGTTTCCCCTTATTGTGTTTAAAATAATTTAATGTTTTAATTTTTTAAGATGTAAGTGACTTAATGAATTACAATTGGTTATTGACATGAAAATTTAATTCAAATACTATTGATTAATTTTAATGAATTATTTTTCATTTCTAATATTCAATGATGAATTTGAAGAATTCATTGTGAAAATAGGTAACCTAATGTTGATTATTATCTAATTACTGAGTTACAAGTTGAAACTAATAATGGTGAGTTTAATGTTAAATAAATGACGTATAAATCAATAAATCTAAGTTGAATATTGTTTAATTTGGTTGATTATATTATAATTTAACTAGTGCTGTGATATTATGTGTTTTAGTAAAATTATGTTTTGTGTGAAAATAAATTATGAATTTTAGTATAAGAATATATTATGTGATTTGGTGTGTTTTTTTAAAAAATATTTGGGGAAATTGTGTATGTGCATTATTGAATTAGTTTTTATATCTATAATGGTCGTATGAATCGTTATTGATTACTACATAACAACATGGGAAGTTGGTTATCTGTGTAGGTCCCCTCTTAGTGATAGTTCCCCATGAGAAATATTCTTTTTATTCTAATTTTTTGAATTCATTCACTAGAGCTCAATCAAGTGTCATATTTTGAGGAATTTGGGGAGTCAAGATGATTCTTGTGAATTCTTTTTTACTTAATGATTAAGAATGGAGTTGATGTTTATATTTAAAATAACACATTTTTGATAAAAAAATTAGGTTGAATGGCCCATCCCTAGTTGTTTCAAGTCATGATAATTTTTGTGTCAATGATATTTTTAATGAATGGTTGGAAAATTCATGTATAAATAAGATCCTCAAATGGATTAATGATGTGGATCACAACATCAATTTTATTATCGATCTCTTACATTATATGTTAGTTGATAATCTTTTTTGTAAGTGGGAGCCCTCCAAGAATTATACTATCATCTTAGGGTACATGTACATTTTTGTGACCCAAGAATTTCATACATAAATATTTATATATTTTAGGTGAATATTAAATACATAAAATGATGATATATTTGAGAACCATTAACATTTAATATCTTCAAAGACTAGATATATAATCATCTT
The DNA here is from genome assembly GCA_963277665.1 of Viscum album. NCBI lineage: Eukaryota > Viridiplantae > Streptophyta > Magnoliopsida > Santalales > Viscaceae > Viscum > Viscum album. The sequence continues at coordinate 1,418,344,531 of OY728160.1, forward strand.
ATGGAAGATGTCGAACATTTCTGACATACAACACTCCATTAGAATATCCTACTTAAAATTGTTGTCATTAGCATAGGGAATGAAAACATAAGAAAGAGTGAGATCAAATGCTGTGTAAGGGTAAACATAGGAGATATAAAACAATGACTATAAATGAGCATGATATAAGAAAAAAATAATTATTTCATGTTTATAACTTAAAAAATCCATACTGAAACTATCATAGATCATAATCATGGGACATGATATACAATCTTACGATAATGTCATAAAATATTGACAAAAGAGAGGAATCATCAATAATTAGTCATGATCTATATGATCAAAACGTTGACATAAGAATGTTTTAAAAAATTATAATATTTTGGACGTTTTTAAATTAATAAATTATCACTAATTATGTTATGGAAAAAATATTAGGCCCTTATATAATCTTATAAAAAAGAAACTAGGTCAACACATAATATTTTGGAAAAGAAAGATATTGGAGTTGTTTTCCTCTAATCAATGCAATTATACATTAGATTACTTGAATATTCAAAGGTGTGATTATTAAAATATATATCTTATCACATATATATTTTTCTTTTTCATAACATTCATGTGGTAGTTTTATGGGGTATATTTCATATATAGAAGGTCATAAAAGTTCCCAAATATTTTGATAACCAAAATATTCCAGGATAATTCTATTTAATATAGATCCATGGTCATTTAACATTCAATGATCATACACATATAATGTGACTATCAGGTGTGAGTACTCATAAGAAGATGAGGATTCCTATCAAGTACTTCCATCATAGTTATCTCAATGTAGGGAAATAATGAGAATAGACCCGCTATTTGGATTTTTTAATGTTGTGGGGTCATCATATATTTCCATATCTGAGCATATGTAATGGACCATAATCATTAATATTATCATTATTTTATGTCACAAATCACACACATAGATTTAGTTAAAAAAATATCATAAAAAATGTTGGAGAGAAATGGGTAATTTTGGGATCAAAATGAACAAAATGTTTTTAGTTGATAAGTGGATGATGGATTTTTCTCTTCCATGTATATGAAAGTTGATATATTTACCTTCTGATTTGAATAGAAACATAATATTAAATTCATGGTCTATTCTATAATTTTTTTTTATTTCATTGAGTCACAGAAATAAATATTTAGCAAATAGGTTGGGGAAAATATGTAAAACCTATATGATGAGATATTATTAAAAAATGGTTTATATAAGATAGGGTGTGTTTAAATGTGTTTGTGAATATTGAAAAATAATGTTCATTTTCTCGGTTTCCTTGACCCATTTTTGGATTGTAATCCTGGAATTTAGGCATACCTTACAAATTCAATGAAAAAATTTCTTGAGGGTCACACACTATGTTTCTCCATTGATATAGATTAAAATTTATTTGAATATAATTTTTAGTATAAACATTACTTTAATGGATAAATAATAATTTTATTCATGTATTATTGATATATAATATTCTGAAGATAATAAATAATTATTTATTCATTAGATAAATAATATATTTTAGTAGTTGTGTATTTAATAAATATTTTCTCTATGTATTATGGTTAAAATATTTAATTTATTTACTATATATTTAATATATATTTATTCACTGGTTTATGAATAAGATAAATATTTAAGTGAATAAAATATTTATTATAGTATTCAAAAAATTATAAGGAGTTTGAGTAGTCCATTATCATATTTTTTGAAACATTTTAACTTACAATCTGGTAAAATAATATTTACCTTTTTCAGATATAGTTCACATCATAAAATAATTAATATGTAATTATTAAATTCCATAGGGTTTATTAAGGATTATAATATTATTTAATATCTGGTACACAATTAAATAATATTTTATCCTAAACACTATTTTTATAGATAGATGGATTTATGTATTGTTTAGTGTGAATCATGAATTGAGGAAAGAAGTATTTTTGTGAACCCTCTCTCTCTCTCTCTCTTGAATTCCGCTTCTCTTCCTTTTAAGAATAAGAACAGATCCTTCAAAGCCAAACAATCTTGGATTGATGAAAATGAACATTTTACGAAATTTTATTCACCATTATAGAACCTAAATATCTATTAATGTTGCTCAAAGATCAAATTAGAACTTGTGTGTCACCTCTTTAGGGAATATACACAAAATTCCTTGTAGTGAAATAAAGGTAAACCATGAGATTTTTTTTGATGATCAACAAATTCATCGAATAATGTATCATATGATGAGATAATTATTTATTCCATATATAAAAAAATAATTATAAATTTAATTTGAATTATATTTTCTCATGGTTTGTCGAAAATAATAATTAAATGAAAATTTAATTTTATTCCCACACAATGTGTTTCCACTGTAGCTGATTCCTTCAGGTTGTAATTTATTTTCATATTTTCAATTTATAATTATTTATTTTATTGTTGATGAATATGCGAAATTGTGGTTTATTTTTTTCATATTATTCATTCATTAATCAAATCCCATTAATATGTTTTATAAATTTTAATTTCGTCAGACGTTATTGAAGACATCATAAGTTCAAGAATAAATGAATAATGATTAGAGTGTCAATCGGGAAGTGTTAATGAGTATGATCCGATATCTTGGGATTACATGTTGTGTATCTAGAGTACATGTTAGTTACCAAAGTGAATTATAGCTAGTCATGTCTTGGGATACATGACATGTTAACCAGTAGTTAAACATAGTGCATATATTTCAATCCTTTGATAGAATTGGATATCCTAGAAATATAAATTCCATATTACATGGTGTGTATGTAGTGTACAATTTGTATAGTCTACATAGAATAATAGAAAAATTCAACCAATCCGTGTGATCACTATATGTTGTCAAACCTTATGTGAAAAATATAATAGATCATTAATGTTATACACGAAGTGTATTCTATATACATGGTATGTTGTTTATCATTTGTCATATCCTAAATGAATTTTGATTCATTTTCTGAGTAGTGAGGACACACAATATGATAGATAAATGACATGAAGCTGGAATGTACACTCAATGTATTCTAGTTGAGGTGAAGGACTGAAGCCCATGGTATGTAACCTGATTGCATGGTGACCTAAGAACACAATGTGAAACTTTTAAGTACATACCCTGAACTCTTCCAGAAAAGGAAATAATTTAATTAATTTAGATGAGAAGTTTCATTTTTAAAAATTTATTTTATTTTTCGGACTACCCATTGCTTCTAAGAACATAATAATATTTATAACTAATTTCAAATTCACAACAAATTTATTGTGATAAATATGTGATTATTAGTTCTACCATTTATTCTACGTTAATTATAATAATTATGAACATATCAAAATGAATTTAGATAGTGATCAAGATGAAAGGGAATTAATTGTCTAGTTTATTAATTAATTAATACAATAAAATTTATATTTATATTTTTGAATGAATAGAATTTAATTCTAACGAGTTTACACTAGTATATTTATTACATGAATAACCATTATTGATCATGACCAAGACTTTTGTATGTACTAGATGTTTTAATTTAATTTATTTCATCGGTTTGAAATTATTTAATATTAAAATAAATTTGATGTCCTATAAGTCATAACCCCTCCATTATTAAGTGGGACCTCAGTGTGCATGTGTATTTATTTAATCCGTATTAACTAATCCTTTGGTACCCCTAACATGCATCTATGTTATAAATAATTTTAATTAATGGATTTTCACTAGGAGGCTGGGAGGAGCTGAGGACAAAAAATTATGATGCCTATCCTGGTGTTACATAACTGTACATGTGGAATATTTTAATGAGATCCAATACCAACATAAGGTACTTTCCCATAAGTAAAGCTTATATGTAGTCTCGGCTCAATAAATGCAGTAATAGATATGTTCTTGATCAGGTCTCTTGATTTCATTTAGTTATATATTATGCATTCTTTATTTTATGGATGCAATACCACTATAACATAGATAAATTAATTAATGTGAAATGTTTGAATTTCAATAAAATGATAACTGATTTTTTTCTTACATGAGTAATTAAATAATTAATATTTTCTTATTATTAAAAATTTATAATGGATTAAAAATAAAACATTTATTAATAATAAATTCAAATACCTAAACAAAATATTATGTGAATATTTGTCCTTCCATTACCTGAATATAAATTAAACCAATTAAACTAAGTGTTTGACCAACCCTTTTTGGGAAACATTCTATTATAAGGGGAGTTATTTTAATGTTTTTTGGTTGAAATAATAATTTTTCATCAAGAGGTGTACCCTATTAAATATTATCTATAATTTTGTGGAATGTGTTGAGGATATTATCTTAAGGATTTATGGATTGGAGAATCCAAACAACAAATTAATGAGCTATAATCCCGCAATTGGTAAACACAATACTACCTAAATACCATCAAGTAACATGATCATCCCTTGTTGTGGTGACATGAAGGGGAAAATAGATTATTACCATTAGAAAATCAAAGATAATAGACATTCAAAGTTCAATGGTGATGGCTAATAGGAGATGATAAAATATATGGTGATTTAATAATATTAATATTTACTGTTTCCATTATATTTTGATAATAAAACAATGTTTTAGTAATTTGTTTTAATTATTATTAAAAATAGAATGTGAACCCATAAAAACACCATGATCACTCTTTTCCTCCTGGAATTTCCATGTATATAAAAATTTATATATTTGGTACAATAGTTAATGTGATGTGATATTTTTATATTATTTTTATAATGTGTTGGAATCACATATTCATGTTTTTCCACCCCCTATATGTGTGTGAAGCTGAAAAGGATTCCTAATAGAGATATGTTATAGATTCTTCCTATGTATGTTGTAATATATTATCAACTATGTATAGAGAGGTAATGATACATAATAATGACATAGATGCATACAACATAATATAACATATCTATTCTATTGATAAAGACAATGAAATGTTAGAAATAAAAACGATTGTCAATGAAAAATATTAGTTTAAACTGTAATAAGGTAATATATCTTGTTATAATTCTTTAAAAATGTTGGGGTATATGGGAATGTTTGAGAAAATGGGCTTCCAAAAAGATAAAAATTTATACATTAATCTTATTTTATTATCATCACTACCAAGGTTATAAATTTTTGTCCACTCTTGGAAAAAAATGTATAATTTTTCAAAAAAAATCATTCAATTCATCACCAAACAGATAATGAATTTTTGGAAAATATTTATCCACCCCTTATAGTGAAATATATAAAAGACATGTTTGAACATCCTTTGTATAATATAAATAACAAATATAATTTTGTAAATTATTTATTGAGATAAAACCTTATAAATATTGAATCTATGGATATTTTTTTCTTTTGTTGAATTAATAGACAGTGGAAGTGAAATATCAAGGAATTGGAGAAGTAAGTAGATACATCATATTCATAAATTTTCATCATGTTTCTATTTACTTATTTTTTATATAATAAAATATTCTTAAAATATATATTATTTCAACACATGAAATGATATTGAATAAAATGATTATAAAGACAATCTATAGAAGCTGAGGAATGGTGATTCCTTTGATAGCTAATGGGTGATAACTATTTCACACTTCCAAAATGGTATGATTATAATTTGTAATGTGTGTTACCAAAAAACTGTTCTTAAATTATTTCATGAAACCCAATGATGTTCCCATACTTTTAGAATAAATGTTTTTATTGCACATAAATTCAAAAATATTGATTTTGAATCTCATGGATCTTTGATAACCATTACAATGATTGATTATTATAAAATATAATATTGTTAAAAACTTGTAGAAGGAAAATTATTTTACAAATAAAACTGAAATTAGTTAAATTATTTATATGCCTAAAAATTATTTAATCTCAATTATGAAATGTTAAAAGGAATAAAAAAGTTCTTATCATTTTTTAGATAAAGAAAACATTACAATTTAATTCTCTTCACAATGATATTGAAGTTACTTAAACATGTCTACAAGAAATATGATAAAGATAAATGTATCTTCATATACATCATGAGATTACTTTTTTTTTAGAAATTCTCACTGAAGTAGATGATTGAACTATTAAAATATTATGGAAACACTAATATAACCTATCATAAAAGATTTTATTCAAGTATTAAATGATTATATATGAGGAATAGAGGTAATCCCAAACTTTTATGTCCTTATACACATCATTTTCATTATGATGATAAAATAAATATAAAGGGAATGTTTTATATATATAGAAAATATTCCATTATATCATCAATCATTTTTTTTTAAAATAAAAGTGAAACAACTAAATCATAGGACAACAAAAATTTATAATGGATATCATATAAATTGAGATCTGATAGGAATATATGAAACAACAATGAGTTTTTATTGAAAATAGTTTTAAAAAACTATCCTTAGCTATAAATGAACATCAAAAAAATAATGTGAATCCTAGTTAATGATCTTATGGACACTGAGGATATTACTGTCTAGTAAATTAAGATAATATTTATATAATGGAATCCTATCAATTTAATGATAGTTGGACAAAATATAACTACTGTTTTTGTATTAAAATACAGGAATTCAAAAATCATTGTTGGATTAATAGTTCCATTTACACATACTGTGTAGGAATTTACAATCAAGGAGGCCGTTTATGTTCACCATGGCATGTGATACATATATTCTTCTTTGAGAATAAGCATTCCATCAATGGAAATTTATATAGTAATACGAAAATGTTCACAAGTATCTATAAATTCATATAATGGACTCTATGTATCAATATTCAAGAACTCTATTTTTTGAGTGTTTATATGACTTGAAAATGCTTGGGAGTATTGAGGGGAATCTTGAAATCTATTATAGATGATGTTACCTATCATTCAAGATTAATTATTGAATGAATTATTAAATAAAAAACTATTAATTATTCATTATGAATAAAAATTACATTAAATCAACTATTTCAATGCATATTTCTATGATCATTATATTGGGATATTGATTTTAAGGCCACCTCACATAGAGAAAACCTTATGATAGATGTCTATATGAAAATAAAAAATGGAGACTATATAGTAAATTCTTACCTTGAATAAAATAAAAGGTATGGTTACATCAACAAATTCATATATGATATTCAGATTACATAAATTAATTTATTAATAAATCATGGTTAGTTATTATAGAACATTCATTTGGAATTAACGTGTGACATGTGTATCTATATTGTTAGTGGGAGAAGCTATGTTTTAATGATATATTTTTTGATAACATATATAATTTTTTATCCAACTAGTTTTCTAAGACTACAAAATAAAAATATCTCTTAGTTTGAAATAAAGGATAAACTATTTTATTAAGGAAATGATCTACCCGATATATTTATGAATTTGATAAATCAATTTATTATAAATATATTAAAATATTATTGAAAAAACAGGTTGAAAAAATTGATGACTAAATTATTATTAGAATATAATGCTTCCAATATAACATTCTTGGGATTATAGAGAGATTATATACAATAAAATAAGTTCATAAGATTTTGTGCGAGTAATTTATCTCATGATCTATGAAATGTACTAATATTTGATATCAACAATTCAGAATGAAAAATAGGTAAATATCAAATAGATCTAATTTACATGTATATAAATAATATGTGAATTATTCGATTGTACTTGGAAAAGTAAAACTATAACAGTTCTCGGTGTTTGGACAAGTGGAAATATTTATGATCAAGGGAATTGAACACTCATGTTCACATAGTTAAACATAATATAATATTGTAAAAAATGTTATTGTAATATGAATGAAAAACTTATTAAATCTAGTGGTTTCCAAATATGAAATATTAAAGTACATAGTAGATTTTATGTATCTTATAAATCTATTTTAGCAACATCCTTATTAGATTTTTGGTTATAACAAAAAATATATATTCCCCATATTATGATAATATTTTTCTATTCATTTAGTCATGTTTTCATGATTATAAAATTTGGACAAGAGGATAATAATTAGTTATATCAATACATGATTGGTTTTCTCATGATTGTAATGTTGTAGTAAACAGATTCTCCATATATACACATTCTGTTACCAACCCTATCCACAACATGTGGCAGGCCATGCAACTATAACAATACATAATATAATCATTTTATCTTTTCTGTACTATCTGGTCCTTAGTAGTTGGCCCTAGTAAAAAAAGGAGTTTTTTGAATTCAGATCCATAAAACAAACTACATTATAAATTATATAACAAGAATATCTAGAAAAGTCAATATTAATATTATTAATTTTCACATATTTATTTTTCTTCTAAATAACAATGATGTTATAATTTCTAAGATTATTCTTCACATCGATAATGTCCAAAGAGTTCCTTGCTAAGAAGTGATCCTTGATATTTATTGTTATTATTATTAAATATTGTTATATGGTTTGAAAAAATTAAAATATCATACAAATAGAACATTAATGTCATCTTATAGTAAACATATGTGAATGAGGCTTCCTCTCATATAATTTTCACATGGTATTCACTAAGATAATAGATTATGACAACAAAACTTCCATTATGAATTTCCCACATTTTATTGTCATTATATATTCCTTTCTGTGAGCATCTGTAAAGTTACATGGATATTATTATTATCATGGATTCATGTAATGACTCATCCACTTATATTAACAGTGAAAAATCACACCATATGTTTTCAAGTATTATAGTGTGTTGGGTGCATCATGAATGAAATATTATTAATGGATATGTCAAGGAAGGATTTGTCTCCTCTATATTTATAGAAGTTAATATTTTATCCATTTGATTGAATTATAATAATCTCATTAAATTTTATTGTCTGTGGGTAAGAAAGTTTTTATTTATGATATTCAATGAATGACATATCTGAGTATAGGATAGTGACACATATGTGAAATGTGCATGATGAGTTATTAAGATTACGTGATTACATTACTTAGTGAGTTTTCATATGTGGTATGTGATCTTGGGATATTAAGATATCTCCCATAGTTTCCTTAACACATTTCGAGTTAGTAATTATCAGAATTTTGGCTTACTTTCCTTATGGCAATGAGAAATAATCTTTGAGTGTAAAATAATATGTTTTTTTTCTGCTGATCTTAATTAAAATTTATTTTTATTTTTTTGGAAAGAGTATTTTTCTCGTGATCAAGGAATTATATTATTAATGTTATATTGATCAATATTATTCGTAAGCTAATATATAACTATGAATTAATAAAATAAATATTTAATATAATTATAATAATATTTAATTAGTATCTATTTGATATATTTTGGTTAAAACAATGAATTTATTTCCTGAATATTTAATAAATAATTCATCACTGGTTTATGAATAAAATATTATTTTAATTGATTGAAAGATTAATTTTTATATTCAATAAATGATGTGGAGTTCAACCAAAAAATAGTGGAACTTGTGATATGTAACACTTTGGTGTTCTACAATAATAACACTCTAATCAATATAACATGTGAAACACAACACAAATTTTAACCAACCTAGGAAATATTTTAGTTTAAATTAATTCATTTCAATTTTTTGCAGTACATGTTACCTTGAGTCTAAATGAATCCTGATAGAAAATACCATTATAACCTCGAAATTAAATTTTTGGCTATGAATTCTATTGAATAAATTTTTTAATTTTTATATATATTTAATATTAAAAAATAATCATCAATTAAATTAAAAATAAATTTATATTGAATAATTTTAATTTTCTATAAGATATTATATTTGAGATTTTAACATAAAATTTAAAAATATTTTTTACAAAATTTAAATATTTGATGGTACGAAATAAATTTTTTTTTGAAATTATAATATAAAAATTATCTTATGGTGATTTTTTTTGTATTTTCCAAAATCCATTCATTAATTGATGAATAGATAAAATATCAAGTGTTAATATATAAAATTCTGTTTAATTAAATTATTTATGAAGATAAATTAATTTTTAACTTTTTTAAAAGTATAATAAGGTAAATTATATATCTAATAATGAAATTTTGGTTATAGGAATATTTTTGTATTTTAATTTGATATAAAAAAATTATAAACTTTTGACCCTTTTAATTTGAAAACCTCCTTTATCATTGCATATGAAGGAATTATTTTAAATTTATTTTTTCCACATATGTGAAATGAATTTAGAAAAGGTATTTATATTTTTAATCCAAATAATTTATATTAATTAATAATTTCATCTTCTGTTTTTACCTATATGAATTGTGATAACAGAAAAAATTATTTATTGTGGTTAAGGTTAAAATGGATTTATTTAGGGGATAAAATAAAAATATAAATTTTGAAATGAAATAAAATATTCTGAAATTTTTATTTTTTGGACATTATTTGAAATATTCGTATCTAATTCTCTATAATAATTCATTTTTTATCTGTTCTCCACAAAAAAATTTGGGTCCAACATTTTGTTTTGAAAAATTAAAAGTGTACCACAAACATTCCTTTATACATCAATCATAAAAAATCTTTTGGATCAACCAATGCATTCCAAAATCACTTAAAACTATCCAAAATCTTATCTTATATGCCTATTTTGGTTTAAATCCAACCTACTAACACTTTTGGTGAAAACCTATGGAGGATACTCGATGAATATGTAACACTCTCCAACGATTATCTTTATTTTACTTCGTCATCCCCCTCTTTCATTTCATAGTAAACCATTATGATATGGTAAAATTAATATCTAGAATAAAATTTTATGTTCTTATGTTATTTTAATTTTCTAAAACCATCCATACTTCCATCATATGGGTTAAGAAATCATCATTCATGTTTATAGAAGATTACCTCCTCACGAACCCATGTTACTCTATTTTCCTTTACCACCATTCATTATTGGGTATGACGATGGATACAATGTATATATATGATATTTATGAAATTATTTTACCTATGGGGTAATTATATACTATATACCATTATACCTTAAATCCTTTATGGGTTACGATATTGTCTCTCGTCTGTATGGAATACTATCGCCTAATGAAAAAATGTGACTCATTTTTCACTAATGCTTCACATGGAAGAAAATAATTAAAAACATAGTAAATATATGTGATAAAAATGACTTAATTATTATATTAATTATATATTAATAAATAATAAAGTTTAATATATCCTTTTATTTCATCCCTTTTCAATCTCTTAACGATAAAAACATCATTCATGTATATGTGGACTATGACATTCACGAATCGACGTGACTTTCTTTTCATCATTAAATATGTATTCTATATTTAATTATATTTTAAAAAAATAATTTATTTATATTATTATGATACTATAAATATACAACATTACTTTACCATTTTACCTAATGATTTTTTAAAATGGAAATGTTATTCATGAGTACAAATGGCCAACCGTCTCCATAATCGAAACATACATAATTTTTCATTACTGTAATTTATGATTTGTTTTAAAAGTAAAATAATTTTATTAATTTGATAGTTATTTAATTATTATTAATATGGAAATTATCCAACTATAAAATATGAATAAGAACAAAAAATTCATAACAAATACCTAGTGATAAAACAAGGAAGTTAACACTCAAAATAGTGGTAGAATTGACGAATTATTAACAACTAGTTTATATGATGTAATAATAAGATTTTATATGATATTTAAAATATTAATATGGTTCTATTATAATATAATATCATGTTTAATAAAACTATAATTTCGATAAAGTGCATTCAACTGAATATAATTTTGAAGTAAAGGAACTCTTAACACAACATCCAATCATTTTGTTAAACTTCTTCTACATTGATTATTTAACTATAAGATAATGTGTTTAATTAACATTGACTATTTCATGTTTATTTCATTATTATTTATTCGGATTATGATTTTATATAATACATAAATTCATTGATTAATCTCAACTTCAATTATATGATCTTTATAAGTGAACTCTTCTCAATTTATCTTCATCGAGGCATATTGTGTATTTATCCCGATAATTTAGTTTATATGGTGTATATAGTTCCACATTGGCTTGTAATGTATTAATTAATTTCTAATAAATGGTATATTCTATTTTAATTTATATTTTTCAATCCAATCCAATTTTAAATAAATTCTACAAAGTGGTGAATAATTCCAAAACAAAATATCATTTTATTTAGTTAATTACTTATTCAAATTTTTTGATATCCTAGGATTATTATTAAATTTAATTTTATTATTTTAGGTTGTATATATACTTGTTCTATTTGTATTTGAATTTGATAAACATAATATATTAACTGGTTAATTCTCAGTTCAAAGTTATGGAAATTCTAAATTTTTACATCATAATCTCATTTTAATATGGACATTTAATTATAAAATTTCCATTGAATGAAATTATATAATCATTATTTAATAAACAAATAAATTATATTATTTTTTTGAAATTCTGATTGTAGTGATACTATTTCTCTATCTGTGGTACATAAAATTGTTGATAAAATGTTCCAATAAAATCAGAAATCATTTCTCTCTTCAGTCAGAAAATTTCTCTTCCAATAACATATTTTCTAAAAATTATTTCAAAAGTGTTGTTAACCTATATCTAAATTATTTACTAAATCAATTGTTACCAATATTTTCATTTTATAATTTTTTTTAATGTGATCATCATTTCATTTTCGAGACAATTCCTATTTGTATTTCACCAAGAAAATGAAAAGAATATTTGTTATAAAATATACAACATGAACAAAATTTATAGCCATCATGAGCACTCAATGTTTTAATGTTTCTTATGAAATTATAAAATTGTATTTTAAAACAAAACTATTTTAAAATATATTTTTTGATCTTTTATATTTAAAAATAAATTTTCAAAATGAATTGTATATTTTACTGAAGAATCTTTTTAATAATATTTTAATGGAATTTATATTGAACAATGAAAATAACCCTTTATTTTTACAGCAATTTTTATGTTTTATGGATCCAATCCATATTATTTTGATTGATGGTTTTTGATAATTTTGACTAATTAAATTATTTAAATTCACATCCTTGATCATTTTTTTATTCTTTAACTTACCCTTGAATTATTCACTTTCTTATGGACACTAAATTTCTATGAAACTTCAATATTATTTACCATGGATATATTTATTTATTAAAATTTATATCAAATCCACATTATTTATTTTATATTGAATGTTGTTTTCTTAATTTGGGTAAATATTAATAAATCTATATTACATACTCAATAAATATATTTGATGATATGGTTCATTTTTGATGAAACAAATCAATTTTTCAATATATTAGAAAAGATTTGGACATACAAACAAAGGTGGGAATCTATTATAGATATAACATTGATGCATCAGTAATCTCATGTGATGAATCAGTAAGATAAAATTAAATCATCAATGAAAAAAGAGAGTTTATACTAAGTAGTTTTAAAGTACCTTGTGAATTGTCTTGATGGTAGAGGTATCATCATTCAGATACATGACGTCTAATAATTAAGAATATAATTCATTAAGAATTGAAATAGTATTTCCCATGAGATCTTATCAGTGGTTTTATCTTTGGAAGCATTTAATTATTTATTATTGATTAAATGGAAAGTGTTTTTATTTATTTACATTTCTATATTTATTATTCCTTATCCAGTTATGAAATTAATGTTATTGATTAAATGGAATGATTTTTTCAATTATTTACTTTTACATAATGATTATTCCATATCATGTTATGATAGTAATGTTATTTACAATATTTAATGTGTTTTCATGAATTTACCTTTCCATATATATTAATATCTGTGATATTTTCTCATTAATATTATCATTGGATTCCCATCCATATAAGCTTATTAATTACATGGAGTGTGTGTTAATTTATTCACAATTAAATATTGATAATTATTATAGATACATGAAAGGTTCCATGTTTATTATCCCTTATAGAGCATTTGATGACACCATTAGTATGAATACTTCCATAGGAATCAATGAAGTGGAACATTATTGATATGTAATGATATGATAATGGGAAAATGTTAATCTTGAAAAAAATAACGTTCTATTCTTCACATTCAAATTTAATATGATACTCTAGTACATATCTAGTTTTCTAAGAATATTAATCTATTCATTCATTCATGATATGATTCCTTATATTTTATTCTAAGATAATAATGCAGACACTCTCTTTAGGCTACTAGTGTTGGGGTCACTATATTTTTTATCTAGGAATGATTAATATAAACCTTGGGTATAAGATTTGTGAAAACATATATTAGGGAAAAAACATGTGATAGACATTGAGGATATTTATAGAATAACATCCTAATGTTTTTGTAAGGATTAAATTTTGTGGTTTTCAACAGAAAAAAATGATATGGATTAGAAAAAAGGTTGTGATTATGGAATAGGTGTACTTGTGGGTAATAACTCAAAAAGTGGTGCAATGGGATTGACCTGAGCAGTAGCTACTACATGAAAATGGACTTATTACACAATTGGTTTGACTATTTTAGGGTATATAATTAGGATAATTCAAATTTTCATGATAATACATATGGAGTTATCAGTATAGATGATACAAAAAAGGACTTGGGTTAAACCTATGGTGTTTTAGATTAAAAGGTTGATGCTTAAAAGGAATGGTATATTGTTCCATGTGTTAAATTTATCCATAATGCAATCAATTTTTGAGGAAAAATGAAGAGTATGATGGACGAAAATTTATCTCGTCATATGGTTCCATTTATAGTTATTTTTCATAATTGTGGAGAATGTCAAAACTACCACAGTCATTTCCCTCCTCCAAAGGTTGAATATTATAACGAGAATAGACCTATGTGTAAATATATTCAAATAATAATTTATGTATTGGGATTTAAGAATTAAATCAATGATTTATTATCAAAATGGAATTTTTTGATATAAGAATCATGAAACATATGGTGATTGGGGTAAATTTTAGAATCATATTTTTATTCATTAACATATTAGTTGTCGACACAATCATGGTTTTATGAGAATAAATTTTATAATTAGTTCATATTCTTAAACTGTCACAACCCGCCCTCGGGATCCGTGCCGTGACTACCACAAGCCCGCCTTCCATAGGCCAGGGGCTGGCGACTAGCACCAAGGCGTAAATCCCGGTAAAAAGGGAAGGCATTGCCTTTGTAAAGTAAACAAACACCACAGAGTAAGCAAGCGGAAAGTAAACACTAAGCAAAAACAGAGTACAACTGAATGTGCGGAAAAGTAAATGGGCCAGTATACAAACCCAAACTGAAAGTAAAGTACAACTCGAAAGGGAAAACAACAACTGAAAAGTAAAAGCCGCTACACCGAGCTGTCCACTGGAAGTCCCACCTGAAGGGTGGGTACAGATAGCTCCACTGCTCCACGGGTCCGGCCGTTCGCTCCGAGCACGTCCCGCCCAGTGGTCCACCTCCAGGTACCGTCCTGCTCTGCAAGCCTCAGCTAAGATCAACGATGACTATCGTCTGCAACCAACACAACGTAGTGCGGGCAAAGCCCGTGCAGGGATGAGTATAAGCTACTCATTAGGGACCCCGAGACCCCTGAAGGTATCTCAAAATCCACAAAGGATAAACCACAAAGAAAGGTACAATCACGAAGTAACAACCGACACTGCTTAGGTATATGCCCATACATATACCTAAGTCATCAATTTCAAATACTCTCCAACCTCCGAGCCCAAGTACAACTCAGTCCAAACAGGAAAGTAAACGTATTCAACACAGGAAAGAAAAACTTAATCCACACAGGATAGCACAACACAATCCACACAGGAAAGCAACAGGATTCAGCTCAGACAGGTATACTTCTTCGAAAGACGATAAAGATGATCTCTGATCCATCTAAGTCGTCGGACCCACGAAGGATCGATAGGTAACTAACCCCCGCAAAAGACCCACACAGGATCAGGCCCACATAGGACCTGTAGGCGCTGGTTCACACAGGACCGCTGAGCGCAAGGACCCACACAGGATCGGACCCACACAGGATCGGGCCCACACAGGACCGGTAGCAATGATCCACGTAGGATCGCTGAGTGCTGTAGTCGTCGTCGTCGAATCCACACAGGATCTCTGTACTGTCGTCGTCGCAGTCACAGTAGCAGTAGCAGTAGCAGTCACAGTAGCAGTAGCAGTAGCAGTCACAGTAACAGTCGCAACCAGCACTAGGGTTCCCGCACACAGCAAGCTCGTTCGGAGGGTCTGCTCCACGAGCCGAGAGGCTGATACATAAACTGTCACAAAGTCCAGAGTTGATGTATCCAAAAGTTCCGTATCGTAAACAGGAACTCAACGCAACAGACGGCGCGTCGATCGGACGCCCGGTCTGAGAGTTATTGGCATTTTCGTCCCCGGGGCCCGGTTGGTTTTTAAGGCAAAACCAACCCGACCGTACTCCACCTGCGTCCAAACCTCGGGCGGAGTATGCCAAAAGAACCGTCTCACTAAGAGGAACACGACAAAGCTGACGGCACGTCAATCGGACGTCCGTAGCTCAAGATATGAGTGTTTCTGCTCCGAAGGCCCGGTTCGTTTCGTGAACGAACCAACCCGGCCAAACTCAATGTGTTCCGAAACGATCAGTGCGATATACCGAAACGACCGTCTCAATCCAAGGATCGGTTTTCCACAGACAGTTCGTCAATCGGAGGTCCGTGGCTCATGTTATGACCAAAAGACCGAAATTGTCTCGAAAACGGGGGGTCCGGGTCCGGGGCGACCCGGCCCGACCCCCCCTGGGTCGGCCCGAAGCGGGTCGACCTGTTCCAGGCCGACCTGACCCGGATCCGACCCGGTCCGCTGGACCCAGCCCGGCCGGTGGCGGCGCGGCCCAGCCAGCTGCGGCGCGGTCAGGGTGCCGCGCATGCGCCGCATGCGGGGGGTGAACCCCCCCTTTTTTTCAGATCACGGTCAGCTTTTGCCGGCCGTTTTTATTAAACGCAAGGGACCCGTGGGTCCCGCGTTCTGACCGAACCGGCGGCCGGCACAGCCGGCCGCCTTCCCCCTCTCCGCCGCGGCCATAGCCGCAGCTCATCTGAACTCCGGCGGCCGGTGATGCCGGCCGCCCCTGGCTGCTCCGCCACGGCCGTAGGGCCGCGGCCCTTCTTGATCTCCGGCACCGGCGGCCCTGCTGTCGCCGGTCTTCCCGTCTCGCCGCGGCCCGGTACCGGCCACGGTGTTCGTCGTCCCGCGCGGTGCGACGGCACCACGCCCCTCCGCCGGGCCTTCGATTCCCCTTGACGCGGCGCGACGACGTCGCGTTCTTGATGATTCTTCCACGGCGCGGCGCGATGGCGCCGCGCAATAAAATCGAGCGAATAACCGCGTGATGCAATGGCACCATGCCACCTTATCTCATCTGCAAGATAAATTATCAAGAACAAAGGAGGGGGTTCGGCCGTGTTCATGCGGTCCGGCCCCCTCACGTTAAACAATAACACATATTTATAATCCTCACATTAGTTATGACAGAACCACGAACAAGGATAAATAAATAAACAAATAACAACAACCCCTACCTTGAAAATTGACGTCGCACGTCGGTTATCGCGGAGAAAGGCGTCGCGGCATCGGACGTAGATTTCGTGGACTTCGGGGTGCGTCCGAGGAGGAAACGACGTCTCTTCACTTGTCGCTATGACGAAGAAGGGAGGTACGTTGTCGTTGACGATGATCACCACGGTCGGCGACTTCTCCCTTGTCATGGAGGAAGATGAAGACGAAAGAATCCGGGACGCCGAGTCTCGAAGGTCGTGGGATCGATGTTCTTTGTCGGAGAAGAACCCTTCTTCACGTTCTTCATCGAAGACGAAGAAGATCTTCAAGTCTCTCAACGATTCTCCCAATACTCTCAAGTAACAAAGAAACTAACCCAAAAATAAATTAAGCTCACACTTAATTTATTAACACAACCCAACCTTTGAAATTCAAGAGTTTGAATTTCAAAAACTCAAATTTAAACTCACTTATTAATTATACATGAGTTGTATAATTAATTAAAAGTTAAGTTGTCAAGTCTTTAAGAGGGAGAGAGGGGAGTTAGGGAATTTGAAAAGGTGGGGCTCGGGTGGGCCCCTCCTCACCTTAATCCTCTATTAGGTGGTTAAACCACCCAACTTCCAACAAAAGATTATAACCACTTTAAAGATATAAAATAAATATTGTATAACAAATTTATTTTACTCTTCATTTCATCCAGAAAAAAAAACATCTCCTCCTAGGAAAACGCAACTTCGGAAAAGGTCTCCTTAAGCGAATATCGGCACTGCGAGTTCATCGGTGCCCTCGAATTTCAATTCCGAGCACCGGATAAAAAGTTAGGAATTCCCGCTCGTTCGTTCACTCAACGTACCCGAGTCAAACTTCGGAAATTGATTCCGGGAACTCCGGGCCTCGGAATCAGGTGCCGTTAGAAACCGCGCTCTTGTAAAATTCCAAAGAAAATTAAGAAAAAATTCCCCTTGATTTTTATGGGTCTTTACATTTCTCCCACCTCAGGGATTTACGTCCCCGTAAAGATACATCAAAAACTAGGGAAACAAATGAGGGTACTGAGCACAAATCTGAGCCTCCCGCTCCCATGTGCTCTCCTGGAGATTCCCGTGCTGCCATCTAATGCGCACAAGAGGAATCGATCGCCCACGCAGGACCTGCTCCTGACGATCCTCTCTCTCCACCAGGACCTCTGTAAAAGTCGCCCCATCGTCAACGTCAAGCTCCCCATGGTCAATGATGTGTGTCGGGTCGTGCACGCATCTCCTCAGCTGGGATACGTGGAAGAAGTCGTGCACCCGGTGCAACTGAGGTGGCAGAGCCAGGAGATAGGCCACCTCGCCAACCCTGCTGAGGACCTGGAAGGGTCCGATGAAGCGCAGAGATAACTTGCCACCATGGCCAAATCTCCGAATACCACGTTGAGGTGAGACCCGCAAGAAGACGTGGTCGCCATCCTCGAACTCCAGTGGCCTCCGCCTCCTGTCAGCATATGACCTCTGCCGGCTCTGAGCTGTCCTCATCCGCTCCTGGATGACCTGGACCTTCTCTGTCGTGGCCTGGACCATCTCTGGTCCCACAAGTGCTGACTCCCCAGGGTCTGTCCAGCACAAAGGAGATCTACAAGGTCGGCCGTAAAACACCTCGTACGGTGCCATTCTGATGGTGGAGTGGTAGCTATTGTTGTACGCAAACTCCACCAAGGGTAGGTGGTCCTCCCAGCTACGACCAAAGTCGAGGACACATGCGCAGAGCATGTCCTCGAGAGTCTGAATGGTCCTCTCCGTCTGACCATCCGTCTGAGGGTGAAAGGCCGTGCTCAGAAGTAGCTGCGTCCCGAACGCCTCCTGTAACCCCTTCCAAAGCCGGTAAGTAAAGCGAGCATCTCAATCAGAGACGATAGATGATGGCACACCATGGAGCCGCACAATCTCCGGAATGTAGAGACGTCCCAAGCTCTCCACTGAGCCCTGCTCTCTGATGGGTAAGAAGTGTGCCGACTTGGTGAGTCAGTCAACAATCACCCAGATGGAGTCGTGACCTCTGGAAGTGCTTTGAAGTCCAGTCACGAAGTCCATAGATATGCCGTCCCACTTCCACTCTGGATCCTCCAAGGGCTGTACCAAGCCTACTGGTACCTGATGCTCTGCCTTCACCTGCTGACAGGTGAGGCATCGAGAAACGAACTCTGCCACTGCCTTCTTCATGCACGGCCACCAGTGCTGTCGTCTAAGGTCCTGGTACATCTTTGCCACTCCAGGATGTACTGGAAATGGAGAAGTGTGAAACTCTCTCAGCACTTCCTCTCGCAAAGCGACTGGTACCATGGTACGTCCTCTGAAAAGGATGTCGTGCTCTGCTCCAAGGGAGAAACCATCAGGTGTCTGTCCCGAGGATATCTGTGCACGCCGTGTCTCACAATCAGCGTCCTTACGCTATGCCTCTCTGACCCACTGCAGTAGTGGAGGGGTGACTGTGAGAGACTGGAGGAAGGCTGCTCCATCTCTATCCACGAAGGATATCTGCAAAGAGGCTAGCTGCTCCGTCGCCTCCTCAAGTAGCTGAATGCCCGTCCTCCTGCTGAGGGCATCAGCTACTACGTTCCCCTTCCCAGGAGTATAGACTATCTTAAAGTCATAGTCCTGGAGGAACTCAAGCCATCGCCGCTGTCTCAGGTTCAGGTCCTTCTGCTAGAAGATATACCTGAGAATCTGATGATCGGAAAAGACTGTAAAGCGCTCGCCCATCAGATAGTGTCGCCAGGTCTTCAGAGCGAAGACCACGGCTGCTAACTCCAGGTCATGGGGAGCGTAGTTCTGCTCATGCGGCCTCAACTGACGTGATCCATAGGCTATCACTGCCCGCTCCTCCATCAGAACACATCCGAGTCCGGTCCCTGATGCATCGCAGTAAACTACGTACCCTACTCCCTCCTCGGGCAACCTCAAGATAGGTGTGCTAGTTAATCTCTACCTCAGCTCCTGGAAGCTCTGAAGACATCTGTCTGACCACACGAAAGGTTTCCCCTTCTTCGTCAATGCTGTGAGTGGTGCCGCAACTCTAGAGAAGTCTGGCACGAATCTCCGATAGTATCCAGCTAGTCCCAAGAAACTCCGAGCCTCAGTCACGCTCCTGGGTGGCTCCCATGCTAACACAGCCTCAATCTTCGCGGGATCCACTGCAACTCCCGCCTCAGAGATAATGTTTCCCATGATGTGGACCTCACATATCCAGAACTGGCACTTCGAGAGATTAACATAAAGCTGGTTCTCTCGGAGTGTGTCTAGTATAACTCGCAAGTGATAGGCGTGCTCCTCCTCTGTCGTAGAGTAAATCAGAATGTCTTCGATGAAGACCACGACAAACCGATTGAGGTATGGCTGAAAGATCATGTTCATGAGAGCCATGAACACTGCTGGAGCATTGGTTACACCAAAAGCCATAACCAAGAACTCATAGTGGCCATACCGACATCTGAAGGCCGTCTTCGGCACATCCTCGTCTCTGACTCTGAGCTGATGATAGCCTGACCTGAGGTCTATCTTCGAGAACCACCGTGCTCCCTTGAGCTGATCAAAGAGGTCATCAATCCTCGGTAGCGGATACTTGTTCCTCACTGTCACCTGGTTCAGGCGACGATAGTCAACACAAAGACGCAAGCTCCCATCCGCCTTCTTGGTGAACAAAAATCGGGGAAGCCCAGGGTGAAACACTGGGTCGGATGAACCCCTTGCCCTGCAAGTCCTCCAACTGTACCCGTAGCTCTCGAAGGTCGGCGGGGGCCATCCGATATGCTGGAGTGGATATCGGGGCTCTACCGGGGTACAAGTCAATAGAAAAGTCTACCTCTCTACGAGGAGGTAGCCCTGGAACGTCGTCGGGAAAAACTTCCGCAAACTGATCCACCACTGCAGGAAAACCAGGACTCCGCACGTCAACTGATCCAAGGATGAGGCTAGCTAACTGATGAGTAATGGGCTATCCTCTCCTCCGCGGAAGTCCATCCTGTGATGCTAAGGCCCCCTTCTCGCCGGTGAAGGTGAACCTGCACCCGTCGGTGCGTACACATTGCACCTTGCGCCTAAAACATTCAATCTGCGCATGGACCGTAGACAGCCAATCCATGCCCAAGATGACGTCGTAAGGCCTCGACGCTGCTACTAGAAGATCCCAGCCGAAGCTCTCGCCTCCTAGAGTAAGCTCACACTGCCGGCACTAGTGCGTAATCGTCGAGTCTGCTCCCGTAAGAGTCTCTAGCCGTAAAGATCGAGCCAACGGCTCTATCGGAATCTCCGAGCTCCGAACAAGGGCAGCGGCTATGAAAGAGTGACACGCTCCTGTGTCTATAAGAACTGCAGAAAAGGTGGAAGAGACATAGATAGTACCTCGAATCATCTCGGGTGCGCCGTGGTCGTACGCCTCTGCTGCCTGGAGGTGTGCCTGTCTCTGCCCGCCAGCTCCCTGTGGTCGGGGTGGTCCTCCTAGTGGTGGTGGTGGCAGAGCCTCCAAGCGTCGCCCACCACCTGTTGTTCGGCTAGCTCCTCTGCCTCGTCTGCCTCCTCCCTGCGGACCTCCACGGTTGACCCTCTGCCTCTGCCTCGGTGGTCCCTCAACCGACTGCTACTCCTCGGCACGGCGGGTCGGGCAGTCACAAGCCATGTGGCCCTGCCCGCCGCACGAGTAGCACTGTCTGCCTCCCGAAAGATTGGCTCTGCGCTGTGTGCTCCACACTGCTAAGCCAGTGTCCTGAGGTCGTCTGCCCGAAGGTATGGTCTGCCTGGACCCCTGAGTCATCCGTCGACTGCCTGCTGCAGATGACTCTACCACGTGCCGCCCTGCGGTGGGTCGCTGCGCTGGTGTAGACTCAGCAAGGAAGCTCTCGATCAGAAGGGTCCGCTCCAGTACTCCTGTCTGAGTCGGTATGCTGAGGGAGATCAGCGATGCCCTGATCTCGTGTCTCAAACCCTGCTCGATGGTCCGTGCCTGGAAGAATGGGTCCCGTACCATGTCGGTCGAGTAGCGCGAGAGATCGGTAAATATCGTCGAGTACTGAGTGACCGTCATGCTGCCCTGCCGCAGCTGAAGAAGCTCCTGGATACGCACCGCATGAAGGGCGGCTGGGACGAACTCCGAGCGGAAAAGGCTCTCAAAGTCCGTCCAAAGTAGAGATGCCTCATCGTGCACCTGGAGCATCAAGCTCCACCATCGTCCTGCTGCTGCGTGTAGTAGGCACGCAGCGAGGATCACCATGAGGTCTTCTGGTGTCCTCACTAGCCTAAACACTCGTACCACTTCCTCCAGCCAGTCCTCTACTGCCTGGGGATCCGTCTCCCCGCGAAACCTGGGTGGTCGCTGGTGCTGAAACTCATGCAGTGCGCTGAGGCGACGTGCATCGTCAGCGACTAGTGCTGGAAGTATCAGTGGCTCGACGGGTAGAGCTACCGCCGGTGCCACTGCTGATATAGGGCCCTGCACCGAGGCCTCGTCGCTCGGTGGGATGTCGTCACGCTCGACTCTCAGAACCCTAGGTGGCTGCCGTTGTCGGGCCATCCTGAAAAGGAAACAGGTGCGCCACGGTCAGATCAGTATACCTGGTGAGCTGATATAAGTAATCACAAAGAAAACATTGAAACACACATGCAATCAATATTTTCGTGCATTAAGTCGGAAATCAGAAGTCAAGGTCCTGGTGTATGGATACGTCGGCCACCGCACCAACACTGGACTCCCTGGATTGATAACCATACTCAATACGCTAAACATTATTTCATTACATAGAAAAGATCAGAGTTCGTGGGAGAACCGAACTCCTCTGATACCAATTTGTCACAACCCGCCCTCGGGGTCCGTGCCGTGACTACCCCAAGCCTGCCTTCCATAGGCCAGGGGCTGGCGACTATCACCAAGGCGTAAATCCCGGTAAAAATGGAAGGCATTGCCTTGTAAAGTAAACAAACACCACAGAGTAAGCAAGCAGAAAGTAAACTCTAAGAAAAAACAGAGTACAACTGAAAGTGCGGAAAATAAATGTGCCAGTATACTAACCCAAACTGAAAGTAAAGTACAACTCGAAAGGGAAAATAACAACTGAAAAGTAAAAGCCGCTACACCGAGCTGTCCACTGGAAATCCCACATGAAGGGTGGGTACAGATAGCTCCACTGCTCCACAGGTCCCGCCGTCCTCTCCGAGCATGTCCCGCCCAGTGGTCCACCTCCAGGTACCGTCCTGCTCTGCAAGCCTCATCTAAGATCAACGCTGTCCGTCGTCTGCAACCAACACAACGTAGTGCGGGCAAATCCCGTGTAGGGGTGAGTATAAGCTACTCAGTAGGGACCCCGAGACCCCTGAAGGTCTCTCAAAATCCACAAAGGATAAACCATAAAGAAAGGTACAATCACAAAGTAACAACCGACACTGCTTAGGTATATGCCCATACATATACCTAAGTCATCAATTTCAAATACGCTCCAACCTCCGAGCCCAAGTACAACTTAGTCCACACAGGAAAGTAAACGTATTCCACACAGGAAAGAAAAACGTAATCCACACAGGATAGCACAACACAATCCACACAGGAAAGCAACAGGATTCAGCTCACACAGGTATACTTCTTCGAAAGACGATAAAGATGATCTCTGATCCATCTAAGTCGTCGGACCCACGAAGGATCGTTAGGTAACTAACCCCCGCAAAAGACCCACACAGGATCGGGCCCACATAGGACCTGTAGGCGCTGGTTCACACAGGACCGCTGAGCGCAAGGACCCACACAGGACCGGACCCACACAAGATCGGGCCCACAGAGGACCTGTAGCACTGATCCATGTAGGATCGCTGAGTGCTATAGTCGTCATCGTCGAATCCACGCTGGATCTCTGTACTGTCGTTGTCGCAGTCACAGTAGCAGTAGCAGTAGCAGTCACAGTAGTAGAAGCAGTAGGAGTCACAGTAACAGTCGCAGCCAGCACTAGGGTTCCCGCACACAGAAAGCTCGTTCGGAGGGTCCGCTCCACGAGCCGAGAGGCTGATAGATCAACTATCACAAAGTCCAGAGTTGATGTATCCAAAACTTCCGTATCATCAATAGGAACTCAACGCAATAGACGGCGCGTCGATCGGACGCCCGGTCTGAGAGTTATTGGCATTTTCGTCCCCGGGGCCCGGTTGGTTTTGAAGGCAAAACCAACCCAACCGTACTCCACCTGCGTCCAAACCTCGTCCGGAGTATTCCAAACGAACCGTCTCACTAAGAGGAACACAACAAAGCTGACGGCACGTCAATCGGACGTCCGTAGCTCAAGATATGAATGTTTCCGCTCCGAAGGCCCTGTTGGTTTCGTGAACGAACCAACCCGGCCAAACTCAAAGTGTTCCTAAACCTTGATTGCAATATACCGAAACGACCGTCTCGATCCAAGGATCGCGTTGCCGCAGACGGTTCGTCAATCGGAGGTCCGTGGCTCATGTTATGGCCAAAAGCCCGAAACTGTCTCGAAAACGGGGGGTCCGGGTCCGGGCCGACCCGGCCTGACCCCCCCTGGGTCGGCCCGAACCGGGGCGACCCGGATCCGACCCGGTCCGCTGGACCCGGCCCAGTCGGTGGCGGCGCGACGGCGTGGCCCGGCCAGCGGCGGCACGGTCAGGGTGCCGCACATGCGCCGTACGCGGGGGGTGAAACCCCCCCTTTTTTTCGGATCACGGCCGGCTTTTGCCGTCCATTTTTATTAAACACACGGGACCCGCGGGTCCCGCCTTCTGACCGAACCGGCGGTCCGCACAGCCGGCCGCCTTCCCCCTCTCTGCCGCGGCCATAGCCACGGCTCATCTGAACTCCAGCGGCCGGCAAAGCCGGCCGCCCCTGGCTGCTCCGCCACGGCCGTAGGGCCGCGGCCCTTCTTGATCTCCGGCACCGGCGGCCCGGCTGCCGCCGGTCTTCCCGTCTCGCCGCGGCCCGGTACCGGCCGCGGTGTTCGTCGTCCGGCGCGGTGCGACGGAACCGCACCCTCCGCCGCGCGTTCGATTCCCCTTGACGCGGCGCGACGGCGAGAATCTCTGTGGAAGGAAAAAACACTCTTAAGTGTACTTTCCATAAAATACTTATTATATTACAAATCATTCATTTATTATATGTTTTAGTGAAAATGTAATTTTTTGAAAAATTATTTTACATTATTATACAAATAGTTAAAGGTATTGATATAATTTTAGGGTTAATATAATCATTAATTACATCATAATAAATTCTAAACATGATTATTAGACCTTAAAAAATGATGTATTGGAACCCATAGTTAAATGTTTATTTAATGATTATTTTTTTAAATTAATTCCATCATTTTTTGTGAAAATTAATATAATTATATTTACATAGATTAAAAATTCAACTCACATGCGAGGTGGTAACCCATCACATCCAGCATGTCTGCAGGTGCATGAACCAATGACCAAAGTATTATATTGTTTTAGTGCTTAACACTAGCCTATATGATGTCCTTACAAATATGTCATTGTATTTAGTTAGACTAAATTAAAATAAATATTAATTATACTAAATTGGTGTAACTTTTGATGATTATAATAAATTTATTATCTTGTATAACTTCTTCCAACAATATTGGTATTGAAAAATAGTGTGAGATAGACATACAGACATATGGACCTTTTATATATTTCATGTTCAATTAAAATTATTTTTTAGTTCTTCATGAATTAAATCATTATTTTTTAATAATCATTTGTTTTATTAATTGGTGAATTGTAAAAGGATCGAAGAATAACCAAATGAATAAATTATTTTTATTAAATATAAAAGTATCATGTCTGCATAATTACTTATATTATTAGGAATTAAATTAATTTCTCATATTTAGGAAAAAAACTTTTAACAATTTTTTTAACCTAATCAATTAATATTTTTTGAATTATATTGTTTTTAAATCATCATATATTTATAGTTTCTAGGACATTAAATTTTTATATAACATTCACTCCCTAATGATCAATGATGTCAATCATTCTCTATAAATATTTATGCTCTATTTCCTTATGAATATCAACACATTCCTCTATTGTTCTCCCAAATATAAAAAATTTATGTGTTATTCCATATGACCATTTTACTTCACCATGTCGATAATTAGGATGATATTTTATTAACTCTTTTATGATGTAGGATTTTTAACAATGGTATTTACAAATTCAAAACCCTTGATTACCAAGAGAACGTTTAAAATTAAAGGTTGAAATTTAATTATGTTGACAAAAATTTGACACTCTAAAATTATAGAAAAATGGCACCATAAATGATAGTTTATTTGAAATTCATCACTGAGCTTAAACAACCCCTGAAATATTTTTCATTAAACTTATCCTCTTTGATAGCATAAAGAACACAGAACCCAGAGTATAAATAAACCATGATTTAGAATACCATTCTAACAAAAATATTAAATTAAAAGGTAGAAATATAATGAATTTTTTTTTATATTATGGTCCCCTATTTATGGGAAACAAAATAATAATAAATTTTTTTGAAAATGAATGGTTTTTTGAAAAAATATATTTTTCTAATAGATAGTTTAGTCACATATTTCACACACAATATAAATTAATTTTTACAACATTTATGAATTAATGATTTAAAAATAAACCTAATTTTTGTAATCTTGATATCAAAATTATATTTTTCTATTTTTTCATATTTTTTTGGAAAGAATTCATTTTTTGTTGAATAATGAAAAATAAAAAATATTATTTCAAAAATAAATTTTTTTTAAATTATTTATAATATTAAGAAATTTTAAAAATTTGTTCCAATGTAAAATTAGAAAAAGAAATATTAATAAATCATATTTGGGGTTTTGAAATCATTTTCATATAAAAAATTTATATAAATACCCTCTCCACTTTTAAAAATATTCTATTTGAAAACATCTATTGTCATTGTCAGTGCAACATAAATTTTAAATGTAAATATTCAAATACATCAAAATCTATATGAAAAAAATGTATTTAATATTTTTCATAAAAATAATATATATAACCTAATAATGGAAGTTTATTTGTTTTAAAAAATGAATAGTGAAAAAAATTATTTTTTACGATAAAGTTGAATGTGGATTTATCGTGGGTTTAAACTAAACATATAAGGTTCAAAATGACCAAAAATATAGTATAAATGTTTTCATTACAATATTTATATATTATAATTTATAATTTTAAATAATAAATAATTTATTACCATTTTAGAATTTTAAAATTGTGGGTACAATTTTTCTTTTTTAAAAAAAACGTGACACTCATATCAACATATAAACCTCATTTTGGGATATAATTCATCCCAGGGAGGCTTTAGGTGCACATTTATGAAGGATAACTTCAAAAGTGGTAGAAATCTTCATTGAGCTTTTTTATTTTATTTCCTCATCCACCTATGTGAATTCTTAAGAAAACATGATGATATAATATAATAATTGTAATAAATATAATTTTATAAATTTATGTTATTTTCATAACCTAAAACAATCACCATTTCACTCATATGTGTTAAAAATCATCATTCAGGTTTATGACGTATTACTATCTCAAGAACTGATGTAATTCTTTATTCCATTAACTCCTTTGATGACTAGATATGATGATGGAAAGAATTTATATGTTTATATGGTAGTTATAACATAATAATACATTTTATTTTACTATATAATATATATGATTTTCACATTCCATATTGTGGGGTGTATGATATTGTTGCTCATCCATATCATAGAATATCCCCTCATTAAATGACGTGATTTATTTTTCCTCTAACGATTTAGTGGAAGGTGATGAGAATAATTTTGTAAAATATATGTGATATAAATGAAATAATTGTGATATTATGAAATATTTATTATTGATAAATGAAAATATAATATTTTATATTTGACATTTTCAGTCACTTAAATATGATGACGTCCTTCATGTATGTGTGGACCACCACCTTCAAAAATCAATGTGACTCTATTTTCATCACCGCACCATAAGGATGATATATAAGTATATATTAAGATAAAATAATTTAATTAGTTTATTATTATAATTCTCCGAATAAATAATATTTCAAAAAAAAATTCCATAATGATCGTTGAAAAATGGAAAAGTTACTCACGTGTACATACAACCTACTATCTCCATGATCGTAACCAACATCATTTTTATAACATTATTGTATGAATGTATTTAAAATTATAATTTATTTATAAATATTAAAATAATTTCATGATATTAATCTTGTGATGAAGAAACTATAAAATATACACAATAACACATCCTTCATGATATATCCTGAATGAGAAAACAAGGAAATTAACACTTGAAATAATGGTAATAAAGAAAGATTATTAATAAATGGGTGATAATATTTTATAAAAGGATTATATATGATAACATAAATTTAAATATGGGTAGTGAAAATGTTAATAACATGTTCCCAACCACTATAAAACAGGATAATTAATTTTAAACTAAAAGAAAGAGCGAGTTAATGGAATTCTTCACACAATATCAATTAATTGGGGTAAAATTATACTTAATTAATTATCTCACCTTAAGATTTTGTATTTAATTAAATTATATTATTTTATGTTTTATTAACACATGTTTTATGTTTTTTTAAATTCTATATAAATAATCAACTAATTAATTTATCCATACTTCTATGATATAAACATTGTAAGGGACTTCATCTCAATTTCTTTTAATTGATTCATATTAAATGTTTATGCACCTAATTTATATTATATGATGTATATAATGACCTTTTTACATGTAATATCTTGGTTAGATAATAAATAATTTTATATTATATTTCAATTTTGATTATTTCATCTAAATGGATTTTAATTAATAATTACGAATTGGTAAATAATCACACAACTCAATTTCATTTCATTATGTTATACTACTTCTTAATACCCTTTGATATTCTAAGATTATTTGTGCAATTAGTTTTTATAGTATTATTATTTTTATTAAATTATTTTCATTGGATTTAAATTTGATACACACAATTTATTCTTTGGTTAATACTTACTTCAATGTTGTGATATTTTCAATGGTATGCCTTAAGATATCATTTATGTAAGTATTGATTATAAATTAATTTCCATTGATGGAAATAATTTAATTTTTTTTTTATAAAACCTCCCATTCCATCTCCACTATTTATTGATAAACTTTTTAAATAATATTTAAATCTTCCCAGCCATGTCTAAAATAAATTATTGTGGAAATTTCTTAATAAAATATCATATTATATCCATATTTGGTAAAAATAAATTTTCATTCAAAATATTTTATTTAAAAAATGTAATAAAAAATATTTTTAACCATTTTCCATATGATTTATTATATAAATTTTTAGGGTTTTTTACATTTTCTTAAATAATAATTATGTAATTTAAAAAAATCACATTTATATTTTCTAAAAAATAGAATGAAATATTTTTTTTAACATGTATTGTATGAAAAACATTTATAGGAACAAAGAAAACTCAATTATTTAAATTTTAATTAGTAATTTTAAATAATTATTTTCAATGAATTGTATTGTGAAATTATTTTATGAACATTTTGTACTGACCCAAACTATTATTAATGAAAATTCTTATTGATCTTTTTAAATGACTTATTATATAAAATGTTTGTATGTAACCTATGCACTTATATTGTTTTATGTTTTTGGATCTTAAAATACCATTAGGAATTGTTACGGTTGCTTATATAGTATTTTAATAGTGATCACACGATTAGTATAAATATTAGGCATTAAAAAATCCAATTTACTCAGAAAAATGATGAGATGGCCTCATCTCATAGACTTTCCCCATATGAATCCCATTTTTGGAGCTTGGAAAGGAGGTGACATCATTGGGATTCTTTCTTGACCATGTACAAGCTGAGTTTGAATATGTTTAGCTTGGGTGGAACAACCTACGAGAGAATTGGATGTTGATAGAGATTACCAATCGAGCGATGTTATCCGACCCACCCCAAGAGTCTGTCACCATCTCACACCTTAACCTAAGGTCTTATTTGGGTGTTTTAAGGGGTTATGTGACAAGACCCAAGCACTATGACTATTTACATTATTTTTTAAAACGATTATACATTCATTTTTTTATTGTTACATGGAAAAAGTTTTTAAAGCGCAAATAGAATTTTTAGTTAGTATTCAACTAAGAAATATATTTTAATGAATTTTTGAATTTTTGAATTAAATAAAATTTTAATATGATATTATTATTAAATTAATTTTTATTAAATATAAATCATTGAATAATTTTATGAATGCAATTATAATTTTTATTATGGTTTGAAAGCTGTTTTTGTCCAAACCCACAAATTTTTGATAAATGTCAGAATTTATATTAAAATAAAAAATTCACATATTTAGAAAATACCTTAGATAAAATTAATTTTTTTTTGTAATCATGATGTTGAAATTATCCAATGGTGATTTTTTTATAATTTTCTAAGACTGTCGAATTTTTTGGTAAAAATTAATTACCTTTTACATATATATTCTATTTTATGATATCATAATGACCCAATAGTGATGTAATTAAATACTATACATAACGTTTTCATAAAATATTTGTTTTATCCCTAAAATATTGTGATTTTATATTTTTTAATTAATTTTCTGACACCCTACCAGACCCTCTATGTCTTATGAAACATTTTGGGTTTTAAAATTGATTTCATTGAGAGTGTGACTCACCTACACATAAGCAACCACTTTATTTTATGAATTTAGGACATTGGACTTATAAAATATTGGTTTAGAGTGCCATTTCAAAAAAAACATGCAGAAAAACCATGGGATGGTTTGTGGGTTTGATTAGTTTAAGGTGTTGGGTCCAAATCCAAAATAATAAAGAATTCCCTCTCATTTCATATATAATCCAACCCAATATCCGACTTCCTCTTCACTGAAAGCATATGGAGTCCGTAGAAAACATTACCTTCTATCTCTAGAATCTTCCCAAGGTTCCCCAAGATCACAAGAAGCCTCTCCCAAGCCTTTGGGATTAGACTATCATGTAAGGGATTCCTTTCTATCTCATTTTGTCCAAGTTTCTTTATATTGTTATACCCTTTTATATTAAATTATAAAAGTTGGTGGATGATTTCACACCACCCCTAAACTATCCTCTTTATTTTTGAATGATGAGAGACTACTTTACCTCACATCGATTCCATCCTTGTATAACATTTACTATTCCATAAGTGATTTATTTCTTTCTAAATTTTTTCCATGTTTCTTTATAGTGTTATATCCTTTTTTATTAAAATAAAAATGTTGGGGCATGATTTCACACCCCCAACATACTTCTCTACTTACGGTTGAATTGATGATATACCTCTTTCTATCTCATTTGTGCCTCTTATTTACACCTGTTACCATGCCGAAATTCTGTAAGGAATTTATCTCTCCTCATTTACATTCATGAAATTCTTTTTTGTTATGAATATTAATTACATTAATATTGTTGAGGCTTGTATCTATAAGACCTAATTACATTTCATTTCATTTAAAAATTTTGATACACCACTTTCTCTCTCTTCAAATATTTTTATGAATACTTAAGTCACACTGTTATGCTTTAGAAATTGCACTGTGATTTTCAAAGACAATGTCATTGTGTAGTGAATACCATGCCAATTTTTCTATCAAGGGTATTCACCTTTATGAAAATTTATATATTTATTATATTGTTTCATATATTAAATCCACAATACTTCATCATGTAATTAATTATTATGTTTAATGAATCCATGATATATGATTCATGTGGCACATTTATGCTTAAAATATAATGATTAAGAAGGGTGTGCCACGATAGGCCTCCAATGCATTGGGTAAAGATTAATATCAGGATACATCAAGTTAAATGAGGTTTCACGAATGCTAATACATGTGAAATGATGGTTTAAGCATGCTCTATATGCAATGAGCCTGGTATCACGCTGGAATCATGTTAAATGTTGTTTCCATATTTCCATGTTATGATAATCATTCTATATCATGCCTTTATGTTCATGTTTCTCTTATACTTCATTGATATGCCTATTTCCAGACATGTATTGTATCCTTCATGTTATTACTTGTTTACTCCCATACTAGGATTTATAGATCACCCTTTTCATATGCATGTCTTCAAGTTATCTCATGCAATGATATGTACGAGGGAATGTAGATGTCAAGTAAAGAAAGTCTTTACTAAAGATGTTGTCTTTTATATATATGTTGTTATGTAATGTTCCTAAGAGAAAAATACACTATACCTATCATTCTTTTATGTTGTATCAAGTGATTATATATATTTTATAAATCAAGATTATGTGTGTAATAAAGAGTTGGGTTGTTATAGTTGGTATCAGATAGAGGTTTAGTTATTTTTTGTATTAGAATTAGAAAACCCTAGTGAAAAACTTAGGGATAATAATAAGTATAATGAAAGCATACGTAAATTTAAGTGAGTATTATGTAATCCATTTATCAATAAAACACATCCCTGTCTGGATACGAACAGGTAGAGATGGCTCTGGCACAAATGTATCATAGTGGTAAAACCTAAAAACACTTCTTTGACCTAGACTCGAACGGGAACTGGTGCTTTACAAAGAGTCTTGTTGAACTCTAGGTTATGAAACTCATAGGGGATATGATTTTTTAAATTGATAATCATAGTATGAACCATTATAAAGGAAAAAAATTCCCCTATGAATATATGTTTCGAAGTAAATCATGGATAATATAGATTGATGCTTATAAATTCATATGTTAAGGAAATAAATGTAATTTATAAGTCATGTGTTTTTTTCTTCCTTGTATTAGCCATTATGTGATACTCATAACATTCCTTTTCTTCTAGCCAATGGCCGATAATATGTGGAATCAAGCTAACAACCGATGTGATGATCAATGTGATGACTGTTCTATTGAGATGCCCAATCTGATAGGAGTGGGAATCACGAACTTTTTCATGATACTCTCGTAGTTAACTCACACTTTGATTAGAAACATGGGTCGAGAGGAACGTTCAACCCCCCAGGTAAGTACATGTCGCTCTCGAATGCGTCATGAGACAAAGGCCTCCTACTTTTTTGGGATCATCTGATCCCCCAATCATCGAACAATGGATCTACTCCATCGAAATGATCTTCTCCATCCATAAATGTTCCGAACAAGAGATGGTTCTCCTGACTGATTATCGTATGAAGGGTGAAGTTTATTAATGGTAGACATTCATAAAAAATAATAATCCTCAGGAGGATATTGAGTTGTTGGAATGGAAGGATTTCTGGAATATGTTTTTTGATAAATATTTTCCATGCACCCTCCATCCTAAGATGAAAAGGGACTTATTTTCCCCCATGAAAAAAGGATATGAATCTATTGGAGTGTAGGAATAAAATTTTAGATGGCATGCATGATATATCTCCGACTTTGTCACTACCCCTGAATGCAAGGATGACCGATTATTTGGTGGGATAAATCCAAGCCTATAGAAATCCATGGTGATCCATGACTTCAATTGACATCAATTCTGGAGGACTGATGGATTTATTGAAACTATGAAAAGAAACTACATCACCCCACTTGAGAAAGGTGCGGAAAGAAGCACCCCAAAATTTCTTGAAGGTGGTGAGGAAATGCTTTAGGCGTGGAAGAGAAGGGAACCTAGATTTTTTCTATGAGCAAGAAAATCTTGCAATTGAGACAAAGGAGAGGAACACTCCACTCAACCCTCAACTCGTTGTTCATTTCTTGAACTGGAAATGAACCATGACACTTTGAAAAGCAGTTCCATAATCCATGGGTTATCAGAGGCAACCAACAACCTCCAAGGAATCACGGGTGAGATTTTTCCATCACTATAGTAAAAGTGAACTCTGAAAACAAAGAAGTGACATGTACGCTAGTTATTTATTCAATAATATAGAATGTAAATTTTTATTCGGGTTCTACACATTTTTTTATATCCAAAAAATTTATTAAAACAATCCCAATACCACCACAAATCATGGATGTGAAGATGTCAGTGAGTATAAAAACGGGGAAATCATTTCATCCCATGAATATAACTCCTCCCCTGTCATAATTTATGGATTTAACTTCCTGAGGTACTTCGTCATTCCCCCTATGGTAGAATTTTATTCAATTATCAGCATGCATTGTCTTTACTTATATTTAGCCAACCTAAATTTCTGTGAGAGGGAAATCACTCTCTAGGTGGAGAACAACCACCAAATTCTGTACAAGTGCATGGAGGATGATTCATCTTCTTTATCTCCATCATCTCAAGAATGGATATTAAAGCCCTATGAGAACGTGTATATGGATTAGATGTTTGAGACTATGTAAGTAACCATCCTTGAAGACATAACTATTTTGAGGGAATTTCTGAAGTGTTTCCTGAGGAATTTCCTAGTCTTCCTCCGAGCAGAGATGTCAAATTCTCAATTGACCTTAAACCCGGGGCGTTGTCAATATCCAAGAGTCCATAGAGAATGTATGTTTTGGTGATTGGGGAGTTAAAGAAACAACTATAGTAGAATCTAGATAATGTGTTTATATACCCAAGTGCTTCACCATGGGGTGAACTGGTACTCTTCATCTGGAATAATGATGGGTCAATGTGCCTTTTCATTTAATATTGCAAGGAAAACAAAAACACGACAAAAAACAATTATCCTCTTCCCCGAATTGATGACTTGTTCTATTATCAATGTGGATAACAATACATATCCAAGGTGGATCTGCAATTAGTATATTATCATGTAAGGGTGAACAAGAAAGATAACTCCAATACTGTGTTTCATACATGATATGGGCACTATTAATTCAAAGAATTTCCTTTCAGTCTCACTAATGCTCCAACAATCATCAAGGAATTTAAGAATAGAGTTTTTAGAGATTAGCTTGACAAATTTGTTTTAGTTTTTTAGACTATATTATAATATACTCCAAAACCAAGGAGAATCATGAGGATAATATACGAACTGTACTAGAGACATTAAGAAAGGAGAATCTCGGTGAAAAGTAAACCATTGCATGTTCTAGTTGAAGGAGTTCTCATTCTTGGTTCATATAATCACAATAAATTTTATATCTTTGGATCCCTCCAAGATAGATTCAATAGAGGGACGACTAAGGCCAACATCAGTGACAGATGTCTGTAGCTTCTTGGTGTTAGTAGGATATTATCGCAGATTTGTGATAAATTTATCACAATTTTCAATACCTCTTACCAAGATAGCATGAAAGGGAGTCATGTTTTCCTGGAGTGATTAATTCAAATAATGATTCAAGGAATTGAATAGCAGGCTTATCACAACACCCATGATCACACTACCCAGAAGTGGAAAACTTTATGTGGTATTTAGTGATGCATAAAAAAGGTCCAATGGAGTGTGATGATGGAAAATGACAATTTCATTGAATATGATTCATGGAAAATGAATGTTCATTGGAAATACTATAAAACAAAAGTTATGGAGTTAGCTTCAGTGATCTTCAAATTAAAAATTTGACAACATTATCTCTTTGGGGAAAAGTGTGAAAAATAACCGGATCACCAAAGCCTCAAGTATAATTCACTCCAAAAGAGTTGAATATTCGCTAACAATGATGGTCAGACCTAATAAATGATTTGGACTACACATTCCATTAATACCCTGGGAAAGAGAAAAAGGTGATAGATGCCCATTGTAGAAAGGACCCATAAATTTTTTCATTGATGTGAATTGAAAGGAATCCAACCTTCTTATATTTGATGAATACGAATATGGGAATCATAAAGTAGGGAACATAATCAATCCTTTCAAAAATGATTGCTCAACCGTCCCTTTTTGAATGGTTCAATGATTCTTAAAAGGATGATGTCATAATCCAGAAGAAAGTGGAAGCTATTGGAAAAGGGAAATCCTCGGTGTTCAATTTTTTTGAAGAAGGAATTGTGAGATTTGGAAATAAAAATTGTGTTCCATCAAGTTTTAATCTGAAGAAAGAACATTTGGATGATGCACATATTTTGAATATCTCAATTCACCCATAAAACACAATGATGTATCGAGATCTCCAAGAACATTTTTGACGGGATAACATGAATAAGGAGATTGATGAGTATATGTCAATGTGTCTGGTATTTCAGAAATTGTAGTCTTACAAGAAAATGTCTAAGGGGATGATACAACAATTACCCATACCATCATGGAAATGGGAGAAAATCACCATGTAATTTGTCATCAGACCTCCGAAGACATTTAAAGGAAACAAGG
The DNA here is from genome assembly GCA_963277665.1 of Viscum album. Classification (NCBI taxonomy): domain Eukaryota; kingdom Viridiplantae; phylum Streptophyta; class Magnoliopsida; order Santalales; family Viscaceae; genus Viscum; species Viscum album. The sequence goes on from OY728160.1 coordinate 1,418,381,518, forward strand.
CTATCTAGGTTCTTATGGATCGTCTTACAAAGAATTCAGTCTTCATGACAATTTAAGAGGAATTATCATTGGATCGACCGGAACAGTTATATATTAGTGAAGTGGGAAGGCTGCAGGGAGTACCACTATCTATTGTATCTGTTTGATATCCAACATTCTCCTCAATGTTTGGGAAAATTCTTCAACATTCTCTGGATACTGATCTAAACTTTAGTATATCTTATCATCCTCAAACTGATGGCCAATCTGAGTAGACTATCCAAACACTTGAGGACATGTTGAGAGCATGATCAATAGACTTCAAAGGAGGATGGGATAAACATCTTCCTATCGTTCATTTCTCTAACAATAATAGTTCCCACTCAAGCATCCATATGGATATTATTGATGACCCATATGGGAAGAGGTTTAGAACACCGACATGTTGGGATGAAGTTGGCAAGCGAAAAATCCTAGGTATAGAAATGGTCTAAAAATGGGGGAGAAGGTTAAAACCATCTAACACAATAATAAAGCTGCTTAGAGTCGAGAAAAGAGCTATGCTGATAATTTTTAATGATATATAGAGTTTGATTTCAGAGACATGCTATTCCTCCTCATATCACTGTGGAAGAGAGTTATGAGATTTGGGAATAAGGGATAGCTTATTCCATGGTAAATCGAACCTTTTGAGATGGTTGATCCCATTGGAGTAGTGACCTATCGAATAGAACTCCCACCGATCCAATCTCAGGTAAATGATGTATTCCACATATCACTGTTGAGAAAGTACATACCAGACCCATCACATGTAATCAATCTAGAAATGTTACCATTGGAGAATGTCCTCTCCTATGATGAGAATCTGGTGAAGATCTTAGATTTTAAGGAAAACTTTCTATGAAATAAGGCAGTGCCCCTCATCAAGGTGTTGTGGAGAAACCATAAGTTTGATGATGCAACACCAGAACCGGAGGAAGTGATGTTGCATAGTTACCCTCATCTTTTTAGTGTGGGAAATGAAAATTTTTAAGGAGATATTTCTTCAGGGGGAAAGATTGTAACGACCCAAAATTTATTAATGAAAATTCATCTTGATCTATTTAAATGTATTATTATATAATATGGTTATGTAAAACTTATGAGCTTCCTTTGTTTTATGTTTTTGGATATTAAAATACCATTATGAATTGTTACCGTTTCTAATATACTCCTTTAATAATGATCACATGATTAGTATAAATATAAAGCTTTAAAAAAAACAATTCACTCTGAAAAACGAAGCGATGACCTCATCCAGTAGACTTTCCTGGTACGAATCCCATTTTTCGGAGCTCAGAAAGGAGGTGGTTTCATTGGGATTATCTCTTGACCAAGTCCAATCTGTTATTGAAAACATTATGTTTGTACAGAACTGCTGATGAGAGAAGTGGAAGTTGATAGAGATTACCACTCGAGCGATGTTATCCAAGCCATCCCATGAGTTGTTCACCATCGCACACCATACCATATGTTCATATGCATATGTTTTAAGGGGTTATTTAACAATACCCTGAAACTATGACTATGTACATTATTTTTCTATAAATATTATATATTCATTTTTTATTGTTACATTGTAAGAAGTTTTTAAAGAGTAAATAGTATTTGTAGTTAGTATTCAACTAAAAAAATTATTATGAGTAATTAATGGTTTTTTGAATTCAATAATATTTTCATAAATTATAATTATAAAATTAATGTTTGTTAAATATAATGTATGGTATACTTTTATGAATGGAAATGTAATTTTTATTATGGTTTGAATGTAGTTTTTGTCAAAACCCATGAATTTTCGATAATTGTAGGTTTTTAAAAAAATTAAAAATTCACATATTTATAAAATTATTTATATTAAATGAATATTATTTTTTTAATCAGAACCTAGAAATTATTTAACGGTTAATTTTTCATTTTTTTCTGAGAAAGATGAGTTTTTTGAAAAAATTAAATACCATTTAAATATATAATGTATTTTATGATATCATAATGAACCAATAGTGATGTAATAATATACTATAAGTAATAAAATTTCACAATAAATGTTTTATTCATAATATATTGTCTTTTTAGATTTATTGGATTAATTTTATGATGCCTTAGTCCACCCACAATGACATATAATACATTTTGGCTTTTTAAATTGATTTCTTTGAGAGTGTGACTCACCTCCACATAAGCAACCCTATTATTTTTGATTTTAGGCCATTGAATTTATAAAATATTATTTTCCTATCCCCATTGGAAAAAAACCATGGGAAAAAATCATGGGCTGGTTTGTGTTTTTGATTTGATCAAGGTGTATAGTCCAAATCCCTAATAATAAAGAATTTACTCTCCCTTCCTATATAAATCCATCCATGATCCCACATACACATCAATAAAAGCCTTTGGAGTTCTTAAAACCTCTTAAATAATCTCCCTATAATCCTCTCATGGTTCCCCAAGCTCTCAATAAGTCTCTCTCAAGCCTCTCCCAAGCTGTTGGGATCACACTTCCAGGTAAGGGATTCTTTCCTTTCTAATTTTTTCCAAGTTCATTAATGTTGTTATGCCCTTATATTTTCAATTATAAATGTTGGGGGATGCATTATAACCTATCCTATACTATTCTATATAATTTTTAATGATTATTGACCCATTTATCTCTCATATATTCCTTTTATGTATACACATTACCATCTAGTAAGGGATTTATTCCATTCTAAATTTTTTCCAAGTTTTATTATATTGTTATATCCTTTTGATTTCAATTGAAAATGTTGGGGTTTGATTTCTCACCTCTGAATACATAATTACTTATTTTTTAATTTATGAGACACTTATTTATATATAATTATTTCCTCTCATGTACACCTATTACCATGCCGAAATTCCGTAAGGAATTTCTCCCTACTTATTAACTATCAAGAAATTCTTTTGTGTTATCAATCTAAATTCCATTAGTATTGTTAGGACATGTACATATAAGACCCCCTTACTTTAAATTTAATTTTCATATGATGAGACACCTATTACACTCTCATATACCATTTTTATGAATTGTTTTTTCAAGTCATTATGCTGCCGAAATTGCACTACGATTTTCCAAGCCAAAGTCCTTGTGTAGTGAATACCCTACCCATTTCTCTATCAAAGGTATTCAACTTTATGCAATTTTACGTATTGATTATTGTGTTTCATTTATTAATTTCAAATTACTTTATAATTTAATAAATTATGATGTTTAATGAATCCTTGTTATATGATCCATGTGCCACATTTATGCATGAAATTTTATGATTAAGAAGTTTTTGCCCAGATAGCACTCCAATGCACTGGGTGTGGATTAATATCATGATACATCAAGTGAAATGATGTTTTACTCATTATAATTCAAGGGAAATTAGTTTTTAATCATGATACATGTTAAATGATCCTTGTCTCTTACTAAAATCATGTTAAATGTTTTTTCCACATTTCCATGTCATGATAATCATGTTATATCATGCCTTTATGTTCTTGTTTCTTGTCTACTCGACTGATATGACTATTGATATACACGTATTGTATCCTTCATGTTATGATTTTTTTAATCCTCTACTAGGATTTATAGCTCACCCATTTCTTATAAATTTCCTCAGTTTATCCCATTCAATCCTAAGTATGAGGGAATGTAGTGGTCAGGTAAAGGAAATTTCCAAAAAAAGATGCTATGTTTTATGTCTTAGTTGTTATGTAATGTTTCTAAGCCCCAAATACAATAGAAATCTAGATATTATATGTTGTCTCAAGTTAAGGGTTTTATATATTAAATCTTGTTTATGTGTGTAATAATGAGCAGGGTTGTTATACATTTAGCTTTGATTAATTATTTTCAGAATGAAAATTATAATTTCATCAAGAATGATTTGAGAATAATTTTTATGGAATTTACATAAATCAAGGATAAAAAAATTTATTAATAATAAAATGGGTATATATTTTATTATTACATTACTTATTCTATATATTAGTGGTTTATGATCATTTTGACAAATTAAATTTTTTAAATTATCTTACTTTATTACTTTTTTTAGTCAATAACATTCCCTTGATTCATTCACTTTCCCATGGAAATTAAATTTATCTAAAATATCTCTATTATTTATTGTGGATATATTTATGGATTAAACTACATATAATATAAAAATATTGTTCTCTATAAAGAAGTATATGTATTTATCTAGGGAAATATTGATCATCATGTATTTTTAGTCAATTCTAATATTTAATAATAAGGCACATTGTTCATGGATTAAATGAATTGTTTTATATAAGAGGATTATTTAGTATAAGCATACATTGGTGGTTTCCTGTTACATATTTACCCACAATGCATAAATATTATCATGAGGAGATTCAATAAGATATCATAAATTCAACTTTCCAAACCAGATTAGTTTATACCCCATGGTTATGAAACATCTTGTGAAATGTCATGACAGTGGTGATATCATTTTCCTAATACATGACATCTAGTAATTAAGAATTACGTATATTCATAATTCAATTATTATTATCCATTGTGTTTTAACAATTATACACTCTTTTGAAACATTTCATTATAATTAATTGATTAAATAGAATGTGTTTTCAAGTAATTACCTTTCCTTATTGATCATTCTATATCTAGATATGATAGTCCTGCAATGGAGTAAATTGAATCCATTTGTAGTTGTTTATATATATATATTTATTATTATTAATGATAATTTTTCATTAATACTATATATGTATGCACTTAAATCATAGTTTATTGATTACATGGAATGTCTATTTTGTTATTTAAATTTACATATTGATTATGATTATTTATTCGTGGTAGAGCCCATTATACCTAACCATTACTGAGCATTTGAGCCCACCCTTATTTTTTTTCTTCCCTAAGAATCTGTGATGTGTATAATTATTAATAAACAAGGATACACTGAAGAGAATAATGTTATTCTCCCAAAAATTATGTTTCAATTTGTTTATTCAATTGTATTTTTAGACACAATTATGTATCTAGTATATAAATAATACTAAACTGTTTAGTCTTCCAAGATGAAAATCCCTTTCTCTTATACGAATCTAATAAAGAAGACACATGGTCAATGATATTGGGTATGGGATTTAAATATGATAAATACTAATTTTATTTCTGGTAAAATAATATTTACCATTGCATGAGACAACGTAAAAAAAAAATAATAATTATAAAAAAATATTATTAAATTTTAAGGGTGTTTTAGTATTATAATATTATGAAAAGGACATTACACAATTAAATAATATTTTAACCAAAACCATTCTCTTTAAATAGATTGTTATGTATATTATATAGGGTGAATCATGAATTGAGGTTAGATAATTTTTGGTCATGAGGCCTCCCCCTCAGATTTCTCCTTTATTCTGCTCGAGAAATAGAATAACTCCTCCAAGATCAACAGATCATGGAGTTATCAAGATGAAAAATGGAGGAAAATTGATTCTATCTACTAGCACATGGAAATAAATTTTCCTTTCTCAGAGATATATAATTTTTTGATCAATAAAATATGAATTATACACCTGAATAATTATATCAGAGTGATTGTATTCAAAAATGGTTTTTTTGGAAGTTCAATGACATCATTTAATAAATGATCCAAAGATAGGGAAATAATTTGTTCTGAATATAAATTAATTAATTATATAATTTATTTGAAATATCATATATTGGGGTTTTTTGAAACTCTAAATGAATAAAACATCAATATTATTCCAACTCAAGAATCTTCTACTGCTCCTAGAACCTCAACATAGACGTATGCACTACAAACATGATACACACATTATATTATGAAGGTGTAATCATGGTCTATTCATTAATATGTTATGATGAAAATACGTTTCCACATTACTTATTTATATTTAAATTTATCCATATTTTCCCAATGCATTATTAGTCATAACATAACCACCCTCCTCATTATCTTAATTCATTCATATATACACTGAGTAATGATGTGTATAATGAACAATTCACCATATCATAACACATGGAAACATAAGTAGGTTTTATAAACATCTCATTATCATTATATTAAATCCTCTTGAAAAATAATAATGGCTTTATCTTGGTATAATATCCCTAGTGAAAAAGAATACAATTTGAATGATATCATCATAGATGAATTGCTTTTAACAAATCACTTGGAACATTTATTTAGGAAATTACTTTTTTTTAAACAACATATTTGAAATAAAAATAGTTTTAAAATTTCAATGAATAAATTGAAACTAAAAAACATTTATACTTGAAAAATAATATCATAATCACTATGTTCTTATGATGGTAGGAAATTCCATTCATCCTATATGTATTAGAAAAATGATTCTTTTACATTTATTATAAAATTTATAAAGTACCATGTTCATTAAATATAATGAATATTATTTTTTAAAATATTATATAATATTAAACATGTGAAAAATTAAATTTACACGATAATTGGATTTTATTTAAATAAAATTCATGAAAATATCTTAGAAAATAAGTATATAAGAGAAAAATAATTTTCATCCAGAGACAGAAACAAAGTTTGTTTTCCTTATAAACATTTTTCCAATATCTTGAGTACATAGTTTTAGGAAAAAGAAATCAAAACATGTAATATATAGAAATAAAATTAGGCTAGAAAAAATTAATGTAATTTATCATATTTGAATCATAATTTCTCTTAAGGGGAATTGGAGTATAAACAATCCCAATTAAAATGAGGTTGAAACATTAATATCATAAATCATGACTGGAATTCTTCGAAATAACTACAAAATGTAATATAATAAATATATATTTATTATATATATATTTGAGAACAATTACTCTATTAATAGAAGTATATATGATATAATTTAAACCCCTCATCACACAGTTATTAACAATTTATTAATAAAATCACCACTCTATGTGATAAGTGCTTAATATCTTATACATGTTTCATTATAGAGGTTAAATCCTTTTAATTTGATCATGGTTCCATCAACTATATAATTTAATCAATGGTATAAATATTATATATTATAATTATATATAGATATATAAATCTATCCACTAAATTTAAATATTGAAAAATGAATTAAACTGTACATGGAGATGGTAAATTGTATGTATTCAATAATATAGTTTTTATTTTTCAAAGGATTAAAAAATAATATTAAATAAAAAAAAAATTTATATAATTAATATTGTAAATTATATCATATATATATCATAAAATATATTCTTATTTTTTATCCATATAAATAAAAACTAAAAAATGAATCACATAACTTTAAGAATGTGGTTGTCAACAAGTATGCACAAGACACGTTATCATTTCCCAAAAGATTAAAATTTATGAAGATGAATTAGTTATTATTATTCTGAAAAAATATTTATATCATAAATATCATATTTAAACCTTAATATCATCATAATAACCATAAATTAATGTTGTTTAAGGATAATCAATTGTATCTATATGTGGAAGCGGTAAGAAATAAGTATGCTTGAGCGATAAATTCACTTCCTATTTTTTTTGATATAGGGAGGATATTGGTGGGTCCATAATCAAAATAAAAATTTATTATGTTAATTATACTAAAGATATTATTTTATTATGAATAACACTAATATTTTGGATGAAGAAGAGGATATAAATTGAAAGATATTGGGTAAGATGATTACCTCATCTACCGAAGGTCTCTTTAAGATCCTTTATTATGGTCCCGTTGATGTAAATTTAAGAAGAAAACACATAAAAATTTGGGATTTGGGGTGTCTAGAATAGAATTTTGTACAGTTTTGTAAAACTATATAAATAAGATGGTGTTCAGAATAGAGGGTATGTGGTTCCCTTTTATAAGTGTGGAGAGAGGCTCTCTTGGAATTACGAAGAGAAATAAATTAATATAAATTAATTTTCCGGTTCTTGTGGGTTAAAATAGAAATAAATAGATGTTATAGAAAGGATGAGACAAAATCCTCTCATTCAATAATTTTTATAGAATTTTAGTTAATTGTTCCACCATTATCTTTTTTTTAAATCCCCATTATCGCATTTTATTACTCCCAAGATACCAATGATTTTTAGGCTTCATGGGTCATGTTTTATTACATAGAAAGGAATTTGAGTGATATGTGGGTCATGGTTAATATTATAAACCAAATCTCATTCAAATGTCCGAAGATAATATTCTTATGAATATTATGTTATTTTAAAAAATAGTTTATCTAAAAAATCTCATTATTTTAATTTTAGGAACTATCAATTTACATTGACATAAAATTCATCATGATAGTTATGTAAAAGGAGTATAAACAACTCAAACATTCATAATTTTTATAATTATCTAAAAAATACATTGAACATAGTTATTAATAAATTATTCATTTATTTATAACTCTATTAACTTATATAAATAAATAATATACATTTGGTGCATTAGAGTGGAAAGGTGTCACAATAAAAAAAGTATACCTCAATTTTTTTATTTTTTTTATTATTAGTGTTAATAACCCATTGAAAATAATTAGCATTTGTAAAAGACTTCCACTATAATTATTTTTCTGACAACTCATAGACTCTTGTATCCATAACTGTTTCTATTGTATAAATTTAGTAGTGAATTTACCCCATTATAAAAATTTGAAACATAATATATGTAAAATCACAATGTTATTAATATATTTATATGAAAAAAATTCCCTTTTTGAAAATGAGAAATAGACTAACAGTAATGTCACTATCTCAAGTACTGTTTCTTGTCTTGTAGTCATTACATTATTTATACATACATATATAAAAACATATTTTTTAAATTAATTTATATTATGTATGGAACACAAAAAAACAAATATATATACACATATACACATTTTTATTTATATATACACATAAATAACTATACCTATATATGTTTATTGTATTTTCAAAATATATATTATTATATATTATTTCAATATTACGTATTTACAAAATGAATATTAAAATAACTGATAAATTGTGCCCATTATGATTTCTAAACTAATACCGATAAATGACCCCTTTATCTGTGTTTTTTTCACCGATGAAGGGAAATTTTATTAGTGATAATCTTAGTACTGATAAAATCATTCTTATTTTAAAGGTGTGTACAACATCAACACTTTTTTCAGATCCAATGAAGACAATTTCTAATCTAGCTAAAGCCCATATTGGAAGTGGTGATATTTGTATGTGTGTGTTTATATTAATTACATATATATATATATATATAATTATATGTGTAAATATATATAAATATATGTAATTATCTATAAACACATATTTGTCTTGAATATCTATATAAAATTTAATTCACATATTTGTAAATTATTTTATGTTTATAAATATATTTTTTAAAATTATTTTTAGGGAATACTATATGCATTTTATACATAAATAATTATAAATATTTGTCTGTAAATAGTGTTATATAATGTTTTCACATTTAAATATTTTTATTATATTTTTTTAAAATTTGATTATTAAATTTAGCAGTGGTTTAAAATCATCACAAAGGGTCAAAATTAACTGTGGTTTAATTCCCTCACGATTTCTTACATTAGAAGTAGTTTTAAACCTAATCTAATTTTTTATAAATATTGTTTGGTTTTCTTTTTATTATACTGAAAATTTCATTAAAAAATTACTGTATTTTAATAAAAATTACATAAATAAATGAGGAAGTTTTGAAACAAATTCGAATTAAATACATTAGATGTGGATTCAATAACAACACAACAAAATAACTACAAAAATGATTTGATGGGTACTAAAAATAATTTCTAATATGTTGATTCACTTATAGTGGAACATTAAAAAGTGAGACAGTCGAAAATTATAACAATAACATTATAAAATACTGAATTCAAAATTATATTGGAGTTTTAGAATTGTTTGTTAATTATATATGTATATATATATAATTATAGGTGGAAAAATAAAAACTAAATAATTTTAAAAAAAAATTTCAATATATATATCAACAATTCAAATCTCCCAACCTAATTCTGTTAGTTTTGGGAAATTTGATTTCAACCCTATTTACTTTACTTTCCATAAATTCTGGTGGAAAGGGTTTTAACTCTTCATCTTGGTGTTCATTACACCATGTTATTCAATTGGGGGAGTAGTAAAATCTAGTAATTGATTCATCAAAGCACCTGTATTGTTTTCAGTAAGTATTGATAGGGAAAATATTTTGGATTAGCTCTTATTATGATTTGTCCTTACATTTTGAAAGCATCGGAGTGTATATGTACATGGATTTTCTTAGACTAAAGTCTATTATTTAGGATAAAATAATTTAATAACATATATTATATTATGATTTCTTAAAAATTTCAAAAAAATTATAGTTATTTGGTAATAAAATAATTTTTTATATTAAATAATTTGAATTCAAATTATTAATTCAAATAAATGAAACTTTTGAAAATTTTATGAACATATATATATATATATTATTTGCTGATAATTTTAATTTTAAAAATATATAATAGAAATTTAATAGTATTTTTTTAAAAAATTAATTTATTTTATACATGTTATAACATTTTCAATAACATCTGAATGTTTAAAAATTTATTTACAAATTAACATTTCCTTAAAATTTATTGAAATTGCGATTGAGAAATTATTTTTTGGAATTGGAGAAATATGACTACAAATAAAACCTATCATAATGATTTCTCATTCACATATAAAAATTACCATCTTTATCTCAAATGATATTGGGATTATACATTGAAATGTCAGATTCAATAAAAAAGGTTTGAAAAAATTCATCACTATATTTTATCACCACTAAAAATGTCTAATAAATTGTATAATTTTAATAATTCTCACTAAAAGTAATAATAAATTCACCCTAGTTTTTGTAATGAAGAAGCCATTATTAGTCCCTTTTTTGTGCATATTGAAATCCCCTTTACCAGTAATTTTATTAGCATGGAAAAATTCCATTATATTTTATATTTAAAAAAAATATAACATTAAACATGATTTACATAAAAATAAATACATATTTATATAAATAATATATATATATATATAAATATATATATTTAAATATTTATACTTTTTCTATAACATATATATATTAAAATTATATAATTTTACAATATTCATATAGAAATATATATATTTTTTTTGATATTTAAATATATATATATGTATATTGATGAAATTTATATTATATTAGTTTAATAGGGGTATAATTACAATAAAAATGGACACACACACCACACACACTGACGCTTGAAGGGAAGGTCAGAGTCCCCCATGGTATAAATAAAAAAACCATCAAATTTATTACATTATATATATATATATTTGGCCTCAAGGCCCAGTTTGCAAGAAGCCCATTACATGGCCTGTAAGGCCACAATTGGACATCCCAAAGTCCCTTGTTGCACCATGCATGCGTCACCACCAACACATCATGCCTATGTCACCACCCTTTTGATGGCCTGAAGGTCTAGTGGCCTGAAGTCCTATTCAAAATGAATAGTTCTACTACTACAATACCCCCTCTACAGTTCCGACTACAATACCCTAACTATTATATTTCCATATTCCTTCAATAGATCAAATAATAGTTCTAGTACATTACTTGTGGAAATTACATCCCACAACGATTTGATACCAGGATTGATGCAGAATTACCCGGAGAAATTACCACTCTGGTAATCCCCAAACTACTTTATTCATGTTATATACATTGCAAATAATAAAAATGGGAACATTTATTTATATTTCTTAGTGTTATATATATATATATATATATTTCTATATTTACACACTACACACACACTCAAAAACAAACATATATTGACACACTACCAAAAAAACATATATATACATATTGACAAAACATGCACACACACACACAGAGAGTTGTATAGGCGTGTGTGTGTTTTTATTTATATATGCACATAAATATATAAATTTATGTGTATGTTTACATGATTTGGGGTTAATAAATTAATGTTCATGTGTATGTGATTGTATGTGATTATGTTATGTGTGTATAGATGCATGTGTCTGCATTTCTATATGTGTGTACACATATGTGTATGTGTATGTATGAATATATATAGTAACCTCGGATTATCATACATTGAAATTACATTATTTTAGATAAATATTCATCACATTATAAAAGTACATCTCAATGGACTGTAATAGTTTTGTGTCCTTGGAAACATGGTTAATATTATTCTAATTAGGTGAAAGATTTACATCATATCCCTTAAACAACTTCACCTTTAGTACTCCTACATATTTATATTCTTCATAACCATGGTAACGAAAACATAAAAAACAGTTTTCCTAGTTTCTCATTAAGGAAAAACAATATGGAGATACATTATCATAACTTGAATATAATGGAATGAGAACACGAGAATATCTTTACTAGATCATAAAGTGCATATCAAAGATCACAATTTTGAGTCATGGAATAAATATTTGTATTTATTAAGAGATGAAAAATTAAGAAGTTAATGAACGTGAGTTGTGAGTGCATAACATTGGCATAAGACATTGACTTGTGTCGTACACATGAAAATATAAAATCATCCCCAAAAAGTATAAGATCATTTCAAAAACTTATATGGGAACTTAATGGGGGGATACACCTACTAAGGGTGGGACAAAAACCACCCCCACCATCCAAATTAATATTCCTTTAATTTTAGTGGATTGAATTGTAGATTATTCCCATATTGAATAAGGACACACTTGTTTCCCATTATGGATCATGATGCACAGGCTTCCCATTGTTAATTATGATGCACCCATTTCCCATTATTGACCAAGATCATGATATTGTATCATATATTTATCTAACGAGATATAAATCATTACTAATTTAACATGAGGGATATATAGGTCCCATCATCAAATAACTAAATCAAACATACATGTGCCATAAGAAAATTAAACATTCTTTATACAGTGATATACAAAAATATATGGGTATCACAAGAATCGTAGTAGAACCTATAAAATGAAATGGGTATTATAATGATTTAATTTTATCATATAATTTAGAAATTATATATTTTTCATAATAATTTCATCATATAATAACTTTTTAAAGTAAATCTGGTTGCATAAGTATTTTATCTTGGTATAACCTATTGAAGACAGAGAGTTTTCGTAAACATAATTGAATCAAAACACAAACCATTCAAAGAAATAATATTAATGATTTTTGTAAATTATATTAAAAGTAAGGAATATGAAAAAGCAATGGATTTCATCTTAGATGGAAATTTTTATTGAAATATCACTCAAAATATTTCTTATAGAAATTATCCTTTCTAATTATAAAGGCATGATTTAAAAAATAAAACATTTTGAAAACATTTTTCATTGAAAATAAATCTATAAACATAGAATGTAATCTTGAAATTTTTTTGAAAATAATTATTATGGAAAATATCATTGAATATATAAAAATTAATTTTTGTGTAAATTATTCACCATGGAGGTGGATAATTCAATGAACTTAGTACATGTTTAAACAATGATATCTTTTATATTATCGGTAAATGTACAAAATCCTTGATCATAAATTTAAAAGAAGATTCATTTTAAGAAATTTTTTTGTTTAAAATTTAAGGCACAGTTAAGAATGTATTAAAATAATAATGTTATTAAATTATCATTTTTAAGAAAATATGGATTGGGAAAAAAATTATTTCCGACAGAAGAGAGAAATATTTCTAGTTTTATATTTAAAACATTATCTTAATTCTATTATATTCAATGGAATGGGAAAATGGTTCCATTACATGATGAAAACATGAATAAAAAGAGGATATTAAAATTATTAAGAATTTATTTGATATGGATCATGATTTTTCATCAATGGAATTATAATCATAAACAATACCGATAAACAATGTGATTTTTGCAATAAACTCTTACCACTTTAGTTACCATGAATTATAATCAACATGAAATAATTAAATTAAGTGAATTATAAAATATAATAAAAAATGTTATTTTTATTAAAAATCATTTCAACGTCTATTATATACTCCTCATAAATAATTGTAGGTTATTAACATATTAGGTGTCATAAAGAGGTAAAATTGAGAAACATTTACTCTACCATTTTGGTATCTTTGGAATCATAAATCCCAAAAAGTGTGATAATTAAATAGATATGTAAATAAATATATAATTAAGTATAAAGATATTACAATACATGTATCTTATTTATATATGACAAAAAAAATAAATGAGTTGTGAATATGTCATTAGTCTAAAATAAATAAAAACGACACTTGATATAACCTTACCTATTTCAAGAATAACATTGTACACATTCAAACCACTAGTAGAATAAATTTATGATTATATTACTTCTATAAAAAACCATATTAATATATCTTTAATATCATATATTATTTAATTATGAAATTATATATATTATTTATTGACAACTCCATGTTAATGTATTGTTTCAGGTACTAATTACTTTTTTTTCTTATATGTATTCAATTGTTATTCTTGATTCACATTCTTCAATTATCATTTCAATATTTAATGAATAAAAACCATGATATAAATATCATATATATTTTTATATATATTTATTTATAATGATTTATTAATGATTGAAATAGGAAATGGAAAAAACTATTCAAGAAGATGGTATGCCATAAGTATGCATGTACCATGTTTCCATTGTAAAGTCATGTTAAATGAAAGAAAGGTAAATTATATATATTTGTATTATAACTTATATAAAATTTATATTTCATATATATATCATTTTTTTAATTAAACCCATCGTCAATTTATTCCATGCAATGTTTGATCGAATCACATCACTTTGAGTAGGCAGTAGTACACTCATCTAAAAACAATGTTTTCGTATTACCAAAAAATTGTAATAATGAGGGTATATGTTATATAGAAACAAAATATGAATATATACCTCATAAATTTCAAATATATCATTTTAAAAAATTATTTACCTCATTATTCCAAAACATGAGTGGTGGTAATGAAAGAACGAACAACATCAGTTTGTGAGGTGGTAGTCCTCCATACACACGAATGGCGATTGTGTATCCCATTTGATTGTTTTGTGTGAATTTCTAGGTCATACCCATTAAAATAATAACATATAATTATATTTATTTCTCTTATTATATTATATTAGCAATTAATAATATGAATTTAATTCATTGATAAAGAATTTAACAAACAAGATCATTGGAAAATGTTACTTCATTGGGTACCTCTTTTTGGTTGGTGCAAAAGAACATATTTAGTTTTATTTATGAGAAATTTTTGAATTATAGTATTTGGAGAGGGATGTTTTTTGGTTTTTTTCATAGGTTTTTAATGGTTAATTTTTTTTATAGGTGTGAATACGTGATGGGGGTGAGTTCCCTTTTATGGTTTAGGAGTAGTGGAATTTTTGAAAATAGAAAAAGGTAAACACTATTGTGAGGTCCTCCATACATTATGTTCCTTCAATAATTATTAATTTTAGGTATATTAGTATATATGGTCAAAATAATTTTATTATGTTGGGTTTTGAAATGTTTCTACGTCATTTGGACCCTTAATATTACAGTTTATCCACTATATAAACATGATTTTTACCATAATCGCTATAAATTATTTTAAATATTTTCACCAATAATTATGGTTAAAAAATAATTTTTATGTATTATAAATTAGAAGTTATTATTATTCCAAATATTAAAGCCGTTTTTTAATATTCTAAAAACATATGTGGCATAAATTAATTTATAATTATCCTTGCAGATTCTAGGAAACAATAGGTTTTCAAATGTGAAAATATTCAGATGTTTGTAATGTTTTTATTTCCAATTTAAATTTGAAAATTATTCCAATGAAATAAACTAGAATAATAAATGTTTAATTTTTCTAAATAGTATTTAAAACCAACTAAAAATATTATTTTACTATATATATAATTTATTTAAAAATTCAATTTTGGATTAAAATTTAGTAATTTTCACTATTCATTAAAAAATGATTCTTCTAAGACAAACACCATGAATTCACCTCAATATAAATTTAATGTTATTATTTGAAAATTGATTTTTATTCTTATAAATAAATTTTATAATAGTCACATAATTTATTTTCAGAACATGTGCACTATTAGAAGGCCTTAAAAATGTATTTTAGAAAAATACATTTTTTATTTTCAAAATTACACATACTATTATATTAATCATATTATATATTTTTTATGATTGAAATTTTTTATTAAATATATAATTTATTTAAAAAAACATTCATACAATATTTTTTGATCATTTATATGGAATATTTTGTTTGATTATATAAAAATAGATTTCTTAGAAAAAGTATTTATTTCTTTTCAAATAGTTATTAATTTAATTTCTTAGTAATTGATAACTAATATATTCCATTTATATTAATTTTTAAACAATTTTTTCATAATTTAGATAATATTATTCGTGATATCCATTTCATTGGCTATGAAATAACTATTATTATACTGTAATAAAAATATTAATAGAATAATGCAGTTTTTTAAAACACTAACTACTATGTAATTCTAGTCATTCAAGGAACACGACATCGTTTGCAACAAAAGACTAATGTAGTGTAGTGTGTTCAAGAAGATAAAATATTAGATGCATATAGTTCATGATTACCTTGGTGTTTTATATAAGTAAACAATCACTTGGGGTCACATGAAATGCATTCCATCAATGATATTTAATTTATTCGAAATAATTTAATTCACACTCTCTTTTGGTTTTACATTCTATAGCACATAAAAATCAATTTCTCCCAGAAAATTCATCTGGGTAATATATGGTTTAATAAATAAAGGTTAATTTCAAAGAAACTCATATTATAAAATTATATAGTGAATCTTTCCATAAAAAATGAATGATGGAAACAATATGTTAACACAAAGTGACAAGTAACATGGTTTCCACAGAGGAGAACATAAGTGGAAGGTGAAGATGTGAAAATATAAGAAAATATTTAATAGTTTTGGATCATGATTGAGGACACTGATCACAAAAAAGTTAAATATAAATGGAATGTAAAGGTCCTCAAACCATATATATGTGATGATTTATAGGACCATCCATT
The DNA here is from genome assembly GCA_963277665.1 of Viscum album. NCBI lineage: Eukaryota > Viridiplantae > Streptophyta > Magnoliopsida > Santalales > Viscaceae > Viscum > Viscum album. The sequence goes on from OY728160.1 coordinate 1,418,398,722, forward strand.
CAATAGAAAATAAAGGTATTAAGATTTTTTTTCACTAATCATTTCTAGAGTAGGATAATTCATTACTGTCAAAAAACACAAGGAAATATAATTGGTTACTTTCCACATATAGGATATTTATCACACTATGTTTGTTCCTTGATAAATTTCTAAATCATCTCTTCATACTAGAAATAAAGGTGATTTTCTCATTCCTCAATCAGTAACAGAGCTTGAGGAACAATGGTAAGTCCTTCCTTTTGTAATGATGTGAAGTACTATAAATAAAATGTCCATTATAATTTAATTTCATGTCATATCATGTAATATTTTTATATAAAAGCCATGAAATTAACTATATTTATTACCTCAAATTGTATTTAAAAGGCCATTTGGTATCATTTCCATTGATATTATTGCTACCGAACAGTGATCACATGATTTGTATAAATATAGGGTTTTAACAAACCCAATTTACATTGAAAAGGGAATTGATGGCCTTAAACAATAGGATCATACCCTATGAAGTCCATTTATTAGAGATTCTGAGGGAGATATCATTTTTAGGACTTTTTATTTATGAATACCATATTGATATCCAATAATATAAGAATGAGTGATATAATTATGGGAGAATTTCAAACTCATTGAGATCACGACCCAAACCATGTACGTCGAACCACCCCATGAAAACATCAAAATCACACACTATACACATATGGTATCGTTTGTTTTATTGAAGGTTTATATATAAAGAAACATATAAAATTAATATATAAATTCTACATAATAATGAATATATTTCAATTTTATTGTTGTTACACTAAAAATGATTATTATTTTTATACAATAAAAGAATCGTTTTGTTTTTAATTGGTATTAAATATCATTTAATAAGTTTATAATCATGAATTAATGGAGTTTTGTAATAAGTACTATTATATTAAAATATTATTATTAAATAAGTAAAATTAAATATGAATTAATATAAAATATTATAGATGACAAATTTAAATTTTTAAGGGTATGAAAACTGTTATTGTACAAAAACCAATTATTTATAAATATATATATATTTTTTAAAAGTTAAAATGAACATGTTATGAAAATTATTTATATAAAATGAATATTATTTTTGGAATCATAATTTACAAATCATCCAACATAGTTTTTTTCTTAACTTTTTGAGACAATTGATTTTTTGGATAAAAATCAAGTAGCATATAAAAATATATTGTGTATTATGACGTAATAATGTCCCAAAAGTGATTAAATAAATATTATAATCGGTATCCATGACCAAATATATGTTTTTTATTTAAAATAATTTTATTTTTTGTTATTTTGATTTTTGTATCCATGTTGAATCCAAAAAATCCACTAATATATTTTTAAGGTTTTAAAATAATTCCCTTGAGAGGTAGACATAATTTCACATCATCAAGTGTACTATTTTGTTATGTTTAAGCATTAAAAATATTAGATAATTAGAAAAAATCATTTTTTGAAGAAAAAATCGGCAAAAACAAAGGTTAGGTTAGTAGTTCTAATAATTTTATTAAATTGAGTTCCAGAAAAATGTTTGGGAAATAATAATGAAATACCCACTCATTTCCTATATAATCCCACACCAGATCGAATTTATCTTTACTAAAAATAGTTTTTTCCATCCTTAACTCCCTAGAGTCTTCCAAAGGAACCCCCTAAGCTCTAAATAATCAAATCCGAAAAATTTGGAGTAACAAACTCAACTAAGGGATCTTCCACTATCCTCTTTTATTAAGAATTTATTTTCAGTTATATATATCATAAATAAACATTCTTCATGTTCAAATATTTCATTCCATATCCCCCTTACTATAAACATTGTTTTTAATATGTTAGATACCCATTTAACTCTCATTACACCATCCTATGAATCATAATGCATATCAATTACCATGCAAAAATTTAGTAAGTATTATTATCTTTCTTCTGTTTAGTTGAGTTTTCCCATTCTATTTTTCCTTCTATTTCTAATTTATATAGTTGGGATATACATTTACATTTCTCTAATACTTTCCATTTTTTTGAAAATTATTAGATACCCATTTCTCACCTATCCACACATTCTATGATTCATGAAGTGAAATAATTATGTTATACAAATATCATGAGAATTTTCCAAGCTAACACAATTGTGTAGTGAATACGATACGTATTTACTATCAACGGTGTTAATCATTATACAATTATACTTCATTTATTTGGTACATTCATGTATGTATTTTACACTCCATTATTATGTAATATATTATTAGTATTAAATAATCCACATTGTATGATTTGTGGGGGACACCTATATATGAAAATGAAATTACAGTGATGGGTGTGACCAAAATAAAACAGATATCTAATGCATTAGGTAATGTATAGTATCATGAGACGTCATAATGGGATATGTAGTAAACCTTATTATTTTATGGAATTTATTTCATCATTATGTCTTGGAAGTTATCATTGATGTATGTTTATGATGTAATGATTTATGATGTTTCCACATTTTCTATGTTTTCCTCTTGATTAACATGCTATATGATAGATCTATTTTCATGTTTATGATTCTCACTCCTTTTCCACATTTATTTTCCTATTTTATAAAGTGACTTAATTTATTCATTTCTCTCAATGTTTATCCCCATACTATGATTTATATATTGTCCATTTCTTATATATGTCCCAAGGTTATCCCATACAGTTTTATGTACGATCATGTTATGGATGTTTTCAATAAATATTATATATTTCTTGTTTTAAGTTGTTATGTAGTGTACCTAATTCTCAAAGAAACATGAAATATAAATATTCTAGGATTTATTAAATGTAATATTATGTAATAAATAATTTATTAATGTTTAATAAATAGATTATTTTCAATATTTTGTATCTATTAAATTTATTAGTAATATATGTTTTTAGGAAAATAAAACTCTAAAGAATAACCATGGGATAAAAATAAGTATAAAAAAACATCCCCAAAGAATGATTTTTGTAGTGTATGTTGTTTATAAAGAAATTAAATACCAATATGGATAATATATGTGGATATGGATCAGGAAGAAATTTATATAGAAGTCAAACCCAAAAAAAAAATATTGAGCAAGACTTAACCAAGAACTGGAGCATGCCAACAGGCCTTGTTGCACACCTAGTTTGACACACCCCATGGTTTACTTTAGTAAATTCATTAACAAATTAAACCCCATTTCTAATAGAAGAAAAACTTTACATAAGAGTAAATATTAGGAAATAGATTATGGATAGCAAAGAATTAATCCCAGATATTCTTGAGTTTATAAATAATTGCAATTTATAAATTATAGCTTTAATGTCACTGGATTACATATTTTTGATTAATAACATTATGAAATTATCATCCTTATATCTATTTTGGGATATTTAAATGAGTATAAGGATAATAAAATATTTAAATTTAAATTTATTGTTCATAGATATAAGCATTCTTTCATACAATGAATGTTTATTAGAACTATTCAAATACTAGAACAAAGCATTGATGTAGAACTGTTGCTGAAATAAAAAAGCATGGAAATTATTGAATCCCATGTACATAAGTCCTCCCCTATAAAATGTTTGGGTTGAACATTCTAGGGTACCTCTTAATACTCACTTTTATTTAATTTGTTACAATTGTAGATTTGTATTATCTTTCCCTACATGAACCAAAATAAATTTATGCAAGAAGGTATTCATTATCCATATAATGAGTTGAACCTCGATTCTTTACAAGTGTAATAGGTAGGTTGAATATTATTTAGTACAATAATCACAAAAATTGATATTATCAAACAATTAGAAAGAATATATAGCTCAAATTATTGATTATATGGGAATTATCATCTTTGAATACAATCCCATTGTAAGGGAATCCACTGATGTGAATCTCAATTAATTGCTCGGTCCTCCTCCTGGACGAGGGTTTCAATTTTCCATTATTATTATTCTGGTGGAATATCAATTATCTAAAAATCTACACAGAATGGAAATTAACGAACATGAGGAGATGAATATAAAACTACCGGGGAATTAGCATGAATGGTTCATACACCCAAGTGCTTCACCATAGGGTGAAAAAATTTCTCTTCATCAAGAAGAAGGATGGGTCAATTCCCCATCACATAGATTATCATTATATAAAAAGTATCATTAGAAGAAATATTCATGACAGACCCTAGATTGATCACTTGTTTGATTAGCAACATGGAGTATAAAACTTCTCTACAGGGGATCTTCAGTCAGGTTATCACTATGTTAGGGTAAAGAAATAGGATATCACCAAATCTAATTTTTGCAAAAGGTATGGTCATAATGAGTTCATTTTACTTCCATTCATACTCACTAATGATCCATCACTCGTCGCATACATGAAGAATATAGTCATTAGGTATTACCTTCTCATTTTTTTGTCTTTATATATGATACTATCATATACTCATTAAACAAAAATGTGTGAAGAGCGTCAGTTTTTTCATGTCAGTTATCAAAACAAATTGTTAAAAGTACATGTACATTTCCCCGTCACATTAGTTATATAATAACCAACAAGAAGAAACTTGTTTCTCGATTTAAAACATTGGTTAAATATTAACCAACATGATAATGAGGGTTTTCACATTTGTTTTATTTTAATTTAAATAATATATAAATTTTCATTTTTTTATCACATTGGATATATTATAATCGACATGATAAAGAAAATTTATCACATTAGATAATAGATAGTTGAAAATAAAAAATAATTAAAATCCCACTATCACATTGGATATAAAATAACTTAAGCGATACCAAATTAAAAATATTATGAATTTTGGTTTTAAACCATTTCATTGATATTCAATATCACAAAACCAAACACATTTCACTCACATACGGATGATCAATCCTCAGTTCATCCATATAATGGCCTCCAATATTAGTTTTACATCTCAATTAGTCATTCAGTTTCTTTTGACTCATTTTTTCAAATTTGATCAACTCATCTCTCAACAATCATGTAAGCCTCTCAGATTGATCATCACTCACTAACACCCTAACTCTAGTTTTTTCGATTATGTTTATTTAAATCTCATATATCCATCATTTTGATGGGATGTGACTATGATTATGTTAAAAAAGTTATTTCTAAATCAGTTATTTATTTAACATTGAAATCTCACACTAATTTTTTTTTAGATTTTTCATATTTAGATCACTCATTGCCGTTATTTGGAATTGGTTTATTCCATCAAATGTTATGAATTTTTATTCATAGAAGTTGAAGAACTGAAAAGTTAAAGGGGTTCTAAAATAATGGGGACCATGTGCATCAACCCATACAAGAAAAACTCACTCAGGATTGAGTGATCCATTGGATGTAAAAAAAGAAACATGAGCTATACAGGATCGTCTAGGATGCTAAGAAGTCAACCACCTTGTTTCGCTCCTACCATGTAGATTACATCTCTGTATAGCTGTTGAGAGGGCCTTTTAATTTGTAGATGAGATAAGTTATTTTCTAGGTGGTGATGATTTTCTTATTGTGGTTTATATATTATATTATATTGTATTATATAATATTTGTATTGTTTGGATTATGTATAATGTTACCCTCTATTTATTCAGTTTCTTATAATATAGAACTATAAATATTTTTGAAATGTTTTTTATAATATATAATATTATTTTTTTTTTGATAAATATATTTCTTGATTTTGGAAAATATTCATAGTAATTGGTAATCATTGTTTTTTATCCCTGATGATATGATGTTTTTTTGTTGAAAAATAACTAGTAAGGGAACATGTTTTTTATTCAATTTAATGAAATAATTCATTAAACCATTGATTTAAATATTTTTTTTTCATTTTAATTGGGTTTGATATTTCTAAATAGTTCCCTTGTTATGAAATAAAACATTGAGGATGATTTTAATTAAACAATAATGAGAATTGACTGTACTTTGTAAAATAAATTATTTTTGAAAAACTATTGTGTCATTTAGTTTTAATAACAATTATATTGGAATGATGTTTTTTAAATATAAATAATATGTAGTGAAATTTGGCATTAAAATTATAAAGGGCGTTCAATTTTTATTTATATATTATATTTAAACATAGATTCCATTATTTTATATCATTTATAATTATAATTTTTATATATGCATACATTTATTTTAAAATTTCAATGGTTTGGTACTTTACAATATTTACATCTTTGATATACATTAAAAAAAAGTTTGACTGAAATAATTTATTTTCACTTTTATCACTAGTATATTATTTTGAAGAGACTTATATTTTTTGATATTTGTTGTAGATAATAATGAGTCAAATTTGGATTATGACCTTTCTAATTAGTAATGAATTTGATGAAACTGTTGATGCTTTTTTTGGAACATTCTAAATGAAATGTTCCAAGGAAGAACATTTTTTTCTATCCATACATGAAATATATAAATATGAAGAAGTTAAAATGTAGAGAGATCAAATATCATTTAATTTGACATGTTTTAGATATGAGTTATAGCCCTTGGATTTGGCATGGTGAATCTATATAGAATTTTAAATATATTGATTATGATGATTTGAAAGACAATAACTCTGATGAAATTTAAGAAATTATTTGTGATACCTATACAAAGGAAATTTAGATAGAACTGACAGTTGAGATTCTATATTGTGATTCCGAAAAACCATTATGTCCAAGTTCTTTAGAAATTTTGGTTTTGTCATCTGTGTTATGTTTAATTAACATGAAGGTGAATCATGGTTTGAGGGAAAAGAGTTTTTCTGATTTGATACAATTATTGAAAGATATTATTATGAAAGAATGAAATCTTCATGATTAAATTATAATGCAATGTAATTATTACTCTTGAAGGGATTAGGGTACATAAAATTTCATTAATTTCTTAATGACTATATGATATATTGAGAATATATTAATTTTAGTCAATGTGTCCTAAATTTCTGACATCGCGGTATAATTTGAAAAAAAAATTATTTATTAGTTCTAGAGACACCAAAAAATGATTTTTTGTTTCTTCATATAATTCACATTTGAAATGTTTATTTTCAGATTCACGTGACAAAAAAATGTTAATATGGGATGCCGATGAGCCGATATGTGATGGATAATTATTGAATCCATCCAATTTTCCATAGTGGTTTTAAATTTATCCATTGTTTCCTACACTCAGAAATGAAGTTCAAAATCTCTGACAAAGAATATTCATGATTGAAATCAATCCATATTGTTTCCGTAGTATCACATATTTTTCATGGCCTAATTTATTTGTAATTTACAAGTTTTCACATGAAGTGTTTATGATGCTAAAATATTTTATGTTCAATTTAATTATATCTAGACCATAATAACCTGGAAATGATGTTGATGATTTCTTGTCACCATTAACTTATGATTTTAATGTCCTATGGGAGGAAAATATTATAGTGTATGATTATTATCAAAATGGAATTAAATGATTTTGTTCATTATAAATTACTTCCTAATATATGAAAATTTGACTGGATACAGTTTTTTGAGGTATAATTCATGTCTAATTATTAAAGAACAGACATTATATTACAATCTACATCATGGGTGAAATATAGTCTATATAGTCCATTGAGTTTTTTTTCAATGGATCAGTTTGATAGAATACTATAAAATGAAACCAATGGCTCATAAAAATTTGATGTTCCTCCAAAACAAATATCCACTGATCAATATTTTGAGAGGGTGAAATACCATGATGTGGCATTTGGAATGAAACATTATTCTAGTATTTATTGAAATATATGTATTAAATGATCAATATTACTTGAGATACCATATTGAAGATATCATGAGGTCAATCATAACATTGATATCAAAAATGCAGATTCTAATATCTATGATATATTGATTAGAACATTGTAATATAATAATTTAAATACTAAATATTGGTGGAATACACTATTGGAATTACTCTCAAAGTGAATACATTTAGAGTGAACTCCCACTCCGGATTGATGGTTAGCATTTCTTCACATGACTTATAATACATTTTACAGGAGGAATAAAATTATATTTTGTCAGTGTCTTCATAATATCAATGTGTCATAGGGTTATTCTTCAAAGGTATTTAATTTTGTGACTTTAATCTATTTGAATTAACATGTATGAAATCTCTTGATTTTAATGTCATGATGAAACAACTCAAAGAAATTTCATTACATGGAATATTTCACATCTGTTCCAGAATGACTATCATGATGATGTGTTAGTTTTTCAATTAAATTTGTATTAAAGTGATTGATATTAATGTTTTAAAAATTTATAAACTGTAAAAATCATTATACATTTTCAATAGGATATGCGTTTCCCTGCATATTTTATTGATATCATTATTCATTTAATGTTTTATTTGGTGTGATAAATAAACCATTATAGACCAGTATATCTACATTGGATGTAAAATTTTGAAATTTATAAGAATATATTGAATGGGTATGTTATGAATCCATATCAACCTAAAGAATCCCTGGTTGAGAAGTAATATTCTAATGTGGTTGTGGATTTTTTAAAAGCTACTTATCTACAGATAAGAATAATGGTCTACCTCCATCTCTATATGAATAAGTTAATTTTGTAGAAATGAGATATTTGGCATGGAAGTCTAATCATTGATAGGTGAAAAGAAAACAAAGGTAAATTTAAATATATTTAATAACGTATATGATGGTGAAAAATATATAAAATTGAAATTAATGCATTTAAACAATTTTATCTAAAGAAGAAATATATGTGGACTTTGAATGATCACAACAAAAAAATTACCCCTGGTTTATGGAAACAATGTTTGGAGAATCATATGCATCAAAACAATTGTGATTTTTAGTTGGTGGTCTATGTTTAAATTAGGTCACATTGTTCAGGTATGACATTAATGGCTACAAATTATATTCAATTGATTAAGTTAATATAAGTAAAATTTCAAATAATAGTTTATTGGTTTTCAAAAAATGAATGCATTTTTGAGTGAAAAGGATTAAAACCCAATTTCCACATTAAGTGAATTTTATGGAATCATTGATCAAATATTAGAGGTTCATTAAATTAAATTTGAATTTCCATTGTTTAAATGAAAATGGATCATCAGAAACAACTATGTAGGACATGAATAATTTGGAATGATACATGTTAACCTGAATAGATTAGAATAGAAACAAATCCATTTATAATGGAAACACATTGAATTTTTTTTCTACATTTTTGGTCACTCCGATATGTCATGTGCTATTGTTTTACATAAAAAAATATATGTTGAAGATGATAAACATGACAAAAAGTCTGATTTATAAGTGTTCTCAACTTATATGGAAATATTAACAGATAATATTGATGATCATGTAATAAAGCTAGTTTATTCCATACAGAACAGTCATGAAGAATGAATTTGGCTATATAATCTTATAGTATATTACTATTATTAACAGTAAAATATGTTTATTTTTCCTCTACTATTTTAAATTTTTTAAAATTATAGACAATTTTATTTTATTTTTTTATTAAGACACATATTATATTTAATGTGTAAAATTGTCTCTTTATATTAGTAATATTTTGTTTAGTTTACCATATTTACCCATACGTAACTTATCAATCAATCAGTTTTGTTGATTTTTAATATAATATGTTAAATAAGTACAAAAATATATTATTATATTCTATTGAAAATATTTTATTTTTTGTGTAAAAATTTATTTATTAGGGTAGAGAATATTTTTTATTCACACACTATATTTGTAGTTGTCTTAATTTGTTTATATAAAATTTCTTTCCAAATTATAGTTTATAGAGTTTTAGTTATCTATAACATATGAATAAAATTTTTTAAGTCAAATTTATTATAATTTTTTTGTTTTTATAATTTTTAATTTTTAATTCAAATTAGCATTGTAATATTTCATTTTTTATATTTTTCATCTATGTTTTTGTTGCATTTATTTAAAGGATATCTATAGATCAACCAACTGATCCACCATATTCTTCTGGAGATGATCACACTCATTCATCTGGGGAGGAATGCCCACATGCACCTCTTGATGATCCTCATCCACATTTATAAGAGGCGTCTACTCCCAAAGTGCTAGAGAAAAGTTTGAGGGTAGTAAACATGGAATCGAGAAATTATAAAAATTATTTTTTTCTCATAAACAATTCAACTTAATATTGGTAAATTTTGTTAATAATTATATTCCAAGAGGGACTAATTTAAAAAAATTAAACAATATTCTAGTAGTTCATTCTAAAATATAAGTTAGAATTTTTAATGATAATTGGATTAGTTTTGAAAAATTTACACATTCTCACTTGTGTGGGTCCTTTTTTGGTAAGATCAACTGTTACTATTTTACTGATATTGAAATGGTTATATGAATATATCTTTTACTCATTTTTATCATATAAAATATGATATACCTATAACAGGAGGAGTTCAGAGGAAATGTTTATCATTGGTTGTTACGAGAAGGAGGGATTTCAAATCAAATGTCACATCAGATTTCATTTTTTGGAATAAGGAATATCATATTCCATAAGATATATATCCCCTTATAGTTGATGTTACATGGAATAATTGTTTTGAAATTATAATACATTATGTGGTTTTGGAAAGTAAACTATTACATATAATTTTTTTATATTTTTTATCTGAATTGTGATTTCCTTATTCTTAATTTACATAAATGATGAAGATCACATTAGTATATAAAATATAGAAATTTATACCCTCATACATTATATCTGGGAGGTATAGGTTAATATACGAACAATGAATGGGGAAATATTTCAAAAATTGAGAGCTGAGACTTTATCCGATATAGAGGTCCACTCTCCATCCCGGACTAGAAATGAAAAATGAAAGATGGATCAACTTAGAAAAAAGATACCTTAAATAAGGTCTATGAGTTGCAGTTTAGAGGATCGTAAGATGTTAACATTATATATAAATTTATTTTAATTCTAATATATATATATTTTTATTCAATATTGGATTTTTAAAATAATTCATATAGGATTATCATTAGGATCAGAGGAAACAAATGGACGTTTTAGCTATGGGAAGGTAAAATATTTTAGCTATAACATTGGGAGAGCTCAAACACCTGGGTCATGTATGAGGATACCCTGATGGGTCTATCAGTGAAAAAATAATTTTCATGTTCTTCAGAATATATAATAGATGTTTTTTTAAAAAAAATATAACATTGGGAGGCGAATGTTCCGAATATTCAAGTGAAGATAGAGGATAGGATCAAAGATTTAATGGAGTTGATGTTTGAAGTCATTCAAAATTAGTTTCAGACTACAACTCATACTCCTCCACCTCGAACAGCATATCCCACTCCTCCACCTCTTCTATTAGCTACCACTCCTCCGCCTCCTTCTATAGAAACCATTCCTTTCGTATTCCTAAGTAAATTCTAGGAATTTCCATGGAATTTTTTTTCGAAAATACATAATAATTTTACGAGTCCATGAAAACTGACGGCGCGTGATTCCGAGGCCTAGTGTGTCCGGAATAAATTTATCATTCTTTTTTAAGGTAAATTCAGTAAATGTATGAGCATGATTTTATAACATTTGAACTGGTGCTCGGAATTGAAATCCAAGGGAACTGTTGAACTCGCATCACCGGTATTCGTTCAAGGAGAGTATCACCTCTACAATAGATAGTCGAAAATAAAAGTGAGTTCTTTTTGAGTGAATTAAATAAAAATATGGTTGTGTAACATTATTTTAATTAGTTGGTTAAGAAATCTAGGTGGAGGTTGGAAGTGGGGACCGCCACACCTTAACATTCTTTTTTTCCAACCGAGTGTTTAGGGATTCTTTTTGAATTTCTTGCCAACTAAATAATAATATAATCTATTTTTTGGCACCTCTATTCACATTGGTGTTTTGAGAGGAGTATTATTGGGAGAATGATCTGAATGAAGAATGCTCCTCCCAATGAAGAACAACCATCGATGAATGAAAAACACATCATCCGCCAACGAAGAACATCTTCTTCTTTGATCCACAACCAGAACAAGGGAGGATGTACCGTCTTTGAAGAATGCCGATGACGTCATCCTCGACTTCTTCATTTTCTTCATCAATGATCGACGAACAAATTTAGGGGGTTAAATATTTGTTAATTGTTTCATGTTCTTCGTTTTCTGGCAAGGATTATAATTCTAAAACTCTTGATATCACCTATCGCGGAGGGAGCGGGCCAAATAAACACGGCCCAACCCTTCTGCTTTCTATGTGGAATTTGATGCTAAAGGAAGCATGAGTCTAGGATGAGATTTACTCGTCAAAAATGGTTTTGGATCGAATTCTACATCCCGAGGAGTGCATAAAAACTTATGGAATGAGAATTGGGCCATTGAAACTCGTCTGATGACCCGTGGAAAGTTTTCTAATAGATGGAACAATGAACGTCACCGCGTAACGGTGACGACACAACCGCATTGCCGGAGGAGTAGCCTGCGTCCCCTGGCTGAGGTGATGTGGTGACAGCGGTGAAAGCTAGCCACAAAGAAAACTGGAGGCCCAACCCACTGGGTCGCCAGATAATGCACAGCGCAACCACGCCGTGCAGTGGAGAAAACGGGGTCCGTGTCCCTTGGCTGCGGTGGTGCACCGGCGGTCGGAGCAATGCCGACCGAGAGGAAGACCAGCGGACTGAGCCGTCGGGTCACCAGAGGTGGAGCGCCACAACAGCGCCGCGCAAGAGGTTGCGGGCCGCTCGGCCCATCGGGAGGAGTAGGACCCTATGCAGGGTCCCGCGTTATGCGGACTGGTTCCATGTGGCGTCATTTCCCTTCCACCCGAATGGCTAAGTCATTCGGGATGGCCAGGGGAACGACCTCCCCCTCGACGTGGCTTGGGCGGACCTGACGGACCACCAAGCCGGACCTAGCACGGGCCGTGCTGCCCCCGTGGACTGGGTTGGACCCATGGGCTGGGTCGGACCCACGCACCGGGTCAGACCCACCGACCGGGTTGGTCCAACCAGACTGGACTAGACGAAGACATGTTTGACCTATTTCCACTCTTTTTCCAATAACTTGAGCTATAATAATCTGATTGACGAACCATCTATGGAGACAGAAACCTTGGAATGGAAATTCCAATAACTCTCGGACTAGGCATCTGATTGACACACCGTCTGTCACGCTGGATTTTTTTTTGAAAGATGGATCTTTTGCATACATCAAATGGATACATTGTGGAAGTTGATGTATCAACACTTGGCTTGAGGAGTGGACCCTCCCGGAATCAAGCATTCTTTGTGAGGAACCTAGTGGCTGGCTGCGCTCTGATGACTGTTCCTGGATCTTATGTGGGTTCGACAGCTCCGACTACTATTCATTGATCATATATGGGTTCGACAGTTCATAATTCTATTCATGAATCCAATTTGGGTTAGACAAAATAGCTTTTCCTAGACCCCGTGTGGGTTCGACAACTCCGACTACTGTTTCATTATCCTGTGAGGGTTTGACAGTTCCGACTTCTGTTCCTGGATCCTGTTTGTGTTTGATAGAATAACTATTCCTGGACCCCGTGCAGGTTCGAAAGCTCCAAATACTATTCCTAGATCGTGTGTGGGTTCAACAGTTTGGACTTCTGTTCCTGGATTCAGTGTGGGTTTGACAGAATAGTTGTTCTTGGACCTTATGTTAGTTCGACAGCTCTGACTACTATTCCAGGATCCTGTGTGGGTTCTACACTTCAGATTTCTGTTCCTGGATCCTATGTGGGTTCTACAAGATATATGATTTAGTGGCTACAACTAATCATCTCTAAACAATATTTGTGAGTTGTATACCTGTGTGAGCTGAGTTAGTGACATCTATGTTTTCCTCATGATTGAGATGAGTTACCAGATAACTTAGGTATTTGTATGCACATATACCTAAGTTGGGTTATCTATTGATTTCTTACTATGTGTTTTATCCTTGGTGGATTTTGAGAGACGTTGGTGGTCTCAGGGTCCCTATTGAGTATCATTATACTCACCCTTGCAGGGACTATGCCCGCACCTCATTGTGTAGGATGCAGATGGCAGACAACGTTGACCGAGGCATAGTATTCTAGGACTGGACAATACTCAGAGGTAGACCATACGACGTGTCTGTAATTAGAGGATACCGACAGATGTGGAGTGTTGAGTAGGCTATCTATACCTACCATTCAGGTAGGAACCATGGTGGATGATCCAGTAGCTCCTTATCACCTTTCACCGGGTTTCCTTTTTTTTTTGTACTTGTACTTTATAGTTGGGCTTTTATTTCTGGCCCCTTTTACTTTTCAAAACTCTTTTGTTGTTCAATTTTACTTAGTGTTTTGATTCCATATTTTACTATATTTTTTGAGTTTTTAGGTTATAAAGACAATGCCTTCACATTATTATGGATTTATTTTTTTGGTGCTAGTTTTCAGCACCTGGACTATGGAAGGAGGGATTGGGGTAGTCACGATACGCGCCCTGGGTGATGGGTTGTGACATCCTACCCCCTCATATATAGCATCCCCCTTTTTGTGAGTTATATATTTATTATCCCCTTCTTCATATTTGTTCATATGGGATGATTTATTATACACGAGATACCATTTGTCATAAACATATAGATATATTGAATAATAGAATCATTGTACAAGTTATTATAGATAGATCTAATGGTGTATCATTACCTATAAATGAGGTGAGTATAGTTGGAAAAATTATTTTCCACTTTTTAGTTTGGTTATCTTGACTTCAGAAACATATTATTATAAAGATAGATGAATATTTTCCCTTTTATTTCATTTTTTATTTAATTGTTTTTATCATTTTAATGTTTATATATTTTTGTATTATTTTTATGAATACATTAAAGGTAAAGAAATAATGCATAGAGAACAAAAAATAAATAGTGTTATGAATTCAGATATAAATTCTAATGTTCTAGATATAATCTCCTCAATTTCAAATTTTTCTTTATATTTTTATGAGATTCCACTTCATTTTGTTGTTTTTGGGTGTGAAATGACTATGGGGATTTTGAAAAATTATACCATGGATCTTTTAACTAGAAATTAGTTTGGCATTAACATGATGCAATATTTTCCCACGTAATTCTTAACATAAATATTTTTAGAAATTGAATTTATGGAAAATATATAATTATGTTGGATTTTTATTTGGTATATTTATATAATGTGTACGGAGTATTACAACACAAGATTAAATATTTTTATTTACCCTCATTTTATTTCTTCTATAGTGATAAAAATGACTAAAGAAGAAAGTATATGTTATATTGATGAATAATTTGAAAAGTATCAAATTATTTAGTGCTCGATGTTTCCTAATTTTCAAGAGTATGTAACATATATAAGAAAAGTTTAATATATCTTTTAATAGAATAAACTGTAATATTATATTTTGTTTTATATTAGTGTCCATTGGTTTTTAGTTTTCTATGTCCACGTTAGAAGGCAGTTCATTGGTTATTCTCTATCCATGGTGAAGTGGGAGAAAATTTTATTTATATTTCATACATGTAAGATTGAATTCCCCAAATCTAGTTTATATTATAATAAATTTTAAATTTATTTCATTCACATTATTTTCAAATAAGGAATGAAATTTTTTTAGATACCATAGATAAAAAGAGTTAAATGATCATATATGTAAAAGAAAAGGGGATACTTAATTTATAATTAGTAAATTTAGGATATATTACTTAATAATAAACCTTTTAATTGAAAAACTCATTTAAAATGCATTTTCATAAATTGGAAGGCATAAAATAAAGTGGATATTATGTGTTAAGATTTATAGATGAAATAAATTCAACTGGATCAATTATGATGTTCAACCGAGTATGATTTAATTATTATGTTTTAATTAATATTTATTACATTTTATTTATAATACATGTTAAATGATTTCATTTTATATTGTTTCTTTTGGATGAACCTTAACCTTATAGTGCATAGGAGATAAGATACATTAATATTGAATAGGAAAATCATTTTATAGGTTTGTTCAGATTTTTTTTTTGGTTGTACAATATATTAAAATTATCAATTTTTTATTGAAAATGTGTATTTTTAGTTGTTTTAATTATGATTATTATTATATTATAATTATTAACTCTTTTGGTTCGATGTGGAGAGGAGGGTTGAACATAAATTATAATTTTTTTTCATGTTGGGTTTTAAATATCCAATATGAAATTTGTTAATCTATGGTTTTTAATATCAATTTTTAAATAATATATTTGAGAAATTATAATTAGATAGTTTTTACATTGGTTATTTAATAAAAAAATTAAAAAAAACTAATATATGTGTTTTCATGTCGTTTATAAAATAACAAATTTGAAAACACATTTTTACATAATTTTTCCATATAATTTATCAAATAATTGATGTGTAAAATCATTTTGACATTGGTTAAAAGATAACTGATGTGGAAAACCATTCTAAATTAGCTAATCACATCTGTTATCAAATTACTAATGTAAATAACTAATTCAATAATTCGTTTACAATTTAAATTTTTTGGTGGCATTAAGGAAAAATTTAAAATATCACCTTTAATAACATCACTTAATAACAGACATGAAAGATAAAAAAATCTTACTTGAAAATGAATTTTATACAATATTTACTCCAAAATAAGGGAGGATCTTGAGGAGCATCACTGCACAATGCTAAATAACTTATGAATGGGAATTTTTTTCCAAGTATAGAAATTGTGTGTTATGGTTGAAGAAAGTCTCATTATTGGGGAATATCATCACAAGTAATGTGTTATTTGAGTAATGTTAAACACTACACAAATTGATGGTTGTCCAAGGCCAAAATCTATGATAAATATTTGCAGTATTCATTTATTATATGGGAAATATTTTGTATTTTTGATAAATTTATTTTGATTTTCAAACCCTATATCCAAGATGAACTATAAGTCATGTTTTCATGGAAGGATGAAGTTGTGGAGGGCTTCATGGAGTTGAAAAGGAGGAATATCACTACACCTGTACTCACAATAACCATGAGTGGATAAAATTTCATGTTATTTGGTGATGATTTGAGGAATGTATTGGGATGTGTGTTAATAAAAAATGAAAAATTGATAGACTACGCTTCAAGGAAATAGAACATTCAAAAACAAAACTACAAAATGCATGATCTAAAGTAGGTACATTGATCATTTTGTTGAAATTCTAGTGAATATAACTCTTTTTGGAGAAATTTGAAATATATATGGATCAAAAAAAACATCATGTATATATTCACATAGAATGAGATAAATATTAACAAATGCTATTGGTTTGAGGTAGTAATAGACAATGAATTCTCAATTCACTACATTCTTGAAAATGTTAAAAAAGTGGAAGATTCTCTATCGAGAGGGGACCTAGATATTTTAACATTAATAAGAATTGAAATGGATCCGATCTTCAAAGACATAATGTGGATGGACATGGGGATCATAAACAATCGAAAATCATCATTATGTTGACACAATATTTTTTAACTATCTCATTGGAATAGGATAAAGGGTTCTCAATGAGATTTCATGGTAATTCAGATAAAAGTGGAAGATATAATAAAAGGGCATTCTCAAAGTTCAATGTTATTGAAGGTGATTTATGATTTAGGCCAAGATTATGTGTGCCATAAAATCCTGAGTTAAATAATGATTTGTTGGACGATGCACATAGCATGACAGTATCCATACATCTGAGAAACAAGATGATATATCAATATCTTATAGAGCTCTACTAGTTGGAATATATGAAGAAGGAGATCACAGAGTTTACATCAATATTTATCATAAGCCATCAAATTATAGAAAAATGGCAGAAACCCCAAGGGATGAGGCAACCATTACCGATACTAACTTTGAAATTGTAAAACAACATCATAGAATTTTTCATTGGCCTATAGAAGACTTGGTGATGAAATTATGTAATCAGGGATGTGTTGGATCAAAAAAAACTGCAGACTTCCTTGCAATTTGAGAGGACTTCTAACTTGATAAAATTGTAAAATATACACTAGAAAAGTGGTGAGGCTTCATGGAACACCACTATATATTGTATCAGATTGAGATATATGATTAACATACTGTTATGGAAGTGTCACTAAGATTTTATAAATACTAATTTTAATTTCTGCCTTACCTATACCCTTTAAATGATTTCCACTCTTAGTAAACTATGTTGATGCTCAACGAAATTTTGGGAGCATACATGATAGACTTCAAAGGAATACATGACAAAAATATTCCTCTGGTTTTTTATTATTGAATAATAGTTTCCACTCACACAACCAAATGGCTACTTATAATTCTCAATATGATAAGTGATGAAAAAACCAACATATTTGGATGAATTTGGGGTACAAAAACATCTATGTCTGGAAATTGAAAATGAATTTGTGGATGTGAGTATGATCAATTATAAGAAAATCAAGGATATTCAGATTCGAAAAAATCATTATACTGACAATCATTGATGAGACCTACATTTTATGGATATAGAAATGGTATTAATATCTATACCATCATGGAAGTATGTTATCAGATATGGCAAAAATGTGAAGCTTTGTTCAAGATACATCATCCTATTTAAGATCCTTGACTTCATATAAGTGGTGGAATATAGACTACAATTCCCCCTGAAACTAATTGGCATACATTATATATCCCATGTATCACTCTTGAGAAAGTACATACCAAACCCCTCACATGTACTAAATCCAGAGGTTATTACGTGGGGGAATGATCTCTCATACGAGGATTAGCCAGTAAAGATATATGATTATGGAGAAAATGTTCTATGAAATAAGGAAAATCAACATATCAATGTCTTATAGAGAAAAAAAATACTAAATAAGTGACGTGTGAACTAAAGGAGGTGATCAAATATAGTTACCCACAACTATTTTAGTGTTTTTATTGAAAATTTCAACAGAATCATTTTGGAAGGGGAAAGATATTAATGACACATAGAGTTATAAAAAACAACCCTTATAATTTAATTAAATGTATTATTATGTAATATGGTTATAGAAAAATCATAAACATTATTAGTTATATTTATCTAGGCATAAAAACAATTACATATCATTACCATTGATAATATAGTCATCGTACAATGATCACATGATTATTATAAATATAGTGATATAAAAAATCTTATTGACATAGACAAAGGATATGATAACCTCAACCAGTAGGATCATACACTATGATAAAAATTTATCAGATATTCTAAGGGATATATTACTTCCAGGGGTTTCCCCTAATCATTCCTAGGTAGATATCAAAGAACATATGGTTGAGGGAAACCATTTACATAAGAATTTCTTGCTCATTGAGATCACGACATAAACCATGCATGTCAAACCACCATTGAAAAATCCCACCATCATGCAGATTACCCAAAGGAAAATTTATAGTGTATTAAAGGGATATGTATCAGGAACCTAATACAATGAATTTTTATATTTTATATAATATTGAATTTATTTTCATTTTATTGTCATTACGTTGTAAATGATTTTTTTAAATAATAAAACAAAAGTTTTATTTTTAATTTGAAATCAATTTCAGTAATGTAGTTTTTTTGGAAATAATGGAATTTTTAAAAAAATTATTTTAATAAAATATTATTTTTAAATAATTTTTATTAAACACAAATGATTATAAAATTTTTATGAATTCAAATATAGTTTTTATAGTGGGTCAAAAAATTTTACTGTCCAAAAACCCATCATTTCTCAATGAATTTGGATTTGTATTTAATAATTGAAAATAAAAATACTTAGAAAATTATTTAGATAAAATGAATATTATTTTTTGAAACTGAATGTAGAAATTATAAAATGTTGTCCTTTTCAATATTTTCTAACACTTTCCAATTTTCAGATAAAAGTTAACTACCTTATAAATAGTTGCAGTGTATTATGACATTATAATTCTCAAAAAGTGTTTTAATAAACACTATAAATTGTATACATGACCAAATATATATTTTACAATTAAAATAATGTTATTTTATGTTTAATTAATAAATTTTATAAATCCATATTTAATCCTCCAAAACCATTAATATATTTTAAAATATGTTCCCCAATAGTACAACTCACTTCCACACCAGTAAGGGTGATATTTTGTTATGTTCATAACTTTTCCTTATAATATAATTAAATCAACTCCATTATTTGTAAATAATTCCTAAAAATCATGGAAATTTTAATGGTGTTGGTTATGTTATTATATATTGTACAAAACATTGTTTTGAGAAATAGAAAAAATACCCACACATTTCCTATATTATATCACCCAAGACACCATTTATCTTCACTAAAAGTCCATGGATAATGTAATTACTCTGAAAATACAATGTATAGATTTCTTCCAATCCCCCATTATCTAATGAAGATAATCAAAAATCATTTGGATTTATACACTAATGTATGGTATCATCCACTCACCCCTTTTTATAAAGAACTTATGTTATTTTATGCCCCTAAACATAATTTTTCTCATGTTGGGATACATTATTCCATATACAGCTTTCGATAAATTTCATGTCTAAATGATGATAGATAACTTTCATGCTCATTAATCCCTCATATAATCCTTTATAAACACCTGTTACCATCATTGAATTTAGTTAGGATTATTTATTTACTCCTCTCGAAAGAAGTTACTTCATTATCTTATGCATTTTATTTCAAACTAATACTGTGTTTGTAACACCCCAAGATTTTATGAAAATTATTCTTTTTAATTTTATTGATTTCTTCTGTTTTATTATACACCACGATTATCTTACGCTATACGCAACACCGTATTAGCTTGTTGTGTACGCAACACTAATCTCGGATCGTGTTACACACAATTTGAAGTTTGTTTGATAGTAGTTATTCTATGAAACATTGAGTGTATATATATATATTAAATGTATAAATTAAAAATGGTTGGATTCTATTATAATGAAACAACAAAGTAGTCTTCCACAACACACAACCCTGAGTTGTCTTGCATTACACGCAATCGTGACCTTCCTCGATAGTGTGTGTTGTACGCAATACCTGGTTTCACTAAACGATGATATATTGTTATAATATTATTATGGACTAGCCATTATGAATATTATTAACTAAAATTTTAATTTTATAACATTATTATTCATCTTATAAATTTTCAAGAACATTTTATGTGAACAAAATAATTTTTTCGGGTGGAATAATTATTTTTAATAAAATGCAGTTTTTCTGCATTTTGATGGCGCACCCACATTAAATCTAATTTTTGAAATTTTTATAAGTTCAATTTTACAAAATAATATTCTTATTTCTAATCCGGACATAAAAATTTACATTGGATAATGTTATTATATTTCTCTGATACCATTCTTATTTTAATGAATAGTAAAAACACGATATATTTTAATTAAAAACAAAATTTTTCATCGTAATAATTTATATGGATAAATTATAATATTTAATGTTTTTAATGTATAAATAGAATATATTTTCACCATTTAATATAATTTATGTTATTATAATTGATTTTACCATGAATTCGTAGGTTAAATCAATTCAATCTTTTGCAAGGTTTGAAAACAAAATATGTTTTCTTTCGACAACAGGATTAATTTTAATTTAATTTCTGCAACTTTTATGTATTTAATTTGAAAAAATTTATTCCATATTTGGAATCAGTGGGTCCAAATTAAGTTAATATGCAACTTTTTTTGGGCATTATGAATAGTAACTACTGTAAATTTTATTTACCATAGTTAAAGGTAAATCGGGTAATTAAGGGTAAATATAAGATTATAAAATTACCCCAACACCTGCAAAAATCCTATTGGATGAATAAAGGATGACCCATATCACCTAATGGTCGGATTAGATTAATTTAATAGACTTTTTTCCATGAAAATAATTTCATTATTATTAAAACCAAAGAAAGTGACAACATGTCACTTTCTTAAATCTTATAAGAATAATAATTTTAATTTAATGATAAACTTAATGAAACGTAGAACATGAATAGTATAAAGAAAACTAATACAATTATATAAATCATAGGAATTTATTTATAAATTTTAGGGATTAACTAATTATCATTAAATATGACACAATAGTGATGTTGAAATTATTTTATTAATTAAAATATCAAATAAATGATTTAAAAATATTAAAATAAATATTATATGAACTAGTTAATGTTCTCCACTAATTCTATAGATACATATGACATTTTATTAATCTATTAAAGCTTTTATTTCGAACATATCTTCTGTATATATTTTATTTAAATTCAAATAAATGAATAGTTTTAAAATTGACACTATTGTTATTTTATAAAAAGAAAATATTATAAAATTGTTTAAAAATCCCAAAAATATTTAAAAATTATATATTTATATTTATATTGTCGAAAATGTCATAATTTGTCAAATTATGGAAAATTCACAACACATATGTAATTATTTATAATAATTTAAAATTTAGAATATTATTACCAAAATTAAAATTAAATTGATAAATAAGGACAAATCAAGTTGATAATGTTTAAAATAAATTCCTAACATGTCTAAATTTTGTTTTTTGATGCGATTACATCCCTATATCATCTAATCTTCGTATATGAGTCATTTTGGAAGTCATTAAGTGGGGTTGGGATTTAATATAAACTAATATTTCATATATTTCCATAGGGGCCCCTCTCCTCCCTTATAAAAGGGCACCTCCGACCTCTCCTCCTCACACCAATTTGAGCCTTAATGCTCAGACAACCCCGTCCCATTATACATCCCCACTTCCCTAGAAACATCCTAGAGGTCTTGGTCTTCTTCAAAGACCAGTTTTAGTGCCCTAAGTGTAGGTCTCAAAGAGGCTCTTCAAAGAAGAGGTAATGTCCGTTACCGATTCCTTCAACTTTATTTCTTCTTCATATTTTTCTTTTTTAGATGTTTCATTATGAGGTAATAACATCAGTATCACTCATATACGAATATTTTATTATAAGTATGAAATAACCATATTTCACTATCTATCCATTCTGCGGAAAACGAAATCATCGTGCGTGTGTACGTACAGAATACCGTCTCCACGCCGTGGTGTAATCTATTTTCCACCACCACCTTACTTGGATGGGTATAATGGTGAAATTAATGAATATATGTGATTATTTTAAAGTTATATTGGTTCTGTAATATTATACATACACTTTAACACAATTCCATGATCTTGGGAATGATATCATCGCTCGTGCGTACGTACGGACTACCATCTCCATGACGCGATGAGATTCACTCTCCATGTTAACCTTTCAAGATTGATTATAAAGTATATATAATATGTAATAATGAAATATATGACATAATAATGCTACTGGATTTATTTATATATATATTTATTTCATATACTTAATTCCATTCAATTCAATAAGGAAACGAAAACAGCGTTCATGCGTACGTACGACCTACCGTCTCCATGAATGATGTATTTCGTTCCATTTATCGACATATTATATATATGTATATTCTGAATATATATTATATATAAATCATCTTTTTTACATTCTGGATTTAATTAATCATGATCTAAGTAATCATATGAATAAGTACAAGTTAAAACACAAACGACAAATGAAACAATTTTACCCAAAATGCTACTTTAACAAGAATTTACAAAAGAACTGGTAATATAAAGTAATAAGTGAACCATATATGATATAATAACAATTAATATGATTCTGTAATAAGTAAATGACATTATTAAAATCATTATATAGGAGGTTTGGATATGTATGAAGCATATTAGACCTAAGGTTAGGGATAATTATTCCAATCTCATTCTTATCCGAGATTGTTTATTCGTAAGTATTTATGGGGGTTATGATTATTATCCATGTCCATATGTTCTAATTTTTTTTTTCATAAAATGGTTAATTTTCTGCCATGTATTTTTAATGTAATTTTTACCCTCTTCTACTTTTTCCACATCGTATGGAAGGAATATTTATTTTATGATGTACTTTTTTGACTTTTCGGCAAAAGTACTAGAAGAATGTTTTTTTAACTTATATGGCAAGAAAGGATTTTCACGGTTTTATAAAGAATTATTTTCATGAAGCTTACAGCAAAATATTTCATTACTATTTTCAACAAAATCTATTTCTTTAAAAATTTCATGACGTTTTGTGAAAAGAAATTGATTTTGAAGAAGAAAGGATATTTTCCTCAACAATTCATTTCAGGTGTTTTGTCAAAACCATTTTTCCATCTAAGATGAAATTATTTTATTTGTGTATGTTTCAAGTATAATGTTTCTATGATTTACATGGTCTCACTTTTCTTATTATGAAATTATATCCATTTATTTTATATGGATTATGTGATGATGGGATGATGTTTTTGAAACCCATTTTATTCGTTGGGTTATTATGAACGATGTATGTTTATTTTGTGGCACAAGTAAGAATGATTTCATTATGAGATGGTTGGGACCTGTATCTCCCTACAATGTATTTGGTAAATATTTATATCTCATGAGATAGACATGGATGGAACTTCAAGTTAAACCGGTACAGTAATACAGGACTGGAACGAGGAGTGAACTCGATTCAGAAAGCGACTTTGTCCACTAAGATGGTTTTGGGAGAAATGCCTTGGCTACTATGGAAATCATATCTGGTGCTTAATGGTTTCCACTATCACATGTTTTATTACCATGCTATTTTTTCTTGATTAATGTTTCTTTATGATATATGCCTTATGTACTGCCATGTTTTATGTCATTGCTCAAAATTTTGATGTTTAAACATTATGTTCTTGTTTTTAAGATAAAATGTATATGATTTTTTAATTTTATCCATGCTTACCCTTAATGAGCATTTGAGCTCACCCTTTATATGTTTTCATTTCCCCAGGATATAAAGAAATGTTTTAGGTATTAAAAAAAGGGGAAGATCTTTATTGGAGATGTTGAAGATCTTTCACCACGATTAAAAGATTATATTCCGAGATTCCAAAGACACTAAACTATTACGGGCCTTGTGTCTCTGTTTTTGTTATGTACTAAGTATTCCACAAAAGTAATGTAAATTCCATGTACGACAAACTTTGGGTCTCTAAAGTTGGTATCAGAGGAAAGGGTTAGTCAACCTTTGGAAACTAGGATGCGAAAACGTTAGTGAGATCCCTAGATATATTTCTAATATATGTCTAGGGATGTCCCTAAGGATAATTATACGTATAGGATATAGTCCTAAAACTACGGTAAAGATATTTTAATTTAACCTATGATGTTAGATATTGAGGGTACACCCCCTTTACTATGTTGTTTTCCCTAGCAAGATTTTTGCCTCTCACACTATTCTTTTTGGGATTTAGAAAATGGCTGGAAACAAGAATATTCACGAAAATGGAGGATATTATAGACAATGGAATGATTTTTTTCATGAGAAACCAAATGAAACAGGATTTGGATGTCCAAAAATCATTATTATGCCTAATCAGCAATCTCAGAATATGATCAACAATCTCAACATGGGTAAGTTTCCCGACTCAGATAATAAGAGAAAGATTGAGTTATATGATGATAATAGAAGAAATAAAGTACAATTTCCATCATGTAAATCATGTGGGAAGAGGCATCGGGGAGATTGTTTCAAAGGAACTGGAAGATGCTTTGGGTGTGGAAAGGAAGGACACAAATCCAGTAAGTACAAAGGAAAAGGTTCAATTAACACCATGGATGAGGATAATGGTATTGCTACGACATCAACAATGGTTAAAAGTTTTAAATGTGGAATGTACGGGCATTATGCAAACCCATTACCTAAGGGAATGTCTCATGAAGAGAATCAGTATGGTCGTATGGGTAGTATTTATGTTGATGATGACGAAGAGACTACAAATGATATGTGAGATGAAAGAATTATCGAAGCTTGGTCAAAGGTTTAAGAAGTTAGTGGAATGATTAAATTTTTATCAAGTGTTATGTTGTATAAGTAATTTCTTGGTACTATGGAATAAAGAGACATCTAAGGATTGTTACACTGTTGTCTTTCCATTTGTTTTAAAAGTGTATGATTAATTGTACCAGTAACCATGAAAGGTTATTTAGATATTTTTGGAAAGTATATGATATGTGGATAATGAAGGGATAAGGAGAAAATTAAATGTTTGATAATATTCATGAGCTCATGAGTGATATAATGAGAAGGTTATATCATGGTTTGAGTATATTGAATTTTTGGATTTTGGTATGTGGAAATAGTTAACTTTTGACAGCATTCATGTTTTCACTAAGGTTTAATGGGTATTCATTTTTCAAGAGAATACATGATTAAGTTATTCACATTATTTGAGTGTGAACAACAAGATATATGGGGGATAAATGATGGTATTCACATTCTTGGATGATGAAATTTCAAGTAATCGTTTTCATTAAACTACGAGCTTGGACCGAAGTATTTTAGATAATCCTAAAGATTGGAATAGATTATGTCGGACGTAAGTTAGTATTGTTTAAGGATATAACTTTTTTCGATATTATTGATAGGATGTTATAGTAATGTTGTTTTAGAAAAAGGACAACCTACAGGAAGGGCAACAACCCATCGCGTCGGACAGGGATATGGGAATCGAACCCACAATTGAAGTGCGAAAAGACTTTATCGCCTACCACTGGCCTACAGGAAGTCCCTGGTCAGTGGAATGTTGTTTTATTTTTTTAAGAGGTTTGATAAATAATGTATAAGTCCATTTTTAAAACCATATACGATTAATCTCACCATAAGATGGACTTAAATCTTTTGATAACCTTTTGTTTGAAACAGATGGAATGACCCATCATTCCATCACATGATCTTCTAACGCTTCACGAATAACAAATCCAACTTCATTTCCTTAAGAGATGAAGTGGAAATTGTTCAATTCACAAACAACAGTGAGATTGTACCAAAATCATGTAAGTATTTCTTCTAATTCCTCAACTTTAGGGAAATGATCTTGAAAACCAAAATTTTTGTCCTAGTGCCCTTATATCCGATGAATCAGATGGTACCCTAGATCATCACAAATATATGGCTTTGTGATTGTTGGATTTTTCATAGCCATGTTCTCTACAACTCTCCATCAGAAAACGATTGTTAGATTTCTCTACCATATCCATATTTTCAGCTATGTTCTCCTACGTGGAATCCCAGTGATTAGTTAATTTTGGTAACTGTTACATTTCATACTTTAGTTTTTAACGATTGGTTTTGGTATTATTTTTTACGAAGTGGGTTTCTATTAAAGAAACTTTTCTGTAGTAAACCATTTATAACCCCGATGAATTTCGAGGGAGAAATTAATTTTAAGGGGGGAAGAATTTAACACCCCGAGATTTTATGAAAAATATACTTTTTAATTTCATTGACATCTTCTTTTCTATGCCACACCAAGATTATCTTGAATTATATGCAACACCGTATTAGCTTTTTGTGTACGCAACACTAATCTTGGATCGTGTTACACAAAATTTCATGTTTGTCTGATAGTAGTTATTCTATGAAACATTGAGTGTGTATATATATATATATTCAATGTATAAATGAAAAATGGTTGGATTCTGTTATAACAAAACAATATAGGAGTCTTGCACAACACACAACCCTGACTTGGCTTGCATTACACGCAATCGCGACCTTCCTCGATAGCGTGTGTTTTACGCAATACCAGGTTTCACTAAATGACGATATATTGTTATAATATTTTTATGGACTAGCCGTTATGAATATTTTTAACTACATTTTTAATTTTATAACATTATTATTCATCTTATAAATTTTCTAAAACATTTTATGTGAACAAAATAAAATTTTCTGGTGAAATAATTAATTTTAAAAAAATGTAGTTTTGTCTCCTTTTGATGATGCACCAACATTAAATCTTGTTTTTTACATGTTTATAAGTTCAATGTTACAAAATAAACTTCTTATTTTGAATCAGGATATATAAATTTTCACTGGATAATGTTTTGATATTTTTATGATAACTTTCTTATTTTAATGAATAGTAAAAACACGCTATATTTTAATTAAAAACAACTTTTTTCATCGTAATAATTTATATAGTTAAATTAAAATATTGAATTGTTTTAAAGAATAAATATAATATATTTTTACCATTTAATATGATTTATGTCATTAGAATGGATTTTACCTTGAATTCGTAGGTTAAATCAATTCAATCTTTTGCAATGTTTTAACAAAAAACCCGTTTTCTTTCGACAACGGGATTAATTTTAATTTAATTTCTGAAACTTTTGTGTATTGAATTTGGAAAAATGGATTCCATATTTGGAATCATTGGGTCCAAATTATGTTAATAAGCTACTTTTTATTTTTTGGCATTATGAATAGTAACTACGATAAATTTTATTTACCATAGTTAAAGTTAAATCGGGTAATTAAGGGTAGATATAAGATTATAAAATTTCTCTAATACCTAAAAAAATCCTATTGGATGACTAAAGGTCGACCCATATCACCTAAGGGTCGGATTAGATTCCTTTAATGGACTTTGTTCCATGACAATAATTTGATTATTATTAAAATCAAAGAAAGTGACAACATGTCACTTTCTTAAATCTTATAAGTTTACTAATTTTAATTTAATGGTAAACATAATGAAACATGAAACATGAATAGTCCCCAGAAATATAATAAAATTATCCACATCATAGGTATTTAGTTATAAATTTTAGGAATTAAATAAGTATCATTAAGTATGATACAATAGTGATGTTGAAATTTTTTTATTAATTAAAATATCAAATAAATGATTTTAAAAATATTAAAATAAATATTATATGAACTATTTAATGTGATAAAATAATTTTTTAGATACATATGACATTTTATGAATCTATTAAAGCTTTTATTTTGAACATATATTCTGTATATATTTTATTAAAATTCAAATAAATGAATAGTGTCAAAATTGACACTATTGTTATTTTATAAAAAGAACATATTATAAAATTGTTTGAAAATCAAAAAAAAATTTAAAAATTATATATTTAAATTTATATGGTCTAAAATGTAATAATGTATCAAATTATGTAAAATTAACAACACATATGTAATTATTTATAATAATTTAAAATTTAGAATATTATTACCACAAATAAAATTATATTGATAAATAAGGATAAATCAAGTTGATAATGTTTAATATAAATTCAGAACATGACTAAATTTTATTGATTGATTAGATTACAACCCTATATCATATAATCTTAGGATATGAGTCATTTTTGATGTTTTTAAGTGGGGTTGGGATTTAATATAAACTAATATTTCTTATATTTCCCAAGGTGCCCCTCTCATCCCTTATAAATGGGCACCTCCTCCCTCTCCTCCTCACACATATTTGAGCCTTCAATCACGGCCAAACCCTGCCAATTTCACTTACCCACTTCCCTAGATACATACCAGAGGTCCTGGTCTTCTTCAAAGACCAATTTTAGTGCCCTAAGTGAAGGTTTCAAAGAGGCGCTTTAAAGAAGAGGTAATGTCTGTTACCGATTCTTTCACCTTTATTTCTTCTACCACTTCTTCTTTTTTAATTGTTTCATTATGAGGTAATAAAATCAGTATCACTCATATACTGATATATTATTATAATTATGAAACAACCATATTTCACCATCTATCCATCCTACAGAAAACAAAATCTCCGCGCATGTGTACACACGGAATACCGTCTCCATGCCGTGGTGTAATCTATTTTCCACCACCACATTACTTGGATGGGTATAATGGTGAAAGTAATGAATATATATGATTATTTTAAAGTGATATTTATTCTGTAGTATTATACATACACTTTAATAAAATTCCACGATCTTGGGAATGATATCATCGCTTGTGCGTACGTACGGACTACCGTCTCCACGACGCGATGAGATTCACTGTACATGTTAACCATTCAAGAATGAGTAAAACGTATATATAATAAGTAATCATGAAATATATGACATAATAATGCTACTGGATTTATGTATATATATATATTTTTATTTCATCTACTTAATTCCATTTAATTCAATAAGGAAACGAAAACAACGTTCATGCGTACGTACGACATACCGTCTCCATAAACGGTGTATTTCTTTCCATTTATCGACCTATTATATATATGTATATTCTAAATATATATTATATATAAATAATATTTTTACATTATGGATGTAAGTAATCATGATCTAAGTAATCATATGAATAATTACAAGTTAAAACACGAACGACAAATGAAACAATTTTACCCAAAACGCTACTTTAACATGAATTCACGAAGGAACGGGTGATATAAAGTCCTAATTGAACCATATATTATATAATAACAATGAATATGATTCTGTAATAAGTCAATGACATTATTGAAATCATTATACAAGAGTTTTGGATACATGTGAAGCATATTGGACCTAAGGTAAGGGATAATTATTCCAATCTCATTCTTATCTGAGATTGTTTGTTCGTTAGTATTTACTGGGGTTATTATTATTATCCATGTCCATATGTTCTCAAAAAATTTTCATAAAATTATTAATTTTCTTCCATTAATTTTTAATGTCATTTTTACCCTTTTCAACTTTTACCACATCGTATGGAAGGAATATTTCTTTTACAAGGTACTTTTTTGACTTTCCAGCCAAAGTACGAGAAGAATGTTTTTTTAACTTATATGACATGAAAGGATTTTTACAGTTTTATAAAGCCTTATTTTCATGAATCTTCCTCCAAAAGATTTCATCACTATTTTCAACAAAATCTATTTCTTTAAAAATTTCATGACGTTTTGTGAAAAGAAATTGATTTTGAAGAAGAAAGGATATTTTCCTCATGAATTCATTTCAAGTGTTTTATCAAAACCATTTTTCCATATAAGATGACATTATTTTATATGTGTATGTTTCAATTATAATGTCTCTTTGATTGAAAAGTTTTCATTTTTCTTATTATGAAATGATATCCACTTATTTCATATGGATTATGTGATGATGAGATGATGTTTTTGAAACCCATTTCATTCGTTGGGTTATTATGAATGATGTATGTTTATTTTGTGGCACAAGTAAAAATGATTTCATTATGAGATGGGAGGGACCTGTATCTACCACAAATGCATTGGGTAAAGATTTATATCTCATGAGATAGACATGGTTGGAATGGAAAGTTAAACCGGTTCAGTAATATTGGACTCGAACGAGGAGTGAACTCGATTCAGAAAGGGACTTTGTCCACTAAGATGGTCTTGGGAGCAATGCCTTGGATTCTATGGAAATCATAACATGTGCTTAATGGTTTCCACAATCACATGTTTTATTCCCATGCTATTTTATCATGATTAATGTTTCTTTATGATCTATGCCTTATGTACGGCCATGTTTTATGTCATTGCTCAAGATTTGGATGTTTAAACATTATGTTCATGTTTTTAAGTTCAAATGTATATGATTTGTTTTATTTTATCCATGATTACCCTTACTGATCATTTGAGCTCACCCTTTATATGTTTTCTTTTCCCCTGGATATAAAGAAAGGTTTTAGTTATGAAAAAAAGGGGAATATCTTTATCGGAGATGTTGAAGATCTTTCACCATGATTAGAAGATTATATTCCGAGTTTCCAAAGACACTAAACTATTACCGTCCTTGTGTGTATGATTTTTATTAACTAAGTATTCAGCAAAATTAATGAAATGTCCATGTACGTCAATATTCGGGTCTCTACAGTGTTGATATTTTTTCCATTTACAAATTACTTTATATTTTACATCCAAATGATGAGCCATCCAGTTATCTCTAAGAAACCAATTTTCTGAATCTTTATGTGACTCTATTAAGATGTAGAAATTTCACTATGATTATCCATGGAAAATATATTATGTAGTGAATAGAATAAACATTTCTTACTAAGTGTTTTTGTAGAATCCATGACATGGGATCCACTAAAATGGTGCCCCATGTTGAGTTGGCCACATGACCTCAAGTGTATCTCCCTAAATTCAAGAGGCTACCGAATAGAAGCGAGGGCCTTTTTAACATGTTTTTTGGGGAGACTATTCGCTTGTAGGTAATAGTTAATACACAGTGTAAGAAAATTAGTTTATTATAAGTAGCAGAAGCATATCAATAATAAAACTATAATATATGTAAATAAATAATCAAAAAAGAATAAATTACATGTGCGAAAACAAAAAGTAAAACCGACACACAATGATGTCATTCATTGATGTATGTGCTAAATTAAATGTACAAAAAATATGAATAAATGCATGAAATCAATGATGAAAATAAAAGAAACAAATTGAAAAAATAGCATCTTGAGAAAAGGCTCAATCCTCTACCCCAAATAAATATCATAAGAAGTAATAAACTCTCAAGAACCAAAATAAGTACACTTCCCATTATCCATAACTATGTGCATAAATTCTACTCAGGTACGAAATGTTAGGAAAGCAGGGAGTGAGATACAATATCAGTAGGCCAGATCCCACATTTTCCAGACCTTTCCATTTCATGTGTAAACAAATTATGTGTGCTAATATATGATAAATCCAAGAAATTGAATAATCAATATAAAAAATGTATAACTTGGTTTGGGTTGTCTACATCACTTGTCCCCTATAACCTTTGTAACATCCTAATGTTTTGAAAAAAAGGTATTTTATAATCTATCCAATAAATATAACTTGTCTACTTCTATTTTTTTAATTTTGATAAAAAGTCCTCTAGATTATCAATTAGTAAGTCATTTAGAGTTTAATATAAAAAACATGATTTTTAGTGAATATTTACATACCCTTATGAATAGTAAATAATGATATTATTTTATTTTCTTGAGGGAATAAGATAATGATATCTTAATTAATTTTTCAATGTGATATAAAACTAATTATACCTTTAAAATTGTTATTTTTCAAATTAAATTCAAATTTATTAAAAATAAAATTAATAATATTTAGAAAATTATTTTTGAAAAATGGAGATCATTTTATAATTATACACGTCGAAATATGGTAGGGGTGAATTTTTGTTTGGAATTTTCAAAAATACATGAATTTTTGGTAAATAGTAAAAATACATTTTCGAGTTTTCAGTATGTCTAATGAAATTATAATGATGTAATATTTAAAATAAACGATTTTTGACATCTGTAACGTAATATAATAAATTTGGTGTCATATGTTTCTAATACTAAGGGAAAATACCATGGGCAGACCCATTGTTTTACAAAAACCACTAATGTGGTGTCTTTTTTAAATCAATAAAAAATTATCCATTTCTTACTATAAATAACCACTAATCCATTCATTTTAGTTCATTTAGAATCCCTAATCATTGAAAATCTTGTGATTTTACCTCCCATGGATTCCTATCAAGGTTTCCTTAATCCCCCAAGGTCCCAACCTTCTTTTTCTAGGAGTTACTCTACAAGGTAAGAGAACCTTTCACTCTCCTCTTTTAGTCCAATATTCTTTTTTGTTCACTCTTAGAAATTCCATTGAATATGTTGGGTTTTAATATTATGAATTCATATTAGGGTAATTTTGATTTCCATATGATAATATACCCCTTTTATCTCCTAAATGAATTTTATGAAATTTTAAGCAACGTTGTTAGGCTGCTGAATTTTCGTAAGGGATCTGTCAACTTATGTTTAATTTTCAAGTTTATCTATTTTATTTATCTCTCCTAACATCCGATGTAAAAAGTTACAATGATAAATCTAGTATCATATATATACTAGAATTTTATCATGTGAATTTAAGAACCATCATCAATATTCTTACTCCATCCATTTTTTTATTAATGTAATCAATGTCCATGTGGATCCAATTTAAACCTTCGTAGATGATGAAGTTTCGTTCTTCAAATTCTAATTCATTACTAGTCATGAAACCATTTATATGGTTGAAAAAGACTATAATATATTTATTATAACCTAATTAATTTTCAGGAACATGTATATGTACATATTATTAATTTATATGACAAAACTAGTTCATAATAATCCAAATACCACTAAATAATCGAAGTGCTTGTCATCTAATGATGCATTATCATTCCATGAAACCAAATTACAAAAATGATCAATAAAAATTCTTTTTGATCATAAATAATATTTAATTTTAATTTTGGATATTTAAAACCATTCCACATGAACTCCATAACATAAAAACAAGTGTACCGCTTATGAAAGTCAAGAACACAAACACTTCAGAATGACTAAATTCAATATAATAACTTATCACTAAGAAAATAAATTATCTAAATAGAATTACTATAAAATAAATATATTTCTATTATGTTATTAAATATGTTATTAATATTTCTAATTTCATATTCTATGACCTTATTTTCATGAGGGGATCACATTCAGACATAATGTAAATGTTTTTCACCGAACATCCATTTTCATTTGAGTTACTATCATTGTCTAATTACCTCAATTAAATTCTTATATATTATTATTTAATCCTCATATATTCTGTAGGAGTATTATATATATTTAATCGAACTGTAATACTTCCATATTTAATGGATAGTTACACATTTTAAATGAAGAGTTCAAAACTGTTTCCAAAATACAAGCCTGATTCAAGGGAATTTCTTAAATTCATATCTATTTTCATGATCACTATATAATATATTTTTGGAAACCATTATATTTATAAAATCAATAATTTTATTATGAAAATAATATATTACTTAAATTATGTTTTTATACAACTTTTTTCCAAAATAATTCTTCTTTTCAAAATAAAAGAGTACTTATCTCCAGAATTGCTTAATGATTTTATACGAGTATTTTCATCAGATTCAACACACATGTTGATTATTTTGTTTTTAATCATTTATCATTTAATATACCATATTCCATTTAATGGTATATTTCTATTTTTATTATGTATGATATATCCTAAAACCATTCACTATATTACCCGGAATGGTTGGTTTTTTATAATTATTGAATGGGGGAATGTTTGTTACATTTCATATGATTGTTTCAATATGAATGTATATGTTATTTATGTTTATCCCCACTAATATAAGGAATGAATTGGACATATTATATGATGGTTTCGACCCTCTATAGCCCCTCGTTGCATTAGTATATCTCATTATAAAAATAGATATGGAATTGGTCGAGGCCTTTCCCTATGTGATATATGGAATTGGATGAGGGCTAAATTATTTTTAGATGTCTTGGATGAGGACTTGAAAAAAAGTTTCAGAGTGTCTGGAGTAGGCACTTCCCTAATTATGAAGATTGTATTTGAAAGTTCATGTGGTTATTCGACTTGTAGAATAACCATGATTTTGTTTTATTATGTCATTATTTACTCGGCTCATATTTCAGCAACATTATGTTCAAGATTATTTTTTTAAAGGAATGTGTTTTCAATTATTTCCATGTCAAATGTTTATGAAATCTTCCGCTATATTTCTTACTCTTACTAAGTGTTTGATCTAACCCCATTCTTATGTTTAATTTTCTCATAATATGGAGATGTAAATTATGAAAGACTTGAAATTATAATGTAGGAGGCATAGATTTGACGAATGGAATAAATTTGTGATGTTTTCCTTTAAATTTGTAATGTTGAACTTATTTATTTATCTTGTTTCCAATAATACTACCCTACTTGTCCTTATGGATGAAAATTCTTTGTTTATATTCCAATGTAGTAAAACAAGGCACTATCTATGGGCAACTGGGTTCATTTCCTTATTGTTGGTATCAAATAAAGTTTAGTGGAAAACATAGAAACTAGATTTAGAAAATGTAGATTATGGAAGATCCGTAAGATAGTCTTTGTGGATAAACATACAAGAATGTCCTGATATTTTGGTAAGTAATAAATTATGTGGATCATTCAAGAAATAAATCCCTATATGGATATGAGAAGGTAGTGGCGGCTCTGGAACAGATATATATAGGGGTAAAACATGAAAACACTGCATTCAGATATACTCTAATGAGAACTGGTGCATGATAACGGTCCTTTCTAAACTCTTGGTTAGGACACACCTGAGGTATATTTTTAGGATAATTGACATTTTATTTACAAGCCATTACGAAGGATATAAATGTAAAATTTTCCTTGATGAAACCATGTTTGTGATTATGGGATTATCCATGCATAAGATAAAAATTTATGACAACTATTTGGTTATGTTAAGATTATACATTATGATTCATACATGTATCTAGTGTATGCCATTATTTAGAAATAACGACTAGTGGAAGGAATGGAAACCGCTTGAACATACGTTTCCCATGTAGGGATTTCCTTCCGATGATAGATAATGATGTTGGATCTAATTCTGAGTTAATTATAACTATATTGGGAAACTTACTCAGGTTATGAATAATAAACTTAACCATATGGAGCATCCGGATCCACTACATCAAGGATCTATGTTATATCTCTTTATGTGAAAACATCCTCTATCATTCAATGGGACTACAATCCTATTTATAGCAGGTAAATGGGTAAGTTCCCTTGAGAAGATATTTGTTGCTTTTGGATGTAATGAAAGAGAGAAGGTTGTCATGGATGTTTATCATCTATTGCGAGATGCAGAACAGTGGTGGTCATTAATCCAAAACAAAAAGGTAGAGGCAAAAATAGAAGGGATGGAATGGAGATAATTTAAGGAAATATTCCTAGATAAATACTTTCCTCATAAAAAAGGGGATATGGAGAAGTAATTCGTGAATATAGGGAAGAAGGGAGATGAGTATGTTGAAAAGTATGATGCTAACATCACAAGTTTAGCAAGACATTTTTTTATACTACATATGAAATCCAAGGAGAAAAATTGATCTGTTCTTTGATGGCCTAAATACATTCCTCCAGTGGGCTCTATTCTCCCAGAGTTTCTCATCATATGAAGATAGATTATCATGTGATATCATGATATAAAAGGAATTCTCTAAGTCTTATGACTTTAAGATAATGAATGAGAAGAATAGGGATACTGAAAACTCTAGGAAGCGAAATAATTAAATATGGAATAAGGGAAGAGTAGAATTTCCACACTGTGACAATTGTGGTATGAAATACCATGGTGCCTACTTAAAGGAAAGAGGAGTATGATAAAAATGTGAAAACCAAGTCCATCTTGATGGTTATTGTAAGGGGAATAAAGAATTCATTAATTTTCAATGATATAATTGTTGGGATATGAGACCCTATAATAATGATTGTCCAATGTGTCATGGAAACATGCAACAGAAAATGACAAGGGTGCAGGGAAAAACTTATGCTATCACAACCGCTAATATTGATGTCCCCCTCATATTACATAAAAATGATTTAGTTGCTATCCTTATCATCATACAATTATTAACTTTGAGATAATTCCCCGTATTAATTGGATATCAAATTATTATGTGAATATATATTGAAATAAGAAGGATGTTACAATTTTTGAGAAAGGTGTATAATCCCATGTCATTAGAGAAGAAACCTCATCATCTGATTCTCACCTTGTTCCACCCCCAGTAGCTCTACTGAATTCAATTATTTTAGAGGAAGGTAATTCAATAACTATGGGCATGGAGAAGAATGTTCAAATAGAGTATGTACCTACTTTGCAATAATATGTTGACATCTTTCTAGAGAATTTACATGGACTTCCTTGAGAGTGAGAAATTGAGTTTTCCATTGACTTAATTCATTGTTCAAGACCCATATCAAAGACCCCTTATATAATGGACACTATGGGGTAAGTGGAACTAAAGAAACCACTAGAGGAATTGAGTGATACATGATTTATTTTACCAAGAGTTTCTCCATGGGGAGCCCCTTTTCTTTTCATAAAGAAGAAAGATGGGTCAATGAGGTTATGCATTAACTATAGTGATATCAATTCTATGACAATAATGAACAAGTATCCCCAACCTCACATTGATGATTTATTTGATCAACTTCATGGAGACAAATATTATAGAAATATTGATCTTCGATCTGGATGTCATCATTTTCTTATGAGGAAGGAACACATTCAAAAAACAACATTCTGAACCAGGTATAAGCATTACGAGTTTACAATAATTCTTTTTGGACAAACAAATTCACCATATATTTTCATGGATCTAATGAATATAGTGTTTAAGGAATAACTTGATAACTTTGTGTTGGTTTAAATTGATGATATCCTGGTATACTCTAAAAATATATGAAGATCATGGAAGTCACTTGCGCACTATCATGAAGTCTCTTTGAAGAAATGAATTATATGATATGTTTTGCAAGTGTGATTTTTGGCTCCAATCATTTTCCTTTCTAGTCCACGTTGTCTCTAAAGATGGAATATCTATAGATCCATTGAAGGAAAAGGCTATGCAGTAATGGACTACTCCAATGAACATCACTGAGGTACATATTTTTATTGGTTTAGAAGATTATTATCAGCATTTCATTCCGAACATCACCCATTTCCCCAACCCAATAACAATGCTTACAAGAAAAGGGGTTATTTTTATATGTAAAAATGAGCATGAATAATGTTTTAAAGAATTTATGCGATGATTAATGAAAGCTCCAATCTTGACTCTACCATCAGGGAATGATGGATTTGTGATATTTAGTGATGCATCAATGAATAGACTTCTTTATGTCTTTTTGTAGAATGATATTGTGATTTCCTCTGAATCTACGAAGATAAAAATTCATGAACAAAACTACCCACATCATGATCCTCAGTTATCAACTAGAATATTTTCTCTAAATATTTGGACACATTACCTCTATGGAAACAATTTTGAGATATATATAGATCATAATAGTTTAAAATATATCTTCTCACCAAAAGATCTCAACATGAGACAAAGTATAAGGATTAAGCTACTCAAATATTATGATTACACAATAAAATACCTCCTAGGGCAGGAAAATAAGGTCGTAGGTGATTTGAGTATAAAATATCATAGAATTATGAACAAGATTAGAGTTTAAATGGATCCTTTGTTAATAGATCTAGTAAATATGGATATGGGAATTATCAAGGAAGGTAACACATCACTACTTTCTCAAACGGTTTCGAAAAATTCTATACTGGAAAGGATAAAATGTTTTTAGGCTGATGATGAGGAGTTTCAAAATAAAATTAATATGGTAAATGATGGGAAGTTGATTGACATCCTATATAAAGGTTTCATTTTGAAATTTGGAAATAATATTTCTATTCCAACTATTCCTATGTTAATGAGGGAACTATTGGATGATTCGCATAGCTCTAATTTCCTTATACACGCTAGTAGTAGAAAGATGCATAAAGATATATAGGAACAATTTTTTTTGGAAAACATGATGAGGGAGATTTCTGATTATGTGTGATGATATTTGGTCTCTCAACAGGTGAAGGCTGGAAGAAAACATCCTAGAAGAGTCATGAAACCCCTTCATATTCCTATGTGGAAATGGGATTGTATTATGATGGACATTTTAATGGGGCTACCAATGACTCCAAGGAAGAATAATGTGATGTGGGTAATTGTTGATCGTCGTAAAAAAATTTCACATTTTCTTTCTATACGAGAAGATGTACCACTTGAACGTTTAGAAATAATATACATTAATGATGTTGTAAGACTACATGGTATACCTTTACTAATTGTTTCTGATCGTGATCCCCATTTTACACCACATCTCTGGAATGTATTTAGAAGGCCTTAGATATTGATCTTTATTTGAGCACTTCCTACAACCCACAAACTGATGGAAAATTAGAACGGACTATTGAAACATTGGAAGACATGTTGGGGTATTGTTCACATAACTTTCAAGGTATGTGGCATTAGTATTTACCTCTATTATAAATTTACTATTAAAATAGCTTCCATTCAAGTATTAAAATGGCACCATATGAAGAGTTATTTGGAAAGAGATTCTATACAAAAACTTGCAGGAATAATGTTTGTGAAAGAATTTTGGTAGGCCTATAAAATGTTGTGGAAATAATGGAAAAGGTGAAGAATATCTAAACCCATATCAAAATAGCACAAAGTAAGAAAATTATCTATATTGATAACCAAAGAAAAGATTTGGAATTTTGAGATGGAGATCCTGTTTTCATAAAGGTATCTCCAAGGAAGGGTATTATATGATTTGGTAAGAAGGTAAAATTATGTCATAGGTAGATCGGACCTTTTCAAATTATAGACTGAATTGGAGACATAGCTTATCTTTGGGAATTCCACCGAGTCTCTCCATTGTTTACAATGTGTCCCACATGTCAATGTTAAGGAAATACATGCTAGAAACAACACATGCACTCACCTATGATGAAATAGAACTTGATCTTGATCTATCTTATTGTGAGGAGCCTACCATGATTATTGATACCAGAGAACAAGTATTGAGAAATCAGACAATTGGTCTGGTAAAGGTTCATTGGAGGAACCATATAAAGGAGGAAGGAACATGGGAGCCTAAGGAGCTTATGTTGAAGACATACACGAATCATTTTATGTAATTTTTTTTGAATTTCAAGGATGAGTTTTTTGTAAGGAGGGGAGAATGTAATATCCCTAGTTTTTAAAAATAAATGTGTTTTATAATATATCTATTAGATACAACTTTGCTGCTTCTATGAGTTGAATTTTGAAAATGTTCATCTAGAGATGAAATAAGTATTCACTTCGAGCCTAATATAACAAACTTGATTTTTAGTGAATATAAACAAACAATTATGAATAGTAATATGAATTCTAATATAAACCTTATGAATATTAAAAAATGATATTATTTTATTTTCTTAACAGAATAAGATAATGAGATCTTAATAATTTTTTTAATGTGATATAAAACCAATTATACGTTTAAAATTGTTATTTTTTCAATTAACATTTATTTTATTTAAAAATTAAATTTACATTATTTAGAAAATTATTTTTGAAAAATGGAGTTCGATTTTGAATTCTACATTTCTAAATATGGTATGGGTGAATTTTTTGGATTTTTCTAAAATACTTGAATTTTACGTGAATAGTAAAAATACAGTTTTGAGTTTTCGATATTTTAAAGACATCATAATGTTACAATAATTAAAGTAAAATAATGGTAGACTTTTGTATTGTAAAATAAGATATTAGGTCTCCCATGTGGTTAATACCATGGGAAAATACCATGTGGAAGCCTATGTTTTTACAATAGCCACTAATGAGGTTTCTATTATAGATTAGTAAAAAAATTTGTCTCTTACTATAAATACCCACTCATCCATTATTTTTATTTCATTAAAAATCCATCATCCTAGATGATATTTTGGTTTTACTTACCTTGGAGTCCTCCCAAGGTTTCTATAGGTACCCAATGTCCCAACCTTTATGTTCAAGAAGTTACTCTAAAAGGTATTGGAACAATTCACCATCCTCTTTTAGTCAACACTTATTTTATGTTTTCTCTATGAATTTCCACTATAATATGATGGGGTTATATATTATGTATTAAAATAACTATCATTTGTATTTCCATATGATTAGATACCATTTTATCTCATCAATTCATTTTATGAAATTTTAAGCGACACCGTTAGGTTGCCGAATTTTCATATGGGATCTATCAACTTTTCATTTATTTTCAGATTCATTTCCATTCGTCTTCTCTTTTAGCCTACACTTTCCAAAATGAACATTATAAATCAAGTATAATCTATATAATATATTTACATCATATTAATGTTAGAAACATCATAACTATTCATACTCCATCCCTTTTATTTTTTTAAATGTAATCAACATCCATGAGGTTTCAATTTATAACATTCATGGACGATGAAGTTTTGTTCTTCAATTTATCCATCATTTCATTCCATGAAACCATTTAGATTGTTGAAAGAGACTATAATATATGTATTATAACTTAATTAATATTCAGGAACTAGAATATGTACATATTATTAATTTATATGACAAAACTAGTTCACAATAAACAAAATACCGCCAGATAATCGAACTGGTTCTCATCTAATGATTCATCCTCATTTCATGTATCCTAATGTAAAGACCCTTAAAATTAAAGGGAAATGTTTTCTTAATTTTCTTCAGAATTTTACAAGAACGCGGTTTCTAACGGCACCTGATTCCGAGGCCCGGAGTGCCCGAAATCAATTTCTGAAGTTTGGCTCGGGTACGTTCAGTGAACAAACGAGCGGGAATTTCTAACTTTTGATCCGGAGCTCGGAATTGAAATCCGAGGGCACCGATGAACTCGCAGGGCCGTTTTTCTCTTAAGGATACCTTTTCCGAGGTTGCGTTTTATGCGGGACGAAAGTTAGTTTTTTGGAGAAATTATAAGAAGTTAAATAAAAATGTGGAAACACTTTTTATTTTTATTTTGTGGGTTAACTTCTCCCAAAGGGAGTTAAAGGTGGGACCCACATCCACTTAACCACCCTTGGGAGGATTAAGTGTGGTGGGTCCCACATGAACCCCAACTCCTCATCTTCTCTCAAAACTCCCCTATAACCCCCTTTAATTAAAGTTTGACACTTGGTTAAATTAATTAAGGTGGGTTGATTTGAATTTCAAACCTTTGAAATTCAAGTTGATGTTTGTGTAAATAAAATAATCCTTATCTTTTTTTATTTTGTTTTAGCCATCTTGAGAGGATTTGGGAGCTCCTTCTTATTCTTCAAGCTTTGACGAAGAACGCGAAGAACCTTCAAGCTCCGATGAAGAACACCGCTCCTCTCTTCTTCGTAGCCGGTTGTTTCCGAAGATCGACGACGCCTTCCGTGTCAACGAAAGGGAACACCGCTTCCTCCTCAGACTTCCTTCGTCGGCTTACGAAGATTCACCAACGACGTACCTCTTCGGAAGTACCTCTTCGTCAACGGAATTGACGAACGTTTACTGCGAAACCCGACCTCCGCGATGTTGTCTTCCGCGGGTCGTTGATGATCACTGATCTTGAAACCGAGGTAGGGTTTTGTTGTTGATTATTTAATTATTCTCGTTCTTGATATTAGAATGTCGAAATTTAAGGATAA
This sequence comes from Viscum album, assembly GCA_963277665.1. Lineage (NCBI taxonomy): Eukaryota > Viridiplantae > Streptophyta > Magnoliopsida > Santalales > Viscaceae > Viscum > Viscum album. The sequence continues at coordinate 1,418,441,874 of OY728160.1, forward strand.
CGAATAATTGATATCGTCTAAAGAGAGGTGGGTTGGACCGCACAAACATGGCCGAATTTCCCCTCCCTTGTTCTTGATTATTATTTTTTTCTTGTGGATGAACGAGATGGTGTGGTGCTGTCGCACCACGCGGGTATTCGCACGGATGTATTGCGCGGCGCCGTCGCGCCGCGCCATGGATGGATCATCATGAACGCGACGCCATCGCACCGCATCGAAGAGAGTTGAAAGTGCCGCGGCCGGAGCGGGGCCGCAGCAGAAGGGAAGGATACTGACGCACCGTGCCGGACGATGAAGGCCATGGCTGGTTCCGGGCTACGGCGGGAAGTGATGACCGGCGGCCAGCTGCGCCCCCGGTGCCGGAAAAAGGAAGAGGATCGGCCCAAGCCGGTCCTGTTGAGAGGAAGCCGGCCGGCCAGGTCGGGCCGGCCGGGACGGTGCTAAACCGGGGGAATTAAATTCCCCCGGGCAGTTATTTTGGCCCCCCATAATAAAGGGGGCCGGTTTCATAAAGGGGGGCAGGCGGCCCCCCCGTTTCCCTCAAGGCAGGCCCCCACGAGGGGGGCCGGTTTTCTCCAAGGCGCGGCTTTTAGCCGCGCCCCCACCTAAGAAGAAGCGGGGGCCTTGCCCCCCGCGTGTGGCACCGAGCGGCGCCAGGCCGCGCCAGACCGCGCCGCCGCGCCGGGCCGCGACGTTGGCTGGGCCGGGTCGGACCCGGGTCGGGTCAACCCGGTTCGGGCCAACCCTGGGGGGGTCGGGTCGGGTCGTCCTGGACTCGGACCCCCTGTTTTCGAATCGATTTCAGTCTTTTGGCCATATCATGAGCCATGGACCTCCGATTGATGAACCGTCAGCGGCAATGCGATCCTTGGATCGAGACGGTCGATTCGATATATCGCACTCAAAGTTTCGGAATACTTTGAGTTCAGCTGGGTTGGTTCGTTCACGAAACCAACGGGGTCTTCGGAGCGGAAACACTCACATCTTGAGCTACAGATGACCGATTGACGTGTCATTAGCTTGGTTGTGTTCCTCTTAGTGCGACAGATCTTTTGGAATACTCCGCCCGAGGTTTGGACACTGGTGGAGTACGGTCGGGTTGGTTTTTCCTTAAAAACCAACCGGGCCCCTAGGATGAAAAAGCCAATAACTCTCAGACCGGGCGTCCGATCGACACGCCGTCTATTGCGTTGAGTTCCTATTGACGATACGGAACTTTTGGATACATCAAATCTGGACTTTGTGAGAGTTGATGTATCAGCCTCTCGGCTCGTGGAGCGGACCCTCCCGAACGAGCTTGCTGTGTGCGGGAACCCTAGTGCTACTGCGACTGTGACTGCTACTGCTACTGCTACTGCTACTGTGACTGCGACGACGACAGTACAGAGATCCTTGGTGGATTCGACGATGACTACAGGACTCAGCGATCCTACGTGGATCAGTGCTACAGGTCTTGTGTGGGCCCGATCATGTGTGGGTCCGATCTTGTGTGGGTCCTTGCGCTCAGCGGTCCTGTGTGAACCAGCGCCTACAGGTACTGTGTGGGCCCGATCCTGTGTGGGTCTTTGCGGGGGTTAGTTACCTATCGATCCTTCGTGTGAGCTGAATCTTCTTGCTATCCTGTGTGGGTTGTGTTGTGCTATCCTATGTGGATTTCATTTTGCATTCCTGTGTGGAATACGTATACTTTCCTGTGTGGACTGAGTTGTACTTGGGCTCGGAGGTTGGAGCGTATTGGAATTTCTAACTTAGGTATATGTATGGGCATATACCTAAGCAGTGTCGGTTGTTACTTCGTGTTTGTATCTCACCTTTGTGGTTTATCCTTTGTGGATTTTGGGAGAACTTCAGGGGTCTCGGGGTCCCTACTGAGTAGCTTATACTCACCCCTGCATGGGCTATGCCCGCACTATGTTGTGTTGGTTGCAGACGACGGACATCGTTGATCTTGGCTGAGGCTTGCAGAGAAGGATGGTACCTGGAGGTGGACCACTGGGCGGGACGTGTTCAGAGCGGACGACGGGACCCGAGGAGTAGTGGAGCTATCTGTACCCACCCTTCAGGTGGGATTTCCAGTGGACAGCTCGGTGTAGCGACTTTTACTTTACAGTTGTTGTTTTCCCTTTCGAGTTGTACTTTATATTCAGTTTGGGTTTGTATACTGGCCTAATTACTTTTCCGTACTTTCAGTTGTACTCTGTTTTTACTTAGTGTTTACTTTCCGCTTCCTTACATTGTGGTTCTTGTTTACTTTACAAAGGCAATGCCTTCCCTTTTTACCAGGATTTACGCCTTGGGGCTAGTTGCCAGCCCCTGGCCTATGGAAGGCGGTCTTGGGGTAGTCACGGCACGGGCCCCAAGGACGGGTCGTGACAAATTGGTATCAGAGGAGTTCGGTTCTACCGCGAACTCTGATCTTTTATATGTAAAGCAATAATGTTTAGCGTATTGAGTGTGGTTATCAATCCAGGGAGTTCAAGTGTTGGTGCGGCGACCGACGTATCCATACACCAGGACCCTGACTTCTGATTTCCGACTTAATGCACGAAAACATTGATTGTGTGTGTGTTTCAAAGTTTTCTTTGTGATTACTTTATATCAGCTCACTAGGTATACTGTTCTGACCGTGGCACACCTATTTCCTTTTCAGGATGGGCCCACGACGGCAGCCAGCTAGGGTTCCGAGAGTCGAGTGTGACGACAGCCCACCGAGCGACGAGGCCTCGGTGCAGGGCCCTTTGTTAGCAGTGGCACCGGCGGTAGCTCTACCCGTCGAGCCACTGATGCTTCTTGTACCAGCCGCTGACGATGCACGTCGCCTCAGCGCACTGCATGAGTTTCAACGCCAGCGACCACCCAGGTTTCGCAGGGAGACGGATCCCCAGGCAGCCGAGGACTGGCTGGAGGCAGTGGTATGTGTGTTTAGGCTAGTGTGGACACCAGCAGACCTCATGGCGATCCTCGCTGCGAGCCTACTACACGCAGCAGAAGGACGATGGTGGAGCTTGATTCTCCAGGTGCACGATGAGGCATCTCTACTTTGGACGGACTTTGAGAGCCTCTTCCGCTCGGAGTTCATCCCAGCCACCCTTCGTGTGGTGCGTATCTAGGAGCTTCTTCAGCTGCGGCAGGACAGCATGACGGTCGCTCAGTACTCGGCGAGATTTAATGATCTCTCGCGCTACTCGACCGACATTGTACAGGACCCATTATTCTGGGCCCGGACCTTCGAGCAGGGTTTGAGACACGAGATCAGGGAATCGCTGATCTCCCTCAGCATACCGACTCAGAAAGGAGTACTGGATCGGGCCCTTTTGATCGAGAGCTTCCTTGCTGAGTCTACACCAGCGCTGAGACCCACCGCAGGGCGGCACGTGGCAGAGTCATCTGCAGCAGGCAGTCGACAGATGACTCAGGGGTTCAGGCAGACCAGACCTTCAGGCAGACGACCTCAGGACACTGGCTCAGCAGTGCGGGGCACACAGCGAGGAGCCAGTCTTTCGAGAGGCAGATAGTGCTACTCGTGCGGTGGGCAGGGCCACATGGCTCGTGACTGCCCGACCCGCCGTGCTGAGGAGCAGCAGACGGTTGAGGGACCACTGAGGCAGAGGCAAAGGGTCGACCGTGGCGGTCCGTAGGGAGGAGGCGGACGAGGCAGAGGTGCTGGCCGAGCAGCAGGTGGTGGGCGACTCTTTGAGGCTCTGCCACCACCACCACCAGGAGGTCCACCCCGACCATAGGGAGCAGGCAGGCAGAGACAGGAACGACTCCAGGTAGCAGAGGCCTACGACCACGGGACACCTGAGATGATTTGAGGTACTATCTGTGTCTATTCCACCCTTGCAGTAGTACTTATAGACACAAGAGCGAGTCACTCTTTCATAGCCACTGCCCTTGTTCGGAGCTCGGAGATTCCGACAGAGCCGTTTGCTCGATCCTTATTGCTAGAGACTCCTACGGGAGCAGACTCGACGATTACGCACTGGTGCCGGCAGTGTGAGCTTACTCTAGGAGGCGAGAGCTTCGGCTGGGATCTTCTTGTAGCAGCGTCGAGGCCTTACGATGTCATCTTGGGCATTGATTGGCTATCTACGGTCCATACACATATTGACTGTTTTAGGCGCAAGGTGCGATGTGTGCGCACCGACGGGAGCAGGTTCACCTTCACCGGCGAGAAGGGAGCCTTTGCAGCACAGGATGGACTTCTACGGAGGAGAGGACATCCAATTACTCATCAGTTGGCAAGCCTCATCCTTGGATCAGTTGACGTGCGGAGTCCTGGTTTTCCTGCAGTGGTGGATCAGTTTGCGGACGTTTTTCCCGACGACGTTCCAGGGATACCTCCTCGCAGAGAGGTAGACTTTTATAATGACTTATACCCCGGGACAACCCCGATATCCACTCCAGCATATCGGATGGCCCCTTCTGAGCTTCGAGAGCTACGGGTACAGTTGGAGGACTTGTAGGGCAAGGGGTTCATCCGACCCAGTGTTTCACCCTGGGCTTCCCTGATATTGTTCGCCAAGAAGGCGGACGAGAGCTTGCAACTTTGTGTTGACTATTTCCGCCTGAACCAGGTGACAGTGAGGAACAAGTATCTGCTACCGAGGATTGATGACCTCTTTGATCAGCTCAAGGGAGCACGGTGGTTCTCGAAGATAGACCTCAGGTCAGGCTATCTTCAGCTCAGAGTCAGAGATGAGGACGTGCAAGAAAACGACCTTCAGATGTCGGTATGGCCACTCTGAGTTCTTGTTTATTCCTTTCGGCGTAACCAATTCTCCAGCAGTGTTAATGGCCCTCATGAATAGGATCTTTCAGCCATACCTCAATCGGTTTGTCGCGGTCTTCATCGACGACATACTGATTTACTCGACGACTGAGGAGGAACACGCCTACCACTTGCGAGTTGTACTAGACACACTCTGGGAGCACCAGCTTTATGTTAAGATCTCAAAGTGCCGGTTCTGGATACGGGAGGTCCACTTCTTGGGACACGTCATCTCTGAGGCAGGAGTTGCAGTAGATCCTGTGAAGATCGAGGTTGTGTTAGCATGGGAGCCACCCAGGAGCGTGACTGAGGTTCAGAGTTTCTTGGGACTAGTTGGATACTATCGGAGATTCGTTCCAGACTTCTTTAGAGTTGCGTCACCACTCACAGCTTTGACAAAGAAGGGGAAACCCTTCGTGTGGTCAGACAGTTGTCAGCAGAGCTTCCAGGAGCTGAGACAGAGATTGACCAGCGCACCTATCTTGAGGTTGCCTGAGGAAGGAGTAGGGTACGTAGTCTACTGCGATGCATCAGGGACCGGACTCGGATGTGTTCTGATGCAGGAGCTATCGGTGATCGCCTATGGATCACGTCAGTTGAGGCCGCATGAGCAGAACTACGCTTCCCATGACCTGGAGTTAGCTGCAGTGGTCTTCGCTCTGAAGCCATGGCGACATTACCTAATGGGCAAGCGCTTTACAGTCTTTTATGATCATCAGAGTCTCAAGTATATCTTCTCGTAGAAGGACCTGAATCTGAGACAGCGGCGATCGCTTGAGTTCCTCCAGGACTATGACATTGAGATAGTCTATACTCCTAGAAAGGAGAACGTAGTAGCCGATGCCCTCAGCAGGAGGATGGGCATTCAGCTACTTGAGGAGGCAACAGAGCAGCTAGCCTCTTTGCAGATATCCTTCGTGGATAGAGATGGAGTAGCCTTCCTCCAGTCTCTCACAGTCACCCCTCCACTACTGTAGCGGGTCAGAGAGGCACAGAGTGAGGAAGCTGACTGTGAGACACAGTGTGTACAGATATCCTCGAGACAGGCACCTGATGGTTTCCCCCTTGGAGCAGAGCACGAAATCCTTTTCAGAGGACGTACCATGGTACCAGTCGCTTTGCGAGAGGAGGTGCTGAGAGAGTTTCACACTTCTCCATTGGCGGTACATCCTGGAGTGGTGAAGATGTACCAGGATCTCAGACGACAGCACTGGTGGCCGGGCATGAAAAAGGTTGTGGCAGAGTTCGTTTCTCGATGCCTCACCTGCCAGCAGGTGAAGGTAGAGCATCAGGTACCAGCAGGCTTGGTACAGCCCTTGGAGGTCCCGGAGTGGAAGTGGGACGGGATATCTATGGACTTCGTAACTGGACTTCCATGCACTTCCAGAGGTCACGACTCCATCTGGGTGATTGTTGACCGACTCACCAAGTCGGCACAATTCTTACCCATCAGAGAGCAGGGCTCAGTGGAGAGCTTGGGACGTCTCTACGTTCAAGAGATTGTGCGGCTCCACGGCATGCCATCATCTATCGTCTCCGATCAAGATGCTCGCTTTACTTCCCGACTTTGGAAGGGGTTACAGGAGGTGTTCGGGACACAGCTAATTCTGAGCACAGCTTTTCACCCTCAGACGGATTGTTAGACGTAGAGGACCATCCAGACTCTCGAGGACATGCTACGCGCATGTGTCCTCGACTTTGGTCATAGCTGGGAGGACCACCTACCCTTGGTGGAGTTTGCGTACAAAAACAGCTACCACTCCACCATCGGTATGGAACCGTACGAGGCGTTGTACGACCGACCTTGTAGATCTCCTTTGTGCTGGACAGACCCTGGGGAGACAACACTTGTGGGACCAGAGATGGTCCAGGCCACGACAGAGAAGGTCCAGGTCATCTAGGAGCGGATGAGGACAGCTCAGAGCCGGCAGAAGTCATACGCTGACAGGAGGTGGAGGCCACTAGAGTTCGAGGATGGCGACCACGTCTTCTTGCTGGTCTCACCTCGACGTGGTATTCGGAGATTTGGCCAAGGCGGCAAGTTATCTCTGCGCTTCATCGGACCCTTCCTGGTCCTTAGCAGGATTGGTGAGGTGGCTTATCGCCTGGCTGTACCACCTCAGTTGCACCGGGTGCACGACGTCTTCCACGTATCCCAGTTGAGGAGATACGTGCATGACCCGACGCACATCATTGACCATGGGGAGCTTGACATCAATGATGGTGCGACTATTATGGAGGTCCCAGTGGAGATAGAGGATAGACAGGAGCAGGTCCTACGTGGGTTATCGATTCCACTTGTGCGCATCAGATGGCAGCACGGGAACCTCCAGGAGAGAACTTGGGAGCGGGAGGCTCAGATGCGTGCTCAGTACCCTCATTTGTTTCCCCTGTTATTGATGTATCATTACGGGGACGTAAAGACCTGAGGTGGGAGTAATGTAAATACCCATAAAATTCAACGGAAATTTTTTCTTAATTTTCTTTGGAATTTTACAAGAATGCGGTTTCTGACGGAACCTGATTCCGAGGCCCGGAGTGCCCGAAATCAATTTCTGAAGTTTGGCTCGGGTACGTTCAGTGAACGAACGAGCGGGAATTTCTAACTTTTGATCCGGTGCTCGGAATTGAAATCTGAGGGCACCGATGAACTCGCAGCGCCGTTTTTCTCTTAAGGAGACCTTTTCCGAGGTTGCGTTTTATGCGGGACGAAAGTTAGTTTTTGGGAGAAATTATAAGAAGTTAAATAAAAATGTGGAAAAACTTTTTATTTTTATTTGGTTGGTTAACTTCTCCCAAAGGGAGTTAAATGTGGGAACCACATCCACATAACCTCCCTTGGAAGGATTAAGTGTGGTGGGGCCCACACGAACCCCAACTCCACATCTTCTATCAAAACTCCCCTATAACCCCCTTTAATAAAATTTTGACACTTGGTTAAATTAATTAAGGTGGGTTGATTTGAATTTAAAACCTTTGAAATTCAAGTTGATGTTTGTGTAAATAAAATAAGCCTTAGCTTATTTTATTTTGTTTTAGCCATCTTGAGATGATTTGGGAGCTCCTTATTCTTCTTCATGCATTGACGAAGAACGCGAAGAACCATCAAGATCCAACGAAGAACGCCGCTCCTCTATTCTTCGTAGCCGGTTGTTTCTGAAGATCGACGACGCCTTCCGTGTCAACGAAAGGGAACGCCGCTTCCTCCTCGGACTTCCTTCGTCGGCTTACGAAGATTCACCAATGACGTACCTCTTCAGACGTACCTCTTCGTCAACGGAATTGACGAACGTTTACCGCGACGCCCGACCTCCGCGATGTTGTCTTCCGCGGGTCGTTGACGATCACCGATCTTGAAACCGAGGTAGGGGTTTGTTGTTGATTATTTAATTATTATCGTTCTTGATATTAGAATTTCGAACTTTGAGGATAACGAATAATTGAAATCGTTTAATGAGAGGGGGGTCGGACCGCACAAACACGGCCGAATTTCCCCTCCCTTGTTCTTGATTATTATTTTTTTATTGTTGATGAACGAGATGGCGTGGTGTCGTCGCACCACGCGGGAATTCGCACCGATGTATTGCGCGGTGCCGTCACGCCGCGCCATGGATGGATCATCATGAACGCGACGCCGTCACGCCGAGTCGAAGAGAGTTGAAAGTGCAGCGACTGGAGCGGTGCCACGGCGAAAGGGCACGGTACCGACGCACCGTGCCGGACGACGAAGGCCGCGGCCGGTTCCGGGCCGCGGCGGGACGTGATGACCGGCGGGCAGCCGCACCGCCGGTGCCGGAAAAAGGAAGAGGACCGGCCCATGCCGGTCATGTTGAGAGGAAGACGGCCGGCCAGGTCGGGCCGTCCGGGACGGTGCTAAATCGGGGGAATTAAATTCCCCAGGGCAGTTATTTTGGCCCCCATAATAAAGGGGGCCCGGTTTCATAAAGGGGGGCAGGCGGCCCCCCCGTTTCCGTCAAGGCAGGCCCCCACGAGGGGTCCGGATTTCTCCAAGGCGCGGATTTTTGCTGCGCCGCCAGCTAAGCAGAAGCGGGGACCTTGCCCCCCGCGCGTTGCACCGAGCGGCACCAGGCCGCGCCGCCGCCGGCCGGGCCGTGCCGCCGCGCCGGACCGCGCCGCCGCCAGCCGGGCCGCGCCGCGGCGCCGGACCGCGCCGCCGCCGGCCGGGCCTCGCCGCCGCGCCGGACCGCGCCGCCGGCCGTGCCGGGTTGGGTCGACCCGGTTTGGGCCGACCCAGGGGGGTCCGGTCGGGTCGGCCAGGACCCGGACCCCCCGTTTTCAAATCGATTTCGGTCTTTTGGTCATATCTTGAGCCACAGACCTCCGATTGACGAACCGTCAGCGGCAATGCGATCCTTGGATCGAGACGGTCGATTCGTTATATCTCACTCAATGTTTCGGAATACTTTGAGTTCGGCCAGGTTGGTTCGTTCACGAAACCAACCGGGCCTTCGGAGCGGAAACACTCATATCTTGAGCTACGGATGACCGATTGACGTGTCGTCAGCTTGGTTGTGTTCCTCTTAGTGAGACGGATCTTTTGGCATACTCCGCCCGAGGTTTGGACGCAGGTGGAGTATGGTCGGGTTAGTTTTGCATTAAAAACCAACCGGGCCCCTGGGACGAAAAAGCCAATAACTCTCAGACCGGGTGTCCGATCGACGCACCGTCTGTTGCGTTGAGTTCCTGTTGACAATACGGAACTTTTGGATACATCAACTCTGGACTTTGTGACAGTTGATGTATCAGCCTCTCGGCTCGTGGAGCGGACCCTCCCGAACGAGCTTGCTGTGTGCGGGAACCCTAGTGCTACTGCGACTGTGACCGCTACTGCTACTGCTACTGCTACTGTGACTGCGACGACGACAGTACAGAGATCCTTGGTGGATTCGACGACGACTACAGCACTCAGCGATCCTACGTGGATCAGTGCTACAGGTCCTGTGTGGGCTCGATCCTGTGTGGGTCCAATCCTGTGTGGGTCCTTGCGCTCAGCAGTCCTGTGTGAACCAGCACCTACAGGTCCTGTGTGGGCCCGATCCTGTGTGGGTCTTTGCGGGGGTTAGTTACCTATCGATCCTTCGTGGGTCCGATGACTTAGATGGATCAGAGATCATCTTTATCGTCTTTCGAAGAAGTATACCTGTGTAAGCTGAATCCTGTTGCTATCCTGTGTGGATTGTATTGTGCTATCCTGTGTGGATTTCGTTTTGCTTTCCTATGTGGAATACGTATACTTTCCTGTGTGGACTGAGTTGTACTTGGGCTCGGAGGTTGGAGCGTATTGGAATTGCTAACTTAGGTATATGTATGGGCATATACCTAAGCAGTGTCGGTTGTTACTTCGTGTTTGTATCTCACCTTTGTGGTTTATCCTTTGTGGATTTTGGGAGACCTTCAGGGGTCTCGGGGTCCCTACTGAGTTGCTTATACTCACCCCTGCACGGGCTATGCCCGCACTACGTTGTGTTGGTTGCAGACGACGGACAACGTTGATCTTGGCTGACGCTTGCAGAGCAGGACGGTACCTGGAGGTGGACCACTGGGCGGGACGTGTTCGGAGCGGACGGCGGGACCCGAGGAGCAGTGGAGCTATCTGTACCCACCCTTCAGGTGGGATTTCCACTGGACAGCTCGGTGTAGCGGCTTTTACTCTACAGTTGCTGTTTTCCCTTTCGAGTTGTACTTTACTTTCAGTTGGGGTTTGTATACTGGCCCAATTACTTTTCCGTACTTTCAGTTGTACTCTGTTTTTACTTAGTGTTTACTTTCCGCTTACTTACTTTGTGGTGCTTGTTTACTTTACAAAGGCAATTCCTTCCCTTTTTACCGGGATTTACACCTTGGTGCTAGTCGCCAGCCCCTGGCCTATGGAAGGCGGGCTTGGGGTAGTCACGACACGGGCCGCGAGGATGGGTCGTGACACCTAATGATATAAATTACTATTTATTTTTTTCATTTTCATATTTAATATGTAATATCAAATCAAAATATTTAAAACTATTCCACCAGAACTCCATTACTTAAAAATCAAGTGAACTGATTATGAAAATTAGATAAAAAACACTCTGGAACGATCAAATTCAATATAAAAACATATCAATAAGAACATAAATGAACTAAAAAAATTATTATTAACTAAATATAGGTCTATCAGGTACTTAAATAAGTTATTAATAATTCTAATTTCATATTCCTGGACATTATGTTCAAGAGCGGAACACATCCAGACTAAAGGTAATGGTTTTCCACCCGAACATCCATTTTCATTCGGGTAACTTTCATAGTCTAATTACCTCAATTAAAATTCTATGTATTGTTATGTAATACTCAGAAATTATATGTGATTATTATATATATGTACACCAACCAGAATAATTCCTTATTTTACAGATATTTACACATTTTAAAAGAAACTTTCAAAATAGTATCCAAAATACAAGCCCGAAACAAGGGAATTTCTCAAATTATTATCTTTTTTCAAGGGAACTCTATAATATATTTTTGTAAATTATTATCAATATAAATTCAGTAATATTATTTTAAAAATACTACCTTAATTATGTTCTAGTATTATTCAATGATTTTTCAAAATGAAGTATTCTTTTTAAAATAAAAGAGTATTTCTCTTAATAATTGCTTAATGGTTTTATAAGAGTATTTTCATCTGATTCAACACTCCTATTGATTATTTTGTGTTTAATAATTTATGAATTAATATAACATATATGATTGAATTGTTTATGAATAATTTTATTTTTAAAGATCTATCCTAAAACCATTTACTATATTACTCGAAAAGGTTAGTGATTTATGATTAATGAATGTGGGAATGTTAGTAATATTTCATATGATTGTTTCAATATTAATCTATATCTTGTTTATGTTTATCCCCACTCATATGAGGAATGCATTGGACTTATTATTTGGCAGATGGGGCCTGATATATCCACTCAATGCATCGGTAGGTCTCATGTGACAAATATTTGGTGAATTGGTCGAGGCCTTTCCCAATGTGATATATGGACTTGGATGAGGCCTATATAATTTTTAGATATCTTGGACGAGGCCTTGAAAAACTATTTCAGAATTTTCAACATATGCACTACCCCCATTATGAATCTTATAATTGAAATTCCACGTGGTTATTCGACTATTATAATACCCATTATCATGTTTTATTATGTCCTTATTTACTCATCTCATATTCCGGCCGTATTATGATCATGTTTTTTAATGGTTTTTTTGTAATTATTCACCATGTCTAATGTTTATTATATATTTCTATATATTTATTACTCATTCTGAGCGTTTGAGCTCACCCATTTCTTATGTTTCATTTTTTAGGATATGAAGAAGTAAATTATGATTGACTTTCGAGCATAATCTAGGAGGAATGGATATTACTAATGGAATAAATTAGTGTTGTTTTACTTTAAAGTTTTATTGTTGAAATTGTTGATACATATTTTTTTGAATAATTCTAAACTACTTGGTCCTTAGGGATGGATATTCCTTGTTTATATTCTAATGTAATAAAATAAGGCACCAAATCTGTGCAGCTGGTGTCGGGTTTTTACAACCTGCTTTGCCCAAAGACAGCAATCTGAATAAGGTACCAGTAATGTATAGGATTTGTATGTACGTAAATGGATAGAAAACATATGGAGATGAAAAAGAAACATACCCCCATGCTTCTGCATTATCTTGTGTTCTAACTTTTTTATCCACAAGGTGTGCTTCAAGGCACTTGAGAGGTATCAAAAATCACAAGGAATCCAAAGATTCAATAATAACAAATGTCTATGAAATTTCATTTTGATTATGTTAAAATTTATAGTTGGATTCCAACCTTGTCCTGAATGAATCACTATGGTACATCCTTCAATTTATCCAATACCCCTGAGCATATCCAAGGAAATCATTCAAAATACCATGAATTGCTAGAGGCATGATTTACCATGAGCCCTTCCTGGTATCACACATATGGGGTCATGTATCAACAAAGGCTCGGGATGGAAACTTTTCCTATGGGTCTATCCTCAATGATTCCATTGGGAACTACTATCACCCATATGTATATAAAAATCATAGGGAAGCCCTCATGTGGCAAATCCTAAGACATCACCTCCCTAGTGCATAATGTGGTAACCAGTCAGGAACGGAGAACCCATGCGTGAGTCCTTAATTCCGAACCCAAATTCTCTCACCGCCCTAAATTTAATTTGATTTAATGGAATCAGATATTATATAGTATGAATTAATAATTACATCAACTCAAATAAGAAACAAAATGCGATGTACATCTTAATCATTCATTCCAAAAAGTTACAACAAAAAAAATTATCTGTGAAAGAAGAAAAAATGAATTTTTTATTTTATACAGCATGGAATGATAAGAATTGAAACAATGTAGTCAACAGGAATAAACAAAACAACACAACTCCAAGATTCACTATTCATAACTATCCGGAATAATTTATTCAATTTAAATCTCAACCAAGTGGGGTCAGTCAACACATGTAATTAATAAAATCAATAATTCTAGGTAACTAAAATTATTATAATTACATTGGCACACCCAAATGGTTATCCCATGATATTTAAAAAATACTAACAATCTAGTTTATCTCAAAAAAGGATGCAGTAGTCAAGTAATATATTTTAATTAAATTAGAAACGATAAAATTAAATATCACTGGTTGTACTGATGATCTAAGAAACATGTGGTCAAAAAGACACAACGAACATAGGGTGAAAGAGAGTAGATACCCAACCTGATACACATAGTGGATCCTATGATCCACAATGACCTATGATTTGACCTAAAATGATAGAAAACATATGATTTTATAAAAACCAAATTTTCATGTGAAAAACATTCACCGCAGATTTCATGAATGATATTGGATGAGATCATATGATACATGTGGCGCGAGGTTAGCATTACTAACAGATTTTATGTGCATCCTATGGAGAAGAAAACAGAGGAGAAACGAGGTTATAGCTGGCTTCTAGAGGGAGATAGGAGGGGGATGAGGTTCCCTAAAGAGGGGGGGTGCTATAGGGGGCGACACACAATGGGAGAGGAGAGGGAGAGAAAAATTGGAAAGGTAGAACAAAGAAAAAATACAATATTAAAAAATTAAAATAATAAAGACATTAGAAAAAAGGAAACATATTAGAATAAAATAAAATAAAATGGATGGGATAGAAAAGAAAACAAAATTTAGAAAAATGGACTAATTCTCATTATAATTAATTTTACGTTTATCATAACATCCTTCTTGTTTTATTGTAATTTTTTATCCATTTTATACATTCTTATAATTTACTTTTTATTTATTCTTATACGTTTTTAATTTTTTTATTATTTTTAAGCTGAATGATGTGCTAGGGCATGATGTAATATTTTACATAGAACCCATGCAATTATTTAAATAATTTTAATAGCATCCCAGGACCTGAAATGGGATGCATAGGCACGTGATCAAAGTGTTATTTAAGTATCTCGACTAAAAATTTAAATGGTATATACCATGTTTAAAGTCGAGAGGTTACAACCTTTCCTACTTAAGAAAAATCATCTCTGAGTTTCCCTTTTGAGAGTAGTGGAACAACGTCCATGATATGTTTCGGCCCCTACATGTCTGCATCAATCTCCTACTCCCATTTCTAGTCCTAAACACGTTCATGTTCCCATAATACCTAGAACAAAGGAACTGACCTGCCTCTAGGAACCTTCATTCTACAATCGATGATATAGATGAGATTCTCCTCAAATAATACATCCTCCTCGAGGTCAATGTCATTGGGGTCAAAATAATGAGAAGTGTTTGGATGATACTATAGAAGCTAAGATAAATGGAAAACGTCATGCATAAAATGATACCTCTGAGGTAACAATAACCAATAGGTTTCCATCCCAACTCTCTCAACTATCTCGAATGACCCATCATATCTCGGTGATAACTCCCCTTATCTCCTGATCCTCTTGTGGCCCATCCTTGGATAAACACACAAAAAAAGTGATCTCCCACCTAAAAATCACTAGGTTTTTTGTGACGATCTATGCAAGGATTCTATCTACACTACTTGGTAGTCATATGCTTCAAAATCAGTATAACTTTGATAGAAGTCTCTTGAATTAGATGATGTACAAATAGAGCTACATCAACTACTTCGAACTAGCATAAGGTTGAACTACACAGTCTACTATGAAGGACCTCATAGGGATCCATTTGAATTGTCTCCTAGAATCTATTGTTATAGGTATTCTCAAAAATAACAATATATTTCTCTTAGGAACCTCCAAAATCAAGGATGCATGCCTGTATCATATCCTATAACACTCGTACGGTCCCATCAGACTTGCCATCAATTTATGGGGGATATGTTTTACTCAAGAGTACCTTTGAACCCAATTCTTTATTTCACCCTTTAAATAACTATGAAGTAATTCCAAAATATCTATTTGAGATAATAGAAAGAGGTATGCCTTGAAGTTTCTCTATCTTTCTAATATATGGCCTTCTTATCTCATTAAGAGAAAAGCTCTCCCAAATCGGTTAAAATTGCAAAGCATGGTCAATCTATCAAAAATCACCCATACCGCATCATTGCCTCATGGAGGTCTTGGAAATCCTATAATAAAATTAATGGTGATGTGTAACGCCCCGACCCTAGTTACCCAGAGTCGGTGCATTATTACATAACATTGGCATGATCACAAGAAAGATCAAATCTCGAAAGACCGATTGGTTTAGTAGCCTTGGAAACACTAGATATATTCATAAGTTTTAAATTACATCATAAAATGAAAAACTACTACAACAACATAATGTCTCCACAGTCCACACTATTATCCCCCCATAATATCCCTGCAGGTCATTCATAACTTACTTCTTCACATCCTGGGAAAAATAAAACATAGAAAAGGGGTGAGCTCAAATGCCCGGTAAGGATAACAATATAGCGGAACAATCAAAATAAGCATAAACATTTAAGGCAATGCATTACTAAAACAAAAGCCTTTTAAAATTGAACTTCAACATAGTATGGCAAAAGTAAAATGAAATAATGCCATTTACTTATTCACATGGATATTCTACTAATCGAATAATCACATGAAAAACCAATAACCACTTTCATAATTATGGAATGAATAATGCTAAACTTTAATTTCTTTTCAAGGCCTCGTCCCAAGACCTTGGGGCTAACTGTAACCGGAACCCAACCCGGAGTGCCTCTATTAACCGGACACCAACCTGGAGTGCCTCTAATAACCGGACACCAACCCGGAGTGCCTCTAATAACCGGAGACCAAACTGGAGGGCTTACCTTTACCAGTCCCTAACCTGGAGGGCTTACTTTTACCAGTCCCCAACCTAGAGGGCTTACTTTAACCAGTCCCCAACCTGGAACATACTTGTCTAACACATTCATATGAAGTAAAGGTTGAAATATAATATAAACATTCTTATTGTAACTAGAATACGAAATGTCAATACTTACTCATAAACCATGAATGCTATATAAATGACACATCTACAGTCAAACATATCACAAAACTTCATTACAATATGGAAGTTTTATATCATAATAAATCAACTTCAAATAATCTTAAAATCCATCAAAGGATGTTGACATAGATGAAAATGTTTTTTAAAAATTATTGAGAGAAATATCCCTTTTTCATGAAAACATTTTAATGTTACACAATTTAGAAAGTAAGGCATTTAAATACATTTTTGAATCAAAGTGTCCCATACCACTTTGAAACTTTTTAATGGAATTAACACTTTTAAAACATTCATTTTCATATAAATAAATCCTTACAAACCATTTTGAAAAACATGGACATAAATGAGAATGATTTAGAAGAATAAATATTTAAAACATTTAAAATGATGTTTTAGTAAAAGTTCCCTTAGAAAGAATCCCTTTGAAAACTCTTTTATGAAATATGGACATGGATAGTAAATATGTCCCTGTAGATACTTACGTAAAAACAACCTCGGATATTAAAGAGATTGTGAAGTAAACCCTTATCAATTTGGTAACTTATGAAACATACAACCCATGAAAGAGGTATCATACAATGAAAACGTAAATACACATAAGGTAAAGTGTATTACACAAAGAATACAATTATGGGCAGTATATACACCACACAAAAGATAATAGTGGAAATATGGCATGAATCTCACGGAAATAAAGAGTGAGATGAAAACCCCTTACCACGTTAATCAACTGAGTCGTATGGCCAAAACTTTATAACCACAAAATGATTTACAGAATAACATGAATATAAAGAGAATCATGATAATATATATCAAATGGCAGTACACAATACACCACTTTCAATAATTTAGTGGCGAACAATGGAAATCTCACGGAATTGAATGTGAGATAAGAAAATCTCTTACCTTGTACTTTTCCTTGGTTGGGGTTGGTTAACCTCCTGTATAACGGTGAAATAATTGTTATTAAATTATACAGGAATCATATGCATTCATATGATATCATATATTATCTTTTAACATTGCTTTGTTAATAATATCTTAGTATTATCGTTGTTTCAGGTGTTAACTTACTTGTTTTCGTTTATATGTTTTGTTACGTAAGACATGTTTGTTAAGGATAGGTTGTATATTATTCAAATACAGAATGATATCAAGTCCTTAAACATCATTTTTAAATCATCAAATGATAATTATACTTGAATGGATACGATGGAGAATGAATCTCATCGCGTTCGTGGAGACGGTAGTCCGTACGTACGCACGAGCGACAATATCATTCTTTTGATATTAAAATAATATATAAATGGATGGTATATCATATATACAGAATCATTAACATGTTATATTTATTATTTATATGAGTTACACATCATTATTATACCCATCCAAATAATATTATATTGAATAACAATTACACCACGACGTGGAGACGGTAAGCCGTACGTACGCACGTATGGTGACATGTTATTAAAAGGGTGGATATAATACTGAATATGGTTGTACCATATTTATAATAACATCACAGTATATAAATGATACTGGAGTTATTATTTTAGAATGGTAACAACAAAGGAAGAAGAAGTGGATGAAGAAATGAACTTGGAAAAGGGTGGTGAAATCATTACCTCTTCTTCGGTTTCTTCCTTTTGATTTGATCATAAGGGCTCCTTAGGTTGGCTTTCCGATCAAACTAAGGCCTCTAGGTTGTAGTGAGGGAAGTTGGGAGAGTATTGGGGTAGAGTTAGGCCGAACCAAAAGGCTTGGAGGGTGTGAAGAAATGAGAAGGAGGAGTGCCCTTTTATAAGAGGGGTGAGGGGCACCTTTCGAAAAGCTAGAAATATTAATTTATAATAAATTCATATTCGGTTTCCAATGGCTCCAAAGTTGACTATTAAACGGTTGAGGTAGGGATGGGTCGAAAACAACTCATCCAATAGAATTTAGACAGGTTTGGGTACTTATATTAACCTTATCTTTAAGTATTAACTCAAAGATAATTAGTTTCACTTTTACAATGTCTCTTTGTATTTTTATATAATATGGTTAATAAAATTACTATATAAATCCAAGAGACCCCCAAGTGGTCCATTAATGACGAACCTATCATGATATAAGTCTCTTGGCCGAACCTTAGATTTTTAGGAATTTAATATCAATTAATAATATAATATTTGTTTTAAGAACTCTTTTATTTCAATTTTGACACTATTCAATAGTTGATTTTTGTGAAACTCATAACAGATTGATTTCTTCGAAAAAAGTTAATTAAAGCAATCCTAATATATCATATTATCCTAGAAAATTAGTTTAATTCATTAAAAGTTTCATATTATATTTATTTGGGTATTTATAATATCAATTATTTTATTTTTTCACTATTTTAGTAATTACTGCATCATCATTGTGTCATAAATAAAATAAATTATATAATGTCTAAAAATTATAAATAAACTATCATTATTTAGGAAATAGTTTTATCTTTCTAATTAATATTTATAATCTAAAATCCAACATACATAACCCTATGTAACAATTGTTTTTCTAAAAGATTTATGCTTGTGTCATTTTTGTATTCATTTTAACTTAATTAAAATAAAGTGTCATTATCACTTACAAGTGGGTCCATGGGGTCCCAAAATATACACAAAGATGCCCATGGTCGACCATGTATCAACCAATAGTGTTAAGTCACGTTTTAAGGTAATTTAATATTATTATAATATTATTTTTAACCCTTATTTACCAGATTTACCATTAACCATGGTAAATAAAATATTTACCACAGTAATTATTCAAAATGTCTAAAAATAATAGTTACCTATTTACACAATTTGGACATCCTGATTCCAAATATGGAATCCATTTTTCTAAATTCAAAACACAGAAGTGGCAGAAATTAATTTAAAATTAATTCCCACTGTCAAAACAAAAAGCGTGTTTTTAAGAGATAATAACTATCAAAAGATTGACACTTGTTAATGTTCGGTTTAATTGTAAAATTATGTCCAATGACCAACATTATATTGAGTGGTAAAAATATATTCTAAATATACTTTAAAACCACTCAAATTCATAATTTATCACTATTAATTATTTTGATTAAAAAAGTTGTTTTTAATTAAAATTTAGTAATTTTCACTATTCATCAAAATATTAAAGTTATCCGAAAAGTACCAAAAATAAACCTTAGGCTAAATTTGATATTCCGAATCCAAAAATGAAGTCCATTTTGAAATAAAAAATATATATAATTTCAAAAATTAGGTATTACTATTCATAACGGCTAGTTTGATGGGTTGTGGTGTGTGTTAAAACACGAAGTTGCGTACAACACACGCTACTGTTTTATTCAAAGGAAAGCGTACCGTGGAAGCTTGGGATGTTTCATTTTAAATTTTTTTTTGATGTCCCCATTTTTTCAAAAAGTTTAAAATATTGTATTTAAAAAGGTTTCACTATTAAAAGTTGATAAAAGTGCAATACTGAAAATGAATCTGTTCTTGCATTATGACTATGAAACTCATAATATCGATTCTAAAATTATAAGGATTATATAAATTTTAAAATTTAGTTAATACTATTCATGACCTCTTTTAATGGCTTTTTTTTTGTAAGTCAAGGTGTGATTGAACTCGGCGTTGCGTGTAGTGCAAGTTATTGAATTATTTTGAAGAAATAACACACTATGAAATCTTGGGGTGTTACATGATGTCATTTCATTTCCAATAAGTAAAGTATATAGGCTATAGTAATCCAACATGTCAATGGTGATCTTAATTCACTTATTGACAGGTGGAGGACCAAGTGATGAAACCCACTATCTGCATCATCATACATGACCACCAATATTGACGACACATGTCTCTGTACATCTTGGTATATCCAGGACGAGATTTCAAAATAATGGCATGTTATTCCATCATAATCTATTCCTTAATTTCACGTGTTACCAAAACAAGACCATGGTAATGGATATTTTCACTATCATAAACAACCCAACTAGGATGCGGGTTCTCCCATGTGCTGCTTTCCCACCGAAGCATCCTCTTTGGACCAGATAAATATCTCATATGGTCTCACTTCATAAGAGAGAATGTCACTATAAGAGCTTATAAAATTTGTTTTCCATGGTATTCTTGATCCTCCATATGCATCTTAGGAAATAAATCCATCATCAAACACTCTCTAATGGTTCCATGGACCTCTTATGTCTGCATCTTGTGGCTCAAAGAATTAACCAAATAATTACCCATAACAGGGAATAAGAAATCTCAAAATCAAATGACTATAGGAATTTATCCCACATGCACTACCTCAAATTCAATGCTATCCATGTGGTGATATACTTCAGGATTTTATGATCCAAGTAAAAAATGAACCTATCACCCAAGAAGGAGTGTCTCCGAAAACACATATCATGAAAAACAAATGCTATCTCAAGGTTATGTGTGGGATAGTTCTACATGTGAGGTCTCAGTTGGATGGACCCACTATCATTACTAGATTTCGCTACATCCAAAATGCACCCATTGTGAGTCCTGAAGTATCACAGTAAAATCATATAGATTCTTCTTAAATCAGGAAGAATATCGATTGGAGTTGAGGTTAGTATTAACTGCAACTCCTGAAAAGACATTTCACAAGGTTTTGAATAGATGAATTGTAAACCCTTCTTATTCAGGGTTGCAACAAAAGATTATATGTAGGAAAAATTATGGATGAAATTCATGTAATATCCAGCATTCCCCAAGAAAAAATATATGTAGAAATCCTTCTTGGGATGATCCCATGAAACTAGATGCTTAAGTCATCTAGGTTAACAAATACACTTGTCTCAGATATGATATGCCCCAAGTAGTGAACTTTTTTGATCTATAAGTGGCATTTGATCATATTTTCATATAACTAATTCTCTCACATTGATTCATGAGATCCATGACAACTTCTGGTGCATTCGGGAGGCTGAATGGCATAACTAGATACTCATACAAGACAGACCTACTCTAGAATGCCTTTCATGGTATGTTATATGGTCGTAAATGCTACTACTGATATCCCGGTAATAGATCAATATTGTAAAAAACAATTTCTCCTCAGAGATAGTCAAAGAGGTCGTCAATACGAGGCAATGGATATCGATTCATTACTATAATCGTGTTGAGTCGATGATAATCCATTCACAATCTGAGGGTAACATTATCTTTCTTGGATAAAAATACCATTGAACCCCATAATGATGTTCTAGTTCTGATAAAACCATTAGGCTCGATGTATTCTAGATGATTTTTGAGTTATTTTTTTTCTATTTTTGCCATCTTATAAGAAGTAATGGACACTGGTGCCGCACCTGGAACTAGCTCAATAGTGAAATCAGTATCCCTCATTGGACGTGTGTTGGAGAAATCATTTGGTAATATATCCTGGTAAAATCCATAATGGGATGGAATAAACCAAGTTTCATTCCCTAATCACTCATGAAGAGACTTTCTAACTGATCAGTCACTCTACACAGTCCGACATGTTTATGTCTAGATCGATCTGTCTACATATCCCATTCATCTGTTTGTAGATTTGTGTTACCCTCAAGGGATTTGAAGGACACCCGATGATTATAAAAATCTACTTGACCACAATATAGAGTATAGAATTTAATACCAATAATGGAATCGATGCCAAACGTATTAAGGATAGAGAAATTCCTAAGGGTATGGTACCCACCTATCTCAAGGGGGAAATCTTGGCACTAGAATATTCCCTCTGTCGTGACCCCTAGTTGAGTGTTGAGAGACATGAAACTACCAAAGTACTGAATTTGAAAGAATAGGATCTCAACTAATGAATTACATAAAAAAGAGTGTGATTCACCAGTATAAAAATTTGTAGAATATAAAATAGAGGATACTATAATTGTACATCTAGTAGTAGGTGGTCTCACACTATGCTTTTCTTCTACAGTTTGTACTCTGTATATAAGACTTGAACCACGACCTTAAGATGCCACCTAACTTTCATGAGATGGTCCCTCTACTGGAACCAATAGTCTAGAACATGATTTCCTTCACCACATCCTCCACCATTACGTCATCTTGGTCTGCTGGTGGAAAACAAACATCCTGATTGTTGAGGAGTTAATGATCCCAAACATTATAGAAGTGGTAGTACATATCCTCTACCACAGGATGTTAATGAGAATGAATAGAATAAACTTCAGTGGTGAACCATTTTCTCGGAAACTCTACAATCCACATGTTTCTCATGCACTGAGGCCTCTTATGTCCAACTCTTGTACACTGATGCCATGTGGAAAATTTAACAAAACGTTCTTCATGGATGGGATTTTTTACACATGCACATTTGATAATGGTACATCATATTACTTCAAGAACCATTACCATATCTCATAACTAGACCTCCCTGGATAACATGTATAACTTCCCTAACATTTTGTTCCCAAATTGGGGCCTAATTCATGATCTCTGTGATATTTTTTGAATGAAAGATGTTAACCGATGAGTCGAAGGTATATTAGACTCCATCACAAATGAATACCACTGTTGTTAATAAATCACATGTTTTAGTTGGAGAAAAATGATGAAGCTCTTTGAATCTAGTAGAATACTCTAACTCTATCATGGATCTATGATAACGATGTAGGAATTCCCAAGAATGATCATCGCTCAGAGTTTTCCAAAATAAGTTATCATAGAAAGCTATTTTAAAGTATGCTTGAACCATGTATCTAGTCTTCACTACATGATAAATAACTTCACACCAACACTTGGATGAGTGTCGAAGCATATGTACTGCAAGCTTATCCTTATTCTCATGAAGCATCTCATGATGGATGAAGAAAGACATCTTGGATTATATCCATGAATATATAGCCTGTGGACCACCACACCTCAAGTAGGTGGGAGGGTTCTACTACAGAATGTCCAGTGTAAGGTTATCAATAGATTTGATAGGTCTGGGAATATTTTTAACTGACTGGATAAACTTGAGGGGACCATCTATGAACTCAATGAATGGGCCCATCGAAATATTGGTAAGAGGCGGTACCACATGAGGCACTATGGTTGGTATTTTCGGTAACACTAAATGAGGCACTACAAGAAGCACTTCTGGTGGTTATGGAATGTTCCCAACACCTCTCCCTCGAATCATGACATGAAGACATCATGGTTGAATTGGACTAATATATCCAAACATAAACCATTAGATAGAAATTCCTAGAATGTGAGGAAATCAGGTAAAGGTGAAATAAATAGGGTAGGTACATAGCCTGCCTCTGATCACTACAGAATAGATAGCCTGATCCAATAGTAGTATCTAGATAGGGAAGATGAAATAAAGAAGGATCACCAGAATGAGACCTACTTCCCATTTCCCAGGTAAACATGAATTATCTTATAAAAATATATAATGACATTATATTAAATAAACATGAACTTTAAAATTTTACAATAACACAAAACATAACTCGCATGAATACAGGTATATGCACACAGAATTTACATATATAATGACAATGTGCAGGTCATTGTAATCCCTATGGTGCTGAATATTATGCATGTAAATGCATTTCTGTCATCTCATTGAGCTATAATGGTAAAAAATATTAATACAATAATACCAATATCAATAAAAATACATAATAAGTGACTCATATAATGGTTAAATCATATCGAAAATAAATGGAATAATCGATAAATGAGATCCCATCCGAAGAAATTTGGGTTCTCCTATACATGGTTTAGCTACGTACAACAAAAGGGTAAGATAAAAATCCCTATATCCTAGTCTCCTGTCTAACCCAAAAAGTATGAAAAAGGGAAAAATTAGCAATTATTCCACTTTTTTTAATCCCCGACTCAGGATCCACTAGAATGGTGGCCCAAGCCGGGTCGACCACATGACCTCAATCATATCTCCCCGTATCTTAGAGGCTGCGAACTAGCAGTGAGGGAATTTTTAAACATGGCTATGAGGGAGATTATTCCCTCCTAGATAATAGGTAATACAAAAAAGAAGAAAACTAGTTTATAAAAAGTATCATTTTCATATAAATAAGAAAACTACAGAAGAAGAAAATAAATATTCCCAACTGAATGAATGAAATGTGTGAAAGCAGAGATATAAATCTAGACTCACAATGATGTCATGATGTGTTGTTTTTGATAAGGTAAAATAATTGAAAACATGAATACATGAATGCAACCAAAGATAAAAATGAAAACAAAAAAATGTGCAACAACTATATCTCGAGAAAAGGATCAGTCCTCTGCCCCCAGCCTTCGTCCTATGTAGTAAGAAACACTCAATCACTAGAATCATCACCCTTCCTGTTATCCATACCTATGAGAATAAAGTCTACTAATGTACCAAACAGTGCCAGACCAGGGAGTGAGATATAATATCATTAGTCTAAATCCCATGTTTTCTAGAGAATTCCATTTCATGCTGTAAAAAAGTAGTGTGCCAATATATGATAAATTCTAGAAATTAAATAAAAAAATGATAACTTAGTACGGGTTCTCAACAACACTCTTCCCCTACCACGTGTATCAGATTAATATAGAAATTTTAATATGGTACCTATAATAAGAAGGATGTGTAGATATATAAAAGTCGAGAAAATAGAAGGGAATATAAATTGAATATACCCAATAATTTTTCATTAAATTGGGGTCTAACTTATGTATCAACAACGTCTGCGACAAATCACTAGAATGGTATCAAAATTCAGAAGGAATTGAAACATGAAATAATAAAAACATTCCATTAAATTTCATTATGATTATGTTAATGTTTAAAGTTAGTGTCTAAGCTTGTACCGAAGGTATCTCTACGGTACATCCTTCAATTTTTCTCATACCACTGACCCCATCCACGAAATCATCCAAAATACCGTGTATCACTCGAGGCATGGTTTACCATTGTCTATTCCAGTATCACACATAAGGGTTCAAGTATCACCCGTGGCTTGGAATATCCACTTTTCAAATGGTTCCATCATCAATGATCCAATTGCGAACTGATATAACACATAAGTATATAAAAATCCTAGTGAATTCATAATTTAGAAAAGCCTAGTACCTTAACTCCCTGATGCGTAATGTCGTTACCAGTCAAGAATAAATATTCCGTGTATGAGACCTTAAAACGAATCCCACATTCTATAACCACCTTGAATTTAATTTGGTTTCAAGGATGAAAATATCGTAAATATGGATTTAATATTCCATCCCATAAAATAAGAAACTAAAAAGCATGTACTTCCTTATCATTCAAGGAAAAGAGAAACAACCAAACCACTTTTTCTACGAAATCTTAAAATAGAATCTTTTATCTTATATAAATGCGTATAATTTAATAAATTTAAACAATGAATCTATCAGGAATAAACAAAACAAAAAACCTCATAATTTATTGTTTATGAAAATGCTAAATAATTTATTTAAATTGAATTTCAACAAATAGGGGTTACGAAGTGCATGAAAATAATAAAATTTACCATTTGGGGATAATGAAAATTAGTACATTTATGTCAGAAAACCTAATGGGGGTATCCAATGATGCATCAACAATTTAAACATGATAGTTTATCCCAAAAAAGATTTCAATAGTGAAGCCAAGCAATTTAATTAAATTATATAAGGTGAAATTAAATATCCCTGGTAGGAACCAATGATTAACACAACATATGATCTAAAAGATATAATGAAACAAAGAGAAAGAGAGTAGACTCCCAACCTCATACTCATAGTGGATCTTATGTTTAATGAAGATATTGGATTTGACCTAAAGGGGATAAACTATTGATTTTTGAAAGTCCCTTAATTTTAGTAAAATAATTTCACATCGGATTGCACGATCGATAGTGGATGAGATACTAAGATCTTCTGTTCATGGGGTTAGACATTCAGAGAGAATTACAATGCATCTATTGGAAAGGAAAATAGATGAGAATCTAGGTTGAATTAGGCTTTTGAAGGGATTTAGGAGGAGGAGGAGGCACACTATGGAACTTCTATAGGGGGAGACATGACAATAAAGAAGAGAGGGAGAGAAAAAAATAATGGAAGAAAGAATAAAATAAAATAAAAAGAAAAATAAATAAAATATAAAAAAGGGAATGAATAAGAATGAAATAAAATAAATGTGATGTGAAAGATAAGGAAATAAAAATAATAAAAATTTAAAATTCCAATTTTAATTATTCTTACTTTTCTCATAACCCACTTATTCTTTAATTTTAAAATTTCTTTTTATCAATTTTTTGATTTCTTTTAATTTTTGTCAAATTTTTTTTTATTCATTTTTTATTTATTGATTCATTTTTTAACTGAACGCTACTCTAGGGAACATTATAATGTTTTACATACAACATCTGTTATTATTTAAATAATATTAGAAGTTTCCTAGGTCCTGCAATTGGGTGCACTAGCACACACGTTGAGATACTTAATGACTTAGAATCATAGTAAAAACGGTCCATACATTGATTAAATTACAAATGTTACATTTCACATCTTTATACACTTATAATTTTTTATTGGTTTCATAATTGCATGTTCTACACACTCCATTATTGTTTATTCAACGATGATGATGAATGAATTTATGTTGTATGATATATGTTGCTGACTTATGCATGAAAATGAAAAGAATTTGACAAATGTGTGCATAATTATATAGTGCATCAATTCATTAGGTAATTTTTCTTATCATGAGACATCATGTCAGGGCATGGAGTAAGAATTATTCAATTTTGGATCTCTTTCCATAATTATGTATTGTATTTTATCTGTGACCTATTTTTATGATATAGTGTTTTATGATGTTGCAACATTTTCCATGTTTCCATTAAGAAAATCATTCTATATAATGGCTCATTATTCTTTCTCTATTCTTCTCACTGCTTTTTATCCATTTATATTAACATTTTATACATTTAATACTCTATGCATGTAAATTTTAGTGTCTCAACCCTAGTAAGGCCAAATATAGTGTATACTACCATCACATTCACATAAGATACATATAAATCACGTTTATAAGGACCAAAGAGTTAATAGTATTGGTAAACCAGATACATATATGAATCATGAATTATAAATGAATACAATAATTACAACATATTTTTTTTATTCTCTTGAGAATAAATTTGTTCCCAATTATCGTATCCTTATATGTCATTCTGAGTATACTTATCAGATTCATGAGGAAAGGAAAGTAAATAAGGGTTGGCCCAAATGCTCAATAGAGGATAAGTAAAGAGGTGGAAATAATGAATCAATATGGAAAAATTATCTGGGAAACATTAATAAATAAATACACATGCCATATAATTAAGAGAATGAAATGGAAGTGAATAAATAACATGCCAAGGTAAATGACTCAAAGCACATTCCATTGATATAACTGATAATTAGTAATCTATATGGATAGGTAATTCACTGAAAAAACATACTATTTTATCAATTAACATAGAATTAAATGAATCCATTGATATTTCAAAGAAAAATACATGTTTAAATAATAATTTAATCTAAATGAGGGATATAATTAATTATTGGATATAGTTTTTCATAGGTACATGTAACCATTACCATGATGACCATTAAAAATATTTTATAACATAAATGGTGGAAAACACATTACCATATTCTATCCAACTAATTTTTCCTATGAGGCTACTGACGCATTGAGGGAATATCTATAACTATGAACCACCAATGTCCTACCTATCCAGTGAATTCTCCAAATGTCAAATAATTGATTTAATCCAAGAAAAATATTCGTTATCCAATATCTATATTTAGTGAAATTTATAGATTTATCAATATTTCCCAAAAAAATTAAATTAACATTCAATGTAATCACTATATGTAAAATTGTTATACGATTTATGAAATGAAAATATCCATGATAAATGAAATGGATGACTAGAGGGAATTCAATGATCAAATTAATTGAATATTTAAAAGGGACTTAAAAAACAAATTATGGAAGTGAATATCAATAATATAATTAGAAAAATAAATCAAAAATTGTCTATGGGAAGAATGAGGATGGTATCCGTAAAAAATATTCCATGTTGGTTTAAAGTAATGGTTTTTTTGTTGATGAATAGAAATACTATAAAAATATCTTATAAAAACATTCATGAGGAATGTATCATTTTTTATTTTGAAAAAATTTAAAAATACATTTAAATGAAATTCACCATTAGAAAAATTTTAATTAATAATTAATGATCGAAAACATAAAAAAGGATGCTTTAAAAAAAATGATAAAATTATATTATGTACGTATCATACAATTTAAGAATGAACATAGTTGTTTATGTAAAAAATTTATTAATGTTACATATTAAAAAAGCATAAGAATATTCAATTAAAAAAATTGTCAAATAAATAAGTGAAAAAATTACTTCCACACCATTTTGAAAACTAAATATTTTTTAAAATGTTTTTAGAAAACCGTGTTTTTAGAAAGAAGTTGTATCTTTGACTAAAGAGAGAAATAAAGTCATGTTTCCATAAAAACATTTTCTAAAATATTTTTTTCAACAAAGAGTGGGTAAATGGTACTATTACATGAAAATATTATAAACAACCATAGTAGAATAAAATTAAATTGTTTATGAAATATTAATAAATTATTTTCCTATAATGGAAATTCCACTGTACACAATCATGAATAAAATGGGATTAGGATGAAAACCCTTGAATTGAGCATAAATTTGTTGTATGACTCAACCAATTAATTTATTATATTTATCAAATGTATGTAAAAATAAGTTAAGTGTAAATAAAACAATATATAATCATATTAATTATTCAAAAACTCATATAATATTAATGATAATGATGAAGTAAAAGATCCCAATGAAAAATGAATTGAGTTAAGAAATGTCTTAACCACTTGGTAATTATAAAATAATATCCCCTTATAAGAAATATATAAAATTTAATAGAAAAATATCCAAAATAATAAAATATTAATCATTTAATATATCATTATGGGAAATAGATACGTAACACAAAATATGTAAGTGGTGAATTAGAGATTTATCTCATGGATGTAAATAGTTGGATGAAAAATCAATTACCTTGTGTTTCAATTTTGGTGAAAATAAATTAATCTCCATTACTCACTTATCTCGGTACCTCATTCATATTTATAATAACATATATAATCTTCTAATATTATCTTATCACCCATCTGTTAATAATATTTCATTATTTTCACATTCAAGTGTTAATTTCCTTGCCTCTCGAGAAAGTTTTGACCTGTTATGTTTTTTTATTATTATGTTAATCATTATTACAAAATCACCATGACATAAAATATGATTTAAATATGATATATATTCAGTATAGTTGTATTTATTAAAATTCATAATATTTTTAGATATGAACTTAAATGTACTGTGAATAGAGGATTTAGGACATTACGTACATATGAACACTAAATTAAATTTGTTTTTATATTATAAACGGATGAAATGTAAGTTATATATACATATATATAGTATAATTAACCTATCAAATTTATGTAATATATTTCATGTAGGTTTTTTAAAATCATCCTTAACACATTCAACGTATATTTTGAACACATCACATCGCTTTGAGGATGTAGTTGTCCACACATCCACACACGATGTTATAATATCCCCATAATATAGAATTCATTAAGGTTACTGTTCCAAAATAATTAACAAAACTATATCTGTATTCAAAATACAATATATATATATATATATATCATATAGAAATATTGTGTTCATAATAAATCCCACAATGAGGGTCCATACATAAAAAAATTACTAATCATAGATTCATGAAACATTAGTTCACCTTAAACAAATGGTAGGTTCGTTAAGCATTATATGGATGTCTGTGTAGGTTTTTGTCAAACACAAAAAATCCTGAAATATTAATATATCTATGATTCTGAGGATATGATATAATCATTGAATAAGTATATATGATGTGGTTGATATTTAAAATAAAAAAATTGACCTTAAGGAATAATGTTACCTCTTATTATAGTAAGCCATTTTGGTTTGCACAAAAGTGATTCAATGGATGGATTTCATCACAAAGGGGTGATTATACGGGGATGGGAGAGATTTATTAAGATTATGTTAGAATATTTTGGGTTAGTAAAAAGGATTGATATGTGAGAGTATGTTAGAGGTGAGACTTTTGTTTATGGTGGATAAGGAGTGGTATTCTTGTATGTTATTAGAAGGGGAATTCCACCCATGTTTTACCAATTTCATGTGCCTCAAAAATTGAAAAGAATTATAAAAATGGATTATATTTTTTATATATTTTAATCCACTGGCTCTATGAAATGTTTTTAATTCATTCTTTCCCTTATGTTTATGGTGTAGACCACTACTAATTTTTATTTTAAAATAATCATTGTACTTAATTTTAATTACATTCGGAAATATTTTTTAAAAAAACTATGACTAACATAATATAAATTATAAATTATTTTGATTAAAAAAAAATAGAATTTTTTTCTTAATTCTAATTGTACAAGTTGCATAAGTTAATTTAAATTTAATCCTACATATGATAAGACAAAGCGTGTTTTAAAAGTAAAAATGTTCAAAAGATTAAAATATTTCTATATCTGAGTTCAATTTTAAATTTATTACAATGAACAAAATTTAATTAAAATATTTATAATTTATTTAAATATAAATAAAAATATAATAATTTTTTATAGAATTAATAAGTTATATTAAAAATCAGTTTTTAATTAAAATTCAATATTTTTTTCTCTTCATCAAAAAATTGAAATCTTACATAAATATAAAAAAAATAGCATAACTTAATTTTTATGTTTTTATATATAAAATAATTTTTTTGTCATATTATTTTTTTAAATTTTATAAAAATTAAATTTAAAATGTATTCTCTATTAAAATGCTATAATACCGCCCTTAGAAAATTATTTATTTTTATGTATAAATTCTATTTATTCATATCTTATGCCTATAAAATCTATTGGATGATTATAAAATATATTTTATCATTTATATAACATATACATTTTATTAATATTTTTCAATATT
The DNA here is from genome assembly GCA_963277665.1 of Viscum album. Taxonomy (NCBI): domain Eukaryota; kingdom Viridiplantae; phylum Streptophyta; class Magnoliopsida; order Santalales; family Viscaceae; genus Viscum; species Viscum album. The sequence goes on from OY728160.1 coordinate 1,418,473,291, forward strand.
TTTAATAAATATAGTTTCTTAAGACATGATTCCTTTGGAAAATAGTTTAAATAATATTTCATTATATTCAATTGGTTTATATTTTCATTTTTAATTTATTAGAATCCAATGAAATCATATTATATATTTTTAAAATATATTTTATTATGTTTTTTAAAACCTTTCAGAAAAAATATAACAAATAGGTTATATCATATAGTACTAAATATTTTTTTAATTGTCTAATTTTCTTTGGTAAAACTCGATATTACGTGTTACACAAGTCATTGAAGAGATTTGTTACTGCCTTTGAACCAAGATAACTCATTATTATGTTCATTAAAAACTCTTGAATTATTTTTTTAATATTAAATTTGTAATAAAGTCTGAGAAATTTATATTCCTTTATATGCACAATTTTTCAGGTCATACATCCAATAATATAAAAATAAATTATTATTGAATTTTTAGGGTGTTACATTTTCACCACTTTAATATATTTACATTCTCCCAGCATAAAATCCATAATGAAAATAGAAGGTTTGATATCTGAAAATTTCTTTTTTTAATCCCAAATTTTTAGAAGAGGTAATAAAATATCCACTTCATAAGAGAGACCAGAAAGTATATAGGTCTCATAGAATAAGAAATAACTTGGTCACTATATATGATAAAATTAGTGGCATGTGAAGATATGGATGCAAATGAAAATCGTACATAATTTTAGGATGTGATTTAGTTATTCAATCACAAAAAATTTAATAATAAATGTATTGTTGGGGGCCTCAAATATTTAAATATATGATGATTTAAAGGACCATCAGTTCAACAAAAATTAAGGTATTGGGATAAATTTTTTATTTTAAGCCATTTCCCAAATGATGAGGAATCATTTTAATATCCAAATATTTACTTGACACATTTCAGTTTAAAATAAAAAATTCATCTTTTATTTATGCTTAAATGAAATATTAATTCATCCCTTACTCCACTAAATTAATATCCAATAATTAACTTTGGGGATTCAAGCACCAAAAATAAATTTTACTGGATGGTAAGGCCATAAAAGAAAGGATTATATTTTAATTTGATTCTAACTATTTTCAAAAACTAATATTCCCAATAAATTAATCTATAATACATAAAATTTATACAACTTTTTCATCACTAAAATTTATTTGGGATATTTCATTAATTAAAATCAAAGACATATTAACTAGGACGTTTCATAAGTTAGTGGTTATAAAGAAACCATTTTCATCCATCATTTATGGGTTAAAGACTCTAAGAATTTCCAAAATTTATCGGTTGTCAACTTGTGTATTGGTTGTATTTTTCTAAAATTATATTAACATAATATAAAAACTAAATTTTATGGGAATAAATTAAATAATATTAAATCATTAAATACCCATTCATATATGTTTTTGAATATAATTAAAAAATATAAATACTTTACCCACTTATTTCCAAGTAAGTCCCTCAATTGTCTAGATTTTATCCTTTAGGAATGGGAATTAACTTGATTAATTCCCAAGTTACTCAAATTTATGGAAAAAATCTTTATCCTTTGGAATAGTTTCATTTCAATTCATTACTATTTATATTTCCTTTTTAATTCATTACATTATGTCCTTTATTCCCATACATATAGCATTCCCCCATTCCATTGAGGCACTTTACCGGGTTCCACCTTCAAAATTTATGGAATGATCGAAATATTCACTTATTTTCTCTTTGGTCTCCAACTCTTGAGTTCTTAGAAACCTCCATTATTCTCGTAATGGGTGAGTTTGGGTGTTGGTTAAGATATTTGGTTGTTAATCCTATTTTAGAAGAATTGATTAATAATAAACATGACATCTTTCAAACATATCTACACATAATATGGTAACTCATTTTCACATACATTCCATTAATTTTTTATTGTAACATAACAATTTTAGGATCCTTCCATTGACTAAAACTAGAAATAATTATTTGAGAAAAAATAGACACAGTGAGAGAAATGAATATTCATTTATAGGATATCTAATTCCCGATGCATAATTTTCAATCTTAAACATCCAAGGATATTCATTTTCATTATATATTAAAGTTCTGCATAATGGTTTATAATGAAAATTTTAATTATCCTAAACATATAATAGGGGAGTGTAAAACCATGTGTATAGTAAGTCTCGTTGTCTTGTACCAGGTTACATGAAGTTTGGCCCGACACACCTTGTTATAGTTTTTACCCCTAGGTAAATTGTTTCTAGAACAATTTCCACATGTATCTTCCATTCAAGGATATATTTATATGAATACCCGCATAATATCGCCCTTACCAAATTTCTAGGAAGTTCCTCTATTCTCATCCTCAATTTATATCATATTGTTTTTTTCTTTAATCTATGTTTCTCTAAATCTAGTTCCCAAGGTTGATACTTGACCTGATCTGATACCAACTATATTGCCCGAAACTACTAATCCCAGAGCCAATTTATACTACCAATACATTTTCATACGATACTAGTGAAATGTGTCCCAAAAGATTAAAGTGTTTCAGAGTCATTGCAAACTAGATACAAACATGAATCATGTATTATATATGAATACACTAATTACAACATAATTTTTTTTCATTCCCTCAAAGATAAAATTTTTCCTACATAGGATATCCTTTCATATCATTCCCAGTATACTTATACGACTTATGGGTTAGGAAAAAAAACAAGGGTGGGCTCAAATGCTCGGTAAAGATAATAATGCAGAATTAATAATGAAGAAGAAAATATAAATTAATATGGAATGATAAATTACTGAACTCGATTCCATATAATCAATAGTATGAAATAGAAGTGAATAAAAAATATGGATAGGTAAATAAATAGAAACCTATTCCATCCAAATAATTGTAAAAGGAATAATATACATGGAATTATAAGATACAAAAAAGACATATAGTTTAATCCATAAACTGTGAATAAAATGTATCATTAGATATGTTGATTCATAATCTAATGGATAAATAAAAAATTAATCTATATGAACTAAATTATTAGTTATTGGATTCCATGTTTCCTAGGTACATGGTACCTTTACCATCATAACCTTTCACAATATGTTTTATATCATACTGGGTTAAAACCCCATAAGATCATGTTTTCCAACTCATTTTTCCCATGAGACTATCGATTCAATGAGGGGATCTCTATAATCGATCCCCACCTATGTCTTAATTATCCAATGAATTATCAATATCTCAAATTATAGATTTAATTAATGCAATATCAAACATCTTTATTGAGTAAAAGGCATAGATTTTTGAATATTCTCTAGTGAAGCAAATAACATTCAATAGAGTCCCTATATGTTGAAATGGAATAAGTTTTTGGCATTGAACTTATCTTTGATAAATTATATGGATAATTAGTTTAAATGTAATGATCATAGTAGTTTGAATACTTTAAGGGGATTTAAAATACTACATAGGGAATTGAATATGAATCTTATCTAAAGAAAAATAAATAAAAAACATATAAAGGAAGAAATAGGATGGAATTGAGGCAAAAAATCCCACATGGATTATGAATAATTTTTTTTTGTTGATGATCTTAATTAACAAAAAAAGATATTTTAGTAACATTATTGATGAAAATAACCTTCTTATTTTGAAAATACTTTCAAAAAAATGCCATTGAAAATCACTTTCAAAAATTTTTTGTATAAAATATTACCTTTTATAATGTACAATGGTTGATTGAAATAAATTTCTATGGATAATTTCATACATTCTGTAAATGGTAAAAAATAAAATTTATTTTATAAGGTATATTGTTCGAAAAGTGTCCTGTTTATAATGTGAAAAGAAAATTCCATTGAAAACATTTGTAAAAAGAAAAGGCTTAAAATATTCGTTTATAAACCATTTTGGAATGGATAAAATAATTCTTGAATAACTTTTCTTAAAAATAGGTATTCTATAAGAAACCACCTTCTATGAATAAATATTTAAATAAAGATGGGTATTCTTAAAAATGTTTTCTAAAACATTTTTATTAGAATAGACTAGAAATATTGTGCTATTACATGAAACTATTATGAATAGAAAAATTTGAATAAAATTAACATTATTAATAAAAATTTATCCAATAATTTCCTCAAATGTAAATTTAAGTGTACAATAATGAGTAAAATGAGATATTCATATTCATTATACACATAATAGTATAATATTTACAACAATAAATATGTAATATTATCCAATGAAAAAGGAATTGAGTTATGATATTTCTATAGTGCTTAATAATTTTATAATCAAAAAATAATAGAAGAAATAAATAATTTTTATACTCAAAATTACATTAATAATAAAAAATCATGATATAATATATCAATATGGGATGTACACACCCCACACGAAATATGTAAGTGGTGAATTTGACATTTACCATATCAATGTAAAAATTGAGATGAAAAGTCCCTTATATTGTGTTTCCTTTCAGGTGAACTCCCTTTAGCCTCCAATATAAGTTTATAAGAATTTTAATATCTTCTAAAAGAACCATAGGAGTATTTATAATATTATATGTTAAATTCTAATAATATATTATAACCCATTTTTGAAATATCATTCCTTCTTTTAACTATTTCAGGTGTTGATTTCACAGTTTCTTGAATATGTTTTGACTTGGTTTCTTTTTATATTCTCACTTCATTGATTATTTATTAATATGAATGATTTAAAAAAAATGTAATTAACATATATATTATTTATATATGTATTTTTAAAAATCCATAATATTTATATATTGGAAAATAATTTATTGTTCTTGGAGACGGTATGTCTTACGTATGCATGAACACTACATTCATTTTTTTTGTTATAATTTTAAAGAATGTAAAGTAAATGATATTTATATATATATATATTATAATTAAATTATATTATTTTTGTAATATATTTCTTATAGTTTTATAAACATTGTCATTAATTTATCCATTGTATAGCATGAATGAATCACATCGCTTTGAGGAGGCAGTTGTTCACACGTCCTCAAACAATATAATAGTGTCCCCACAAAATAGAACACATGAAAATATGTTATTCATGAAAATTATGCAAGAATATAATTTTTTTAAATAATATATATATGTGTCATATATAAATAATGTTTCCCTCAGAATTCCAACCATGTGGTGTGGTAAAGGAAAAAAACAATAATCATTGTTTCGTGAGGTGGTAGTTCTCCTTACACAATCAGTATGATCATTACCCATTAGAAGGATTTGTGTGTATGTTTATGTAGAAAACATATAATAAAAAACTCAGAATATTAAGGATATTTAGTCTCTTATATATTCATTGAAAATAGATTTTTGAAAAGGTGGAGAATGAATACAAATCAAGGGTTCTTGATAAACAAATTTAAAATCATATTGGGGTAAAACCTTTTGGTTAACACTAAAGGGCCTCATTGGATGGATTTATGAAGAAATGGAGGATTATTGGAGGATAGTTGGTATTTTAGGTTCTTATTGAAGCATATGTTTTTTCCATTCAAATGGAATTAGTGTTGCGGATAAGTTGGAAGTTTGAGTTCCTTTTTATAGTAAAGGAGTGGAATTCCTGAAAATTTTTGGAACATGAATTCAACCAATGTTTTTAAAATGTCATGTGGATTAAATAATGACCATAATTATATTCAAATTTTGATATGGAAGAATTTTTATTATTAAATTTATCTTAGAAATGTTCGATAGAAATTTTAGCCCGTAAGATTATGGTTTTGTCCCTTATTATACATTTTTTTACCTTAATTGTTGTAATTAATTATAGTTACATTCATTAATAATTTTGGAAAAAAAAATTCTGAAAATATTAGAATTTTAAAAAATTTATCATGCCAAATATTTAATCCATTTTTTCAATTCAAAATAACATATGTGGTAGATATTAAATTAAATTTAATTTCCCAAATAAGATGACAAAGCATGTCTTTAAAGATTAATTGGTCAAATTTTTTCTATATTTTGATATCCAATTTCAATGTGAAATTGATTGAATTGAAAAAAATTATATCAATTGATGTAATATTTGTCTAATTATTCTTGGAAACTAATTAATCAGATAATTTAACACTATAAAAATGTCAGATGAAAATGCATTTATGAATTAAAATTTAGTATTTTTTTACTATCCATCAAACGATTGTATATTTCATTAAAATAAAAAACATATACCCCAAGATAATTTTGAGGTTTTTCTTTAAAAGATGAATATTGTTTTCATTTTTTATTTATATATGTTCAAAAAAAATTATTTGAAAAATGTTATCCACTAAAATAAACCCAAATTTCATTCAAGAAAATATTTATTTTCATTCGTAAATTGAGTTAGTTCATATATTATATTTATAAATTATATTGGATGAATAAAAAATATATTTGACTTAATATATATAATATATATTCAATTTATATCCCTAATAATTTGAAATTAATTTATTTTAATATGAAAAAATTCAATTAGATGAATAATAATAATAATAATAATTCCATTACATTATATTGGTTTATATATTCATTTTAATTTATTCAGTAAAAAATGAATTAATATTATATTTGACAAACTAAATATTTTCACGAGTTATTCAATTCCGTTCATAAATTCTATTATTAATTCTGTTTTAAATCTTATTATATTTAATATTAATATTTTAATAATATACTCTTATTCAGTAAAACACAGTCTTACATGATACAAAAGTAATTAATGTAAGTCATTATTTAATATAACACAAAATAACATAGTGTTTTGATATTTAAAAGCTATTGAAAAGATTTGTTCAAAATATTAAATGTATTTTAATGTATTGGGATGTTATATTCATTTATAAACATAGTGATTCATGTCATACCCATTGCCAAATAAAAAGGTAATATTTTATAATTTTCTAGGGGTTATATTATGCCATGGTTGTTCCCTTACTATGATTTAATGATCACCCATTTCTTATGTATGTCCCTAGGTTATCCCATGTTATAATTTTTATGAGAATTTAAAGAATTTTTTTAATTAAGAAGTTTTATATCTTGTTTTAGTTTGTTATGTAATGTATATAATTCCACAGTATGCTAGAATTATTGATTATTAGGTTTGTATTAGGAGTCATATTATTTAATAAATCATGTATTAATGTTTAACAAATAGAAGTGTTTTATACCATCTATCATTAGTTAAATTCATATAAAAATGGTTAGAGTAGGTTATAGAATATTAATAAATCCTCATATGGTGATATGATAGATTTATCTATAAGACCCCATATAATGTTTAGAATAAACCATTAAAAAAATTATTGTTTTTGTGACCCATCCAATGGGTGAAATTATAATACATTTGAATCAATGTCAACATATTTTCAAATAATATATTAAATGCATATCCCCCATAAATAATAAATTATATCTTGGTTGTCACATTCCAAACATGTAAATACGTTCTTAATGTATTCTCTGGAAATGTGATAATAGCCTGAAGTACCATAATACAATAATGAAACCACACACACTTCTTTATTCCATACATTGAACACATATTATTTAATATATTACATAAATTAATCAATTTGGTAAACATTATCAATGACAACATGAACCACCATTTCATCAAATATTTTATCTATTCTGATTTCATCTATACTTTCCAATTTATTATTTCAATAACAATAACTTATTTATCAAAGATAAATTAAATTTCCCAACATTAGGAACACATTAAGTGTTACCTTCCCTTGATCAAAATATCAACTTTCCTTCAAATAAATTTTCTATTTCATTAGTACCATTCAATATATTTTTTAGAATACTTAATGAAAAATAATTTTTTCCTGATTCATATAAGATAATTCTTAAATTAAAATACATATATATTTCTATCACCCTACATCTTTATCAACCCAATAAATATGACTCATAATCTTATTCCTTGATACCCCATTAATAATATTTGTAATTCTAATCGTGTTTGGACATTCAAAGAGCTAAATTTATTCACGATTATAAAAAATACTATTTGAATAGAACACACCGTTCATATGTTATTAATGATCTCTTCATCATCAGTATAAAACCCATTAATATTATTTCATTGTGGATTTATATCAACATATTTAACGATTATACATTATTTTATATAATTACCAAAAAATTTCACCAATAAAAAAACCATTATTGATAATACCTATAAAATCACATATTTTATTTTTGTAACCCTTTCATTATGATTTTGATATATATAAACTATTTGAGTGATGTTGGGGAGGGATTGTAGGAATTTTGGAATGTCAATGGGATATTTTCTAGAGGTTTATTGAATGTTAAAGTCGTGAAACTCCTATAATATACCGTTCAAAATGAAATAGATTCATCAAGGTAGGCCAAAAGTTCTGCACAAGATTTTTCAAAACAATGCAGCCACCTAAGAGAAACAATGATTTTCAGGAGAAGGAATTGTTCATGGATGGTTCATGGTTTGTCTAACAGTGCTGGAAAACCATGTGAGCTGCTTATTTGGGTAGGGAAAAGTGCACAGTTAGCACAAAGTTTTCCAAAATGTGTCATCTAACCAATCACGATTCAATTTTAGTTTGTAAAATAATGGATCTTATATAGTTTCCCAACAAATACCCTTTTTTTCCCACTATTTAGTCCCAAACAATGGTTTTTAATCCTCCCAATAGATCTATAGACATTCCCCTTAGACCCAGTAGTGATCCATTGGAAATTCTTATTACATTGAAGACCATATTTCTTAGTATGTCTTCGTTCTTTGTGGCCTTTCCATTGGAAACTTCTCCTCCCTATATTGGATTTATTTATCAATTCAATTGGGGATTCATTTATTTTAATTGGTCCATATCGTGAATAAAATTGGCCTTTTGCTATTAGTGACTGCAATCAGAAGAGTGTTTTGGATATTCCACATCCTTTTATTGAATAATTCATGTCGTTTTTCCTTTTCACAATTATTTTTGTGTTAGGTGGATTTTATATTTACTGCACTTATTTGATATTAATTAATTGTTTTCAAATTGTCTATTTTTATTGAAATTGATTATGAAATTATTGTCCAATGATTTATGTAAACACTATTTTTTTATTGTATATATAATTGTGAAAATCAAGTTTTTATTTGAAATTGAATATAGTAACATAATATTAAAATGATTAATTTAAAATGGTTATATGATTTTGAGGCATGTAAAGCTTTTTTAAATAATAGAGTAATTTCTTGAATTGGGTTGGAAAATATTGTAATGTCATGATTTTTTGTTTAAATTTTTAAGTGTAAATTAAATGGGATGCATATTAATCTTTATTTACAACTATCAGAGGGATATAGTATGGATTTAATGTTCCAAAATTAATTGTAACAATAATATTGTGTTGATGAGTGTGTTTGTGTGTGGTTTTTTATATATAATTAGTTTTCCCAATTGATAATTTATAAATGGTTCAATGATTTTTTTATTTACTAAGAAAAATCATTACGTTGGAATGTTTTTTCGAATGAAAATTATTTTCATAGAAATGGTTGGGATTTCATATAACCTATTTATAATTTCTTTATATAATTTTTTTGTATAAATGTGATAATAGGTTCTGTCCACATGGAATGGGTAAGGGTTTGATATTTAGAAAACATATAGTGTTTTATTACTCCCCCTTTATTGTGAATTATAATGAATTTTCAAAAATCATTTATCGAGATATTGGTAAATTGAAGTTATTCTATTTCATTAGGGATGCTTCACAATTCATGGGAATTGATTGTGGAGTTGGAGCTTTCGATTTTTTGAAGGTGTAGAGTTGTGTCTTAGAGTCTTTGAGTTTTGTTAGTTTTGTCTTCCCCTTTGTAGTGATATTGATATTGGTTTCTTCATACTACTCTGATTTAGAATCGGTTGATTTGTTATACATTTAGTGGTATTAAATTGTTATCATGCATCATATAGTGGTTTTTGTTATGATATGATTTATTATGGTTGTTTTATTTTCATAGGGAATATCAGTCCCTAATTGTATTGAGACCTTCGTATTTATTTCAAACCATTGGAATTATGGGGATATAACGTAAGACAAGTAGAAATTTCTCCTCAACTCTATCCAAAAAGGAGGGATATAATATTTCAAATGGTATCAGTTATTTTGAACCTAGATTTTAAAAGGGTATCAATCTGGTTCAACCTGTCCTTTATTATGGGAAAAATGGTATTGGTTTTCTATATTGTATTTGGAATATCATTTTTGATTAGTTCTCAAGTTATAATAGTAGAAAGGAGAATGATTTTCTGGGCATGAAATTTTTGGAAAACAAAGCTATATCTAGGCTATTTTTTCTTAACATCATGTTACCTGGGATTTTTGTGCATAAGTGTTTTTCACACACTTATATTTTTGGAAATAACATTGTAATGGTTTTATCCACTTCGAAGAGAATGACATGCATTTGTAGAACCAGATTCAAAGTAGGAGTGTTTATGTCATAACATATAATTATTTATCATGAGGTGTTGAAAAGGTGATGATATTAAACAAATAATTAGAATGTTTTCAAATGAGATATATTAAGGTCATGTTAGTGATATTTTTAAAATGGTTTGATTCTGAAAGGCATGATGGATATTACAAAATGGGTTAAAAACAAAAAAAATGGAACTTCTAGAAAGCCTTTTTGTGATAGTTTTGATGCAGGAAATTTGAAATTGGTATATTTTCATTTATATAGAGTGAGAGTTGTGGTGTTTTTTGGTAATAGAAAATGGAACCAGCTATGCATCATAGAAACCAATCAAAAGTAGATTTTGAGAATTTCGTTACACCTATTCCAAGGGTGAAATAAAAACTCATTCAAAGTATAGTCCAATCATTTCAGTCTATGAATAGAGGGAACCAAAGTGATGAACTAAGGAATTTGGATCATTATATTCTATTCCATAATTAGAATCCACCAATCTTTCAAGCTTATTCAGAACCCTAAATCGTAGAGGTGTGGATGAATATGATGAATTGAATCTTATATTTCCATGGTACACAAGTAGTGCAGAATTTCAATTTGGAGATGTTCAAACTGGACGATCTTGCACTTTAGTGGTGGGATTTTTCTTTTCAATCTGAATTGTACCACAGAATTTCATTGTATGATTTTGAATAAATGTTCAAAATATAATTACATCCTCATAATTTAAAAAAATTTTGTATGAAAGACTTTTTTATCTTACGGAAGGAGAAATTATCCACAAGAGAGTACATGGTTGAATTTATAAATTTAGTGCACTCTTTACTAGATGTTGCTACAAGTGGATCCCTGAAGTCCTGAATTATTGAATCATGGTTTAATAAGGATAATCGATCAAAGATTTGATGAATTTTATAATAGAGTATATAAAAATGGTAAATAGAGAGACCTCAGAATAATGGAACAACTCACAAGCTATAGGTGGAGGGAGCATGTTGGTGCCCATAGAAAATGATGGGAACTATAATACTAGGTGTAAGACAAAGAGGAAAACCTATTTCAAATTTAGAATAATGACCCTGAATCAGATGGCTAGATTAGTGATTCTTCCTCTGAAACTTAAGGAAAAATTAGTATGTTTTCACATTGGTTCATTAGACCTCATTAAGTGAGTCTGTATGGAAAAAACTAGTGATTTACATAATTGCTTCCATATGGGGAATGATCAGTGTTATTGTTGTAGTGATATGAAATTGGGCGTTCATGAAAATTCTCATGTTTTACCGATTTCAAATGATTTGATGGAAAGAGTGTAGATGAATACCTCTTGTTAGCAGAACCGATCTATCCATGGTCATTCTAGGAATTCCAGGAAATCTCATCATGGAAAAATGCACCATGTTATGTGAGTACGCAATTATATGGAGGTAGGAATTTTGTTTTGTGTGATCAATCTAGACCATCGACAGTGATAGGTATATTCTAGGGAATTATACCAGTATTCAGTGATTTTTTTACATGGGTGGATATGATTATTTTATTACATTATGAATTGTTAATTTTCTTGGAATACATATTATTATGACACTATATGTTTGGAAACATCAAACTACTATTGGTCAAAGAGAATTTCATTCCCTCATATGCAGATAATGTGTTATAATGATTGAGGGAGGAGAGGCGATATGAGATTTCTCTATTATTGATATGGATGTTTATAACATAACATTTTTTATGGATTGGTTGAAAATGTTCTTAGCACACATTAACTATTATAATTGAATGGTTAGTTTTTTTACTAATTACAGTGTAAAAAATTACTTTAGTGGGGACCATAATGTAAAGGCACTGTAATAGACTTGATAACACTTGTGGTTTGAAAAATATCATACCATTTGGTATTTTAGACTTTGTCATTGATGGATGTGATCAATAAGAGCTGTTTTGTAGTGGTTATTGTTTACTTTTGGGATGGTTTTCTAAAACCATCCTCAAGGGTTCCTCCCACAAACGAAGTGAAATTTATGATTGATCTCCTCATATGGATATATCTTATTTCCTTGCCTTTTTGTCAGATGGAACCATAATAATTATGGAAATTGAATTTGGTATTTTATGATCTTTATGGAAAAGGGTTCATTCGATATATCATGTCTCCGTGGGAGGAGCAAAAATTGTTTATCAATAAAGGTGGACATTACTCCTCTATTGTGTGTGGATTTTCATAGTAATTAATAATTTACAATATATAAAAATTATCAAGTTCCACACATTGATTATTTGTATGACTAATTTATGTGAACTCCTTGGTAATATAAAATTTAATTATGATCATGAAATCACCTATTGCAGTTATGGAAGGATGTTAATTCAATGACCTTTTTTAGGCATAAATAAAACCATTTGGAATACATGGTTATGAATTTTAGTCATACGAATGAACGAACATACTTTTTTGTATTGATGAATTTGTTTTTGAAATGGAATATATGTTCCTTTTTGGGGGTGTTTATGGAAAACATATAAGTATATTCATGGAAAATGAGAGATAAATAGAAACCCATGGTGATAGTGGTGGGGATTTTGAAATATCATCATCTATATTAAAAAATCTCAATGTGTGATTCTATGGATATATTAGGAACATTTTCATTTCCATGTAATCAATGAAATTGTTATTCTATTAATATTGAAATTATTAAGGCTGTGATCTCTTAGAAAACTCCAAATAATGTCTTTAAAATATGCAATTTAATTGGTATAGCTCATTATTATTGAATTTTTGTTCATTATTTCCCATTTGTAAATTCACCTATGAAATACTAGAAAATAGAAAATATCACATTCCAATGGAATGAGGAATGAAATAAGAATTTTCATGAGCATAAGTTTCACCATATATCAACAACAATATTGATATCATCAAAATCCGGACAAGGGTATGTGGTGTATTGTGATGTATCTGGATATTAGTTGATATTTTTTTTCATGCATAGATAACATGTTTTTATATATGGATCATGTAACATATTGTTTCATGTGAAGAACTACCCAAAAAATGTTTTGGTGTTACCCTGTGTAGTTCATGATTTTATGTCTTAGTATCATTACGTCTTTTGTGAGAAATCCATGATGTTTACTTATCATAAGAGCCTGAAACATTATTTTTCACAAAGTGATTTTGATATAAGATAATTAATATGGATGTAGTATCACCAAATGTATGACTTTGACAAGATTTATACAATATGTAATGGAAATTGAATGGAAGATGTATTGAGAAGAATGTGATATGCTCAGTTGGAAAAAGAGTCTTCATAGAAGTGGGAGTTGATATTAGGGATAACTAAAATACAATTGTCTTATGAATATAGATCAAATATTGCTACGTTTGTTTTATTTTCATTGGAATTTTATTTTTTGGATATGGATAAAGAGGAACAAACATCTATTTCTGAATTCCATGATATGTAGTCAAAAATCAATTATGGGAGACTATTGAGGGACAAAAACTAGATGGGACTTTAGTTTTTTGGATTTGAGACTGGATGATCATACCTATTTCTAGTTATTCATCATACTATTCAGTATGTATTGATTTTTCTAGTATACCAAAATCTATTTGGAGTTTAAATAACATTTATGGTTGGTCTGAATGAAATCAAAGATGGATCATTTTGTTTCGTTATTCTTCTATTGTCAGTATGTTATTGTTGAGCATAAAAAACAAGATTTTATTTTAAAATATTTATGTATTCCTATTTGGAAATAGTTGAAGACTTCCATTGGATTTTAGTAGGTCCCCAAAGAATTTTTTTGAAACGTGATTCCATATGGGTGATAGTGGACCGCTACAAAATGTTGTTCCATTTCTTCCCTATTCATGAATATTTTACGATGGATGAATTGTAAAAAATATATATTAGAGTGGTGGTAAATAGGTATGGAGTACCTGATTTGAATGTATCAGATAGAGATCCTACATTTCTGTCACATTTCAAGAAATTCTTATAGAAGTGATTTTTGAATTGGATGGCCATGTGTATGGAATATCATCCTCAGTAGGATATTCAATCCGAAGGGATGATAAAATCCTCAAAATACAGGCTTAAGGATTGTGTAATGGCCTTTGGTGGATCATTGGAGTATCCCATAGCTTCATTGGAGTCCTTATATAACAATAGTTATCATGGATTGATATATATGTCTTCTTTTCAGCCATTGTATGTGATTCCTTGTCATTATCCACTTTGTTCAGTGGAAACAAGTGATACGAAACAATTTGGAAATATCCTTGTCTAAGAAGAAATAAATAAAATTTTGTTCATCAATAAAGAAATGGAGATTTACCAAAGACATTAAAAATTGTATTCTAATCATTGTTGATGACAGTTGTCATTTGAGCTAAGTGATCATGTGTTCTTGGGAAGCTATGAAAGGCTTGGGTATCATCATTTTGGAAAATATTGGATGTTATCTCATAGATACATAGGCCCTTTTGAGAAACATAAAGTTGTTGGTGAGGTGGAATATAAGTTTTCATTGAAATCAATGTTTAGTGTGGTGCATAAATGTTTCATATTTTTTATTTAGAAAATTATTATCCCGATCCAGACAAAGTGAATCGATGGGATCATGTTGACCTGGAATGAGATTCTTCAGTAGTTCATATTCTAATATGGATTGTGGATAACTAATATAATGTTTTGTGTGGGAAACACATGTGTATAGTGTGAGTTTTTGGTAAACATGTTTAGATTTAGGAAGATAATTGAGAAATATTAAATTGAATAGTTGAGTAATCAGCCTATAATCCTTCAAGAATATGAAGGGTTTCTACATTATAATGATGGTATATACAATGATAGGGAGAATATTTCACCCCTGGTCTTACGTAAATAACCGTTTAATTATTATTTTGATTTATGTAAATAGTTTTGGTGAATATTGGGTGGATTTGGGGGCTTTGTAAAGTTTATATAAGATTTTACAAAGGTTCATAGGTTCAGAAAGAATAGTAGAAAACAAGAAACTCCTATAGAAAGCCTTGAAATGTTATAAAATGATTCTGGATAGATTAAATTTCAGAGTATGATTTGGAAAAATCATAAAACAACCTAAGAGAGACCATTTGTTTTTCATAGAGGTATTTTTCACCATTGGAAAATATTTTTTTTAATCATCTGATCAAACCGTGTGAGGTGATTATTGAGGTAGGGGATGACAATGATTTGGCACATGGTTTTCCTAATCTTGCGATCTAACCATGCATGGTTAGTTTTTAGATCATAAAATAGTTTATATCACATTATATTCACCAAATCGCATTGTATTTCATCTATATTAACCATAACTAGGGTTTTATTCCTCTCAGTTTTTTTGGATAACATCCCCTTTTATCCAAGGGTGATCTGTTGTAAAATCATGGTGCGTTGAAGGTTGGATTTCTTTGAAGTTCTCATATTTTGGTGGTTTTTTTGTAGAACCACTTCCCTTCCCTCTCTTATATTATTATATATAGACTATTGGGTATATATGAAGGATATTATTTAAAAATAATTAATATATTTTTCTATTTTGATATCGTGGAATGATATATACGTATATTATTGGAGATTCATCATAATTGTTTTTGAAGAATTTGTTTTGTTCTTAATTTTCACTATAATTACCAAGGTAGATGGCATCAGACTAGAGTCATATTATTTTAACATTACGTGTTGTTTTAAAATTTATTTTTAATGAAATTTATTATGAAATTTTTGTGAAATTATTAATGGTAACCATCTTCAGTGAAATTTTATGGAGTTATAAAAACTGGATGTTTTGGTGGAAAGTGAATTTGGTAACATGATTTTAAAATGATTATTTTAATATGGTTTTTTGGTTTTGAGGAATGTTAATATTTTTTCAGTAAAATAATAGCTTATTTTAATATGTTGGAAGGGATTTTGTTGTCATGGTTGTTGGAATAAATGGTTATTTATGTATTGAATAGCATTGATATTGGTTGTAAAGTACCACCATCAAAGGGAAAATGCATGGATGTAATGTTTTAGTATTAATGGTAACACATAACATGATTGTTTGAGTGTGTAAATGGGTTTATGTGAAAAATAATGGGTTTTTTAAAATTATATTTATTTTTAATGAATTTATTGGTTTCTTTCATTACAAATGAACATTTTCTAGAAAACTGATTTGCTATAGAAATTATTTTCAATAAAACTTTTTTGGATTTGATATAATATAGTTTTAATATTTTTATATAATTTTTTTTATATAAATTTTATATCACTTTATATCCTTTTGGAATGGGTAGGGATTTCATTTTGGAAAAACTTATTAAGTTACATTTATCACACCATTATTGGGACAACTAATACATTTAAGGATATTATTTATTGATATATTGGTAAAGGGAATGTATCACATTTATTTTATGGTGAATCATGATATTTGGTATATGATTGTGGAGCTGGATCGCGGACCTTATTGGGATTCACATTGTTGATGTCTAGGATTATTTTAGTCTGGTTCGTTTTTTCCTTTTTAGTGCAGTGATATTGATATTGGATTCTTCATGGTACTCTGATATAGCTTTATTTTAATTTTATTTATTTTTTTGTATTAAATACTTATCATGAATTGTATAGGTGTTTTGGTTAAGGTATTATTGGTTTTAGTTGTATTTGTTTCACTAGAAATATCCTCTCCAAATTGTATTGAGGCCATTGGAAATTATATCTTGAATTCATCACCTTGGGGATGACCCTTAAGGCCATGTTGGAATTCCTCCTTAGATCAATCCATAGAGGAGGGGTAGTATGATTCAATACTATAGGGAGAAAAATATTCACATCCGTTACATTAACTATAATATTTTTTTTCATTGGATACTACATACTATATGGGCTTATTCACCATATATAATTCATATTATCATTATATTGAGTTGTTTCGTTGAGTGATTCTCCCCACATTTTCGACATATTGGAAACAAAATTTTCATTCATCCCTAGTTCCCATCACCCAATCTCTCCGAGAAATTTAGTATTCCCTTCTTTGTTGTGACTAAGAGTTGGGTAATGGACACATTATTAATCACGTCCTATAAAAACTGATTATTAATAATCACAAAATAATTTACTGTAGTTATCATCCAATTTGGATTATCATAAAAAAAATTCAATCACATTCAGTGTGAAATGAGTACATTCTAGTTCCCAATATAGTTTAAAAATAGAAAACCTAGTGTGATCAACACCTATCTTAGTGAAAATCATTATTATCAATAAAAACCATTTATAGGATTTTTAACTCATGAGTCCTTATTACTTAATAAAGGAATCCTTAGTTTTATCAATGGTCATTGATAGAAATCCTATATTAAAATCCTTCATGATTTCTCTGGTTGTGTATGAGAATTTCCAAAGAATACCCTCATGAGTTTGAAACCAGGTTTGGAGCAGGACCGATTATTGTGGATTAGTTCTTGATCGAGTATATGTCATTAAAGTGTCTTTGGGTGTTTTCACCCTATGTATATATATTCCAAAACCATTTAAACATATAGTATAAAAACATGGAAATATTTATAGGAAACTACTTGTTTTGTCCTTTACAAAATTCCATGTTTTTTCCTATACATTGACACATCCTAAGAATTATCCCTACACACATCCATGGATATATCCATAGAAATATCCCTAGGGTAATATCTATTGTTTTCTCATCCTAGTTTCCAAATATTGACTGAAAATTTCTTTTGATACCAATTATGGTGATCCGGGCTTAACATACATGGATAATAGGTCATTTTGGATGAATTTTAATAACATCAAAAAATTTCATCCCTATGGACCCTAATAATTTTCTGTATTTGAAATATTGGAACCCATTATTTTAATTTAGTAAAATATTTTCAACATACCATATAAATATCTTCTCCTAAGTACTACTAATTATAAACCTTATTTATAACATATTGAAAGGGAACACAAGAAATGGTTATATGAGGTTCTTCGTAAGGCTAAAAATAAAGATTTTATGCATGCATAACATGGAATGAGAGTTGGAGAACAAGAGAATAATATTTGAATAACATACCCAACTTATAAATGATCATAATAATGATCCATGTACCAATGTATGGTTGTTCATAATAAATGAGTCATGTGGAAAACAACCAATATAGGTCATGAGTTCATAACATTGGTATATGACATAGACTTTTGGAATATATGAATGAATATAAAATCATTCCCTATAAGTCAAGGATCACGTCCCATGATTATTTTGGAACATCATGGGGGATAAAATATTGGAATAGAAACACAGAAAACACATGTAATAATCCTTTCCTTATAGTGTATCATGATACACATTCTTCTCAAAGTTGGTCAAGAGACAACTCTTTCCAATTGAGGATTGGGATACACCCATTTCCCATTATGGATTCGGAAACATATATTTCCCATTAGGGATCAATCCTACCTTGTTGCTTCTCATCTCTATCTCATGTGATATAAATATTTACTCAGTTACTTGTAGGGATATATATTTCCCACCCATCATGTATTGAAATCATAGATTTTTATGCCATGTGATAATTTAACATTCATATTACCATTAGCTGTAGAATGATATTGTTATCACAAACATCATATCAAAACCTATGAAATGAGATGTCTATAACAAAATAAATATTAATTCGTAAAATATAGAAATTATATAGGCTTCATAATCATTTCATCATAGAAAATAATATCAAATTAAGCGGGTAACATAAGTGTTTTATCATGGTATAACCTTTGAAAGAGAAACTGGTTTCATAAACATCATTCCATCAAAACAAAAACCATTCAGAGAATTAATATGAATGGTATTCTTGGACCATTTCCCCAGTATGTAATCGGTATCACCGATGGATTTCATATTATTTGGAAGATGATTATGAAAGCTCATTAAAATTATTTCTTGTGGAAAATACCCTTCCCATTTTAAAAAATTCTTTTCAATACATAAAAAACTACTAAATAATTCATTGAAAATGTCACAACCCACCTTCTGCAAGACGATGGAAGGGGAGGAAAAGGTCTCAAACCATCCTTCCTCAAGTAGAAGATGAGATAATGACCCCTGAGTCCCACCTCCAGTAGGCCCCAGAGTGGAGAATAACACCATGGGTATGACATTTTCTCAATATTGAGGCATTAATGCTTTTAGTTAACTAGGATTGGGAGAAAGAATGATTCAACACCAAACACCACCATGTAAAGAAAACCCAAAAGGAAACCAAAATACATGCATGTTTTAATAATAAAACTAAACAAAGTACAAGAACTAAAAAGTACAAAACCCAACAGGAAAGGAAAAATGCTAAGCAGAATCCAACAACGACCAACAACAACTCTAATGTCCAGACTAGTAAGGCCCCGCACAACCTCCAATGTCCTCCTGGATACCTGAAAGAAAACATAGGGTGATCATAAAAAGTATAGTCAAAAGGAAAACCTAATTCTCTCCTGTATAAGTGGGGAGACGTCCTAAAGTCCCGTGAGAAGTAGGAGAAACACCATCTATCAAGGTATCTATCCATCCCACCTCACCGGCCACGCTCACCAAATTACAAAATCAGTAAGGTAATATTAAATAACAAATCATTTGGGTACCCCACACCACCATTTCCCCCACTAGCTAGCTGCTCATCCCGAACGACAAACAACCTGATGATACCACGATCTTCCGGCCCACACATAACTGTGCCTCACAACCACATTTCCTTGCCCGCACACACCTAGGCCTCACAACCACATATCCCTGCCCAAACACACCTGGGCCTTATCTCTAATATTCTTGGGAAAACAACCTGTCCGAAGAGTCCTGGGCTAGCAACACACGAATCGAAACCTACCCGAAGAGTCTTGGGTGTAAGGTCACCTCCAGCCATGACATCATAGGGAATAGGGAGCATGAAGGAGAGTAACTAGGGGTAAACACCCTTCCCCATGAAATGGGGTGTCCTATAATAAGTTCCAAACATGGGGGTGTGAATAAACACAAAACATACAGTTATACATATTTATAACAACACACACCCCAACCTATGGCTCCTCAAATAGATACAAGAAGGTGCACAAGCACTACTGCCTCAAAAAACAGGCACACAACAAACAGTTCCTAGTTTCCCAATTCAAGTTATCATTTTATAAGAGTTCAGTATGATTTAATCCCATCACTATTAAGCAACTAACATGCACCATCACCAATGAAACAACAATAAGGTAGGAAGGAAAACCGTCTGGTGATTTAGGAATTCACACCATGTTCTATTTGGAAGACACATCTATAATGGGATAAGTGAGATTCCTCAAGGTACTGGAACCAATACATTCCCTGAGACACTACCCCATGTCCCTAAAATCCAAGAGCCAAAAGTTTCTCAACTATAGAGGATTCCACCCCAATTCGTGATATGAGCAGAGAAACCACAACCCCAAACTCACAACCAGCAACCGTGCCACATCATAAAATCCCATCCTCACTCATATCACCCTAGAAATCAATGCCACCATCCTAGAAAACCATAAAGTCACCCAAAATCAGCCCGTGAAGAAAACTACCAAACCACTACCACCAACACAAGGCAGGCCCATGCAGGTATTTTAAGATTTAAAAGATTTTATACACTCCATGGTTTCAATTCCAGTGGGCTTTAACCGGGGTTAGCAGAGAAAAGGTGTTGATCCAGGTGCTTTCAATTAATTTAACCGAGTATACGTAATTAGAAAAATTCTATTTTACAATTATTTAGACATCCAAGAGAACTGAGGTTCATTAGTGAATAGATAAAGACAACCACCAACCTTGATTTTTAGTGTGCATAAGCCCATACAATTCACAACACATACAACATAAATGTAGTTCAACAGAAACATCCATCACCCCATTTAATTATTTAAAAGTCCATTCATTATCTTCATTATGTTTGGTTTCATCAATTCTCATAGAGAAAAAAGTGTACCCACCCCGCATGATACACAGAAAGGAGAGGTGAAAGAAAATCTCTAACTGATTGATCAAGGATCGACATTGCGTCCTCGTGTGGAAACAGGAAATCAGGAGAAGTCGGAACTCCATGGAACCCGAGAAAGGAAAACATCACAATGGGGGTACAACTCATCTGGAGGGAGGGTACCCCGAGAGGGGTCCAACCAACTACCCTCTAAAGATACTTCTCATGGTAAAACCCTCGAGTTGTTCAAAATCTAGAACAGAACCCCCATACATCCAAGAATACTCACACAAGAGTTATCAACCCCAAACATCCACAAGAAGCACAAGGATCACATTGTCCAACACATGAGTTAGGGATTTACCTCATACATGTCAGGATATTATCCACTTCGGGAGGCACTGACTCATCCACACGAGTTTAATCACAACCACATTAATGCGTCGTGATTAGCAGTCAAGTTTTCCCATCATCACACATTCAGACACACACACACCCATTGTGAACAGGGAACATATCATCTAATAGCTAATAAATCCAAGAATTTCATATATTAAAGCATAAGGAAAAACATATAAAAAAGGATTATAACAAAAACAACAAGGAAGTCAAAACAACTCTTGTTACTAAATGCTTAACTGGGCCCCCCGCTCCCAGGTGCTCTCCTCAAGGCCACCATGCCTCCACAACACAATAATCAAAAGGATGGTTCGTCTAGGTAGCACTTTCTATTTAAGATCCTCGATCTTGATCGGTCATTCTACAAAGGTCACAACATTTTCGACATCTAACTATCCCCAATCGCTGACATGGGAGTTGTCGTGTAGATATCGACGAAGCTAGGAGACCTGAAAGATGTTGTGAACTTTTTCCAACTGAGGTGGAAATGACAGCTGATACACCACCTCACCAACTCGTCCCAGCACCTCGAATGGTCCGATTAACATAGGGGAGAGCTTACTCCCCTTCCCAAGACTTAGCTTCCCATGTCGAGGGGAAACCTTCAAGAACACATGATTTCCAACCTCAAACTCCATGGGCCTCCTCCTACGATCAGCATAAGACTTCTGCTGGTCCTAGGTTTTCTTCATCCTCTCACGCATGAGATGAACCTTCTCAGTGGTGCCCTGCACCACATATAGCCCAAGAACAGCTGATTCCCCAATCTCGGTCTACCAAACAGGTGAATGACACGACCTTCCATACAAGGCCTCAAATGGTGTCATGCCGATAGTGGATTGGAAGCTATTGTTATATGCTAACACCACCAGAGGCAAGTGGTGTACCCATGATCCCCCAAAATCCAGAACACATGCCCACAACATGTCTTCCAATGTTTGGATCATCGGTTATATCTGCCCATCTGTCTCAGGGAGGAAAGCAGAACTAAGGTGTAGCTGGGTGCCAAAGGCATGCTCTAATCCCCTCCATAATCATGAGGTAAACTGCATGTCTCGATTGGAGACAATAGATCTCAGAATTTTGCTCAACCGCACCACCTCATCAACATACCTGTGGGATAAGGTAATCACCATGCTCGATTCCTTAATCACCAAGAAGTGAGATGATTTTGTCAACCGATCCACCACTACCCAGATGGAATCATATCCTCCCTGAGCCCTGAGTAGCCCTGTGATGAAGTCCATATAGATTTCATCCCACTTCCACTTGGGAACATCTAAAGGTTTCTACAACCCTCTAAGAAAACGGTTTTCATCCTTCACTTGCTGACACACTAGGCACTTATCCACAAAATCTGCCACCGGCCGCTTTACCCCGGGCCACCAAAGTTGTCCCCTCAGTCCATGGTACATCTTTGAGACCCCAGGATGTTACACTAAATCCAAGCCATGGAACTCACGGAGAACTACATTATGCATCATCTTCGGAAAAAATATCCTTCCACAGAAAAGCATATAATGTTACCATCCTCAGATCATCCCTCAAGAGAATTTCCATGATAAACATGATATGACGTCACTTCTACCTCCGAGTCCTCCCACTGAGACTCTTCCACCTACACCACTAAAGAGGACACTACGGTCATCTGAAATAGATAGCCTCATCCACCTTCCACCCTTTAATCCAAATTCTTGTCCGCTAACTCTTCCATCGCTCTCCAATCATCTCTAGATTCCCGAACTACTTCCTTCTGTGATTTCCTGCTCAGGGCATCAGCCACATCATTACCCTTTCCCTCAGTATAAGAGATCTCGAAGTCGTAGTCTTGGAGGAACTCAACCCATATCTGTTTCCCCATGTTCAAATCCTGCTGGGAAAAGAGATAACAAATTCTCTTGTGATATGAGAAGACCACAAAGCGCTCTCCGATGAGATAAAGCCACCACAACTTAAATGTGAACACCACAACTATAAGCTCCAAATCAGGGGTGTAATTGTTACACTCTAGAGGAAATAACTGCCTAGACCCATACGAGATCACTCCTAGTAGCTGCATCAGCACACATCCCATCACAAGGCCAGAAGAATAAATGAATAATTCAAACAACACCCCATCCTCTGGTAATCTGAGTACTGGAGCACTAACCATCTTCTCCTTTAGGTAGTGAAAATATTTCTGCCACTTGTCGCTCCATAAAAAGGCATGATCCTTCCCAGTCAAAGCTATCAACGAAGCTAAAAATCGAGAGAATTCGGGCACAAACCTCTGGTAATAGCCTTCCTATCCCAGAAAACTATGAATTTCAGCAACATTTTTGGTGCTACCCAAGAAACAACTGCCTCAAACTTAAATAGGTCCACTTATATTACCATTTGAGACAGTAAGACTCCTTGGAAATGTAATTTTCATGCCAAGAACCTGCACTTAGACAGTTTCCCATAATGATGGTGATGTCAAGGGACTCCCAAAACAACCCTGCGATGCTCAACGTGCTCTTCCTATGATCTTGAGTAGATAAGGATGTAGTTGATGAAAACTACAATGAATTGGTCCAAAATCTCTCGGAAGACAGAGTTCATGAATTTCATGAACATAGACTGTGCGTTCATAACACCAAACGACATGACCACGAACTCAAAGTGGCCATATCTGCACCTGAAATCTGTCTTCGAGATATCACATTCTTTCACTCTCAACTGGTGGTATCCAGACTGCAGATCAATCTTAGAGAACCAACCTACGCCCCTCAGCTGGTCTAATATAACATCTATCCTTGGGAGGGGGTAACGGTTCCTGAACCTCACCCGATTCAACCTCCGGTAGTCTATGCACAGTCGTACACTACCATCTTCTTTCGTTACGAACAAAATTGGAGCACCCCATGGGGACACACTGGGTCGAACAATGACCATCTTCATCAGATCATCAATCATAACCTGCAACTCTTGCATTTCAGAAGGTTCCATCCGATAAGGATCCATCGAGATCGGGCCAACACCAGGCTATAAGTCTATCCCAAAATCAACATCACGTCAAGGGGGTAGAGTCACAAACTCATCAGGAAAGACATCAAGGAATTCTCTTACGACCTCTGGGACATCCATCATTCATGCATCCACCGACTCTACTAACACCCTGTCTAGTATATAAATGAGTGTCTCTACATGTTGACTCCCCACCTGATAACTCCACTCCCCAAAAAAACCACACACTGTCCATCCTCAATGGAGAATTCAACCCACCTCTGATAGCATTCGATGATGGTATGCACAGAGAATAAAAGAGTCGATGCCTAGAATGAAATTGTATTGTTGCATCTGTAAGGAAAGAAGGTCTCCACTGGACTAATATAGTCCCAACATAAGTCTACATCTTTGGAAAATGTAGGATACACTAGTCTCACCCCAAATTGTGTTCAAAAAACTAAGGGCACAAAAAGTCTCTCAGCATCCAGACCCAGAGCATGGGCTAATTTAGGTGTAACAAAGGAGTGAGAACCTCTAGAATCAAACAAGGCAAAAAAAAGAGTGCTAAATAAACTGATTGTACCTCGAATGACCTCTAGTCCTGTTGGAGCTACTAACTCTGTGGTGTGCAACTGTCCTTGCCCAACTCCCCTGCCTCGCTGAGGTCGACCACCTCCCCGACCACTACCAAGTTGAGGTCCCTGAGGAGCACTCTAGTGGTGTTCTCCTCCCGCAAAGTTATCCCTCAGAGGGCCAGGGGCCTGCTTGTACTGATGGAATGGCCTCGACAACAATGGATGCTGCTGAGGTGGGTGCTGAAATTGCCCACCTCCACCATGTGGAGCTCGAGTCAGACACCTGCTCTGGATGTGCCCGAAAACTGCTCAAGAGAAACACTTCGGTCCTGGACCTGTGGAAAAGGGGCGACGGCCAGAAACTCAGAACTGGAACTGATGAGGCCTACTCCATGCACATCGAGACTTAGAAGGAACTATCGCTGGAGAACTGCTGCTGACCGTCGTCCCCTTTGATTAACCCAGCTGGTTCCCCTCTCGTAGCATGCCCCCCTTCAAGGTCATTCTCTCTACTATCTCGGCCTTCTTCTGTACTTCAAGGTATATCGGAAGGGTGAAGAGAGTGAAAATGTACTGAAGAGAAGTATGAAGTTCCTCCTCCAACCATCTTTCCCGAGAATCCTCATCCGGAAAGTGATCCGGGGAAAAGCGTAAGAGATCTTTGAACATGATCCCCAGCTCCCTCACTGACAAGCATCCCTACTGAAGGGAGAGAAACAAATGTCTCTTCTCAGCCTTCGTCATAGAGGAGAGGAACTCCTCATGAAATACCTTCTCGAATCCGGTCCATGAAACCTCTTCCTCTGTCTTCTCTCCCCGAAAAAGCGTAAACCACTGACGCGCTGCTCCTCTCAGCTGACTGATGGCCAACAGAACCCAGTACTCCCTTGGATCACGGATCATAGATAATGTGATGGCTGGATCCTCAATCCATTCCTCTGTCACTGAGTCAGAAATGCTGCCCTCGTACTTCTCAAGGGTCTGTCGCTGAAAGGCTCGATGCATGTTCTGCCACCGATCATCCTCCTCCTCTCAGTCAGTCCTCTGCCGATCATCCAAGTAATCCTCCTGGGCCTTGATAGCCCGCACCACTCATGGTCATCTCCCAAGCGCCATTGCTGCAAGGTAAACAAGAAATGCCTAATCATGAGTAGTGTAGAATATTTTTCTTAAATTTTTGTAGACTTCTTATTCATTTTAAATCTGTAATACACCCTTGAAACACTAGAATACAATTCATTATGATGCATGTAACATTCCTAGGGTTTCTACCTTGTAATCAGTGTAGCCTCACGTGGTTGTTTAGTCGGTCCATATTCCTTGCATCAGATCGCAGGGGGCCCTAAAATATCCTTTCCGAACTGATCCTCCCTGGTCTATTTCATAGACCAAGATCAGCTAACATTGTTGCACTACCGTCCCATGCAATCCACACTATGCCTAACTCCAGACTCCTTCCTATCCCTCAACCTTCCTCTAATACCATTCTCACATGACCCACCTTCAGCAAGATGATGGAAGGGGCAGCAAAGGTCCCCACCCTTCCTTCCTCAAGTCGAAGACGAGATAATGACCCCCTGAGTCCCGCCTCGAGTAGGCCCCAGAGTGGTGACTAGCACCAAGGGTATAACATTTTCACAATATGGGAGGAATAACATTTTTTAGGTAACCTAAATTTGGAGAAAGAATGAGTCAACACCAAACAAATCCATGTAAAGAAAACCCAAAAGGAAACCAAACTACATGCATGTTTTAATAATAAAATTGAACAATGTAAAAGAACACCAAAGTACAAAACCAAACAGGAAGGGAAAATGGCTACGCAGAAACCAACAACGACCAACAGAAACTCCAACATCCAGACTTGTAAGGTTCGGTACGACCTCTGATGTCCTCCTAGATACCTGAAAGTAAACACAGCGTGAGCATACAAAGTATACTCAGTATGAAAACCTAAAGCACTCATGTACAAGTGGGGAGATGCCCTAAAGTCTCATGAGAATTAGAAGAAACATCATATATCAATGTATCTATCCATCCCACATCATCGGACACACTCACCAAATAACACAAGAAGTAAGGTAATTGTAAAGAACAAACCATTTGGGTACCCCTCACCACTATTTCCCCCACTAGCTAGCTGCTCATCCCTAATGGAAAACGTCCTGATGCTAGCATGCTCTTCCTGCCCGAACACACCTGGGCCTCACAACCACATATCCTTGCCCGCACACACATGGGCCTCACAACCACATATCCCTGCCCTCACACACCTGGTCCTCACAACCACATATCCCTGCCCGCACACACCTGGGCCTCATCTCGAACATTAAAGGGAAAACAAAATGACCGAAGAGTCATGGGCTAACAACACACCAACTGAAACCTACCCGAAGAGTCTTGGGTGTAAGGTCACCTCCAACCATCACAGCCTAGGAAAGAGGGAGCAAGAATGAGAGTAACTAGAATGGGGTGTCTGACACTAAGTTCCAAACGTGGGGGGTGCGACTAAAAACAAAAAATACAGTTACACACAAATATTCCAACACACAACCCATCATATGGCTCCTCAAACAGAGAGAAGAAGGTGCACAAGCACTACTGCCTCAGAAAACAGGCACACCACAAACAGTTCCCAGTTTACCTAATCAAGTTATCATTTCATAACAGTTCAGTATGAGTTAATCCTGACACTACTGGGAAACTAAAAGGCACAATCACTAATGAAACAACAATAAGGCAGGGAGGAAAACCATCGGGTAATTTAAGCGTTCACACCCGGTTCTATTTTGAAGTCACAACTACAATGGGATAAGTGATATCCCTCAAGGTACTGGAACCAATGAAGTCGTAGAGACATAGCCCCATGTCCCTAAATCCCTGGAGCCAAAGGTTTATCAACAATAGAGGATTCCACCCCAATTCATGATATGAGAATAGAAACCACAACCCTAGACTCCCAAACAACAACTGTGCCACGTGAGGGGATCCAATCCTCACCCATATCACCCCAGCAATCTAGGCCCACATCCACAAAAACCATAAAGTCACCCGCAATCGGCCAATGAAGAAAACAAAAAAACCACTACCACCGACATAAGGCAGGCCCATGCAGGTATTTTTAGATTTAAGATATTTAACACACTCCGTGGTTTCAATTCCAGGGGGATTTAACCGGGGTTATCACAAAAAATGGGTTGATCCTGGTACTTTAAATTTATTTAACCGAGTATACATAATTAACCAATTCCATGTTATGGTTATTTAAACCTCAAGGAGCACCGAGGTTCAGTAGTGCACATAGAAAGACCACCAACGACCATGATTTTCAATGAGCATAAGCCCATACAATTCACATCACATACAAAATAAAAGTTGTACAGCAGAAACATCCATCAACCCCTTTAAGTCTTTAAAAGTTCATTCATTATCTTAATTATGTTTGGTTTCATCAATTCCCAAAGAGACAAAAGTTCACCCACTCCGCATGATACACAAAAAAGAATGTCGAAGGAAAATCCCAACATGATTGATCATGGATCGAAGTTACGTCCTCACGTTGAAACTGGAAATCAGGAGAAGCATGAACTACATCGAACCCGATCATGGAAAACATCGCAACGGGGGGTACAACATTTCAGTAGGGAAGGTACTCCGAGCGCAGGGTGATAGAAAAAATGAAACTCAGGGAGAAGCTTTAGGTTATAAAGGCTGTGATACAACATTCTGGGGACTCTTAAGATATAGATAAAAAACACAAAACCACGGAAGAAGTAGGATCGTGGGTTGACCACGTGGCTGGGACACCCCACACGCCCACTAAAAAGGTCCCTGCCCTTCGGGGTGGTTAAAACTGACACACACCTCCTTAAGCAAGGAAGGACTCCTCACAGGATGCGCGTATCTAAAAACGCGGTTAAAGGCATGACCAAAAATCATTGTATTTCATTTATGGAGGGTACCTCACCAATCATTTAATTAAACACCATTAATGGGCTTTAAAACATGATTAAAGGGATCAAGACATGGTTTAACACCCAATTTTTGCAAAAATGGGGCGTTACTGGAAAACTCGTGGGGGTTGGCGATAACTACCGTTAGGTGAGAGATACCAGTTGGTGATAGCTACCGGTAGGATGAGGATACCATAAGGCCAAGGCTACTGGTAGGCCAAAGCTACCGGTAGGCCAAGGCTACTGTTAGGAGTCACCAAGAAGCTTGGATGGCCTTCCAGACCACCCAGAACACCTCAAACATCCGATTATTTACCAAGTAATGGACCCCAAAACCCTGGGACATTACAGAAAATAATATAAATAACATATAAAGGAATCTTGAAAATAATTGGAAATTATTTTCCCCAGAATATTTCCCTAAAAAAACATAATGAGATCTTCACATAATTGACCAATCATTGTATTGGATAAGAACATCCTTATCCTATACATTTTAAAAGGATTCCTTTATTATTGTAAGAAATAGTAAATTATCATTTATCAGAATATGAAATTATGATTTTTTTTAAGACTATTTTTGAAAAAAAATGAAACATGTCTAAAAATATAATTTTGAAACCATGGAAGAAATTTTTTGGAGAATATTTTTAAATTAAATGCTTTTAAGGGATACAAAATTCCAACGGAAGTTTGAAATAAATTCAGATTTTCTTAAAAACATTCTATTAATTATTTTCTTTACAGTGGAGAGTAAAAATGGTTCCATTAGAGTAATATTTCATGAATTACACAAGGATAATAATTTTTTTGACAATTAAATAGCGATGGATCATGATATATTATCAATGGAATAAAAATCATAAATAATCCCAATTAATGATGAGATTGTAGCAAAATAATTCCGAAACATTTGTAACATTGAATCCTTATCCCCATTTAATAATAAAATTAAATTAATATTAAAATATATTAAATATAAGAGTATTCAGCATAAAAAAATGTTAAATGTTATTATGTGAAACTTGTAAAATAATATAGCTGCAAAACACACCTTTTATCTCAAAGAATAGGAAAATGGGAAAAAATTAACTTATTGATTTATAAACATTTGAATTATAAATGATAGAAAATATATAACATAAAAAGGACATGTAAATATAAATTAATATTAGGATAATAATAATATAATAAATCAATTTTATTCATATACACTACACAAATTAAGTGAGTGTTGAAAATTTTGTAATTCTCATAGAAATAAAAGTGATATTAAAAATTCACATACCTTATGTCTTGACTCTCATCATACTTATTAAAAAATCCTATATAATAAATATAATTTTATTATACATAAACCACTAAACCATATTTATCAATATAATAAAATATATTATTTACATATTACGTTATATTATGATCTTATTAATAATTTAATGTTAAATTTGTGTCTTAGGAAATAACAATATTTTTTTTCACAAATGTATTGAATTGTTATTATTGGTCATATTTCATAGATCATGATTTTATTATTTAATGGCAGTAAATAATGTTATAAATATGATATATATTTATTATATATTATATTATAATAATATATAAAACATATCATTAGTAAATGAAACACACCGTTCATGGAGGCGATATGTCATACATATAAAATAATGTTGATTAAATTTTCATTAAATATTAAATGGAAGAATTGTAAATGACACACACACACACAAACAAACATATATATTATTCAGGTGGAACTATTATGTAATATATTTGAAATATTTCATTTAAACTCATCCTAAATAAATTCCTTGTCAAACGTGAATGAACCACATCACTTTGTGGAGAAGATAGTGCATAAGTCCACAAAAGATGTTATCGTATTCCTATAAAATGTAAATCTTGAATGTATTTGTTATATAATAATTTAAAAAAATTAAAGACATCATAAATACCATATATATATGTAAACATAATATAAAATATTTAAATCATTACTCTCACCCTTAAAAAGTGGTAATGGATGAATGAATTGCATTAGTTTGTGAGGAGTTAGTCCACTATATACATGAATGATGATTTTTTAACCCATTTGAGGTATGTGGGTGAAGTGTATGGTTTTATTGTCAACATAAAAATATATAATTATATTTATGATACTTAGGTTATTATTTAATCATTTAATAATTATAATTAATAAGGTAATGAAGGAATTTAAAAAAATTCTTGTTGAAGAATGTTACATCTTCTTTGTGTAACTCCTTGCTGTTTCCAACAATGTTCTACCATTGCTTTCTTTATTCCTATTGTGAGAATTATATTATTAGTTACAATAATAGGTTTTTTTATTTTTTATGGTATTGGATGATTTCATTGGATTTATAAGTGTGAATAAATGGGGGGCGGGGTGTTCCATTTTATAGTGGAGGAGGAACAACATTCTTTTAAATATAACAAGGTAAAAACTATTAGGTTGACTTCCATACAAAATGTACCTATAATAATTATTATGTTTTGATAAAATATCAGTTATGATATTTATACTTCCAATCAATGTGGTTTTTACAAGTGTCTAGTTCATTTAGAACTGTACGTATAATGATTAACCATTATGTAAACTCATTTTTACCTTAATGAATATAATTAGTTTTAAATGTTTTCACTAATAATTTTTGTAAAAGAATAATTCTTTATTCTTATAAATTATAATTATATTTATTAAAAATAAGAAAATCGCCTTTTGAAATTATAATCACATAAGTGGTATATGTTAATTTAAATTAACTCTCACGTATTAGATGAAATAAGAGGTCTTTAAAGTGAAAATGTTTGAAATTTTGAAATTATTTTATATCAATATTAATTTCTTACTAATTCCAATGTAAAAAACTAGATTAATATGTGTATAAGTGAAATGAATATAAAATAAAACAAACTTAAAAATTAATTAAACTATATAAATAAATTAAGAAAAAAGTTAGTGTTCAACTAAAATTCAGTATTCTTCACTATTTATCAAAAAATAAAACTATATTGAAAAAAACAACCATATGCAGATTTTATCATTCTATATTTAAAAATAAATTTTATTTTTTCTAATTTAATATATAAAATTTTAAAAAATTAGTATCAAAATAGGTAAGCCACTAAAATGTGGAAATTCTGTATTTTATAAAAATACATTTTTATTCATAAAATTAGATTTATTCTAATCTTATGTCTTAAAATCCATTGGTTGCGTGAAAAAAGTTAATTTAATGTATAAAATATAAATTTTTTAAAATTATAATAGAAATGTGTTTTCAGTAATTTTTTAGGTAAAACAATTTTGTACATAGAAAAATAGTTTTCTCTGAAATATAGTTTCTTTATTTAATTTTTTTAAAATTTGTTTCATACTAATTGAAAAGAGAATGATTCATTTAATATGAATTTTTAAATGATATTTTCAAAAAAAATTTAATTTAATCATAACTTCTATTCCAATTTCTATGTGATAAATATAGTAATATTTTAATAATAATATTAATAGTATTTTTTATTTCTGGAAAACTCTATCTTTTGTGTAATTCAAGCTATTTAAAGAAAATGGTATTGTGGGCAATAAAATAAAAAAATAGTATTTTTTTGTAATTATAGCTAATATAATGGTTTATTATAGTTAATTATTATCTTTGTAGGGTGTATAAAGCATGCATAATTTTTTTTGCGTGAAACGCAAGCCATCAATGAGATAAAACTTATTTTTATAAATTTATTTATAAAATATTATGGTTTTACAGTTTGTTTATATGTATGCAGGTCTGTGAGTGTTTATATTGATGTGTATGCATGTGGATTTATATTAATGTATATTTTACTTGTAAACTAGATATACAATGGAATGTGTTTATTCACATATACATCACGCATATACTTATAAATAATTTTCATACATTTATATAAATATAATATTTTTAATCAAAATTTAAATTTTACAGATATAGTTAATAATTTATTATGTTTTATATACAGAATTAATTGACTATATATATATATATAAATAGTAATTATTTGAAGTAATAATATATACTAACAGTTAGAAATTATGAATTAATATAAATATAAATATAAATATATTTACATCTAATTTTATAGTTTTAGGATTAATTAAATATTTACGTAAAAATTATACGTGATATTACTATTTATTTATTTATTAATGTTTTATTTTAATCAATTTTTTTCATTTATACTTTTATACATTTTTAATGAAAATTAATAATATCTATTATTGTTAATAATTAAAAATTATATTCATTCTAAATATTTTTTAACTCTTAATATAAATTAATTTTCTAACTTGTAATTTAATATATTTTTAATAACAATTTTATAAAATGTCGGGGTTGAGGCCCCTTTTGAAATGGATAGGGATAATGCCTCTTTTAATTATAATATTAATAAATTTTTTCATTATAATTTTTTGAATAATAATACCATGACAAATAAAATATAAATTTTAATAGTAGTAAAAACATTAATAAAAATTTACTATTGAATCAATAAATTTATCATAATATTAATAAATTTTTATAACATAATATATTTATCAAATATTAAAAAATTTATTAACACATTTAATGTCAATATTATTGTTTGTCTATATTAAAATAATTTTGATTTTATTTATTTTTAATACTTATTATTTTTTGTTTATGGGGGTAAACATAAATTAAACACACACACACCCCACACACAAAGGCCTGAAAGGCAGTTCATTTCCTCCCTAAGGGATAACCCACTGAACAATCCTCTTTGTTTCATTATATATTTTTCGGCTCGAATGACTAGTGGGAATGAATCCCATTGCATGGCCTATAGGACCTAATTTTTGTGCCAATTCCCATTCTATGAATATTACTACTATAGTACCCTAAATTCTAGAGTACACCATACAATATCATCACCACAATACTACTTGATCGAGTACCCTCCCCTACTATAGTGCCTCTCGCCACTACTATATTACTCCTACAGTGAACCTCCTACATTTCCCCTATATTTCTCCCACAATCTCTCTACTCTATGGGATTTGAACCCCCAACCACCGATATAGAATTACGAGGTTCTTACCACTATGCCAAACAAAAAATACTAATTATTTGTAATATTAATATCTTTTTATTATACGTTAATTTGTAAAATTAATTTTTATTTCATCATTAATTTATAGTAATTATTAAATATTTTTTTTGTTTCTATTTTTCACTAGTATTTATCTAAACTATATAAAGGGGTGATAAATGATTTTTTATCAACACTATAAAATAACAGACATATTATACTATAATTATTTATTTTCATTTTATTATTGACAATCATATTTTTTATTAGTGTTTCTTAATAGTGTTTTTCAAATATATTCACCTATTTTTAAAATAGCCCAAACTGAGATATCCCCTCACTGATACCATAAAAGGTCTCAAGGAAGCTAGAGTATTTTTTAAATTGCATTGAATATTTCAGATGAATCAACATTCAAAACTGAATGTTTGTTATTCGTTAAATTTTTTTTATTCTATGTTATATATTTTTTCAATATTTTTTTTATTCTTCTCATAATATTAATTTTTGGATGTTCTTCTCTACACAATTCGTGGATCCTCACTTATATTTTTTTTTTCTTTTATGATATGGATTGTTCATAAAATTTGAGGAAGGACGTCCCTTTCCTTTTTTTTGTTTTAGATTTTGATTATGAATGATTTTTGTGAAGTGAATATTATATAATTAATTATGAATGGTTATTTACAAGGAAAATTAATTTCAATATTATAGAATATTTTGAAAGATACATTTTGAGTTAAGAATGTTTAGTTATTATAATTAAATGATCAATTTTAAGAAATTATTCTATAAATTGGTAACCTAATATGGATTATGACATAATTAATGGTTGTGTTATTATAAATTATGATGTTGGGAAAATTTTTAAAGAAATATTTTTCAAATCGATGATTCTATGTTCAATACTAAGTGATTTAGGAGATTCACTCATACTTTAATTCATATTGTCCTTATATGAGTTGTAATAAATTTTTGTTTTATCTGCTGAGAAATGATTATTTTTATAATAATAATTTATTATGTGTTTTGAGGTCCACTATTATAAAAACAAGTGGGAATTTTATGTATACTAATGTTATAAATAATTTAAATGTGATTAAAGGTGAGACGTATGGTGTGTGAGGATTACATCACATTGTTTGAAATTTGTTAAACTTTTTTGTTTACTTTTTGTGATATTTATCCATGACAAATATTTTTTTCATATTATTTTATTTATTTATGCTAATGTCTTTAAAAATTGTAATTAGTGAATAATTTTGGGAGCTGAGACTCTTCTTGGGATAATATTATACCAGAGGATTTTGAATGAAGGGGATGTTCTATTTTGAATGACCAATTACTACTAAAATATTCTTGATTAAAATCCTCATACAAGGTTTTTGCAATTAATGATGATTTTAGGGTCATAGAACCTTTTAATGGTTTTTTTGATAAATAGGTTTTTGATAACATCATTATACTATTTAATTTGATGGATCAAAATATCATTATGATTTTCTTGGTCATACAATACTATGGAATAGATCATATTTGGTGGAGTTTGTAGTCCTTAGGGAATTATTCTCCCTTGTTTGGGTTATCTCATTTTTTGGACCAAAGCATTTTATACATAATTATTACCATTTTTTTTAATAATGTTCAATATATAACATTATGATTAGGATCATAACATTTAATGTTCAGTGTCTTTGAAGACAAGATAAAAAATCAACTTATGAAATATTTTGAAACCTTCCCACATAAAAAATCCATAGGAAGATCCTATGGAAATATTGTTTTCATGACATGGTTAACGAAAGATAAAACAAAGGTTGTTATAAAATTCTCAGTAGGGGTAAATATAGTAGATATTAATCAATGACTATGCATGAAAATAAGATATTCATAATAGTATATGATCATGATCATAACTTATAAACATCCTACATAATTGTCCATATAACATAAATATGAGTCATGTCGTAAAACATTTTCACAATAATAGACTATATTCATAAGAGGTGTGGAATCATAAATAATTAATCACAAGTCAGGAGAGCATAAAACTGAAAACATTTTCTTATTTAATTATTAATATTTATAAACATAAATAGTTCTGATCATGATTTTGTGGAAATGAAATTATGCCTTCATATATTCTTATGAGCATGAAACTAGGTCACTTTAAAATATTAAGGACATGAATGACCGGTCCAAAAAGAATCTATAAAAATGAAACATGTTTAATGAATATCATATTTATCTCTTGAGTCATCAATCATTACAAAATGAATTTGAGGGACATAATGGAATAACATGTCACATAATAATAATCTATTCATACATTTCCCACAAGATAATGAATACATTTAAAATTTTAGCACAACATGACTCATAGGAATGTTTATTGGTCACATAAACATCATAGTATCATGAAAAAGAAACATCAAGATGAATAATAAATAAACTATCGTGGGATCATATTCTCAGTGAAAATATATAACATTATATGAAGTCATCGTAGATGAAAATATCTTTAAAATATCACATTCAGGCACATGAGTATTTATTTAATCCGAAATAAATTATCCTCTGTATACATGGTGTTCAGGTTTTCAGGACCACGAAATTAAAATAATTAAAATATTAATATATATTAATTGATTAGCACACATCATTTTGTAGATTTTCATTTTCTAATTTTTTTGAACCCTGGATGGTAATTTTAAGGGCATGGATGATTCCAGATTTTGGCATCTACCCTATGCATGACCTATAGTTGGTAATCATTTGTCATCTGTTTGAGGCAGCCGTCAATAAGTTCATGTATTAAAATAACCAATTTCAGAAATTTATTTTTCCTTAAATTATGAAAATTTATTATTATTAATAAAAAATTTAAAAAAACACTCAGATTAACCACATATCATTTGGAGGATATGAGATTCAGATTATGTGTTCCTCATTGGATGATTGAAGCTATATGATAAATGATGACATAATCGAGATGAATTGAGAGGACATAAAAGAATAAAATATATCGTTATTTCTGGAAGAAGTATTCATCACTGACAGTAAATCAATAATCAAATTATTTAACTTTATGTATTATTTTTCTCCACTTTTAATTTAATATTATATCGATTAGTTTATCTACTCCTATTTCTGGTGCTTCCAAACATTAAATGAACCATGCATCACTTTTTTTTATTATTGATCCAATTTTATCCTTCCACTAGTCATTCGGTCATCCTAGATACCTTGACTTGTTATTATTTCTTATGAATTCATTACTAACAATGGCCTCAATATGTTTACGTTCTTTTCACCACACTATTAATTTCATTCTTCATTGTAGTCCCATAGGGGTTTGGTTTAGTATTATTTGAGTGAGATCGAGAGAAATTGAACTTTTAGATGCATAGTGATTATTGGAACAAAAAATGGGTTGATGATTTAAAACATTTTCAGCATAATTTATCAGTGATTCAAATTAGAATTGGGATATAGAGTAGCTGTAATAGAAGTAGAGGAGTGGTGAAGCTAGTGGAGCCATACAAGGTTCTGGTGGCCAAAATCCTATTAGTAGTGATGTATCGGGCATGGGTTGACCCAAATTTGGGGCCCTTAGTGTGAATCAAGGTGGAAACGATGGAATAGGTGGTGTGAAGAATCAAGTTGATACATACTAGGTTTTAGTAGAAAACCATACTACATAGTGTGTAGTATAATAAAACACATCATGTTTTCACCAGGCTACAAAACATATATTTTTGGGAAGATAAGTATCACACATTGTGTGGACAGACCACACATCATGAAACATTATATTGGTAGATTTGAGGATAATGTAGGATGACATGAGAAAAAACATATCTAGGAACTTAGGAATGTATAGAGTACACAAGAAAGACCATATACATAGAAAAGAATAGGATACATGGACACCACTATGTACATGGACATGAGCCAACATACACGGGCATGATTAGAATAACATGGTCAGGGGTGAGTAGCTGAGACTCACCATTTTCAATCATCCCATGTAGTGTTGCGTAAAATTTCTTGATAATATATGTGCCATATAGAAAACAACTTGTTGTCACGGTGATGAGAAACACCATGTGGACCCCGTATAAGTCATGTATTGCACCTAAAATCTTATTCCACTTAGTTATTATTCTCAATGTGTGGAACTATGAGTGTGAAACATCTTTAGGAAATGGTTGATGATGGAATTAATCAAGGAAGTATCATCATAGAGATTTTGTGGTTGGTACACAATTTTTACACTTGGGACTGAGTCCCCCATTCTCTTTTTATTTTTAGATTCATAATCCACTAAATCGGGCATAGTTCCTCAATCAACAAAGTGGTATGCTCACATATTATAGATCTGATTACATGTGTGTCATCTGTGAGAGAATGTTTCTCCCTTATCTATAGATAATAACAGTGAGGTGTGGGCCCCTCTATATAGATTCATGAGAGGTTCTACATGATTTTAAACAACAGAGATATACTTCTGAGTTACACGAAAACTCATAATTCTTGATTGGGTGTAGATATGGAGTTCAATTTATATAGAATTTGGGTTTCATTATATGTGTAAATATATAATAGGATTCAT
This sequence comes from Viscum album, assembly GCA_963277665.1. Taxonomy (NCBI): domain Eukaryota; kingdom Viridiplantae; phylum Streptophyta; class Magnoliopsida; order Santalales; family Viscaceae; genus Viscum; species Viscum album. Next base: position 1,418,512,409 of record OY728160.1, read on the forward strand.
TTCAATATAAATATGGGATGATCTAATAAAGGTTGTATATTTCTATCTCTCCATTTTTATTTTTAGGGTATCATTATGGGTACATATAACATTAGACCTATAAGGGTTTTCCTGTATTTTTAATGTCTTATGTAGATGATGGGATGATCAATAGTGAATATTTTGGATCATAATGAATGCTAGGTGCATTGAACATGTACATTGGATACACATAGAGATCTCTCATTTTTTATTTTTTTAGTTGTCCGGATAAGACATCATTTATGACCGAGTCTTAATTTTTCTCAATTTTGATTATTCATTACATTCCATAATCTAATGTATTCCCTATTTTTTTCAATCATGGTGGTACTATAGATGTTATGGTATTTTATTATTCCAATTCACTTTTTCATGGAGATATTCATGTGCATGTATAAATTTTTTTTAGGCTAATAAACCGAATTTAATCTTAATCTCACACATTTATATATCCTTGCCTATATGATGTGGGCATGGGGTTGTCAAAACTAACCTTGCAATTGCTAGGAAAACCCTAGTTTCATGAATGAATGTTATTAATGGCGGTTTTTCTCAGTTTTGTTATATAGGTGGACCCACATGTAAATTTTTTTGGTAACATACGTAAATGGTGTTGGTGTGTTTCTAGGGTGGATTTTGGTCTAAGGAATCTGGTGTTGGTGGAACAATTGATGTATCCTTTCACTAAGACACTGAATACCTACAGATCAACTTGGGATACTGAGAAATCTCTTCCATGGAACCTTTGGCACAAGGATTATATATGATTTAGTTTATTGACTATCCATTTTGAGTAAGATTCTTGTATATAATATCTTCAAACCATGTTAGTTCATGATCCCTTATAGGAGACATTTATGAAGAAAACCATCTTGGTTAGCGATAAAAGATTATAATAAAGATCCATCTAGTTATTCGACCTTAGTTCAGGGGGTATCTAGAGAGGTGTTTCCTCAAAATGGGTAGTGAGGAAGAACCCCAACTATAAAATAATAGTTAGTACCATCAGGGAATGCTGATGTTTTTCATAGACATAACACATTTCACATGTTCTAGAATCAGATACAAATTCGCTACTACATGGACCCAGAACCACAAGTACTAGAGGATAGGATTTAGTTGGTGGTTGGAATCTTCAGGATATTATAGACAATAACCAATCATATGTTTGTGTTGATATGTAGACGCTTCACTAGATTATTTGGGTACTGGTGGATTTTGATGATGCAGATCATTAATGAGGTGATTCTCCCATGGTCATATTTTTAGTAGTGGTTTTTTGAGGAGTATTACACATCATTCTTACACACCATGAAAATACATGACCTTCTCGAGTTACAGAATGGTGACATGGAATTTGTAGAGTATGTAGTGATCTTCACAAAACTAGCATGATATAGTTTTAATTGTTTTATATAAATTATTTTATATAAATTTTATATCACTTTATATCCTTGTGGAATGGGTAGGGATTTCATTTAGGAAAAACAAATTGAGTTACATTTATCACTCCATTATTGGGACAATTGATACATTTAAGGATATTATTTATTTATAGATTGGTAAAGTGAATGTACCACATTTATTTTATGGTGAATCATGATATTTGGTCTTTGATTATGGATCTGGATCTTGGACCTTATTGGGAGTCACATTGTTTATGTCAAGGATTATTTGAGTGTGGTTCGTTATTTCCTTTTTAGTGGAGTGATATTGATATGGGATTCTTCATGGTACTCTGATATAGCTTGATTTTAATTTTAATTATTTTTTTTGTATTAAATACTTTTCATGCATTGTATAAGTGTTTTGGTTAAGGTATTATTTGTTTTAGTTGTATTTTTTCAATAGGAAAATCCTCTCCAAATTGTATTGAGGCCATTGGAAATTATATCTTGAATTCATCACCTTTGGGATGAACCTTAAGGCCATTTAGGAATTCCTCCTTAGATCATTCCATATATGAGGGGTAGTATGATTCAATACTATAGGGAGAAAAATATTCACATCCATTGCATTAACTATAATATTTTTTTTCATTGGATTCTACCTACTATATGGGATTATTCACCACGTATAATACATATTATCATTATATTGAGTCATTTAGTTGAGGGATTCTTCCCACATTTTCGACATATTGGAAACAAAATTTTCATTCATCCCTGGTTACCATCACCCAATATCTCTGAGAAATTTAGTATTCCCTTCTTTGGTGTGACTAAGAGTTGGGTAATGCACACATTATTAATCACGTTCTATAAAAATTGATTAACCATAATCACAAAATAATTTAATGGAGTTATAATCCCATTTGGATTATCATAAAAAAAATTCAATCACATTCAGTGTTAAATGAGTACCTTCTAGTACCCAACATAGTTTAAAAATAGAAAACAATGGGTGATCAACACCTATCTTAGTGAAAATCATTATAATCAATAAAAACCACTTATAGGATTTTTAACTCATGAGTCCTTATTATTTAATAAAGTAATCCTTAGTTTTATCCATGGTCCTTCATAGATATCCTATATCAAAATCCTTCATGATTTCTCTGGTTGTGTTTGTGAATTTCCAATGAATACCCTCGTGAGCTTGAAACCAGGTTTGGAGCAGGACCCATTATTGTGGATTAGTTCTTGATCAAGTATAGGTCAATACAGTGTCTTTGGGTGTTTTCACCCTTTTTATATATATGCCAAAACCACGACAACATATAGTATAGAAACATGGAATTATTTATAGTAAACCACTTGTTCTGTCCTTTAAAAAATTCCATGTTTTTTCCTATACATTGACGCATCCTTAGAATTATCCCTACACACATCCATGGATATATCCATAGAAATATCCCTAGGGTAATCTCTATTTTTGTCTCATCCTTGTTTCAAAATATTGACTAAAAATTTATATTGATACCAATTATGGTGATCCAGGATTGACATACATAGATAATAGATCATTTTGGATGAATTTTAATAACTTAAAAAAATATCATCCCTAAGGACCCTAATAATTTTTTGTATTTGAAATATTGGAACCCATTATTTTAATTTAGTAAAATATTTTCAACATACCACCTAAATATATTCTCCTTAGTACTACTAATTATAAACTTTATATATTACATATTGAATGGGAACACAATAAATGGTTATATGAGGTTCTTCGTAAGGCTAAAAATAATGATTTTATGCTTTCATAACATGGAATAAGAGTTTGAGAACAAGAGAATAATATTTGAATAACATACCATACTTATAAATGATCATAATAATGAGTCATGTACCAATGTATGGTTGTTCATAATAAATGAGACATATGGAAAACAACCAATATAGGTCATGAGTTCATAACATTGGTATATGACATAGACTTTTGGAATATATGAATGAATATAAAATAATTCCCTATAATTCAAGGATCACATCCAATGATTATTTGGGTACATCATGGGGGATAAACGATTGGAATGGAAACACCAAAAACCCATGCAATAATCGATTCCTTATAGTGGATCATGATACACATTCTTCTCATAGTTGATCAAGAGAAAACACTATCCAATTGAGGATTAGGATACATTCATTTCCCATTATGGATTCGGAAACACACATTTCTCATTATGGATCAAGCTTACCTTGTTGCTTCACATCTCTATCTCATGTGATATAAATATTGACTCAGTTACTTGTAGGGATATATAGTTCCCACCCATCATGTATTGAAATAATTCATTTTTGTTCCATGTGATAATTTAACATTCATATTACCATTAGCTATAGAATGTAATTGTTATCACAAACATCATATCAAAACCTATGAAATGAGATGTTTATAACAAAAATATTATTACTTTTTAAACTATATAAATTATATAGGCTTTATTATCATTTCATTATAGAAAATCGTATCAAATTAAGAGGGTAACATAAGTGTTTTATCATGGTACAACCTGTGAAAGTGAAACTGGTTTCATAAACATCATTCCATCAAAACAAAATCCATTCATAGAATGAATATGAATGGTATTATTGGGTCATTTTCCCAATATGTAATCGGTATCACCGATGGATTTCTTATTATTTGGAAGATGATTATGAAAGTCCATTAAAATTATTTCTTGTGGAAAATACCCTTCCAATTTTGAAAATTGTTTTTTAATACATAAAAAACTATTAAATAATTCATTGAAAATGTCACAACCCGCCTTCGAAAAGACGATGGAAGGGGCAGAAAAGGTCCCAACCCTTCCTTCCTCAAGTCTAAGATGAGATAATGACCCCCAAGTCCTGCCTCTAATAGGCCCAAGATTAGAGACTAGCACAAAGGGTATGAAATTTTCACAATATTGAGGCATTACAATTTTTAGTTAACTTGGATTGGGAGAAATAATGAGTCAACACCAAATACAACCATGTAAAGAAAACCCAAAAGGAAACCAAACTATATGCATGTTTTAATAATAAAAATGAACAATGTACAAGAAATCCAAAGTACAAAACCCAACAGTAAGGAAAAAATGCTAAGCAGAAACCAACAACGACCAACAACAACTCCAATGACCAGACTAGTAAGGCCCTGCATATCCTTCGAAGTCCTCTTGGATACCTGAAACAAAACATAGGGTGAGCATAAAAATTATACTCTGAAGAAAAACCTAAAGATCTTGTGTACAAGTGGGGAGATGTCCTAAAGACCCGTGAGAAGTAGAAGAAACACTATCTATAAAGGTATCTATCCATCCCACCTCACCGGCCACACTCACCAAATTACAAAAGCAGTAAGTTAATAGTAAAGAAGAAAACATTTGGGTACCCTGCAACACCATTTCCCCCACTAGCAAGCTGCTCATCCCTAATGACAAAAATCCTGATGCTACCATGCTCTTCCTTCCCGCACACACTTGGTCCTCACAACTACATTTCCTTGCCCGCACACACCTGGGCCTCACAACCACATATCCCTGCCCAAACCCAGCTGGGACTTATCTCAAAGATTCTTGGGAAAAAAACCTGCCCGAAGAGTCCTGGGCTAGCAACACACCAATCAAAACATACCCGAAGAGTCTTGGGTGTAAGGTCACATCCAGCCATCACAACATAGGGAAGAGCGAGCAGGAAGGAGAGTAACTAGTGGTAAACACCCTTCCCCATGAAATGGTGTGTCCGACAATAAGTTCCAAACATGGGGGGTGCGAATAAACACTAAACATACAGTTACACATATATATACCAACACACATCCCAACCTATGGCTCCTCAAATAGATACAAGTATGTGCACAATCACTACTTCCTCAGAAAACAGGCCCACAACAAACAGTTCCCGGGTTCCCTGTTCAATTCATCATTTCATAATAGTTTAGTATTAGTTAATCCCATCACTAGTAGGCAACTAACATGCACCATTGCCAATGAAAAAACAATAATGGAGGAAGGAAAACCATCAGGTAATTTAAGAATTCACACCCGGTTCTATTTGGAAGACACAACTAGAATGGGATAAGTGAGATCCCTCAAGGTACTGGAACCAATGTAGTCCCTGAGACAATGCCCCGTGTCCCTATAATCCAGGAGCCCACAGTTTCTCAACTACTAAGGATTCCACCCCAATTCTTGATATGAGCAGAGAAACCACAACCCCAGACTCAAAACCAGCAACCGTGCCACATCAGAGGATCCCATCCTCATCCATATCATCCCATAAATCTAATCCCCCATCCATGAAAACCATAAATTCACCCGCAATCGGCCCATGAAGAAAACTACCAAACCACTACCACCAACACAAGGCAGGCCCATGCATGTATTTTACGAATTTAAAATATTTTACACACTCCATGGTTTCAATTCCAGTGGGATTTAACTGGGGTTATCAGAGAAAAGGTGTTGATCCTGGTTCTTTCAGTTTATTTAACCGAGTATACGTAATTAACCAATTCCATGTTACAATTATTTAAACATCCAGGAGAACCATGGTTCATTAGTGCACAATGAAAGACCACCAACAACCATGATTTTTAGTCAGCATAAGACCGTACAATTCACAACACATACAACATAAATGCAGTATAACAGAAACATCCAACAACCTCTTTAATTCTGTAAAAGTCCATTCATTATCTTTATTATATTTGGTTTCATCAATTCCCACAGAGACAAAAGTGTACCCACCCCGCATGATACACATAAAGGAGAGGTGAAAGAAAATCTCTACCTGATTGATCAAGGATCGAAATTACGTCCTCGCGTGGAAATTGGAAATCAGAAGAAGCAGGAACTCCATGGAACCCGATAAAGGAAAACTTCACAACGGGGGTACAACTCGTCGGGACGGAGGGTACTCCGAGAGAAGGGTGATAGAAAAAAAGAAACTCAGGGAGAAGCTTTAGGTTTTAAATGTTGAGATACTAAATTCCAGGGATGGTTATGTTACAGATAAAAAACTTGAAACCGCGAAAGAAGCGTGATCTTGGGTTGACCACATAGCTGGGACACCCCACACGCCGACTTAAAAGGCCCTCGCCCTTCGGAGAGGTTAAAACCGACACAAACCTCTTTAACCAAGGAAGGACTCCTCACATGATGCACGTTTCTGAAAACACGGTTAAAGGCATGACCAAAACTCATGGTTTTTAATTTGAGGAGGGTACCTCACCCATAATTTAATTAAACGCCATTAATGGGTTTTAAAATAGGCTTAAAGGGGTAAAAACATGGCCTTAAACCCAATTTTCACAAAAAGGAGGTGATATTGGAAAACCCGTGGGGTTAGGCGAGAGCTACCGGTAGGCAAGAGATACCGGTTGGCGAGAGCAACTGGTATGCGAGAGCTACCGGTAGGCGAGAGCTACCGGTTGGCGAGAGCTACCAGAATGTGAGAGCTAATGGTAGGCGAGAGCTATGGTAGGCGAGAGCTACCTGTAGCCGAGAGCTACCGGTAGCCGACAGATACCCGTAGGCGAGAGCTACCGGTACCCCAAGGTCACTGATAGTCTAGGGATACCGGTAGGCCGAGGCTACCAGTACGCCAAAGCTACCAGTATGACAAGGCTACCGCTAGGAGTCACCGAGAAGCTGGGATGGCCTTCCAGACGACCCAGAACACCTCAAACATCAGATTTTTTACCATGTAATGGACCCCAAAACCCCGGGCCATTACATCATATACTTCTCAATCTATTCTCTTCCCCGATAATATAAGAACAAAACAGAAGGCAGAAAAGAGGGGTCCAACCAACTACCATCTATAGATACTTCTCATGGGAAAACCCCTGATTTGTTTAAAAGCTGGAACAGAACCCCCCTACATCCAAGAATACTCCCATAAGAGTTATAAACCCCAAACATCCACAACATGAACAAGGATCACATTGTCCAACACATGAGTCAAGGAGTCCCCTGCTACATGTCAGGATATTATCCACTTTAGGAGGAACTAACTCAGCCACACGGGTTTAATCACATCAACATTAATGCGTCATGATTAGCAGTCAGTTTTTCCCATCATCATACATTCGGACACACACACACACACAGTGAACATGGTATAGATCATCTAATAGCTAAGTAAAACAAGAATTTCATGTATTAATGCACAAGGAAAAACATATAAAAAAGGATCCGAACAAAAAAAACAAGGAAGTAAAATCTACTCTTGGTACTGAACGCGTAACTGGGCCTCCCGCTCCCAGGTGCTCTCCTTGAGGCCAGCATGCCTCCACAACACATGAATCAATGGGATGCTTCGTCCACATAGCACTTTAAATTTACGATCCTTGATCTTGATCGGTCGTTATAGAAAGGTCGCAACATTTTCTACATCTAACTCTTCCCAAACGATGACATGGGAGTTGTTGTGTAGATATCGACGAAGCTAGGAGATGTGAATGATGTTGTGAAATTCTTCCAACTGAGGCGGAAATGCCAGCTGATACACCACCTCACCATCTCATCCCAGCACCACAAAAGGTCCGATGAACCTACGGGAGATCTTACTCCCCTTCCCAAGCCTTAGCTACCCATGTCGAGTGGAAAACTTCAAGAACACATGATTTCCAACCTCGAACTCCAAGGGCCACCTCCTACGATCAGCATAGGACTTATGTTAGTGCTAGTCTGCCTTCATCCTCTCACGCATGAGCTGAAACTTCTCAGTGGTGCCCTGCACCACATCTAGCCCAAGAACAGCTGCTTCCCCAATCTCGGTCCACCAAACAGGTGAATGAAACAGCCTTCAATACAAGGCCTCAAATGGTGTCATGCCGATAGTGGATTGGAATCTAATGTTACAAGAAAACACAACCAAAGGTAAGTGGTGTACCCATGATCCCCTAATAATCCAAAACACATTCCCGCAACATGTCTTCCGATGTCTGGATTATATGTTTTATCTGCCCATCTATCTGTGGGAGGAAAATAGTGCTAAGGCGCAGTTGGGTGCCAAAGGAATGATGTAATCCCCTAAATTATTGTGAGGTAAACCGCGTGTCTCGATCAAATACAATAGATCTCGGAATCCTGTTCGACTATACCACCTCATCAACGTACCTGTGGGATAAGGTACTCACTGGGATCGATTCCTTAATCACTAAGAAGTGAGCTGATTTTTTCAATCGATCTACCACTACCCAGATGGTATGATAGCCTCCCTACGCCCTGGGTAGCCCTATGATGAAGTCCATCGGGATGTCATCCCACTTCCACTAGGGAACATCTAAAGGCTGCAACAACCCTCCAGGAAAACGGTTTTCAACCTTCACTTGCTGACACACAAGGAACTTAGCCACACACTCTGCCACCGTCCTCTTTACCCAGGGTCACAAAAAATGTCCCCTCAAGCCGTGGTACATCTTGGAGACCCCAGGATGTACAGCTAAAGCCAAGCCATGGAACTCACAGAGAACTCCTTTACGCATCATCTTCGGAACAAACAGCCTTCCACAGAATTTCATCTGATGCAGACCATCCTTAGACCCTCCCTCCAGACCATTTCCATGATAAACACGATATTGCATCACTTCTACCTCCGAGTCCTCCCACTGAGACTCTTCCACCTACACCACTAAATAGGACACTACGGTCATCTGAAATAGACAGCCTCTTCCAACTTCCACCCTTGAATCCAAATGCAAGGCCAATAACTATTCCATCATTCTCCAAGCATCTACAGATAGCTGAACTACTTCCTTCTGCAATTCCCTACTCAGGGAATCAGCCACATCCTTACCCTTGCCCTCAGTATAAGAGAACTAAATGTCATAGTCTTGGCAGAACTCAACCCATCTTCATCTCCGCAAGTTTAGATCCCGCTTTTAAAATAGATAACACATGATTTTATGATCTGAGAAGAATAAAAATCGCTCTCCGATGAGATAAAGCCGTCACAACTTAAATGTTAACACCACAAATACAAGCTCTAGATCATGGGTGGCATAGTTACACTCATGATGACATAACATCCTAGACCCATAAGAGATCACTCCCAGCTGCTGCATCAACACACATCCCAACCCAAGGCTAGAAGTATCATAGAATACTTCAAACAACACCCCTTCCTCTGGTAATCTGAGTACTGTAGCACTAACCAGCTTCTCTTTTAGGTAGTCAAAAGCTGTCTGGAACTGGTCGCTCCATACAAAGGCATGATCCTTCACAGTCAAAGCTATCAATGGAGCTGCAACTCAAGAGAATTCGGACACAAAACTCCAGTAATATCCAGCCAAACCCAGAAAACAACGAATTTTCGCAACATTCTTGGGTGCTGCCCAAGAAATGACTACCTCAAACTTCAATAGGTCCACTGCTATTCCCTTTTGAGACATTAAGTTTCCTATGAAATGTACTTCTCGTGCAATGAAATTTCACTTAGACAGTTTCCCATAAACATGGTGGTGTCGAGGGACTCCCAAAACAACCCTGAGATGCTCAACGTGCTCTTCGTATGATCTTGATTATATAAGGATGTCATCAATGAACACCACAATGAACTGGTCCAGAAACTCTCGGAATAAAGAGTTCATGAGGTTCATGAACATAGTTGGTGCGTTCGTAACACCAAACGACATGACCATGGACTCAAAGTGGCCATATCTGCACCTAAAAGCTGTCTTCGAGATATCACCTTCCTTCACTCTCAACTGGTGGTATCCAGACCACATATCAATCTTATAGAACCAACCTGCTCCACTCAGCTGGTCAAATAGAAGATCGATCCTTGGGAGGGGGTAACGGTTCTTGAACGTCACCTCATTCAACCTCCGGTAGTCTATGCACAATCGTAGACTACTATCTTCTTTCATTACGAAAAAAATTGGAGCACCCCATGGCGACACATTGGGTCGAATAATGACCTTGTTCATCAGATCGTCAATCTGAACCCGCAACTCTCGCAACTCAGAAGGTGTCATCCGATAAGGAGCCATCGAGATCGGGCCAACACCAGGCTGTAAGTATATCCCAAAATAAACGTCACGTCGAGGGGGTAGAGTCACAACCTCATCAGGAAAGACATCAGGGAATTATCTTATGACCTCTAGGACATCCATCATTCCTACATTCTCCGACTCTACTAACACCATGTTTAGCATATAAAGGAGTGACTCTACATGTCAACTCCCAACTTGATAACTCCACTCCCCAAAAAAATCACACACTTTCCATCCTCATTAGAGAATTAAACCCTCCTCCAATAGAAGTCGATGATGGCGTGGAAAGAGAATAACCAGTTGATGCCTAGAATGATATCATATTGTTGTATCTGTTAAGAAAGAAGTTATCCAATGGACTGATGTGGTCCCAACATCAGTATACATCTTCAGAAAAGGTAGGATATAGTGGTCTCACCCCCCAACTGGTGTTCTAAACACTAGTGGCACAAAAAGTTTCTCAGCATCCAGACCCAGAACATGGGGTAATTTAGGCGTAACAAAGGAGTGAGAAGATCCTGAATCTAACAAGCCAGAAACAAGAGTGCTGAATAAATTGATCATACCTCGAATGAACTTTGGTCCTGCTGTAGCTTCTAACTCTAAGACGTGCAACTGTCCATGCCCAACTCCCCTGACTCGCTACGATCGACCACCTCCCCAACCACTCCCTGGTTGAGGTCAATGAGGAGCACCCTGGTGTCGTTATCCTCCCACAATGTGTCCCTCGGAGGCCAAGGGGCCTACTACTACTGCTCAAATGGCCTCGCCGACAACGGATGCTGCTGAGGTGGGTGCTGAAACTGCCCACCTCTACCATGTGGAGCTCGAGTCGGACACCTTCTCTGGATGTGCCTGAAAACTCCGCAAGAGAAACACTTCTTTCCTGGACCTGTGGAAAAGGAGCGAGGGCCAGAAACTCATAACTGGATTTGATGAGGCCTACTCCTTGCACATCGAAACCTAGATGGCCCTGTCGCTGGAGACCTACTGCTGACCGCCTTCCCCTTTGATGAACCCAGCTGGTTCCCCTCTCATAGTGTGACCCCCTTCAAGGGCATCCTCTCTACTATCTCAGCCTTCTTCTATACTGATAGGTATGTCGGAATGGTGAAGAGAGTGATAGCGTACTGAATAGACAGATGGAGTGCCTCCTCCAACCATAATTCCCAAGACTCCTCATCCGGAAAGAGAACCGGGGCAAAGCGTAAGAGATCTTTGAACTTTATCCCTAGCTCCCTCACTAACAAGCTTCCCTGCTGAAGGGAGACCAACTATTGTGTCTTCTCAGCCTTCGTCGTAGAGGAGAGGAACTCCTCATGAAATACGTTCTCGAAACCGGTCCATGAAACCTCTGCCTCTGTCTTCTCTCCCATGAAAAGCGTCCACCACTGACGTGCTGCTCCTCTCAGCTGACTGATGGCCAACAGAACCCAGTACACCCTCAGAGCACGGATCAAAGAGAAGGTGATTGCTATCTCCTCGATCCATCCCTCCTTGAATGAGTTAGAAATGATGCCCTTGAACATCTCAAGGGTCTGTCACTGAAAGGCTTGATGCGTGTTCTTCCACCAATCATCTTTCTCCTCTCAGTAAGTACTCTGCCGATCATCCAAGTCATCCACCTAGGCCTCGATCACCCGCACCACTCGTGGTCTTCTCCCAGGCTCCATAGCTGAAAGGCAAAGATGGAATTCCTAAACCTGAGTAGTGTAGAATATTGTTCTTTAATTTTCATAGACTTCTTATTCATTTTAAATCCTTAATACACCCATGAAACACTGGAATAAAACTCATTATGATGCATGTACCTTTCCTCGGGTCACTGCCCTGCAATCAGTGTAGCCTCATGTGGTTGTTTGGTTGGTCCAGAGTCCTTGCATCAGATCGCGGGGGGCCCTAAAATATTGTTTCCTAACCGGTCCTCCCTGGTCTATTTCACGAACCAGGATCAGCTAACATCGTTGCACTACCATACCATGCAATCCTCACTGTGCCTAACTCCAGACTCAATCCTATCCCTCAACCTTTCTCTAATACCATTCTCTCTTGACCTGCCTTTGGAAAGATGATTGAGGCGGCAGCAAAGGACCATGCCCTTCCTTCATCAAGTTGAAGACGAGATAATGACCCCTGAGTCCCGCCTTCAGTAGGCCCTGGAGTGGCGACTAACACCAAGTGTATAACATTTTAACAATATGGTAGGCATTACACTTTTTAGGTAACTAGAATTTAGAGAAAGAATGAGTCAACACCAAACACAACCATGTAAAAAAAACCCAAAAGGAAACCAAACTACATGCATGTTTTAATAATAAAACGGAACAAAGTACAAGAACACCAAAGTACAAAACCAAACAGGAGGGGGAAAAGGATAAGAAGAAACCAACAAAGACCAACATAATCTCCAATGTCCCGACTTGAAAGGTCCTGCACGGCCTCTGAAGTCCTCCTGGATACCTGAATGTAAACATAGGGTGATCATACAAAGTATAATCAGTAGGAAAACCTAAAGCACTTGTGTATAAGTGGGAAGATGTCCTAAAGTATCGTTAGAAGTAGAAGAAACATCATATATCAAGGTATCTATTCATCCCACCTCCCCGGCCACACTCACCAAATAACACAAGAAGTAAGGTAATATTAAAGAATAAAACATTTGTGTACCCCGCATTGCTATTTCCCCCACTAGCTAGCTGCTCATCCCTAACGGAAAACGTCCTGACGCTACCATGCTCTTCCTGCCCGCACACACCTGGGCCTCACAACCACATATCCCTGCCCGCACACACCTGGGCCTCACAACCACATATCCTTGCCCTCACACACCCATGCCTCACATCCACATGTCCCTGCTCGCACACACCTATGCCTCATTTAGAAGATTCAAGGAGAAAAACCTGACCGAATAGATCTAGACTAACAACACAACAATCAAAACCTACCTGAAGAGTCTTGGGTGTAAGGTTGCCTCCAACCATCACAGCCTAGGGAAGAGGGAGCATGAAGGATAGTAAATAGGGGAAAACACCCTTCCCCATGAAATGGGGTGTCTGACACTAAGTGAAAAACGTGGTGGGTGCGACTAAACACAAAAAATACAGTAACACACATATATACCAACACACATCCCATCCAATGGCTCATAAAAAAGAGAAAACAAGGTGGACGAGCACTGATGCCTCAGAAAATAGGTACACCACAAACAGTTCCCAGTTTCTCTGTTCAAGTTATCATTTCATAACAGTTTAGTATGACATAATCCTGTCACTTCTGGTAAAATAACACGAACAATCACCGATGAAACAACAATAAGGCCGGAAGGAAAACCATCGAGTAATTTATGAATTCACACCTAGTTCTATTTGTGAAGTCACAACCACAATGGGATAAGTGAGATCCCTCAAGGTACTAGAACCAAAGCAGTCCCCGAGACATAGCCCCATGTCCCTAAATTCATGGAGCCAATGGTTTATCAACAACAGATGATTCCAAACCAATTCATGATATGAGCATAGAAACCACAACCCCAGACTCATAACCAGAAACCGTGTCACAGGAGAGGATCCCATCCTCACCCATATCACCACAGCAATCTATGCCCCCATCCATGAAAACCAAAAAGTCACCCGCAATCAGCCTGTGGAGAAAACAACAAAACCACTACCTCCGACACAAGGCAGGCCCATGCAGGTATTTTCAGATTTAAGATATTTAACACACTCCATGGTTTCAATTTCATTGGGCTTTAACCGTGGTTGTCACAGAAAAGGGGTTGATCCTGGTACTTTCAATTTATTTAACTGAGTATACGTAATTAACCAATTCCATGTTATGGTTATTTAAACATCAAGGAGAACCGAGGTTCATTAGTGCATAGAGAAAGACCACCAACGACCATGATTTTCAGTGAGCATAAGACCATACAATTCACAACACATCCAACATAAAAGTAGTACAGCAGAAACATCCATCACCCCCCTTTAAGTCTTTAAAATTCCGTTCATTATCATAAGTAAGTTTGGTTTCATCAATTCCCATAGAGAAAAATGTGCACCCACCCCGCATGATACACAAAAAAGAAAGGTGAAGGAATATCCCAACATGATTGATCATGGATTAAGTTCTGTCCTTAAGTTGAAACTGGAAATTAGGAGAAGCAGGAACTCCACAGAACCCGATTAAGGAAAACATCACAACAGGGGTACAACTTGTCTGGAGGGAAGGTACACCGAGAGCAGGGTGATAAAAAACGATAAACTCAGGGAGAAGCTTTAGGTTATAAAGGCTGTGATACAACATTATTGAGACATTTAAGATATAGATTAAAAAAAGTCGACACCACGGAAGAAGTAGGATCGTGGGTTGACCACGGGGCTAGGACACCCCACACGCCCACTAAAAAGGTCCCTGTACTTCTGAGTGGTTAAAACCGATGCACACCTCCTTAACTAAGGAAGGACTCCTCACAGGATGTGCGTTTCTAAAAACACGGTTAAAGGCATGACCAAAACTCATTGTATTTCATTTAAGGATGGTACCTCACCAATCAATTAATTAAATGCCATTAATGGGCTTTAAAACATGTTTAAAGGGGTAAAAACATGGTTTACAAACCAATTTTCCCAATAAGGAGGCACTACTGGAAAACCAGTGGGGGTAGGCGAGAGCTACCGGTAGGTGAGAGCTACCAGTTGGTGAGAGCTACCAGTTTGTAACATTGAATCCTTATCCCCATTTAATAATAAAAGTACATTAATATAAAAATATATTAAATATAAGAGTATTCAACATAAGAAAATGTTAAATTTTAAGTATGAGAAACTTCTAAAATAATATAGCCGCAAAACACAAATTCTGTCTCAAAGAATAGGAAAATGGAAGAAAATTAACTTATTGATTTAAGAACTTGTGAATTATATATGTTAGAGAAAATGGAACATCAAAAGGACATGTAAATAAAAATTAATTTTAGGATAATAATAATATAATAAATTCATTTTATTCATATACACCACACAAATTAAGTGAGTGTTGAAAATTTAGTAATTCTCATAGAAATAAAAGTGAGATAAAAAATCCACATACCTTATGTCTTGACTATCATCATACTTATTAAAAATTACTATATAATAAATATAATTTTATTATACATATACCACTGAACCATATTTATCAATATAATAAAATATTTTATTTACTTATGACGTAATATTATGATCTTATTAATAATTTTATATCAAATTTATGTCTCGGGTAATAACAGTATTGCTTTTCACAATTGTATTGAATTTTTATTATTCGTAATATTTCATAGATTAGTATTTAATTATTTAATGGCAGTAAATCATGTCATAAATATGATATATATTTATTATATATTTTATTACAATAATATATAAAACATATATTTAGTAAATGAAAAACACCGTTCATGGAGACGATATGTCATACATATACAATAATGTTGTTTAAATTTTCATTAAATATTAAATGGTAGAATTGTAAATTATACGCACACAAACCAACAAACATATATATTATTCAGGTGGAACTATTATGTAATATATTTGAAATATTTCATTTAATCCCATCCTAAATAAATTCCATGTCAAATGTGAATGAACCACATCACTTTGTAGAGAAGATGGTGCATAAGTCCACAAAAGATGTTATCGTATTCCCACAAAATGTAAATCTTTAATGTATTTGTTATATAATATTAAAAAAATTAAAGACATCATAAATACCATATATATATATATAAACATAATATACAAAATTTTAATTGTTACTCCCACCCTTAAAAAGTGGTAATGGATGAATGAATTGCATTAGTTTGTGAGGAATTAGTCCACTATATACATGAATGATGATTTTGTATCCCATTTGAGGTATGTGTGTGAAGTGAATGGTTTTACAATTTACATAAAAATATATAATTATATTTATGATACTTAGGTTATTAGGTAATCATTTAATAATTATAATTAATAGGTTATTGAAGGAATTAAAAAAAAATCTTGTTGAAGAATGTTACATCTTCGTTGAGTAACTCCTTTTTGTTTTCAACAATGTTCTTCCATTGCTTTCTTTATGACTATAGTGAGGATTATATTATTAGTTACATTATCAAGTTTTTTTTATTTTTTATGGTACTGGATGATTGGATTGTATTTATAAGTGTGAATAAATGGGGGGGGGTGATCTATTTTATAGTGGAGGAGGAACAATATTCTTTTAAATACAACAAGGTAAACACTATTGGTTTGACTTCCATATGAAATGTACCTATAATAATGATTATGTTTTGATAAAATATCAGTTTGGATCTTTATACCTCCAATCAATGTGGTTTTTACAAGTGTGTTGTTCATTTGGACCCGTACATATAATGATTAACCATTAAGTAAAATCATTTTTTACCTTAATTAATATAATTAGTTTTAAATGTTTTCACTAATAATTTTGGTTAAAGAATAAATTTTTATTCTTATAAATTATAATTATATTTATTACAAGTAAGAAAAACACCTTTCAAAATTATAATCACATAAGTGGTAGATGTTAATTTTAATTTAATCTCACATATTAGATGAAATAAGAGGTCTTTAAAGTGAAAATGTTTGAAATTTTGAAATGATTTTATATCAATATTAATTTCTAACTAATTCCAATGTAAAAACTGGATTAATACGTTTATAAGTGAAATGAATATAAAATAAAAGAAACTTAAAAATTAATTAAACTATATAAATAAATTAAGAAAAAATTTAGTATTCAATTAAAATTCAGTATTCTTCATTATTTATCAAAAAATAAAACTATATAGACAAAAGCACCATATGCACATTTTAGCATTCAACATTAAAAAATAAATATTATTTTTTATAATTGAATATATAAAATTTTAAAAAATTAGTATCAAAATAGGTAAGTCACTAAAACGTGGAAATACTTTATTTTAGAAAAATACATTTTTATTCATAAAATTGGATTTATTCTAATCATATGTCTTAAAATCCATTGGTTGAATGAAAAAAGTTAATTTAATCTATAAAATACAATTTTTTTAAAAATTATTATAGAAATGTGTTTTCAGTAATTTTTTAGGTAAAACAATTTTGTATATAGAAAAATAGTTTTGTTTGAAATATAGTTTCTTTATTTAATTTTTTTAAATTAGTTTCATACTAATTGATAAGAGAATGATTCATTTAATATGAATTTTTAAATGATATTTTCAAAATTTTGTTAATTTAATCATAACGTCCATTCCAATTTATATGTGATAACTATAATAATATTTTAATAATAATATTAATAGTACTTTTTATTTCTACAAATCTCTATCTTGTGTGTAATTTAAGCTATTGAAAGAACATGGTATTGTGGGAAATAAATTAAAAACATAGTATTTTTTTGTAATTATAGCTAATATAATGGTTGATGGTAGTTAATTAATATCTTTGTAGGGTGTATAAAGCATGCATAATTTTTTTTGTGCAACGCAAGCCATCAATGAGATAAAAAGTATTTTTAAAAAATTATTTATAAAATCTTATGGTCTTACAGTTTGTTTATATGTATTCAGGTTTATGAGTCTTTATATTGATGTGTATGCATGTGGATTTATATTAATGTATATTTTATTATTAAACTATATACCCAATTGTATGTGTTGATTCACATATACATCAGAGATATACATCTCAATAATTTTCATACAAATATATAAATTATAATATTTTGAATCAAAATTTAAAATTGAAAAATATAGTAAATAATTTTTTATGTTTTATATATAGAATTAATTGAATATATATATATATATATCTAAATAGTAAATATTTGAAATTATACAATATATTTACATTTAGAAATTGTGAATTAATATAAATATAAATATAAATATATTTACATCTAATTTTATAGTTTTAGGATTAATTAAATATTTAGGTAAATATTATACGTGATATTACTATTTATTTATTTATTAATGTTTTATTTTTATCAATTTTTTCATTTATACTTTTATACATTTTTAATTCAAATTAATAATATCTATTATATTTAATAAATAAAAATTTTATTCATTCTTAATATTTTTTAACTCTTAATATAAATTAATTTTCTAACATGTAATTTAATATATTTTTAATAATTTTTTTTAAAATGTCAGGGATGAGGCCCCTTTCGAAATGGATACGGATGATACCTCTTTTAATTATAATATTAATAATTTTTTTCATTATATTTTTTTTAAATAATAATACAATTTCAAATAAAATATAAATTTTAATATTAATTAAAATATTAATAAAAATTTATTATTGAACCAATAAATTTATCATAATATTAATACTTTTTTATAAAATAATACATTATTCAAATAATAAAAAATTTATTAACACATTTATTGTCAATATTATTGTTTTTCTATATTAAAAAAATTTGAGTTTATTTATTTGTAATACATATTATTTTATGTTTATGGGGGTAAACATAAATTAAACACACACACACCACACACACAAAGGCCTGAAAGGCAGTTCATTGCCTCTCGAAGGGATAACCCACCAAACAAGCCTCTTTGTTACATTATATATTTTTTGGCCAGAAGGACTAGTGGGAATGAATCCCATTGCATGGCCTATAGGGCCTAATATTTGTGCCAATTCCCATTCTATGAATATCTCTACTATATTATCCCAAATTCTAGAGTACACCATACAATATCGGCTTCGCAAAAGTACTTGATCGTGTACCCCCCCCCCCTACAATAGTGCCTCTCTCAACTACTATAGTACTGATACAGTAAACCTCTAACATTTCCCCTAAATTTATCTAACAGTCTCTCTACTCCATGGGATTTGAACCCCCAACCACCGATATAGAATTAAGAGGATCTTACCACTATTACAAACAAAATATACTAATTATTTTTAATATTTATATCTTTTTATTATATGTTAATTAGTATAATTAATTTTTATTTCATCATTAATTTATAGTAATTATTAAATATATTTATTGTTTCTATTTTTCACTAGTATATATCTAAACTATATAAGGGGGTGATAAAATATTATTTATCTACACTATAAAATAACAAACATATTAGACTATAATTAGTTAATTTCATTTTATTATTGACATTAATATTTTTTATTAGTGTTTCTTAATAGTGGGTTTCCAATATAATCACCTATTTTTAAAATAACCCAAACTGACATATCCCCTCACTGATACCATAAAAGGTCTCAAGGAAGCTAGAGTATTTTTTCAATTGCTTTGAATATTTCAGATGAATCAACATTCAAAAATGTATGTTTGTTATTCGTTAATTTTTTTTATTTTTTGTTATATATTTTTTCAATATTTTTTGTTATTCTTCTCATAATATTAATTTTTGGATATTATTGTCTACACAACTCATGGCTCCTCACATAGAATTTTTTTTTTCTTTTATGATATGGATTGTTCATCAAATTTGAGGAAGGAAGTCTCTTTCCTTTTTTTAGATTTTGATGATGCGTGATTTTTGTGTAGTGAATATTATTTGATTAATTGTGAATGGTTATTTACACAGAAAATTAATTTCAATATTATAGAATAATTTTCAAGAGACATTATGAGTTAAGCATGTTTAATTATTATAATTAAATGATGAATTTTAAGAATATATTCTATAAATTGGTAACCTAATAGAAATGATGACATAATTAAGCATTGTGTTATTATAAATTATGAAGTAGGGAAAAATTTTAAAGAAATATTTTTCAAATCAATGATTCTATGTTCAATTCTAAGTGATTTAGGAAATTCACTCATACATTAATTCATATTGTGCTTATATTAGTTGTAATGAATTTTTGTTTTATGTGATGAGAAATTTTTATTTTTATAAGAATAATTTATTATGTGTTTTAAGGTCCACTATAATAAAAAATGTAGGAATGATATGTATACTAATGTTTTAAATAATTTAAATGTGATTAAAGGTGAGATGTAAGGTGTGTGAGGATTAAATCACAATGTTTGAAATTTGTTAAAAATTTTGGTTTAGTTTTTGTGATATTTATCCATGAAAAATATTTTTTCATATTATTTTATTTATTTATGATGAAGTCTTTAAAAATTGTAATTATTGAATAATTTGGGGTGCTGAGACTCTTCTTGGGATAATCTTATACCAGAGGATTTTGAATGAAGGGGATTTTCTATTATTAAATACCAATTACTACTAAAATATTATTGATTAAAATCCTCATACAAGGATGTCGCAATTAATGATGATTTTAGGGTCATGGAACCTATTAATGGTTTTTTTTGATAAATTGGTTTTTGATAACATCATTCAACTATTTAATATGAGGGATAAAAATATCATTCTGGTTATCTTGGTCATACAATACCAGGGAGTAGATCATATTTGGAGGAGTTTGTAGTCCATAGAGAATTATTCTGTCTTGTTTGGGTTATCTCATTGTTTGGACCAAAGCATTTTATACATAATTATTACATATTTTTATAATAATGTTCAATATATAAAATTATGATTCAGATCATAACCTTTAATGTGCAGTGTCTTTGGAGAATATATACATAATGAACTTATGAAATATTTTGAAACCATCCCACATAAAAAAATCCATAGGAAGATGCTATGGAAATTTAGTTTTCATAACATGGTTAATGAAAAATAAAACAAAGGTTGTGATAAAATTCTCAGTAGGGGTAAATATAGTAGATATTAATCAATGACTATGCATGACAACAAGATATTCATAACAGTATATGATCATGATCATAACTTATAAACATCTTACATAATTATCCATAGAACATAAATATGAGTCATGTCGTAAAGCATTTTCACAATAATAGACAATATTCATAAGAGGTGTGGAATCATAAATAATTAATCACAAGTCAGGAGAGCATAAAACGTAAAATATTGTCTTCTTTAATTATTAAAATTTATAAATATAAATAGTTCTAATCATGATGTTTTGGACATAAAATTATGCCTTCACATATTCTTATGAGCATGAAACTATGTCACTTTAAAATATTAAGGACATGAATGACTGGTCCAAAAAGAAACTATAAAAATGAAACATGTTTAATGAATATCATATTTTTCTCATGAGTTATCAATCATTACAAAATGAATTTGAGGGACATAATGGAATTACACGTCATATAATAATAATCTATTCATACATTTCCCACAAGATAATAAATAAATTTAAAATTTTAGCACAACCTGACTCATAAGAAAGTTTATAGGTCACATAAATATCATAATATCATGAAAAAGAAACATCAAGATGAATAATAAATAAACTATCATGGGATCATATTCTCATTGAAAAATATTTAACATTATATGAAGTCTTCATAGATTAAAACATCATTAAAATATCACATAGCTCATTTGTCGAAAAAAAAATTATTATTTTCAAATAACATATTTGAAATCAAAATATTTTAAAAATATTTATAAAAAATTTTCATTGCGATGAACCATGGAACGTTGTAAAAGAAGATTCAAAGCATACGGTGGTCATGATGGTATAAATTTTTTTTAATCCTGTATACATTAAAACAATGATTTCTTCCATATTCTATGTATAAATTCAAAAGTATCACATTTGGAGAATGGAATGAAGATTGATTTAAATTTTTTAATAGAAATAAAATTATGGGTAATTATGAATTTAGAAATCAATATAGATTAGTCAAAAAAATCAATAAATAATTTTATAACCATGTATACAATGGATAATTTATTTCGGATTAAATAGAGGAATAATGCTAGTTTTCCTTAGAGACACTCATTTAGGCACTTGAGTACTTATAGGGAGGAAAATTAAAAGAAAAAAATTTATTCTATATAAATAACCATAGGATAAGAAAAATGAAATGAATTTATCTGATATGTATTATATATTTTCCTTCTATTAAAATTAACGAAAAAATAATCCCTATTAAAATGATATTGAAACACGAACCTCTTCCCTAATGTTTGACATCCTTAAAATGTGTTTTAAAATCCTGTATAATAAATATAGATTTATTATACATGTATTATAGAACCATAGACACACATATATATATATATTGTACCTAATTTAGTTTTGATGGATTTTCTCTTTGAATATTTCTATGTATATATCTGGACTAATCCTTGATGTCGGCATGGTGTTCAGGTTTTCGGGACCATGAAATTAAAATAATAAAAATAATAATATATATTAATTGATTAGAACACTTCATTTTGTAGATTTTCCTTTTCTAATTTTTTTGAACCCTGGATAGTAATTATAAGGGCATTGCTGATTCTAGATTTTGGCGTCTACCCTATGCATGACCTATAGTTGGTAATCATTTGACATCTGTTTGAGGTAGCCATCAATAAGCTCATGTATTAAAATAACAAATTTCAATAATTTAATTTTATTTAAATTACAGAAATTTGATTATAATAAATTACAAAATTTAAAAAACACATAGATTAACCACTTATCATTTGGAGGATATGAGAGGTGGATTATGTGTTCTTCGTTGGATGATTGAGGTTATATGACAAATGATGACATGATCGAGGTGAATTGAGAAGACTTAAAAGAATAAAATAGATCATTATTTCTGGAAAAATTATTCATCACTGAATGTAAATCAATAATAAAATTATTGAACTTTATTTATTCTATTTCTCCACTTTTTATTTAATATTATATTGATTAATTTATCTACTTCAATTTCTGGTGCTTCCAAATATTGAATGAACCATGCATCACTTTTGTTATTATTGATCCAATTTTATCTTTCCACTAGCCATTCAGTCATCCTGGATACCTTGACTTGTTATCATTTCTTATGAATTCTTTACTAACAATGGTCTCAACATGTTTACGTTCTTTTCACCACACTATTAATTTCATTCTTCATTATAGTCCCATAGGGTTTTGGTTCAAAATTATTTGAGTGAGATCGAGAGAAATTGAACTTTGAGATGCATAGTGGTTATTGGAACAAAAAATCGGTTGATGATTTAAAACATTTTCAGCATAATTTATTGGTGATTCAAATTAGAATTGGTATACAGAGTATCAGAAATAGAAGTAGAGGATTGGTGAAGCTAGTGGAGCCATACGGGGTTCTGGTGGGCAAAATCTTGTTAGTAGTGATGGATCGGGCATGGGTTGACCCAAATTTGGGGCCCTTAGTGTGAATCAAGGTGGAAACAACGGAATAGGTGGTGTGAAGAATCATGTAGATACGTACTAGGTTTAAGTAGAAAACCATACTACATAGTGTGTAGTATAATAAAACACATCATGTTTTCACCAGGATACAAAATATATATTTTTGGGAAAGATAAGTATCACACATTGTGTGGACAGACCACACATCATGAAACATTATATTGGTATATTTGAGGATAATCTTGGATTACATGACAAAAAAAAATCTAAGAACTTAATAATGTATAGAGTACACTTGAAAGACCATATACATAGAAAATAATAGGATACCTGGACACCACTATGTATATTGACACGATCCTACATACATAGGAATGATTAGAATAACATGGTCAGGAGTGAGTTGTTGAGACTCACCATGTTCAATCATCCAATGTAGTGTTGCGTAAAATTGCATGATAATCTATGTGCCATATAAAAAACTTCAAGTTGTCAAGGTGATGAGAAACACCATGTGGACCCCTTATAAGTCATGTATTTGACCTAAAAGCTTATTCCATTTAGTTATCATTCTCAATGTGTGGAATTATGAGTGTGACACATCTTTTGGAAATGGTTGTTGATGGAATTAATCAAGGAAGTATCATCAGAGAGATTCTGTAGTTGGTACACAATTTTTAAACTTGGGAGTGATTCCCCCATTCTCTTTTTATTTGTAGATTCATAATCCACTACATCAGGCATAGTTCCTCAATCTACGAAGTGGTATGATCACGTATTACACCCCTGATTACATGTGGGTAATCTGTGAGAGAATGTTACTCCCTTATCTATAGATAATAACAGCGAGGTGTGGGCCCCTCCATATAGATTCATGAGAGGTTCTACATGATTTTAGACAACAGATATATACTTCTGAGTTACAAGAAAACTCATAATGTTTTATTTGGTTTGGAGATGGATATCCCATTTATATATCATATGGGTTTCATTATATTTGTATATATATAATAGGTTTCATTTTCATATCAACATGGGTTGATCTAATAAAGGTTTTATATTTCTATATCTCCCTTTGTGTTTTTATGGTATCATTATGGGTACATATACCATTAATCCTATAAGGGTTTTCCTGCATTTTTAATGTCTTATGTAGATGATGGGATGATCATTAGTGAATATTTTGGACCATAATGAGAGCTAGGTGCATTGAACATGTAAATTAGATACACATAGAGATCTGGAGATGAGATCTCTCATTTTTTATTTTTTTAGTTGTTAGGATGAGACTTCATTTATGACAGAGTCTTCATTTTCCTCAATTGTGACTTTTCTTTACATTCCATAATATAATGTATACCCTATTTTTTTCAATCATGGTGGTACTATAGAAGTTAGGGTATTTTATTATTCAAATTCACATTTTCATGGAGATATTCATGTGCGTGTATAAATATTCTTTTGGCTAATAACCCCCATTTAATATTGATCCCACACATTTATATCTCCTTCCCTATAGGATATGGGCATGGGGTTGTCAAAACTAACCTTGCAATTGCTAGGAAAACCCTAGTTTCATGAATGAATGTTATTAATGGTGATTTTCCTCAGTTTTGGTATATAGGTGGACCCAGATGTAAAATTGTTTTGGTAACATAGGTAAATGGTGTGGGTGTGTTTTTAGGGTGGATTTTGGGCTAGGGAATCTGGTGTTGGTGGAACAATTGATGTATCCCTTCACTAAGACACTGAATACCTACAGATCAACTTGGGATACTGAGAAATCACTTCCATGGAACCTTTGGCACAAGGATTATATATGATTGAGTTTATTGACTATCCATTTTGAGTAAGATTATTGTATATAATATCAACAAACCATGTTAGTTATTGATCCCATATAGGATACATTGATGAAGAAAACCATCTTGGTTAGCGATAAAAGATTATAATAAAGATCCATATAGTTATTAGGCTTCAGTTCAGGGGCTATCTAGTGAGGTGTTTCCTCAAAATGGGTAGTGAGGAAGAACCCCACCTATAGAATAATAGTTAGTACCATCATGTAATGATGATGTTTTTCATATACATAACACATTTCAAATGTTCTATAATCAGATACAACTGCGGTACTACATGGACCCAGAACCACAAGTACTAGATGATAGGATTTAGTCGGTGGTTGAAATCTTCAGGATATTTTAGACAACAACCAATCAGAAGTTTGTGTTGGTATGTAGACACTTCACTAGAGTATTTGGGTACTGGTGAATTTTGATGATGCAGATCAATGATGAGGTGATTCTCCCATGGTCATATTTTTAGTAGTGGTTTTTTGAGAGTATTACACATCATTATTACACACCATGAAAATACATGACCTTCTCAAGTTACTGAATGGTGACATGAAATTTTTAGAGTATGTAGTGAGCTTCACTAAACTCGCATGATACCCACATGATATAATGCAAGTTGGTTTTATTATGAGCATGGAAGTTTGATAATTTTCACGGAAGAGACATTCATACTAGCGTACTATCCTTGTCTATATAAATATATAATGGGGTGATTGTGTTGGCTCTAGTCATTGAGATCTTCCTAAAAGTGTGATGTCAGATAGATGGAGCTACTGGTGGATATAATGTGGCTAATTTTTCTATAGTTACTAGCACATGGTAGGCATTGAGGTATTAGTAGAGGATACATTCTCAGTATCATATATAGATGCATGGTTCATCATCTCATGGTTTATGTAGAGGTTCTATCAAGATATGAGAGGGATGGTGTTATAAATGTGATGTGAGGGGTTGCATGAAACACAATTTCATAACGTTTTATGATGATAATAATAGTTAGATATTGGAAAAACTACTATATTAGAGGCTACACCATGATCCGGGATCTACCTAGTGGGGTCATGGAAGCTCCTAGGGAGATCGTTCGGGAAGAGGAGCAGGTAGATCATTGGATGATGGACATACTGGTTGAGGGTGATTGTATGATATAATAAACCCACAACCACCAACCAGTGGCCCATTCCATGATTAGGGAGATTGATGTATGGGTCATAGGAAGATATAAGAAATGGTCGGATATTACTTAGTAGCCCATAAAATGATCTATGGTTTGGTTTTTTTCTTTTCAAAACCCATTGTATTAATTATAGAAATGGGTGAGAGTCCATTCTTTAATCACTATATCCCTTGTGCAAGAGATGTATCTCTTTATTGATACCCCATCATATCCACTTTTAATATATTTTATGATATTGTAAAGTTTTTCAATATCACTTATCTTCCAACAGTGTGAGTTGGATCTCTGTGGGTACTGTTTCTCACAAGTAATCTTAGTCATCGAGAATAAAAAAAATATAATTTCATATTGGAGATGGACTAGTTATTAAATTTACAGTTCTGAATTGACTTTTGAATCTTATGAGTTAGATGTATTCTAACTGATGTAATTAGATTATTTTTTTAGGTGAGAGAGAATTCAGGGATGAGTGAGTTGGAATTGCAAGAAGGAAGCTACAAACCATAACCCATCAGTTGGTGAGAATGTCCATTATTGATGTAGGTTATTCAAGAATCTAGATTCATTTAGTAGTGGAGGACTATAAATGTGAGTTCTCTAAGGATGTTCACAGACTATATTCAAGTTGAGTGAAGGACTTATAAGATGACCTACAGAACATTACCATAAAATTATTTTCAATGATATATCAAATGTCCTCCAACGATCTCTAAGAGCTGATTTTGCAATTAGAGGACATTTTAGAGAATTTTTTTGTTAGAAAAATTGTGTCCCCTTGGGTTGATCTAGTTTTGTTAATGAAAAAGTATGTGGGGGGTTTTTTGTATTTTTATTCACTAGGATATATTGAATATGGTAATGATTGAGATCAGGTACCCCTTTCTAATGATTTATGACCCTTCCACTAGTTTAGAGTCATGAGTTGGATCATGAAGATAAATCTCATGTCTTGATACCAATAATTTTTGGTACAAAATATTGATATTATGAAGATGGAATTTTTAATTTACTATCATAACATGAGTTCCAGATGATTTTAGTTGGTGTGAGGAATTAACATCCATGTTTATAGATCTTAAGAACTAGACATTCAATCAATAATTCGTCTAATTTTATATTCAATTTAGTGATTACATACTCATTTACTCTACGTCTAATAATAGAGAAATCGAAGAATATGAGGATCATCCTTTCTTACTATAGGAGCACCATATTTATGATATTCTCTCAAAGATTCTATTTTCAATATGCGTAGTTAATATTTTGGGGCTATCAAATATGATCATGGTTTATTAATAAAACAAATGAATATTGATGTGATGCTTGGTTATGGGCCAACATAGAACGTATCAGAGGTAAAAAAATTTCTTGGATAGATAGTATACTACATGTGTTTTTTATGAATTCTCTAATTTTATAACACCATTGGACACCCAGATGTTGAAATGGAATCCATCAAATTGAAATATTAGGTTTGGGGAGCCTTTGAGGGGCATATGTCGAGCCTAACCAGTGATCCTATGATTAGAATTCCACAGGAGGGAATGGGGTATATATTGCTTTGAAATTACTCTTGTTCTCTTTATGGTTGAATGTTGATGGATACAAAGCTGGTCATCACACTTTGTTTAAAGGATTTGAGATTCCATGATAACTTCAAATCTCATTACCTATAGTTAGAAGTATTAGTGTTCACTATGATGATATGGAGGAAATATATTCATAGAGAGGTCATTTTTATTACAATGTCCACATGGGTATCGAGTACGTCATCAAAAATATATATCTATACCAGAGAAAAAGGAAATATATTTTTTTTGTCTGGAATATTACATCAACATAGTCTATTTTACTTGGAATAGCAACATGGTGGAAGATTCCCTTTATGGGATTTTAACAACATGAAATTATAAATTAATTACACTTAATATAATATTCTATGTGACATTAAAATACACTATTAGAAGATAATATAAGACCAGAAGACGATAAAATATTTTTATTTTAGAATAAATATAATTTTATTGTTATGGAATAATGTTTTTCTTTGATAGCTTTCATTAAATGGATGTCCGAGTTTTACAGAACAACAATATAATATTAAATTTATTATTTAAAATACTAGTTATTACTAGGATGTTGGAATGAATGATATGAAAAAGAATAGATAAATAAGGAAAATATAAAGTTTACACACATATATTTGTTTCCAATTGATTAGTAATAAAATAAGAGTCATTAAAAAATGAAATTTTTTAAGAAAAACATCATCTCTCTAAAAGATAGTTTACTAATTTTTTGTGTAATTAATTTAAAATTAATTGTTACTAATCATTGAAAATTCAATATCTCCATTATTTTATTAGTAAAATATAAATTAACTTAGGTTTGTCCTTTTACATTTTTTTAGAATTTCATTTATTTTTTTGATAAATACTGAATAATATATGATTTTAATTGAAAAATTCATTTTCTTTTAAAACATTTATTGAATTAAATTATATTAGTATTTTTTTTAATATAAAATTATTTCAATTATAATTATACTAAGCCAATTTATTTCAATTTACTTAATTTCATTTATAATTTTGACATAAAGACACTATGATCTTATGAACATATTCATCTAAAAATTCAACATTCTCTTTATATACCCATGTTTAATTTTCAATGAATTTATGCTAATAATTAGAGTTGTATTTGTAAAAATGGATTATAAAATAAATATAAAAATAATTTATATTCATTAATCATATTAAATTAATTTTTTACAATAATTAATAATGAAAAAAGTTAAAATTAATTTCATCGATTGAGATAAAAATGATTTCTCATAGTGGTTTCACATAGATTATAAGGTGTCCTAATTATACAAAAGATATAAAAAACCTATTTTGTGGAAATATTTTTACCCTATAAATTATAGTATCTAGAATAGAATATTATTAGTTCTAGATCACATGAAACGCCATTGAAGGATTCCACTCTTTGAAAAAAATTACAAGTGTTCAACTCACCCAATTTATAAAAATATATCGTCTCTCCTGTCCCCTTAACACCATCTACCAACATTAGATCAATTAATACAAGGATAAATGACTTCTCAATATCCATCATCTATTACTAGAATGCATATATTGGGTTGAAAACCATCCTAATATGTATTATTACAAACCAAAGTATGATACTTGAAGAAGTGGTAATGTTCTTCAACAAGATTATTTATTTGACCTATTTCTCCACCTCATTAAATTTTTATTATTACAAAATTTAGTAACATACTAAATATAATAATTTTAATTTTATGAAATTATGAAATTTTTATTGTAAAAACCCATCTCCAATTCTATCATATTTTTTGTGAAAACATCATTCATCGTCATAGAAGGATATTACCTCACGAGAAAATGTTTTTATTTTTTCAATTTCAACCTATCATAATTGGGTATAATGATGGATCAAAAGAATAAAAATATTTATATAAATATATGATACTTATAACATATTTATTCATCTATATTGAATATTCCATATATATATTTTTTCCTTCGATTCCATAGGAGATATAATAATGGATCTCCAATGTACAGAGAACTACCTCCTCATGAAGCAATATGATTTTTAATTCACTAAAGCGTCAGATGGAAGGTGATAAAGATAATGTTAATTAATATATGTTATTTAAATTACTAAATAATAAAATTCATGAAATATCGATCATTCTATAAATTTAATATATATCATTTACTTTCTTTTCTTTTTACTCCCATTAAGATGATAACATCATTCATGTACATGTGGACTTACACCATCACAAAGCGATGTGACAATATGTTCTTCAACACAAAACATGTATAAAATATATAAGTATAAAATATTTCATATATTATTTTATTATCATTTTTAATGTTAATATAATACATCCCTTTTTTCCCTAATGATCACTGTGAAATAGAAATGATACTCATGCGTATGTTTGACCTACCATCTTTATGGATGTAAGAAAATTAATTATTCATAAACAGTATTAATTATTTGATTTAAAAGTATTATTAATTCATAAATATGAAAATTATTTCATTAATATTATTCTTGAGTTGATATTATTGAATAATATTTTCATTAAATGGATTTTTAAGGACAAAAAACTCAGAATAAAACAAGGAAATTTACTCTGGAAATAATGAAAAAAAGAATGATTATTAGAAAATACGAAATAATATTTTATAAAAGGATCATGTATAATAAATTTAATTGTGGTACTATAATATGTTAATAAAATGTATATAAAATCCATATAGGAGGCTCAAGAACATTAAAGCAAAAGTAAGCATAAGGGAAGAGATTTCATCTCACTTAAAATTCATTAAGGCATATTTTATTATAATAAACGTGTTGATGCCCCTCAAAAGATAATTGGACAATATACAAGTCCTGAAATATATCAAGAATGGGTATTATAGTTTCCACATTGACAAGGGAGAAGAATGTGTCCAAAACTCGTACATCATGAAAACCTCCAAAAGACATGATATTGAATAACCTTCCAATAATCATGAGAGTGGAGTAGGCATAGTGCACAAAATTATACATATCACATTATTCACATTGGGAAATATTATAATTGTTGAATATGTTTAAAATAAATTCAATAATAATTTGTTGGAAACTAGGTGAACTCATTTGTGTCACGTTTCTTTACAAATGGAATATACCTAAAAAACTGATAAAAACTCTTGTTAAAAAATAAGAATGATTATTCAAAATGAGGAATCCGTTTTTGGTCGTTAATATTTATGTGACATGCCTATGAAGTCCAAATGACTCTATGAAATACTTGGTGATAAGTATACCTTTCGACATAAGAGAATTATAGCATGTCATTGTCACCATATGATGGGTTTTAGAAATGTCTTGTCAGTCCCACTCTCCCCCTTCATCTCTACAAAAAAACAAAAGGGTTGTCCATGAAAATCATTGTGGATCCAAAAAAGGCCCTTTACTACTCAAAAATTTAATGAAATGTCCAAATAGTTATATTATATTGAAAAAGCTCATATAATGTGTCATAATTATCATCCAATTTAAAATAAACTTGTAAATCAAAAGGGAAATTATATAAGCTTCATTCAGAATGAGATACACTCTCCATCTTGCAAATGGAATTTTAAACCTCAGGTGACCACCAATGATCACAAAATGACTCACTAAACAATCCATCAAGATATCAAAAAAATTAAAACATGATCTAGTGGAATACCCCTTGAAAAACCCCCATTGTCTCATGAAAGACCCCATATGAGTTGGTTTCATTCACACAAAAGTCATTCAACAATTGTCTGAATCACTTGAAGGCCCCTGGAAAAATTATCCAAAAAAATGTGGTTGTCCCTTATCATATCCACATAGTTAGAAATATGGAAAGATCATTCAAAATGTATAAAATCAAATCCCTCCACTTAAATGATCCTGAATATGTGAAATAAAAACCAAACAAGTATGCATATAATTTGGGAGATGATGATTTTAAATCCAAACACATATTAAAATAAAATATAAATCTATCAATCAATCACACATGGGAGGACACAATAATACTTCTTAGGGTGGCCAATATTGTGATAAAAAGGATTTTTGATTGAAAAAATATAGGGATCAAGCTAAAGGATCATGAGGCATACATAGGCACTTCACATGATCACTTAAGTTTGCACTAAATAGTTATGGCCTATCATTCGAGTGATGTAATGGTTCCTCAAATATCTATTGAATTACACGAAACATAAAAAGATAACACTAAAAAAACATAAGTAACATATGAAATAAAAATTTGAATACATGTTAAAATTATAAAAGAAAAATGTGAAGATTGGTACTCATATCTCAGTGGTCCATGAATTACTCATCCAGATCATGTGGAAGCACTTGGCCCGGACACCCAAATCATGGGACATCCCTTATACATACCATTCATATGATACGATGTCCTATAGATAAGTTAATAAAGGAGCATGATTCCATCCATACATGTTTCACGAGTCTCGTGAAACCCTTCGATCATGCCATCCTAATTTTTTAATGTCCTCATACATGTATCAAATACCATGAGGTTAAAATAGTGTATGTAATCTATGTATCCTAAAGTCCTCCATGCTTACCATCCAGATCTCCTGGTACCGAACATGTATGTAAAGTATATTTTGTGATGAAACCAATACATTTATTACAAAATCATATTGAATCTTATAGATATGTCATCATTGATCTCATTATTTACTTTCTACAGGTCATGTCATGACCCGTCCTCGAGGCCCGTGCCGTGACTACCCCACGCCCACCTTTCATAGGCCAGGGGCTGGTGACTAGCACCAAGGCGCAATTCCCGATAAAAGGGAAGGCATTTCCTTTGTAAAGTAAACAAACACTCAGAGTAAGAAAGCAGAAGTAAACACTAAGTAAATACTAGGTACAATAGAAAGTGCGGTAAAGTATGTGGGCTAGTATAAAAACCCGAACTGAAAGTAAAGTACAACTGGAAAGGGAAAACAGCAGCTGAAAGTAAAGCCACTACCTCGAGCCGTCCACTGGAAGTCCCATCTGAAGGGTGGGTACAGATACCCTCCACAGCTCCTCGGGTCCAGCCGTCCGCTCCGAGTACGCCCCGCCCAGTGGTCCACCTCTAGGTACCGACCAGATCCTCGTTCCTCAACAATGATCAGCGTTGTACGTCGTCTGCAACCAACACAACGTAGTGCGGGCATAGCCCATGCAGGGGTGAGTATAAGCTAATCAGTAGGGACCCCGAGACTCCCAATGGTCTCCGAGAATCCACACAAGATAATCCACAAAGGAAAGAAACTATCACGAAGTAACATCCGACATTACTTAGGTATATGCCCATAAATATACCTAAGTCTTCAATTCTCGTTCATATCCAACATCCGAGCTCAAGTACAACCCAGTCCACATTGGAAATCACAACCCGATCCACATAGGAAAGCATAACGTAAATCCACACAGGATATCATGTCAATCTTATCGAAGATAAGGATTGAAAGTCAAGATTCAGCTCACACAGGTATACTTCTTCATAAGACGATAGATATGATCAGATGTATCCACTGAATCATCTAAGCCATCGGACCCACATTGGATCGATAGGTACTTATCCCTGCAATGACCCACAAAGGATCGATAGTTAACTAACCCCCACAATGACCCACACAGGATCAGACTCACACAGGATCTGTAGGCACTGGCCCACATAGGACCGCTGAGAGATGACCCACACAGGATTGGTAGCATTGATCCACGTAGGATCACTGAGTGTTGTAGTCATTGTCGTCGAATCCACGGATGATTTCTGTACAGTCGTCATCATCGTCGCAGTCGCAGCCAGCTCTAGGGTTCTCGCACATAGCAAGCTCATTTGGGAGGGTCTGCTCCATGAGCCGAGGGGCTGATACATCAACCGACACATTGTCCGGAGATGATGTATACAAAAGTTCTGTATCGTCGACAGGAACTCAACGTCACAGACGGCGCGTCAATCGGAAGCCCAGTTTAAAAGTTATTGGCTTTTTTGTCCGAAGGGCCCCGTTGGTTTTTAAGTCAAAACCAACTCCACCGTACTCCAACTACGTCCAAAAATGGATTGGAGTAATCCAAAAGGTTCGTCTCACTAAGAGGAACCCAAAAACGTTGATGGCATGTCAATCAGACGTCCGGAGCTCAAGTTATAAGTGTTTCCGCTCTGAGGGCCTTGTTGGTTTCGTGTACGAAGCAATCCGACCAAACCCAATGTTCTCCGAAACCTTGACTGTAATATATCAAAACGACCGTCTCAATCCAAGGATCACATCGCAGATGACCGTGTGTCGATCAGATATCCGTAGCCCAAGTTATTGTCAAAAGACTGAAGAGGTCCGGAAGTGGGGGTTTCGGGCCCAGACCGACCCAACCCGAGACCCCCTGGGTCAGCCCGGACCGGGTCGATCCGACCCGGGTCCGGGTGCCGGCCCGGCGTGTGGACGCTAGCTAGGTGGCTCGACCGTTTCAGCCGAGCGGATGGGGGGGGCGCTACCCCCTGTTTGTAACAGCGGCCCCCATGATGGGGGGCCGCTCCAGGTGGCCTGCCGGGGGTTGTAACCCCCTACTCCTCCCTTGACCGGCCGGCCCGCTCCGGCCGGCCGACTACTGCCACCACAAGACTGGCATGGGCCGGTCCCCCTGCTCTGATGCCGGCGGCCCAGACCCGGCCGCCGGTCCTTGCTCCACCGCAGCCCCGCTCTGGCTGCGATGTCTTCGTGTTTTTCCGGTGCGGCGCGACGACGCCATGGCTTGGTTCGATTTTCAATTGCGCAGCGCGACGGTGCTGTGAATCCTTTCTGCTCATTCCCGTGTGGTGCGACGGCACCGTCTCACCTTCCTTCGAACCGTAAAAACACAAGTAATAAGGGAGGAGGGTCGTCCGTGATTGTGCGGTCCAACCCCCTCCCGTTAATCGATAACAAGCAGTCCAATTGAACGAGGAACGTTGATGGAAGAAATCACGAATAACAACAACAACAAAAAACATCCCCTACCTCGTTGATTTCTTTGAGCGAGGGTTCATCGTGGAATTTATCGTCGTGGAAGAAGACGTCGTAGAAGGAGAGAGTCGTTGGCGTCACGGTACACGGCGTCGCGTAATCGATCTCCGAGGATCTGGCGTTCTTGTCGACCTTCGTCGGAGGTCAGAATTCATTGCATTCTTCATCGAAGAAGATGAATATCTTCAATCCCCTAAGCGTTTCTCCAAAATCCTCTCAACAGAACAAGTTCTAACCAAAATAAAATAAGTGCTTCACTTATTTTATTATCATGAATTAAGTATTTGAATTTCAAACATTCAAATTAAACTCACTTATTTAATTAACATAAGTTATCAAATTAAATGGTGAGTTGAAGGAGATAGGGAATATGAAGGGGAGGGGTTCATGTGGGCCCCACCGCCCTCATAACCTTTGTAGGATAGTTTACAAACTTCCACATAACGGATAACCAATTAGAGAAAATAAAATAAAATTGAAGCTCAATTTTATTTTACCTTCCACAATTTTTAACAGTTCCTCCCATGTAAACGCAACTACGGAAAAAGTGTTCCTAAGCAATTACCAGTGCGGAAAATTCATCGGTGCCCTCAGAACATGATTCCAAAAACCGGTTCAATAGTTAGGAAAACCCGCTCATTCATTCACTGAATGTAACCGAGCTAAACATCAGATAAAAATTCCGGGCACACTTGGCCTCGGAATCAAGTACCGTCAGAAACCTCGTTCTTGTAAAACCCCAAAGAAAATTAAGAAAAAACTTCCCTTTAATTTTACAGGCCTTTACATTACTCCCACCATAGGTATTTACGTACCTGTAAAGATAAATAAAAAACTAGGGGAACAAAAGTAGGTACTGTGCACACATCTGATCCTCCCGCTCCCAAGTGCTCTCCTGGAAGATCTCGTGTTTCCATCTGAAGTGCACTAGAGAAATCGACCGTCCACGTATGACCCACTCCTGTTGATCCTCGATCTCCACTGGGACCTTTGCAGTAGTTTCCC
Source organism: Viscum album (assembly GCA_963277665.1). NCBI lineage: Eukaryota > Viridiplantae > Streptophyta > Magnoliopsida > Santalales > Viscaceae > Viscum > Viscum album. Next base: position 1,418,548,707 of record OY728160.1, read on the forward strand.
CATCATCTTTGATATGCGTCGGGTCGTGCACGTATCTCCTCAGCTGGGATACGTGAAAGACGTCGTGCACCCGGTGAAACTGAGGCGGTAGAGACAGGCGATAAGATACCTCTCCAATCCTGCTGAGGACCTTGAATGGTCCGAATAAGTGTATAGAAAACATGTGTCGTCGGCCAAATCTCTGTAATCCCCTTCGAGGTGAGTCCCGCAAGAAGACGTGGTTTCCATCCTCGAACTCTAGTGGCCTCCACCTCCTGTCAGCATAAGACTTCTGTCGGCTCTGAGCTATCCTCATCCACTCCTAGATGACCTGGACCTTCTCTGTCGTGGTCTGGACCATCTCTGGTCCCACAAGTGCTGACTACCTAGGGTCTGTCCAGCACAGAGGAGATCTACAAGGTCGGTCGTACAATGCCTCGTATGGTGCCATCCCGATGGTGGAGTTGTAGCTGTTGTTGTACGTGAACTCCACCAAGGGTAGGTGGTCCTACCAGCTAAGACCAAAGTCGAGGACACATGTGTGGAGCATGTCCTCGAGTTTCTGAATGGTCCTCTCCGTTTGACCATCTGTCTGGGGGTGAAAGGCGGTGCTCAGACGTAGATGCATCCCGAATTCCTCCTGCAACCTCTTCCAAAGTTGGGAAGTAAAGCGAGCATCTCGATTGGAGACGATGGATGATGGAACACCATGAAGCCGTACAATCTATTGAACGTAGAGACGTCCCAAGCTCTCCACTGATCAATGCTCTCTGATGGGTAAGAAGGGAGATGACTTGGTGAGTCGGTCGACAATCACCCAAATGGAGTTGTGACCTCTAGAATTGCGTGGAAGTCCAGTCACGAAGTCCATAGATATCCCGTCCCACTTCCACTCTGGGACCTCCAAGGGCTTCACCAAGCCTACTGGTACCTGGTGCTCTACCTTCACCTGCTGGTAGGTGAGGAATCTAGAAATGAACTCTGCCACATCATTCTTCATGCCCGGCCACCAGTGATATCGTCTGAGATCCTGGTACCTCTTCGGCACTCCAGGATGTACCGCCAAAGGGGAAGTCTGAAACTCTCTCAGCACCTCCTCTCGTAAAGCAACTGGTACCAAGGTACGTCCTCTGAAAAGGACGTCATGCTCTCCTCCTACAGAGAAACCATCAGGTTCATGTACTAAGGATATCTGCACACGCCGCGGCTCACATTCGTCATTCTCATTCTGTGCCTCTCTAACCCACTGCAGTAGTGGAGGAGTGACTGTGAGTGACTGAAGAAAGGCTAATCCATTGCTATCCAAGAAGGATATCTGCAAAGCGGCTAGCTACCCTGTCGCCTCCCCAAGTAGCTGAATTCCCGTCCTCCTGCTAGGAGCATCGGCTACTACGTTCTCCTTTCCAGTAGTATAGAATATCTCAAAGCCATTGTCCTAGAAGAACTCGAGACATCTCCAATTTTTCAGGTTCAGGTCCTTCTGTGAGAAGATATACCTGAGACTCTGATGGTCAGAATAGACTGTGAAGCGCTCGCCCATCAGATAGTGTCGCCACATCTTTAGAGCGAAGACCACTGCTGCTAACTCTAGGTCATGGGAAGCGTAGTTCTGCTCATGCTGCCTCAACTGACGTGATCCATAGACGATCATAGCCCGCTCCTGCATCAGGACAAATCTGAGTCCGATCCCTGATGTATCTCAGTTAACTACATACCCAACCCCCTCCTCCGGTAGCCTCATGATAGGAATTCTGGTCAATCTCTGTCTCAGCTCCTGGAAGCTCTGCTGACATCTGTCTGACCACACGAAGGGTTTCCCCTTCCTCCTTAACATTCTACAAAGCTGCAAAGATTTCTCCTTTGCGGAAAAGGTAAATCCAGTCTCATCCCCTAGATGAAATATGTTCCTTTCCTACTATAGTAAATCCCGTCATGATTAGTTAATTCATGACATGGATGACATCGTAAGGCCTCGACGCTGGTACCAAGATTTCCAACCATTACTCTTGCCTCCAAGGGCTGAGTCACACTGTCAGCATCAGTGTGTGGTCACTGGGTCTCTTCTAGTAAGAATCTTGTAAGTGAGGGTCAACTCAACGGTTTTTAACTGATACCTCTTAGTATTAACATACAAAAGACTATAAATAAAACATCACCATTGTAGGTGTCTTTTATTACTTCTACTCAAAGTACAAGGACACAAGGCAACACAAACAAAGAGGCTTGAGGCATTATGGTCAAGGGCCTCTATTCCTGGATCTAGTCCCGCACTTGTCCACCCACTTTCGGAGCTCCATGATCGTAAGATTCAGCTGCCTGAAGCTGTTCTCTCCCCTGTGTCCCGGGTGGACCTCTTAGTGGTGGTGGTGGTAGAGCCTCAAAACTTCTCCCACCACCTGCTACTCGACCAGCTCCTCTGCCTCGTTCGCCTGCTCCCTGCGGATCGCCACGGTCGAACATCTGCCTCTGCCTGGGTGGTTCCTCAACTATCTAATACCCCTATGCATGGAGGGTCGGGCAGTCAAGAGCCAAGTGGCCCTGCCCGCCACATGCATAGCATTGACTTCCACTCGTAAGACTGGTTCTACTGCGTGTGCCCCGCACCTCTGAGCCAGTATCCTGAGGTCATCTGCCTGAGGGTCTAGCCTTCCTAGACCCATGAGTCATCCGTCGACTTCCTGCTGCATAAGACTCTGCTACATGCCGCCCTGCGGTAGGTCTTGCTGCTGATGTAGGCTCAACAAGGAAGCTCTCGATGAGAAGGGCTCTCTCCAGTACCCCTTCCTGTGTCGGAATGCTGAGGGAGATCAACGATGCCCTGATCTCCTAACTCAATCCTTGCTCGAAGGTCCAGGCCTGGAAGAATGGGTCTCGTACCATGTCCATCGAGTAGCACGAGAGATCTGTGAATCTCGCCGAGTACTGGGCAACCGTCTAGCTACCCTGCTGCAATTGTAGTAGCTCCTGGATGCGCACCACACAGAGGGTGGACGGGACGAACTCAGAGTGGAAGATGCTCTCAACGTACGTCCAGAAGAGAGATGCCTCGTCGTGCACCTGGAGCCTCAAGCTCCACCATCTTCCTACTGCCGCATGCAGGAGGCCCGCTGCGAGGATCCCCATGAGGTCTGCTAGTGTCCTCACTAAACTGAAAACTCATAAAACTGCCTCCAGCCAATCCTTGGATACCTAAGGGTCCGTCTCCCCGTGGAACCTGAGTGGTCGATGATTCTAAAACTCGTGCAGTGCACTAAGGCGATGTGCACCGTCAGCGGCTGGGGAGGGTAGCATCGGTGGCTCGGCGGGTAGAGATACCGCTGGTGCCTCTGCTGTCAAAGGGCCCTATACCGAGGCCTCATCGCTCGGTGGGCTGTCGTCACGTACAACACTTAGAACCCTAGCTGGATGCCATCATTGGGCAATCCTGAAAAGAAACAGGTGTTCCATGGTCAAACAGTATACCTGGTGAGCTGACATAAAGTAATCCCAATGAAAACATGAAACACACATGCAATCAATGTTTTCGTGCATTAAGTCGGAAATCCGAAGTCAGGGTCCTGGTGTACAGATACGTCGGCCGCCACACCAAAACTGGACTCCCTGGACAGATAACCACACCCAATACCCTTAACACTATTGATTTACATAGAATAAAGATTAGAGTCCAATGTTCTGTGGTAGAACCAAACTCCTCTGATACCAATTTGTCACGACCCATCCACGGGGCCCGTGCCGTGACTACCCCAAGCACGCCTTCCATAGGCCAGGGGCTGATGACTAGCACCAAGGAGTAATTCCCAATAAAATGGAAGGCATTTCCTTTGTAAAGTAAACAAACACTCAGAGTAAGCAAGGAGAAGTAAACACTAAGTAAAAACTGGGTACAATTGAAAGTGCGGTAAAGTAAGTGGGCCAGTATACAAACTCTAACTGAAATTAAAGTACAAATGGAAAGGGAAAACAACAACTGTATGTAAAGCCGTAGCCTCGAGCCGTCCACTAGAAGTACCGCATGATGGGTGGGTACAGATAGCCTCCACAGCTCCTCGGGTCCATTCGTCCGCTCCGCGTACGCCCCGCCCTGTGCTCCACCTCCCGGTATCGACCTGCTCCTCGTGCCTCAACCACGACCAGCACTGTCTGTCATCTGTAACCAACACAATGTAGTGTGTTCATTGCCCATGCAGGGGTGAGTATAAGCTACTCATAAGGGACCCCGAGATCCCAGAAGGTCTCCCAGATTCCACAAAGGATAATCCACAAAGGAAAGATACAATCACGAAGTAACATCCGGCATTACTTAGGTATATTCCCATACATATACCTAAGTCTTCAATACTCATTCAACTCCAACATCCGAGCTCAAGTACATCCCATTCCACACAGGAAATCACAACCCAATCCACATAGGAAAACATAATGTAAATCCACACAGGATATCAAGTCAATCTTATCGAAGATAAGGATTGAAATTTAATATTTAGCTCACACAGGTATACTTCTTCGTAAGACTATAGAGATGATCAGATGTATCCACTGAATCATCTAAGATGTCTGACCCACACAGGATAGATAAGTACTATCCCCCGCAATGACCCAAAAAGGATTGATAGGTAACTAACCCCCACATGGACCCACACAGGATCGGACGCACACAAGATCTGTAGGCGCTGGCCCACACAAGACCGCTGAGTGCTTACCCACATAGGATCTGACCCACACAGGATCAGTATCACTGATCCACGTAGGATCGCTGAGTGCTGTAGTCATCGCCGTCAAATCCACGGAGGATTTCTGTACAGTCATCATCGTCGTCGCAGTCGCAGCCAGCTCTAGGGTTCCCGCACACATCAAGCTCGTTCGGGAGGGTCCGCTCCATGAGCCGAGGGGCTGATACATCAACTAACACATTGTTTAGAGATATGTATCCTAATGTTCCGTATCGTCACCAGGAACTCAATGTCACAGACTGCGCGTCAATCAGACGCTCGGTCTGAGAGATATTGGCTTTTTTGTCCTAGGGGCCTGGTAGGTTTTTAAGTCAAAACCAACCCAACCATACTCCAATTGAGTCTAAACCTCGAGCAGAGTAAGCAAAAAGGGTCATCTCACTAAGAGGAATCCAACAAAGTTGATGTCACGTCAATCAGACATCCGGAGCTCAAGTAATAAGTGTTTCCACTCCGAGGGCCCTGTTGGTTTAATATACGAATCAACCTGACCAAACCCAAAGTTCTCCGAAACCTTGAGTGTAATATATCAAAACGTCCCTCTCGATCCGAGGATTGCATCGCAGATAAAGGTGCATCGAACAGAGGTCTGTAGCCCATGTTATTGGAAAAAGACCTAAGTGGTCCGGAAGTGGGGGTTTCGGGCACGGACCGACTCGACCCGAGATTGGTGGGTCTGCTCGGCCCGGCCTGGGTGTGGCCTTGCCCGGCGGGCTGGCCCTAGCCCGGTGGCTTGGACATTTTAGTCGAGCGAATAGGGGGGGGGGGGGGGGGGCGCTGCTCCCCTTTTTGTAACCGCGTCCCCCGTGATGGGGTTCCACTCCAGCTGGCCACCCGGGGGTTGTAACCCCCGGCTCCGCCCTTGACCGGTCTGCCGGCTCCTGCCGCCACAAGACCGGCATGGGCCGGTCCCCCTGATCCGATGCTGGCGGCCCGGAACCGGCTGCAAGTCCTTGCTCTGCCGCGACCATGGTTTGTCTGGGGTGGTGCGACGGCGCCGCACCCCTCCGTCACGGCCCCGCTCCGGTCGCGTTGTCTTCGGGTTTTTCCGGCGCGGCGCGATGGCGTTGCGGCTTGGTTCGATTTTGAATTGCACAGTGCGATGGAGCCGCACATTCCTTGCCGCTCGTTCCCGCGCGGTGCAACGACACCGCGTCACTTTCCTTCGAACTGTAACAACACAAATAATATGGGAGGAGGGTCTGCCGTGATTGTGCGATCCGACCCCCTCCCGTTAATCAATATCAATCGGTCCAATTGAATGAGGAACGTCGATGAAAGAAATCATGAATAAAAACAACAATACAAAAAACCCCTACCTTGTCGATTTCGTTGAGAGAGGGTTTGTCGCGGAATTTATCATCACGTAAGTAGACGTCGAGGAAGGAGAGAGTCGTTGGCGTCGCGGTACACGGCGTCGCGTAATCGATCTTCGAGGATCCGACATTCTTGTCAACCTTTGTCAGAGGTTGGCAATCTTTGCGTTCTTTGTGTTCTTCGTCGAAGAAGAAGAATATCTTCAACCCCCTTAACTTTTCTCCAAAATCCTCTCAACGCAACAAGTTATAACCAAAATAAAATAATTGCTTCACTTATTTTATTACCAGGACTTATGTATTTGAATTTCAAACATTCAAATTAAGCTCAATTATTTAATTAACATAAGTTGTCTAATTAAATGGAGAGTTGAAGGAGTTAGAGAATATGAAGGGGTGGGGTTCTTATGGGCCCCACCTCCCTCATAACCTATGTAGGATAGTTTCCCAAATTCCACGTAACTGATAACCACTTAGAGAAAATAAAATAAAATTGAAGCCCAATTTTATTTTACCTTCCACAATTTTTAACAATTCCTTCCATGTAAACGCAACTCTGGAAAAAGTGTTCCCAAGCAATTATCGGCGCTGCGAATTCATAGGTTCCCTCATAACTCTATTCCGAGCACCGGTTCAAAAGTTAGGAAAACCTGATCATTTTTTCACTGAACGTACCCGAGCTAAAATTTGGATAAAAATTCCGGACACACCGGGTCTCAGAAAGAAGTGCCGTCAGAAACCGAGTTCTTGTAAAATCCAAAAGAAAATTAAGAAAAAATTTCCCTTGAATTTTACGGGTCTTTACAGGTCAGCCAAAACTATTTGGAACCCTCCAGATATTTCATCATGGAGCTCACGATGTCATCCAGAGAAGTCAGATAGGTCTTCTGATGTACACTGGATGAAAAATCCTTGAGGATAATTTAATTTCATTCATATTTTGGGATGTCCCTCATAAAATTCAACTGAATCATGTGATTGTATTTGGAGATGTTTGAAATACAACCAGACATGTGTAGACATCCTCTAACATGTCAATATGAAAACCATGTAATATCAAACATTTAATAAAAATGTCAATATAACAAGCATAAAATTTCATGAAGACATCCAAGGACATGAAAAACCAAACCCATGGATATATTAGGTTAACCATAGTGTGTAATACATTATAATTGACTTGATGTTACTACCCTCATACTGTGGAAATCCCAGTGTGTAAGAGCATATTAGTGGCATGATGTGACTTCCTTTATATGAGGGAAACCTTAGTGTATAAGCCACGAGCAGTGGCCTGCTGTCAAGGTTCTCATTTTAGGGTATCCTCAGTGTGTAATACGAGATATTAAAAGAAATATAATATCATTGTTTCCTAAAATAACTAGGATACATCGAACTTATCTCAAATTCTCAATCTCAAATAGTAAAATAACTCAATGTATAACCCCTATGTATCTAATAATTTAACCATCATGACATAATCCTTCCCATTGGATGATCATTCTAACACATCAATTAATGGATGGAGAAGTCAAATAAGCTATGAAAAATCATATTATTGCTATTATGAAGATTCATAGGACTCCATTATATGTTCTGAGAACCATAATAAATATCAAATGGTCTATCCTAGAACAAATGTTCTCCATCTATATGTATTGATGCCGAATATTTATGACCATTTTTTCTCACACATAGAATGACTCACAAGGGAAAAAATAATTTCAATGTTCATATAATTCTCTTCATGAATCACCACCATCTAGTGAATTTTCTATTTTTAATCCCCAATCACTTGCATGAAATGATTACCACCATATTGGTAACCTACCTTTGGGAAAATCCAATGGGTGTGATCAAATGATGTCGATTATAATTCCTTCCACACCTAGAAAATATATGATGCCTCGCTGAGACCCAAGATCAATACGTGGGCTATAAGTTCCCTCATATATTTACATTCCAATTGAAATTAAATTTCATTGTATCAACTATCAACATGGGTTTTTACTCCTGTTATAAATATGATACATATGATTCCATGTAATGGCTCATTCCCATCCTTGATTAATAGTTAGGTATAATCATTTTAAAAAATATTACCATTTTGATTATTGAATTTTATTATCAATGATTTTTTAAGAGGAACGAAATAACCTCACTTTATTAAACTAGAATATTCAGATGTAACAATACATTACATCAAAAATAGGATGATGCATAATTAGTTTGTATTTCAGACATATCAAAGGTTTTTTTGGAGAACATGTGATATAATCCTTATGATGGAATGTGAGATAAATGGCGATGTAAAAAATTTTATTATTTGAATGGAAACATATATGTAGTTGTATAAATGTGAATTAGCATGGGTGGTTTTGCTGAAGTATATTTCTAATGTGGAATAGTTTCCTAGTGTTTCCCCAATTTAAGAGTTCCAAAATTTTGAGGATGGATTGAATAACAATAAGAGTTTTTTCATCTCAATATGAAAATATTTCAATGGATTGTGTTTCATGAAGAATGGGATTTGAAAAGGGTGGTTCTGGATGACATGATGTATTTTATGGAATCTCGGTGATTACGACAAGCCCTGACATAAACAAACATGTGTTTTCTTGAATTCCTTATGAAAATATGGAAAAGGAATGAGTTTTGTGAAGGGCCATTCATGAAGGCATGATGAAATTGATAGTATCTATATGATTACAAAAATCTCCATGAAGAAAAAAATTTATTAGAGCTTCTTAATATAGAGAATTGTAAAGGAAAATTGAGAGCTTCATGATATGGTGATGATGTGGTAGGATGCATCTAGAGTGTGAGGAAACACCTATAAATAGGCCTCTACCACCATTATAAATGTATTGATACTGAAGTGAACATTATAAAGTGCGTAGTTCGTGATGGTTACTCAGAAAGGTGGTTCATGCGAAAAAATTCATGAAGGATATTAAAGCTAGCCAAAGTATTTTTGCATCATGAATGTGTTGACATTTATGAAGGATATAAGAACCAAATTGATTGTGGTTAGCTTTTCGAAGGCTATTTGAGCTTCATTAAATGAGTTATCTTCATGAAAGGGGTGTGTTTCACAAAGGCTATTTGAGCTTCATGAAAAAATTGGTTTTCACAAAGGCAGTATATGTTTGTGAATATTTGGGTTGTTTTTTGAAGGTAGAGAGCTTTGTGATAGAATGTTCTTACTATCTTTTGGGTATGGAAGTGAAAATTTATTTTGAGAGATCATATCAGTGAATTTTGATCAAGAAACACTGTAAATACATTACATTATTTTTCTATTAGGAGAAAAGGCACTTTTGGATCGATTTCAATGTGCTACATGTGTGTAATGGAATATCTTACTCATTAAATTCAACATAAAATGATTATTTTCTAGTTGATTCTGTGGTATAAGATTGTTTCTAAACCATACCAAGGGCGTATATACTCTTATTGAATAGTGAATCCTATAAATTATTATGATAATTTGGATGTGTGTTTGAATTATATTTAAGAATGGAACAAAATATTTAATAAGATGTTATGATTATTTCACGTGTAAAGAAACCTAATGGGAAACAATATCCTTGATTCTCCCCTCCCCCGCTCTTTGATACTAGAATCCTAACCGAAAAACATCAATATCAATACCCTCCCTAGATGACAACAATCTATGGAGTTCCAAGATATATATCTTCAATATATAACTCTATACCCACTATTGGAAAATGGATGAAGAACCTTAGATACATATTGATGTAAACATTGAATGGTTTCCCTACACATAGAAATGGATTTAAATGAGGAAATTTTGTTGGTGTAATAGATCCCACTTCAGGATTATGATGAGATTTATGAACATATCATAAATCTATAAGAGTATCCTTGTATAGGAAAAGATTCACCTCAAAGGATTATGATGAGCCCAACATCCCATCATCTTGTCAATTGTGAGTTCCCTTGTGCCATTGGTTCTAAAAAACCAACGGACAACGTCCCTTGTGAAAGTTTGGACCTAGTAATGCATGTTGGACGATTGGAAAATTCCATTAAGAATAATAATGGGAACTAAATGCTATTTATTATGACAGAGATTGAACCCCACCCACAATAAATTTTCAAATCGAACCACAACACCTCAGTGTTATTATAAGTCCCTAGCCTTAAACCTTACTTAATCTTGAGTTATTACAAGATTACACATTGAGGATCTTTTCAGGTTTAGAGTTTTAGAGAATTAGATCATGAAACTTGCATTGCATTCCACATTTAAACAAAATGGTTACATAAAAGACAGTATTCATTCTTCCCATCAACGGAAACATATTTAAAATATAACACTGATTCTTTCTTGACACATCCTTGACATTATCATCACATCACGTACCTTTCCCTTGACCTGTGAAAAAAATTTCAAAAACTTGGGATGAGCATAAAAAGCTCAGTAAGGGATATAAAAATATGGGAAGGAATCATGAGTACATGTATACATAAGAATGAAGTCATACTTTACCCATAAAACATAGGAACTTTAACATACCTCATAAAATCGTAGAAATAATATGACATAAAGGTAACTTGAGGCATTCATAACATCCTTACATAGGGAGTAACCCTCCTGGTTACGTTTGGAATACCCATCACAATATATTCCCTAAATCTCTTCGGAGAAACCTTAACATTACACTCATTCGCGTTACCCAATGCATGGGAGAGCTATATCGGGCTCACCCGCCCTTAGTTTATCACGGAACCACCCGTTTTCATAACAATGACCAAGAACCATAACATAATTGTATCACATAAAACATGCATAAAGGAAACATAACATTTCCACATTTTAATCACAATATAACATTTCAGTATATTGAAATAATGAATCAATTCAAAAAGAAACCATTTCCAAAACCATTTAAAACATTTAATAAAGAGATTTTTGAATCAAAGTGTCCCATACCACCTTGAAGATTAAAATTTTAAACCATTAATATCCATATAAATAAATCCTTAAAACCATTTTTAAAACATGGATATTAATAAGAACAATTAATTAAAACATTTAAAACGATATTTTGGTTAAAGGGGTTTTACCAAAATTAGAGACACTTGAATACAATAATTGAGGAATAACATTTAGTAAGAACTTTATAATATCATGAGAATAAATGGATTCATGATATAATACTCCAAAGGACAGTATATACACCATATAAGAGTGAATTGGTGCATAACAACAATGAACCCTCAATAGAAATGTCAAATGTGATGAAATCCCTTATAAAAAAGGTATCCCTAAATTAAGGACAAATCAATCTCAAAAATATGTGCGGAAAATATAAATACACCCAATATAAGTGGATATTAAGTGTAAAACAATAAAAGGTCATTCACAAATATTCAATGGATGACATATTCAATGACTACATGTTGAACCCAAAGAAATTGAAATTGGGTTAAAAAGTTCCCTTGACAGCCTAACGGCATCACATCAAAATGAGTTGATGAGAGATAAAAAGTGTATCTCATCACTTGGACATAAAATTTAGTTCAATAAGGATATATGAGATCATATCCCAACATAAAAATATTTAAATTAAAAGACCAAACAAAAGAAGTCTGTAAAAAAGAGGGTGAAGGGTTCCCTTACCGACTTGGGTATCTTTCAAAACATACACCCCATGAAAGAAGGACAATAGATCATTGATGTAAATACTAATAAATGAATGTATATTACACAAAGAGTATAATAATGGTCAGTACATACACCAATCAATGGAATTTTTGGCAAATGTATCATAAATCTCACGGGAATAAAAGTGAGATGAAAAATCCCTTACGAAAACTCAGCAGCCTAACAGCGCCACATAAAACTTCCGAATATGGATTGATGAGATCAAATAGGGTATATCATAACATTAAAATAAAATTTAAATCAATAGGAATATAAAATAAAATCCCGCAACATTACAAAGAGGAGTTTAAAAGAAGTGACATAAAGGAGAGTACTTAAAATGAAAGGGAGAGGTTAGATCTCTTACGAAAGTTCGGCAGCCTAACAGCGCCACTCAAAACTTCCAAAATGGATTGATGAGAGAGAATAGGGTCTCTCATCAAATGAACATAAAAATTACATTATGTTTAATATAAAAGATCATCCCAATAACAAGAAAGATGTGATTTAGAAGGAATGACATAAAAGTGTGTACTTAAAAAGAAAGAGAGGAGTAGGATCCCTTACCTCGGGTCCGACTTGACCCGATCGTTCTTTAATCTTCTGAATAATAAACTTGAGTTAATTTATAATTCCATAAGAACCTTTTTCAAGTTAATTATTCCTTTTATATCACTTATTACCATGTCATAAACATTATGTAATCATTTAAGTTAATAATATTTGTTTTGCCGATATTTGGTTCTTAAGTCGAAAGTGGACTTCTTACAATTACATGTTGTTCATGTGGCCAAATGTTTATTATATCCATAATTTTATTCATGATTTAGATATCATATATGTCACATATATCCAGTAAATTCATGCATTTATAACATTACATAATCATTTAGAGGTAAGAAATGAAATGCACCGTTCATGGAGACGGTAAGCCGTACGTACGCATGAACGCTACTTCCATTTCTATTTCATATTTTATAGAATGGAATCATAATGATATAAAGGTATATTATAATTCAAATATAATATCATATATAATATCATAGTTACATCCTTTATATGTCCCACATATGGTATTTAACGAATCAAATCACTTTGAGGGGGCGGTAGTCCGCACTTCCTTAAATGAAGATATCGCGTTTACCCATAATGGAAAACATAAAGGTATGCTCAAAATGAAAAAAAATGAAGCTTAAGGAAAACATAAAAATATTATATATCATATATAAAAATATTGACATCATAATGGCCACCTTTGATGGTGTTAAATGAGTATTGAACAATCATCGTTTCGGGAGGCAGAATTTCGCCATCCACAGAAACCGTATGTTTTTTAACCATTTGATGTAGTTGTGTGAGAGTGTAGCTCGAATAAATATTATAACAACATCCTAGTATATTGAAGATACTGGTTTTGTTACAAAAGTAGTAAATAAAAAGATTTTAGGGGGTTGGAGAAGCAAAATAAAACAAATGAACAGGAGAGAATGAATTACCTTTAAAAGTGTAACTCTTTTTGATTTGAGCCTAAAGGCTTCCTTTGAAAAGATTCCTCCCAAAGGGAATCCTCTAGGATGAGGAGAGAGATGTGGAGATAGTAAATGGGCAGGGGTTGGCCGAGCCAAAGGATTGAGGAGTGTGTGAAATGAGGTAGAGGTGGGGGACTTTTATAAGAGGAGAGGAGGGGTACTTTTGGAAAGTAAGAAATATTACTTTATTTGAAAATGTGTTTCGGTTTTAAAAAACCCCAAATTGATATTATTCGTGGATATGGTGATAAGGGTTCTAAATCCGCCCATCCAATAAGTTTTGGACATGTGTAGGTCATAGATTTTACATTATCATTCCATTTTATTTAAATCGTCAAATAATGATGTCATCGCTGCATCATTATTATGTCATAAATAATTTAATTTATTTAATGTCTAAAAATTATAAAAAAATTCTATGATGTAGGAAATCTTTTTAGATTTCCAATGACTATTTATAATAAAAAATATGACTTGTATAACCTGACTTAAAAATTGTTTTAGTAAAACATATCATGTTTGTGTCATTTTTACTTTTACATTAAATAAAAAGTTATTTATGACATTTCCCAATCGAAGTGGCTCCATGGGGTCCCCAAGTTGACCCATGGATTTTCTTGGTCGGCAATTACACATCCAATGAGGTTAGGACATGTTTCAAGTTCATTTCATATTATTAAAACATTATTTTTACCTCAAACTACACTAATTATCTCTAATCGCGATTAAAAGCTTAATAAGATACTATTCAACAAAAAATTATTTTTATCCCATTGAACCACATTTTACTTCTTAATGAAACCCATGTATGTCGGATTTTTGAAATTCAAAACACAAAGATGGAAAAATTTCATTTAAACGGAAAAATCAGTTTTTATAAGTACCACTTAGTGGTGTCACTATTCATCAAAAATTGATGTTTTTCATAAAAATCACAAAGAATCACCCTAAGCTATATTTGATATTCCGAATTAAAAAATGAAGTCTATTTTACAAAATTCAAAACATATAAGTCACATTAATTAATTTAATAATTAATTCCCACTGTCAGAGCAAATACCGTGTTTTTATGAAACAATAAGTATCAAAAGATTGACACTGGTTTATGTCTGATTTCAAAGTGAAATTAATTCCAACGACCACTATTGGATTTAATGGTAAAAATATTTTCTAATTTCACTTCAAAAAGCAATTCAAAAGATAATCTAATCATATAAATAAATTATATTAAAAAGAGGTTTTGATTTAAAATACAACATTTTACACTATTCATTTAAAAAAAGAACTTTATCGGAAAGATACCAAAAATTTACACAAAGTAAATTTTGATGGCCCGATTCTAAAGAAGTGTTTTTTTCTTCCAATAGAATTTATATGATTGATCAAAACTATTTTTAATGACAGTTCTCCATCAAAAGGCGATAAGTGAACCTTTAGTGAAAATTAGGGTATAAAAGCCTAAAATTGAATTCTTTCTGTATTTTATGCCTTTAGATTTTATTGGATAAATGTAAAAACATTTAAAAACATATATAATCATATTTTAGTTATTTATATCCATTCCCTCCAATACAACGGCTACATGTTAACTACCATTTAAAATAATATTATTTTATTATTAGAGTGCAACGTAAGATTCCCAAGAAACTCATTGTCGCGTGTTGGGTACGCCATCGAGCATAGCGTCCCCTTTAAAGTAATATTAATATTTTATTCACAAATATGGATAAATATGAAAATTTCATATTCTTTATTTACCTGGGGTGTTACAGTTATCATTCTGATGGAAACCAAAATGGTGAACCAATAAGAATCCGACCAATAAAAAATTTATTGGTTTACCATTTGTTGGGACACTTTGATTTCATATACTTCCCAAAAACGGAAAACTAGGAATGGATGTTATTAATGATCCTCTATTTCAAGGATTATTATATAATATGTCCATCCTTTCATTAACAAATACTCATGAGTAGAGTGGATGGTCATGAAATGACAGATATATTGTTTTACCCATACATATCAAATTGATCAAAATAATGACAATGATGATGTACTCAATAGTGACCTTGTTTTATTAGTTATTCTTTACTTTAGATACAATTATCACTAAAAACCCCTCTAATCAGAGATAATATCTTCATCCAGTATCCATAATGACAAATCAACTACAATTGGAACACCAACGAGCCTCAGAATGACCTCACCCACACCACATATTTAGTGTAGCAAGGAGAATGAAATGGTCAAGAATAAAAATAAATGTAACATGATCAAAAAACCAAGAGTCTTCCCAAAAGGTCATCCATGTTTGGAAACATAATGAGTATTAATTGTCAAATGAAATTTGTAGTAATGAAAGTGGAACAATATTCCAATTTTTATTACTTCAAAATCCTGACAACAAAGCACACAAATCCACACCTTCACTATCTGATGAAAATTGATCATGGAGTGATCTACAATTCCCATTTCATTGAGTAGCCATTGAGGATGCCTCCTGTCAAAAAATGTCTGAAGTTCTATCCCACTAGTTCCCTTCCATCACTTTTTTAGGGTACTACCTGACACACTGCCACATATTATACCAATGAGAAAAGAACATGGAAAATATATAAGCTACCAAAGGAAATGCATAATACTTAGTGGGATCAGATCCCCACTCATACTAATGATGTCTACCAACATATTCCATCAGTAACCAATGGGAAGGCTCATACCCCAGCTCAATCGAATGATTACTTTTGGATTACTCCTCCAGTAATCATGTGGGAGGCACAAATTACTACCCCCATGTTTGAAGCCCTTATATATATTATGATGGAGTATGTTGGAAGAAACAAGGCTCATATCCCATATTCAATTGAAAATATCTACCAATATATTTTGGAGATAGGAAATGTTTATGTTTACATTCCTGCAATCTTTTTTCTAAATTACTAATACTACTTCGGAACAACTGAAGAAATCTTATAGTATATTCCTTAATTGGTTGGGTTATACAGGAAGGTGTATATTACTATCCCTACAAAATGGGTATCATTAAAAATTGTGTATTATGAAAATGGATTACTAAATAAAGAGGGAACATTATTTATCCCATCAGAAAGGATTATTGGAAACTTTTGGTAAAATATGAGGCAACAAAACATGCACATAATCCTATTCCAACTGGGGATCTCCACGTGATAGTATAAAATTCATAATAAAAAGATATCATTGATTTCAAACTATACTGGAGGAATATTATATTAGCCCAAGATTGAGCTCATTCCCCCATATTAGGTATGGATCACTAAGTGAGAGAGTAACATGCCTTAGGATAGTCTAATCTCCCCATCAAAAAATAAAACTAAAATAATAAAAAGGATTACCATCAGTCTCATTTCCCCATTACAATAGAGGTTCACCATGTGAGAGTGAAAAATGCCTTAGGATAGGCTTAGATCCTGGCCAGTTAGTCAACATTACACATTCTTGTCGATCATGGAATCCTAGGTCATATCTATACTTCCATTGATGAAAAACTACACCATCAACATTTCGAGTTCATTTATGAGGTGGATCATATCCATTATACTATTCCATTAATCTATGAACATATTATGTCCAAGAATAAATATTCATATTGGTATCATATTCCCGTTCCAACTGGGTCTCACTATGTTAGAGTGAAAGAATCCCCATGACTGGCTCATATCACCATAAAAAATTATTAGTGGAATTTTACAAAGGTTTAGTATCTAGATCATATCTGCATTCTGGATGATGACCACCAAGTAAATGTGGATCTGGGATAAGAAAAGTATCATATTCAAACCAATAATGGTGAATATTATTTTCAATATGACAATATCATCTCAGTTGTATGCTCATATTGTTGTTGGATCATACCATTATCAATATATTTTAATTTCCATCATAAAACCGGCTCACATTGCTGCACATTTCCAAAATCAAGTTTTCATATTATTACAAAATTGAAAAAGGAGGCTCATATATCTAATTTTATAAATAGAAGTTTCCTTGAGATAGTTCAAGACACAATCTCATCAACCAAGGGTGCAACAAATCTTAAATCGATGTAGAAGGAAATCGTCGCCATGTAATTCTTCATGGTAGTGTAGAGATGGATCAAATACTATATACTCCTGACATCCTCTATTGTAACCATTACCATAGTGATATATCCCATAGATAATTAATTACACCACTTTTGGAAAAAAAACTCTCTAAATAAATGTTCTCAAAAATCATACACCCTTATATAGAAAGGTTTTTGAAACATAACAGTCAATCATATATAGTCCCCCATTAACCTCCAACATCAATCCATGTTAGTTAGTATGAGACCCAGATAAACATATTATATGTTATGACTAGATGGTGTCTTGAACGTCCAATGAGGTGGAATTATACATTTAAATATAGAGATATTTAGCTAGAAAAAACATCCCCACCATGCTATGGGCCCCTTCAATTTTTCTATTTGAAATCCTAGAAGAACTAGGAAAAAATGGCATGCCATACCCATGAAAAAAATATGTGGGCTACTAATAAAAGAATAGAGGCTATATAACTCACATATCAAGGATATGAGGGTCACCTTCAAACTATCACAATAATTTATTGTCAGTTAGACAATCCTTACATCTTTAGGGACCAGGACCCAAAACAAGAAAAGAAGGACACATGTTTGAATAACGTTTTATCTATTGAGTCACAAAACTTTTATAGTTGATATTTGAAGACCCATCATGCATTAATATTCATAGATGGGGATTATATGGTTAATTGTAAGTTACCTATAAGAACCTAGATCTTTATTTCAAGGATTTGTCATGATTTTTATTGGTTTCTGAAGAAAAATAAAGAAAAATGGGTTATTCTATGTACACATCATGTAATTTTGAGTACAACCCGTGTACCCAAGTATTGCATAAAACCAAATACATGCTATGTAAAATATGAGTACGTAGCCATGTTGTTGACCAGGAAGACCACTTAATGCAGGGGCCTGTTAAGCCTATTACACAAAGAGTATCTTTAATGCACACACCATGTAGTTTTCTTTTTTATTTTATAAATCTGAGAGGGGTCTCGTCTCATCTTTAGAAAAATATCCTTCTTTCATTGGTTCATACAAGATAGAATGAAAAAGGGACAATGAAATCTTGACCCCTCTCGATTCATCATTTCACATCCGATTGAGATGTTGTCGGATGTGTTGTAATCCAACCGGTGAGATCTCAATTCTCCTAGATACTTTATTCGTGATTCCTCCTCTCTTTTGAGTTATTCAAGGATGAGTGGTTTCATATTTTTGATGATCTATGCTATTATAGTCGGATTCAGTGTCCCACATTGATTTTTATAAATCATAATCCGTCGAGGTAGGTGATTTGTACCTTTTGTTGTTCGTATTTCGATTATATGTGAAAAAAGTGCCACATAACCATGTTTACAGTATTTCATGTTTTGATATTAAACCCTGGGTATTACTTATTATGGTTTGGTTATTGATAAATAATAGATATATATGAAAAATCATAAATACCTTGGTTATGATACACCCCGTGGGTGTATGTCCCTTTATAGAATTTCATGGTCATTTGGTCTAGGTTTCATGTTAGGATTGCCTTGTTTTCCCTGACTAGTTTGGTTGGGATTGAGTTACTGATTATATGGAAAGCATGTGTTATGATTTCTGAATGTTTATACATGTAATAGTTATATATTACATCGGATGCTTTTATATGATATGGACACTTCATTTCTAATGGACCATGAGAACCTTGGAATAGGAAGACTATGGGGACTTCCACATTATTCACACAGTACTATGAGTGCCTTGGTGTAGATATTGTACCTGAGGGGATTAGACTGTGAGAGCTTTCAGAGGTGGTAAATTTTAATTTATTCGATACTATGTTTAACCCTAGTTATTGACCTTGAGCGCTACCCAAGAGGTGGTTTATGAATTGTTTACACTACTTTGACCTAGGGGAATTGATCCTGAGAGGATCCCCAGAGGTCATTTATAAGTTATTGATGCCATGTTGACCTAGGGGTATTGACTGTGCTAGATTCCCTAGTAGAAATTTGTAAATAATTTGTGCCATATTAATCTAAATGGGTTAGACCATTAGATCTGTCCCAGAGGTTTATTTACCTATGATGGAATGATTATGACAAGTCTTCCAAGACAAAGCACAATATTGGACTTGACCTTACTTTATTGTTTATATTGTCTTTTGAAATATATATTTTTTTACTATTATACAGGAGGATATAGATCTTAGTCTAGATAGCAAGATTTCATGATTAAAAGGATGAATAGTAAATGAAAAGTGAATATAATTGAAAATTTTAGTGTTGTTTACTTTGGATTACTTCTATGTTTATTTCGTTATGTTGTCTTATTACCTTTTATAGATATTCACATATAGTTTGGAATAGATATATGTTTGGTTTCCTATAGAGATTTGTATCACACCCTTTTTGGGTCATGCGTTGGACCCAAAAGAATATATTATTTCAGGTATAGATATGGTAAAGATCCATTCTTCATTGTTTATTGATTGATGTTATAGCTGGAGAGAATAGTACCTATCTAAGGATTGCGATGCTTTTGGAGTTTACATTCATTCTGTAATTTGGTTTTTGTATTGTATTTTTATAATTTTTATTTTTTGGATTCTTTCCTATACACATGTGACATGAATAATTTATATATTTTCTACAATTTATTTATTACTATCAATATTCTATTATTTACTTCAGTTGAATGATATTATTACTTCCACTATTGTTTACTATTTTCTTTCCACTGTGTATACTCTTCAAATAAGGGTATAGTTTCTCTATTAACACACCTTGACCTCACTACTAGATCGAAACCATTGGATTTTGGGGAAATATGTTTGAGGTCATGTGACCAATTTGGTTTTGGGTACCATTGGGTAGTAGTCGGATCTGGGATGTTAGAATGTGGTATAAATCGAATTCATTCTTGATTTTCCATACTATTTGGATCCTATAAACTGGGATAGGAAGGAATATTTAGTCGGTAATAAGATGTGGTTGGGATTAGCTACCCTATTTATAGGGAAAATTCACGTTACATCGAATATTTCATTTTTTCAGGTTTTTTAATTGTTATAGTTGATTTGATTTCAGTATTGGGTGACTCACTGGTTTTGTATTGTTATGATTGATATAATTGTGGCTCTATTTCTATTTAAGCATGATGAGATTAGTGTATTCCATCTCATGTATCATATTTGAACTTGTTAGAAATCACTGGCCATGCATTCTTGTTATGAAAATTTGGGTGAATTACTGATTTCATATTGTTTTCAAATATCTTGTGCTAAATATACATTATATTGTTATATATTATATGAAATAAATACCTACTATTTGATGTGGTATTGGTATATGTGATGTTTCATATGGATGGATGCCAAAGATTAGTACTTCAGGTGTTCTAGGACCTCTTAGATCAGAATTTGGTGGATCCTGATTGAACATTAATTTAATTCTATACAAATTATAATACTAAGGGATCCATTTGGTTATTAGAAGGGATTATGGTCTCTCATAGATAATAACATGACATTCCTTTTCCAAAATCATAAGGTTTTTGGGGTTCTAGATATGTTTCATAGGCTTACTGTCCAGAATCTCAGGGAACATAGCTTGTGATGTTATAAATATACCCCATCTGTTAATCTATTCTGGATGAAATATCTTTTCCTTAGTACACGATTTGTACCATAAGCACATTATGTGTAGTGGATGACTGTGTGGTTGACAATGTGATCAGGGACACGAGGTTGATAAATGGTAGTTAAAACACATTGTGTACCATAAGTACAAGTCGTGCTATAAATGACCATGTTTCTTGTCATGTGACTAACAAAACAGGTGTATGAAACTTGGTTTGTACACACCATGTCTAGATTTTACATGCAATGTAGTAATAAACAGTGTATCCGACTATGTGACTAACGACACGGGTGGATGGAATGTATGTTCTATACATCATGTCTAGGTTGAACACGCCGTATAGTGTTTCACCAAGAGATCCATGAAAATAGATCCATGTATAAGTACGTGGGCATGAGGGAATATTCAAGTACACGTCGTGTCTCATGAGGAACATTTTATGTGTAAGGGGTGTTAAATAACCAGGTTGGTAGGGGTATATGCCCGTGTTAAGGATTATGGGAACACATTGTGTATTGGTTCTACATGTTGTGTAACCCACTTTTGGAAAACATGAATACCTTCCCTATCAAATTCTGTTTTTCAATTCTATGTTAGTGTATTTGATATCATGAACCATGGTGTGCGCTTGACCTTGTAGATTCATTCCTCCAAGACATCCTATAGTTGTATTCAATGTACAATGTGGTAGTAAGACACTAGAAATTGTAGATCAGAGTATACTATTTGATGATATCGTCATTTCCATTATGGACCCAACTATTATAATATATGCAGGTGATGAATCATAGTTCTATAAAGTATTTACGAGGATAATGAAGACTTTCCAAGGAGCACCACATCCTGCCCCAATATTGGCACAATTGACGCTACTGTTCCATCGATAGTATCCTCCCACATTCTCAAGGGATGGAGGACCACATGCTATAACTTCATTACTGGAGGCCATGTTTTCAATCATGGAGAATTTAGAGAGACCTTCTGAGAGGATGGTGAGGCTCGTGACTTACATGCTATGTGATTCTTGGATGAGATGGTGGGTGTTATGTCACAGGTGGTACGTCATCAAGATATGGATTGGGAAGAGTTTTAGAGGACCTTTTATTATTATTTATACCTTGAAATGTTGTGGGATGACTAATCCTGAGAGTTTATTCATTTGATGTAGGGTGGTCTTTCCATGATGGAATATTCTTCTCATTTTACTGAGATTGAGCGCTTCTCACCAGTTTTGGGAGGTGGCAAGTTATCTTTGGATAAGTGATTTGAGTATGGTCTTAGGCATGACATCCAATAATAGTTGAATGTTTTCAGGATGACTTTGGTGAATGATACAATAAATTATTTTCTCATTACTGATCACAATATGAGAGAGTTTGGAGCTGCGAGCTAGGGCGGTTCAGCATCCAGCATAGGTACTCCTTTAAAAAATATTAGGATGCACTGCAGGTATCCCTTGCACTATGATTCCAGTAGTAGACATGTATCATTAGATAACTAGGTGAGGTGTTACCAGTGTAGGATGAGTGGTAACATGAGACCTCATTGCTCGAGAGACCCAGTTGTGTGCCGATCTTATGACCAGATGGGCCATCTTCAGCATTCTTTCTATTTTTTCTCTTCATAAGTTGGTGAGAGGGATCTGTTATGAATCCACATTTAAGACCAGGATCACATGATTCTCCTTATACCGGGAACTGGGGTTCTTCAGGCCGTTTAGCTTGATGAGGTGGTTTTGGTCATGGTATTCAGATAATAGGTTTTCAGCGATAACATGGTGGACAAGATTAGGGTAGTTAGGTATGGTTACATGGGAATGGCATAGGATTTACTTTTGTGATGGAATAGACGCATCCGAAGTAGAATCTTGAACCCTATATAGTTAGTGGTATGATTCCAGTTGCCTCATTTTTAGCTTCTTCTAATTTTGATATAGGGGATTTCTATACTTTTATATTTGTTCCCATTGTGGAGAGACTTGGGCTCTGTATCTTTATGTACGATGTTGTTATGATTCTAGACACACTGTTGGGGATTTGGATGGAATGTGTATGTTAGTGTATAGAGTTCCCTCTTAATGTTGGTGGGTGTCACTTATTATGGGATCTATATGCCTTAAGGATGTGAGACTTTGATGTAATTCTCGAAATGGACTACCTGGTTTTGCATTCAAGCCTTTGTTGACTACTATCACCGCAGGGTGTGTTTCATGTCACCAAATAGTGGATAATTTCAAAAAAAAGGGTGAGTGGGATGTCTAGGAGTGCAGAGATGGTCTTAAGCATCATGGGTTGGGAGGAATTAAGAACCAGATTCAGAGATTATATCGGGATGGACAGGGGACTTCCAAGATGGACTTTTCTGTAGTGGTGAGACGTTTTAGAGATGTCTTCCTAGAAAACTTTTTAGTATCACCACTAGAGAGAGAGTTGAATTTCCCTATTGAGCTATTTTCTAGGAGCATCATCAGTGTCCATTCATCCTTATATTATAGATACACCAGAATTATAGAAAATCAATAAGAAGTTAGAGGAGTTGCAAGAAATGGGTTTCATATGACCCAGTACTTCTCCTCGGGGTTCACCAGTTCTATTTGCAATAAAAGTGTATGGAAATATCAGACATTGTGTGGATTATTATAAGCTAAACTAGTTGACTGTTAAGAACCGATATATTTTTTCGATGATTGATGAACTATTGATTATCTTCAAGGATATTGGGTGTTCGTGAAGAATAAATTGAAATATGGTTATCATTAGTTTCTCTTTAGACCATATAATATACATATTATATCCTTTCAGAGTAGGTACAATCTATAAGATTATTTGGTTATGTCGTTCAGTCTCACAAACACAGTGATAGCTTTCAAGCCACTAATGACCTGAGTGTTCTAGTGATACTTGGATTCTTTTTATGGCTGTCTTTGTGGACGATATCTTGGTGTACTATCATAGTAGACACGACCATTACAGCCATTTTAAGATCATATTGAGTACACTATGAGAGCACCAGTTATATTCTAAGATCTCAAAATGCCACTTTTGGATGGACCAGATTCACATATTGGGTCATGTTATCTTAAAGGGAGGGGTATCAGTTTACCTAGAGAAAGAAAGAGTAGTAGTGTCCATAGAGAAACTGAAGAATGTATTTGAGGTGGGGTGTTTTTTGGGGCTGACTGGTTAGTAAATACATTTTATACTAGACTTTCCATGCATAGAAGCACCACTAATGAGCCTAAAAAAAGGCTTCAATGTACTTGTGGATAGATTCCTATGATTATTCCTTTCTGGATGGGAAAGGGAGACTGACATCAGAACCAATAATGATTCTTCTAGTGATGGGAATGAGTTACACTATTTAATGAGATGGATTAGGTATCAGATAGGGAGTAGTTTTTATGAAGGGGGAGGGAGTCATTGCATACGGGTCTCGGCAGATAAGGCCACATGAGGGGAATTAACAAACACATGATCTCAATATAGCTGTAGTTGTGAATACTTTATGCTGTTAGAGATATTATATTTTGGGAGATAATTTTTTGGGGTAAACTGACCACAAAGACACAAGTAAATCATTACTCAGTTTGATATAAATTTGAGACAGAGAAGGTGGGTTCAGTACCTTCAATCATTTGACAATGATATTGCCTACATGATTTGAAATGTCAATGAAATGGATGATGCTTTGTGTAGGAGAACTCTGGTACCGGTAGTTTAGGAGGACACAAATTAGTGGATACTCATGGATCAGTTATCTGAGATGCATTTGGAGGTTCAGGACAGATATAGGCAGATGTTTCTTTCATTTATAGTTGTTACCACTACTCTTATGGATCAAGTTAGAATGAGTCACCTATCATTTTCCGAAGGCCTAGTACTATGTGAGAGTGTTTTAGGTGAGGAACCTACGCCTAGGTGGAACATAGGCGATGTTGAGGTCTTTCATTTTAATAGATTCATAATGGTTTTAAAATACATACATGAGGAGTTAATGTGAGTTTTTCATTGTTCGGTTTGGGAAGTTCATCCTATTGTCACAAAGATGTATCAAGATTTACATCATCAGTATTTGTATCCATGTATGAAGAGGTATGTAGTATGTTTTGTTATGATATATTCTAGATGTCAGCAGGTGAAGGCAGAGCGTCCACAACTAGAATGGATTCAACAATAGTTTCCCATTCCCAAGTGGATGTGTAATACTAATGCAATGGATTGAGTGACAGGTTTATTAAGGTCACCTCAAGGGAGGGATGTTGTATGGGTTTTTTTGATTGACTCGCGAAATTTGAAAATTTTATTCCAATGAAGGAAACTTTCAATGTTGAAGATCTTGGAAGGTTGTACATCTGAGAGATTGAATGATTGCGTGGGGTTCCACACTCTATCATTTTAGAGAGGGATTCTCGTGTTTCTCTCATGTCTAGTAGGGACTATATATGGATTTGGGTTTATAGGTTTTTCTGATTACATCTTACCATCCCCAAATTGATGGCCATTCCTAGAGAATGATTCTGGTTTTTGAGGACATGCTTCAATCAGGTGTCTTGGATTTGGGGGCTCTTGGGGAAACACATAACCAAGGTAATGTTATTGTAGAATAATAGTTTCCAGGAAAAAAATAAGATGGAACCTTATGAGGCTTTATATGGAGTTGATTAGGAAAAGGATGGAAACTGCACAGTCTCAGTAGAAATTTTATGTTGATCGACGGAGATGACCTCCAAAGATTTAGGGTGGAGATTAGGTTTTTTTATGTGTCACATCATGGTTGGGACAGAATAGGATTATAAGATATAGGAAGCCTTCACCTATATATGTTGGGTCATTTGCGATTTTAGAGACAGTTTTTCCGGTTTCATATTGGTTGGAGTTAACTTATAGGTACTATGATATACATGATTTGTTTCATTTTTCATATCTACGACGTTAATTTTAAAACCCATATTATGTTTTTTAACATGAGGAGGTTTTGTTGGAGGTCAATGCATCCATCGTGGAGCACCCTATATGGATTTTGGATCACAAAATGAAGGTTTTTTGTTTTTTTTATTGTTCCTCTAGTATGAGTTCTATGGAAACACAGAAAAAAAATGGTGTGACATGGGAGAGGGATGTCGATGTATGATCACAATGGCTATAGTTATTTGCAGTTTCTTCTTCTCCACCCTTGGAAGGGAAATTCAAGGATGAATTTATTTAAGGGGGGATGTTTGTAAGAACCCAAATCTTCATTTTATGTATGGATCATGATTTCGGGTTGTTTTGAGGAAAGGGGAAGAAAATGGGGGTTTTATGTACACATCATGTAATTATGAGTACATGCCTTGTACTCGAGTACCGCATATAGCCACGTACGGGTCGTGTAATGGATGAGTACATGGATGTGTATGTGACCTGGAAAACCTCTTAATGTGTGGTTAGTTATGGTTAGTACACATAATTTTACTTTAATGAACATGCTGTGTAGTTTTAATTTTATATGATAAATATGAGAGAGGTCACCTATCATCTTCAAAAACAACTTCTTCTTCCCTTGGTTCATCCAAGAGAGTGATAGAAGGACCGATGAACTCCTAAACCCTCCTGATTGTCTGTCTAACCTCTGATTGAGATGCCTTGAGGTGCATTTGAATCCCACCAGTGAGTTATCAATTCTCCTCGAGAGTTACTCCCTAATTCATCATCTCTCGTGAGTTATTAAATGTGGATAAATTTTAATAATTTTTTGATCTATGATTTCTAAGATTATTCAAGGGCCAAAATTTATGTTTATCGATCATAAGACATTGATGAAGCTAGTTTGTGACTTTCATTGTTTGTCTTTGGATTATATGTGTTAAAGTGCCGCATACCCACATTTAGGGAACTGTGTGTTTTGATATTAAACCAATATTATTACCTATTATGATTTGGTTGATTGATAAAGTGTATTGGTGTATGAATAAGGTAAAATACATTGGTTATGGGGAACACTATGGGTGTGTTTCGCTTGATTGATTATTATGACTTTTTGGTCAAGGTTTCTTGTTAGGCTTGTCATTTTTTCCATGAATTGTTTTGTTAGAATTGAGTTAATAATTAAATGAAATGAATGTGGTATGATTTTTTATTTTTTATCCACGTAATAGTTATAGACTACTTGTACATATTTGATATGATATGCACACAATTTTTACAAAGGACCATGAGAACCTTGGACTATGATGACTCCGGGGACATCCACATTATTTACACAGAACTATGATATCCTTGGTGTATATCATTGACACAAGGTGATTAGACCATGAGAGAATTACCAAGTGGCTGTTTAGAATTTATTTGATACTATTTCAAATAAGGGGTATTGACTGTGAGAGCTACCCATGAGGTCCATTTTGAATTTTTATACTTCATTAACATAGGGGTATTGACCGTGATAGCTACCCAAGAGGTCATTTATATGTTATTGATTTTATGGGGACCCAGGGGTATTGATCATGAGAGCTTCCCAGGTGGTTGTTTGTAAATAATTGGTTCTATGTTAAACCAAAGGGGTTTGACAATAAGAGATTTCCCAAACGGTTGTTTATAAATTATTGAATGATTTTGACGAGTCTGCCAAGAGATATAACAATATAGGATTTAGGCTTAAATGATTTTTTAGATGGAATTAAGAGGTATCTATTTTGTTAATATTATATAGTGGTATATAACACATATTCTATATCTTAAGATTACATGATTCAAAGGATGAATAATAAATGAAAATGAATGTAATTGAAAACATTTAGATTGTTTAATTTTGAGAACATCATAGTTTACTGCTTTATTTTTTCAGATTACCCTGTATATATATTCACTGGGAGTTAGGAATAGTTATTTGGGTGGTTTCTAACATGGAATTTTCTCACACCCTATTTGGGTCATGATTTGGTCCTAGACAGATTATATGATTACAGGAATAGATAAGGGAATGATCCCATCTTCATTAGGTACATGATTTATATTGGGGTTGGAGATAATTGGACCAAGTAGAGGCTTTAGATGTTGTTGGAGTTTAATTTATTTCAGTACTTTGGTTTCTGTGTTGTATTTCTATCATTGTGATTGTTCGGATGAATTCCTAGACACATGTGACATGCATCATTTATATATATGCTCCAGTTGATTTATATTTATCAGTATTCCACTATTTACTTCTATTATATTGTATTACTACTTCTGTTTTTGTTTACAATTTTATTACTAATATGTATACTCTACTATTGACAGCATTGTTTCCCCATTATCACACCTTATCCCTCACTGCTAGTTGGAAGCTGCTGGCATTTGAGGAAATGTGCTTCACGTAAGGTGAACAAATGGGTTTGGAGAATCTTTGAGTATAACCCAGATGCATGATGTTACATTACCACACCCTTGTAATTATATATGTCTCTAGATATAACATCTTGTAGCATCATAGAATCCAATGAAATCAAGGGACCAGGTAACACACAAGACACTTGGTCACTTCATTAGAATACCCCATATTCAACGGTACCAAGACACCACAAATAGAGGGATAGGATAAACAAAAGGTTTTTGAAGTCAACCTCTCAAACTTAAGGGAGAACATATTTGATACAAAATATGAGGTTATAATCCACCATAAAACATCCATTAAATAATTAGTCCCTTTTTGGAATTCATTGGACCCAACTCCTAGATGACCACAACATCACTATATCAATCATGTGGTGATAATAACATCCGTAATAGACATATGGTAGGGAACCTAGCCCATCAGGGTTTGGTAATTTCGAAAATCACATAAACCCATACAATCATAAACCCTTGAGATGATGAATATTATGTTGGAAGCAGTTACAAAAAATTCTTATCTTACTGGGCTAGGGGAATTGTTATCTCAATCACCATCACCATGATCATCATAAAAAAATTGAACCCCGGGGAAACACAAAAATGTTTTATATCCACCCAATCAAACTTGGAAAAGGGAACTTATATTTCAATGTCAATTCCATGAATCAAAAAATCCTCCACTAGATTCATTGTATCCTCAAAATATCAATCAATAACAATATTGGCGCTTTATAGGCCCTATCTCATAGGGATATGTACATTTTAATTATTATCATAAATAAAAAGGGAATAAGTCTTATTTTGGAAGGGTGTTAAATATAAATGGAAAGAATCACATCCATTCTGCACACTATATGAAGAACCCATGTTATTTGGGGTCCTTTTTGGAAAACATGACTAGAAACTTCCTCAAGGTCACTACTCATGGGCCATGGTGGGAGGAACATATGATGAATAAAATCAAATTACAATAGTTTATAAATAAAAAAGGAACAATAATGGCTAAGGTATCAAAGAACAACCCTAACAATGGTAGGATAGAATCATACTATTGCATTTATAGTAATGAGAATATAATTATTCCCGGATATACCTATGTGAATTTCATCACTACCAACACTACCAATAATGTGGATCAAGACTGTAACGACCCATTTTTATCATACATTAAAACTACATATAATTTGAGTAATACTTAAAACATTTTACAAGAAGACACCAAAAGAGTGTAATAGTATACTACCTTTAGAAACATAGAAACATTTACACTATAACATATATGTGATATATTATGTCCCACTAGTTTTATCTTTACTAGAACCCCACATAGATACATCATACATAATACATATCTTCATAAATTTGGTAAGGAAACATAAAAAGGGGTGAGATCAGATGCTCAAAAAGGTTAAACAATGGATATATGTAAGAATAATCATGAGAATAAGGGTATGAGAAAATGATCAGGAAAATATACTATCATTACCTATATATAAAATATCAAATACATTAATCATGGCATAAATCATGGTAGTTCATAATACATTAATTATAAGAAAATAATATACATAAGCCATGAAAGCATAACACATGGTTAAAACATTGAGTTTTGGTCGACAAATAAGAATATAATATGATGTATATAGTAGTAAAGCTATCACTACTAGGGCCATCTTAGTGGAAAATATCCATTACTGAATCTATTTCACTCCCCATTCCATACCTATATTACATAACTGAGTTCACTCCTCATTCCAACCCTATAACACTGAACTGAGTTCACTATTTGTTCCAACCCTATAATTCAAAACCTATATCATTTATACTTCTAGACATGTATATTTCATGATATATAATTAATTATCCCACTAATTGGAGGTAGATATAATTCCAAACAATCTCATAATTAAATCATACACACTTGTTCCAAAAAATCATAAAAAATCATAACTTAACCATGAATGAATTGGGAATCATAAACATGTAATAATATCACGAAATGTGGAAAACGTTATGGGATTCATGATTAAATTTTATCAAACATAACCCATAAATAAAGTGGGTCTTAAAATCATTAAACCTAGGAAGATATCTACGTTTTGAAAACATATAACCCATGAAAAAGGGAATGAGTACCATAAACATCATGTATTCAAAACATAACCCATTTAGAAAAATAATATGAATGGAAAAATTGAATAACTTCCCAAGAATGGAATGAGTAACAACAAGGGATGTCATCCATGAATGGAAATATATTTTAAAATACATTTCTTTGGGAGAATATCATTTTTTAATGAAAATTATTTTTAATGCATAAATTTTTAAAAAAACATTTATCCTTTAAAAATATCATTGAAAACATATAATGAAAGCTTTCAAAACCATACATAAATTTTAAAATCCTTTTAATTGAAAATAATCATCAAATATAACTTAAAAAAATTATTTTAAACATTATTTTAAACATGGTAATTTAAATAAAACATATTTCTCACTGATGTTAGATATAATGTAATATTTTCATAAAAACATTTCACTAAATATCATAAGTACGTCATATTGGAAAAATTATAATAAGCCTGTAGATATCATGAATAACCAGATGAGAATAAAACTATTTATTTTTCATAAGTTATGGATCATAAGATTTCATCAATAGAAATATGATCGTAAACAATCAAGGCAAATGATGAGATTGTTCAATAATCATTTACAATAAGTTAACATTGAATTAAAATATAAATTTATAAAAATGAAATTACCTGGAGGATAAAATATCATAAATGGATGGAGATTTATGATATAACATTTAATATAGATGTATATATAGATCGAAAAAGAATATAGGTGCATAACCAATCCTGTGTATCACAGAAAGAAAATATAGGAAAAATGACATAACTGGTTTTGAAACATTTGAAATGTAAGACCTCATGATGTAGATATAATCAAATGGATATGTAAATACCCATAAAAATAGGTGAATGAATAATATAATACATTCCTGGGTTTTATATACACCACATAAAAAAATTAGGAGTGCATAAGATGTGCTTCTCCTGGAAATAAAACCTGATATGAGATTCTCTTACCACATGTCTTGAATCTTTTCATAATCATAGAAAAATGATTTTTAATAAATAAAATATTACCATTTATATATTTTACAGAACCATATTATATTATATAATACCATTTATGGTATTATTTTGAATTTATATTAACCACTTGTAAATTATTCCTAGTTATGCTTATTCTTCAGGTAATATCTGCTTAGTTCTTCGCATGAGTCTTAATTTGTAACATCATTGATCCTTATAAGTATATCATGCATTCAAAAATTTAATGAATGAATCAAATAAATATTATGTTCACTATTTTTTCATTTTAATATTCAATTTTATATGAAAGTATTAAATTGAATACACCTCTCATAAAGATGGTAGTCCATACATATTGGTAAACACTGTTTCTATTTTTATTATCTTATTGAAAGAAGTATATGACATATACATGTATATATATATACACTATTTCAGTAGAATTATTATCTCATATATATCATATAAGTTCACTAAATAAATTTTCTATATATTCAATGTAGAGTGTGAACGAATCACCTCACTTTGAGGTGGAGATAGTCCACACATCCTCAAACGAAATTATCATACTTACACGAGATGAAAAGTATAAAGGCATGTGTTTTAGATGAATTATATAATGATAGTTAAATTATAAAAATAATATATATTATATTTATAGGTAGTGTTTCCGTCATAATTTGCTGAATGTTAGGCAGTAATGGAAGAATGAACATTCATCATTTTGTGAGGCGGTGGTTCGTCGTACAGATAAACAATATTTATGTTACCCATTAGAGGAAAGTGTGTCTAAGTGTAGGTAAAACCATTAAGTTAAACTAATCTCATTATATTTATAATACTATGGTTTATATGTATGCACAAAATAATATTAATTGAGGGTGTGTAGAATGAATGTAAAAGAACGAACCTTTAGGGAGACTGTAACCTATTAATCATGTAACTTCTTTTGGATTGTATCAATGAGAATCTTTATAAGTATTTAATACAAAATGGAGGCATAAAAAAGGAGGATAAAAATCATGGGAGACTATTTGGGAGGAAACTATACAACCCTACATTTTTTGTGTGGTGTGATGAAATGGGGAAGGTGGTTTCCTATTATAGGGAATGGAAAGGACACACATGACATTTTTGAAAACATGTAATGTGAACACATGTTCTTAAATAATAAAAGTAAATAAAAAACAAAAAATTAAATAAGTGTAGGATTATGGACGAAATATTGTATGGAAATTTATATTTGAAAAGTGGATAGGTAATTTAGGCCCTTATATTGATGATTTATACTATTATTAAACATAAGTTTTCCGTAATCATTGAAATTAATTTTAATTACTCTCACTAATATATTTTTAAAGAAACTATGTTTACCTTATTATAAATTCAAAATAATTATGGATTAAAATATAGAATCCATTTTTCAAAATTCTTATTACAGAATTGGAATTAATTAATTAAAATTGAATCATGTAGATGGGATGACACTGTAGGTTTCTAAATTAAAAATGATCAAAAGTTTACTCTATTTTGTATACAATCATAATGTAAATTGATTGCGATGACCTATGTTGTGTTAATTTATAAAAATATTATCTAATTAAAAAATTTGAATAATTGAAAATATAAATTATACTAAGAAATAAATAATAAGAAAAGGATGTTTTTTTATTAAAATCCAATATTTTAAACTATTTATTCAAAAATGTTGTTTCTCAAAAAAGTTCGAAATATTCACCCTAGGAAAATTTCAACATTCTAATCTAAACAATGAAGTTTATTTAATAAAATTAAATTTCTAAAATTTTCCAAAAATGTATTTTATTTATTTTCATAGAAGGATATGAATGATAGTTTTTTTGAGAAAAAATTGTTTTTAAAAATATAAAGACATAATTCAATGGTTATATTTTCATTATCTATATATTCAATTTAAATAAATTATTTATAAATAATATTTTAAATGTATTTATCATTATTCATATTATTAATTTTAATGTCTAGGTCATTATTATTCCATTTAAATAATTTAAAAAATAAATAAAGTGATGTTTCATGTAAACTGTATGTTGGGGGTAACATGTGCCAAGTTAGTATTGCATGTAACATATGCCGAGATGATGTTTTGTGTAACATATTCTGAGCTAGTGTTGCATGTAATGTATGTTTTGTTAGTGTTGTGTGAAATTAATGATTGACTTAGTGAAATGTAAGATGTCAATTTAAAATTAATTTATTCGTAAAAGGTCCGCAAAACTTGAGGTGTTACACTCTATCATCTTTAAAATGAATTTCCCAATAGAAATTATTTGTTTTGGTAAAAAATGGTGAAACTTATTCTACAATGTATCCTCTAGTTCACACATAACATCCTCTAACTAGGGAGTTCCACAGAATAAATTGACTTGGTTAGTGGTCTTGTTACAGATAACATTCTATGTACAATCTGTACATTCAACACGTCATTGCTCATAAGAATGATCCACCACCAGCAGTACAGACTATTAGTTTAGTACAAGTGAAGGGTCAGGTATGTACATCCATAAGAGAGACACATGGAATTCAACGTGGACATGAGAGAGATTTGGGGTATTTTCTATGTGATAGGCCACTATTCAGATAAGATCAAGAATTTTAAATTAACCAAAATACCTAGGGCATAGTTTCCATTTATTCTCAATTCTCGTAAATCACTTTGATGGAGAGATTTATAGAAACACCATTTCACAAACTTAAACTTATAAATCATGAATGATGTTTTCAGTATAAAAGTTT
This sequence comes from Viscum album, assembly GCA_963277665.1. Lineage (NCBI taxonomy): Eukaryota > Viridiplantae > Streptophyta > Magnoliopsida > Santalales > Viscaceae > Viscum > Viscum album. Next base: position 1,418,582,894 of record OY728160.1, read on the forward strand.
GGTAGATTTTTGGGTTTCCATGATATGCCATAGATTGGACGTAACTTTCTCTTCCATTTCATCAGCGATCAAAGGTCCTAATTGTGTTATTTCTCTAAATTCATCACAAAATGTTAAAAGTATGAATTTATTACCATTGAGGGCTTCATAAGGTTCTTCTAAATGATAGTGTGAAATTTACTATTACACGAAAACTCAACAATATGAAGGTATTGATGCCAATAACCTTTGAAATTCATTGAACAAGTTCTCAACATATCCACTTGGGTTTGGATTGTTCTTTTAGACAAACCATCTATCTATGGATGATAACCAGTGTTGAGACTAAATTATGTATCATGTGATTTCTGATGACTTTACTAGAATCTTGAGTTAAATCTCAGATCCATATTTGATTCAATGGAATCTGGTACTCCATTCAGTCATATCACTTCCGTTATATATATCCTGGAATACTGATCTAGAGAGAAGTATTTTTCTGATAGGGATGATGTGTGATGACTTATTAAGGTGATCAACTATGGCCCATATTTCATTAATCCCTGTTGAAAGTTTTGGAAGTCCAAAGACAAAACCATAGTGATGTTCTCTCATTTATATCCGGGAATGGGTAACAGATGCAACATCCCCATAAACGTTTCTCAATTATAAATGACATGATGGAATACCAAGCACTGCGATACAAACTCTGTGATATCTCCCATCATTAAATCCCACAAAAAGAATTCATTGAGGTCTCAAAAAATCTTCATAAATCCAAGATGAATAGAGAATGATGAAATTTGAAATTCCATTAATTGATCCTTTTTCAAATATGGTATGGAAGGAACAAAATTTTTTTTCATGAACCTCATAATTATATATTGATCATTGTTAAACTCTAGATCATTCCTGAATTTATTTTTTTGATCTACATATCTATTCTGATCGTCCTAAATCTTCACATGGATATCAGGTGGAACATTCATTTGATAAAGATAATTCTTTCCCCGTTACATCAAGATCTCATGGTACATAATTTGAAAATAAATAAATATAGGATCATTTTTTATCCTCATCATTGATAAGAATGCATGATCCATTAGAATCGAAGCATCATCCCCCTGTTCTCTTTCCCTAGGTGGTAATGTGTTGAGAAATTATAATCTTTTATTAGCTATAACTATCTTCTCTTGTTCCTATTCAATTCCTTTTTTGTGAAATATATATCAAATGATTATAATAAATATATATATATATATATATCACTTTTTCCCCAATTAAGATAAATACTCCATATCATAAAATAAAATATTACTACTTACAAATCCCAACAATGAGTTGGGTAATTATCCTCATGAATCTATAACTATCTTGATGCATAGGATATAACAATGTTATTTGGATTATGGAAACATCCTAATACATTCTTGGATGCATCACTATAAAATAAAAATCCTTCTCCATTATAGGGTAATGTATGAACTTGTGCACTGGAAAACATTATCATAAATTCATGGAAATTTTTTTCACACTTATCTATACAGATGAACATGAAACCCTTACAAGTTAACCGGGTTAGAGGATTTGCTAGTAATGAGAAAATATCCACAAACCATTGATAATATCTATCTAATCTGAGAACACTACATATTTCAGTCCATGTGGTTGTTCTAGGACAACATTGAAAAGCCTCTTAGATTGATGGATCTACTTTTATATAATGTATTTAGATTTTTTGACACATAATTGAATCATTTTCAGCCAAAATTTACACTTTGTAAATTTTTTACAGAGCTTGTCCTTCTTTATGATCTTTTTCACAATTATCAAGGGTCTTAACGCTCTTCATTTTTATTTTAATAGATAAGAATACAATCAATAAAGACAATCACAATCTAATCAAGGTAATATCCAAAGACTCTATTCATTATATCTATAAAGATAGAAAGGGAGTTATTGAGACCAAAATGAATCACTATATCATGTCCATAAATTGTATAGAGTTTCACCTTTGATATATCCACCTTATTGACCATCGATTTAAGATATCCAGAATAAACGTCTATCTTTGAAACGTATTTACCTCTACATTTTTGATCAAATAAGTCATAAATATGTGGAAGAGGATACCTTTTCTTTATTGTGGTCATGTTCAATTGTTGATAATCAATGAATATTCACATTGAAACATTATTATTATTCACAAAATGAATATTTTCACCTCAACGTGACACACATGTCTAAATGAATCACTTACCATGTTTTTCTGGGAGTTTATTCTTCAATTACCACATCTCAATCAGGTCCATTCAATATGGAGTCTGAAAAATTGGCATGGTACTAGTTATGAGTTCTATTGAGAACTCAACTTCATATTTCGGTGGAAGGCTTTGAAACCATAATGGAAAGACATCAAAAAATTCTTAAAAAATAGGCATATCATCAATATTGATTTTCCCCCCAACCATTTGAGATAATAAAAACCTTTATGAATTGGAGTTATGACCCGTACATTGGATATAATCTCCATTTCTTGGATATAATTATTTTCACATTGATGGATGATCATATGAGTGTTTGAAAAACAAAATGTAACTTAACTTCCTCAACAACGGATATCAGATTTTTGAAGGGAAGGACAATCCATTCCTAGTATGAAATAAAATTTAACAAAAATTATAATGAAAATATTTTTAGGAAGCACATTCCCACAAACATCTACTGATGAGGAATTATAGACATGGGATGAAATCATCACATAATTAGGGGTTTGAACTACTGATTACAAATATAACAGTTTTATGATTCTCAAAACCATTTGAAAATTCATTATATTTTAATTAGTTGGTAGATCTAGAATCAAATAAAACATTAGCAGTTATGGAGTGTATGGTAAGGGTAACTTGCACTAGGTCATTATCTCACCCCTCATCCAAAAAAGTGATTTCATGAGATTTCCTCTAGTCCATCTTCTTAATACTTTTCCAGTGTCGATTATATATCATCAACCCTTTGTTTTGAACACTGTTTTGCATAATTCCCATTGTCCTTATAATTTTAAAACTAGATTAGGGGTGGTTTAATATATGTACCTTTCTCTCTATTAGTATTTTGAGTTAACATCATTCCATCACTTCAATAATCAATTTCTTAATGGCCTTCCCTGTCACACATAAAACATATACTATACCCCTTAAGACAATTTCTTATATTATTGTTCCAACTCCTAGAGAATAAATTAAATATAATATTCTTCTCTTCATGGTCTTTATATTTTCCTTTAAACTCAATGTTAATTTTCTTATCAAAACCATGATATTTCTAAGAGAATACAAACTCCATTTGATCCTTGACTACCCAAAATAAATTTTCTTTATAGTTAATAACGTATCCTATGGACAATGAACTTCTAAGACTTGGCATTAAGCCACTAATGAGCTTATCAACCATGATTTACAGTTGGTAGAAAATTCCTAAGGCAAACCTCACAAGACTTTTGAAATTATCCTCGTAGGGATTGAGAGATTCATCTTCCCTATGTTTCAACTCAATGAATAGTTTCTCCATATTTGTACAAAGAATATAAGGAATGAACTAATTGAATAATATGTCCTTGAACTTCTCCCATTCCATGGATTCAAGTTCATCTTACTACCCCATATTCATGATTAGGGTCCACCACAAATCTACATCACCTTCTAAATGGTAAAAATCTGGAATAAAATTCTCTTACATCAAACACTAGAGAACAGAGAATATAATTTCAGTAGTACTGATCCATTCTTCAGAAACAGGTGGATCAAAATACCATCGGAATGAAGCTAGATGTTTCCGCATAAAGGACTTGAAATAATTTTTTCACAAATTTTATCATTTATTAGTCCACCATGATTCATAGATTGATTAATATATATAATCATTGAGACATGGTTTTCCATTTTATCTCTCATAGCATTCATATTCTCAGGATAAAAATTTTATCATTGTCTGTTGCAGTCACTATTAATGTGATTACTTTAGGTTCCAAACATTGGTTAAAACTGCAAAACATAGACTAACAAATATTTATCAAAATGAAGAACCACATAATAATGAAACATCACTAATAGGATATCAAAATCATGATACATTCATTAATATAAAATACCTTATGGTTTTTCTAGGTTATTCATTTCCATCTTATATTTAAATAGTTCATAATTTTTTTTGAAGAGTTTTAGAATTTCCTAAGCATATCCCCCTAGTGTTTCAATCTAAGTGCTCAGAAAGGCCCATTGGCATGTACCATATTTTACCGAGTTAGGCCTGGAATATTTTTTCATAGTTATTCTCCCAATGTATGTATATAATAGAGCCACAACCACATGCTTTATCTAGACAGTATTGTATTTCAATGAAACCAATCACCCCATCCTTTACCAAAATTCAATGATATTTTCATATACTTTTCATTGTCCTTTGAAAAGTCATTAGACATGTAAATAGAGTTCTAACAAAGCATTTTTCATCATAGTTTCCAATTTTTAACTATTTAGTGTTCTTATAATAACTATAGTTAACCTATCTTTTCATACATTATAATTTCATAAAATTTACATAAAACAAAAAAAACATCAAAATAATTGACTTCCAAACACCGTCTAGGTCATGTTCCTTTAGAAACATGGAATCATAAACACTTGTACATATGTGATATATATTATCTCCTATTTGGTTATTCTTGACTAGAAACCTTTAAATTCACATAAAAAATAATACATATGGTCATTACATAGGGAAGGAAACATAAAAAGGGGTTAACTCAGATGCATAGTAAGGGTAAAATAGTGAGATATATAAGAATAATAATGATCATTATTTCATGGGAATATTATCATGAAAATAGAAGATCCTAACCTTAATATCAATGATAATATACATGAGTCCTGGCATAAATCCTGGTAGTTCAAGAGACATGAATCCTAAGGAATTAAATGACATAATCTATAATAGCATAAAATGGGGTTAAAACATGTAATTGTGGCTGATAGAGAAGGAAATAATATGATTTCAATAGTTTTCAATGGATCATCTCATATTCCATATTATTGGAAAAATTATATTACTAACAATGTTCAACCCATGTTATGGCCCTAAATTACTGAACCGAGTTTACTCCTTGTTCCATCCCTATAATACTAAAAAGAGTTCACTCCATATTCCTACCCTATAATACTGAACCATGTTTGTTTCTCATTCCATCCATTTATATATCAATAGATATAAATCTTTATCCAATAAATTAAGGGAGATATATGTCCTATACATATCATAATGAAATCATACATACATGTTCAACATAATCATAAACAATCATATCAGAACCCATGAAATGAAATTGGTATGATACAAAAATTATCATATAATATCCATTGTAAAAAGATACAAATTTCATAATTATTTCACTTTAAACATAAACCATAAAAATGAGAGGGTATAAAAATAATCTAACTCATGATGAAAAAAGGGTTTAAAAAACATATAACACTTGAAAAAAGAAACAAGTTATATAAAAATAATGTCATCGAAATATTATTTATCTTGAGAAAGTATATTAATGACAAAAATTAATAATTTTCTTAGAAAGGAATGTGTAACACAAACATAAGTCCTCAAAGAAGGTAAATAATTTTTAAATATCTATCAAAAATATTTATAAGGATAATATCCTTTCTACATTGAAAAATAATTTTTAATGAAAAAAACATTTTTGAAAAACTTTTCCTAAGAGAAGGGATTTAAAAACATATAAATAAAGCTTTTAAAAACCCTAAAATTTCTTAAAATCCATTATCATTAAAAATTATCTTCAATGATAATTTGAAAACAGTTTTTAAAACATGGTTATTGTTTTAAAATAAACTTCTGATTGATGAGAGAAATAAGTCATATTTTCATAAAATCATGTTAATAAATAAAAAAGTTCCAATGAGAAGAAAAGTGGTATTAAAACAATGAGATATCATGAATTAAAAGGGGAGAAGATTTTTTTTAGAGAGATGTATCATAATATTTCATCCATGTAATAATGATCATTAACAATCTAGATAAATGATGATATTGTTTCAATAAACTCTTACAACATGTTGAATTGGAATCATACTACCCATGTAAGAAAATGAAAATAAATTGAATATTAAATATAATTAATGGGATTTGATTCATGGGTAATGGGGAAATATATAAAACTTTTAAAATAATATAGGTTCATGAAAATTCATGCGTCTAAAAAAACAAATTGTGGCAAAACTACTTAAGTGATTTGTAAACTTTTGAGACATAAGAATCATGAAGTAGATATAATCCAATGGATATGTAAATATAACTAATCAATGGTATATGAATCATATAACAGGGTAATTTTCAGTATATACAACAGAAAATATAATTGATTGGTGCATAGGACATGTATCTCATGAAAATAAAAAGTGAGACGAGATTCCCTTATGTAATTTCTTAACACTAATCATACTTATGAATGATTCTAGTATATTAAATACAAGGTTGTTATAGATGATTTACCGAACTATATTCTTTTATCTAATACCATTTATAGATTTATTATGACTTTTTATTAACCAACTTATATTTATTCCATCTAATGGTTAGGCTTTAGGTAATATCTGCTTTATTCTTCACATGTGTCTTATTTTGTTATATCATTTGAACTTATACATATATCATGATATATAGAATGTAAAAAATGATTAAAATAAAATTTATATTCATTTTATTTTTATTATAATAAAATATTTAAAATATATTTATTAAATTAAATACACCGTTCATGCCGATGATATGTCATATATACGCATGGACTCTATTTTTGTTTTTGTAGTCATATTGAATGAAGGAATGTAAATAAAATATATAAATATATATTTTTATATATATATATCATTATTATCTCATATATATCCTATAATATCACTAAATAATTCATTGATACATTCTATGTAGTGCATGAATGAATCAGATTGCCTTGAGGGGGCAGTTGTCCTCACTTCCTCAAAATATGTTATCATATTTACACAAGATGGAAAGTATAATGGAATGTGGTATAAAATAATTAAATAATATTAATGACATTTTAAATATAATATATATTATATATAATTATATTTTCCATCATAATTACTACAATGATAGATGGTAATGGAAGACCGAATAACCATCATTTTGTGAGGTGCAAGATCACAGTATAGATAAAAAGTATGTTCGTTACTAATTAGCTGGTGGTGTGTAAGATGGTAGGTCAAAAACGAAGCATAAAAACATATTTGTCTATTTAGGATTCAAAAGAGTTTATTCAATCACATAATAATAATGAAAATGGTTGAGAAATAATGTAAAATGAAGGAGCTTTAGAGAGGGGGTTATCTCTTTATTGGGTAAATCTTTTCGGTTTGAACCAAAGGGAATCCATGGAAGGATTTAATCCCCATGGTAGGAATAAAGGATAATTAGAGGTATTTTTGGAGACTATTTGGTTAGAAAATGGACAAACCTATGTGGGTGGGGAGGTGTGAAGAAGAGGGAGACGTGATTGACTTTTATAGGGAATGGAAATGACACACATCATATTTTTAAAACATGTTAGGTGTACACATTATATTAGATAAAAAAGTAATTAAAAAACCAAACTCAATATTGGAATGTTTATGGATGAAATGGGGCATATAGTTGGTTCTGGGAAAGTGTATAGGTCATTTGGGGCCTTATACTTATGGTGTATTCCCTTGTTATGCTTAATTCTTCCATAATCGTTGTAATTTATTTTAATTACATTGCCTAATAATTTTGGCCAAAAACAATGTTGACCTTATTAGGCATAATAAATTATAATTATTACAAATATGGTATCTGTTTCTTTAAATTTTAATAACTGAAGTGGGATAAATTAATTTATATTTACTTTGGTAGAACAAACGACACTCTAAGGGTTTTAATGTTAAAAAGAATCAAAATTTATCTATGTTTTTTTATAAAATTTCAAAAGTGAAATTGATTATAATTACCTAAATTGGAATTAATGATAAAAATATTTATAACTAATATTTGAAATCAATTTATAATATAATTTCTCCATACAAATAAATTAAATGAAAAAAACTACTTTGGACAAAAACACAGTGTCCTTCACTATTTATCCTAAAATGAAATTTCTCATTAAAGTTAAAAATATTGACCCTATTATAAATTCAACATTATAAATTAAATTATGGGGGTTATTTAATCAAATTAAATTAATAATATTGTTGAAAAATAATTTTTTTTCACAGAAGGATATGGGCAAATGTTTAATTGAGAAAATAGTATTTTTAATCATATAAATACTTTATCAAAAGGTTATATTTTCATTATAAATAAGTACTATTTATATAAAACCATTATAAATAATCTTTGATAGCTATTGGTCACTATTAATATGACTAATTGTAAAAGTTATGATATAATTATCTTGCTAAAATAATTATAAAAAAATAAAATGATGTTTCACTGAAACTCAGTGTTCATTGTGGCGTATGAAAAGTCGTTGATGTGTGTAACACATACCAAGATGGTGCTTCATGTAGTATATGCCGATTCAGCATTATGTGTAATTTAAAACAAGTTTTTGTAGTGTCAAATGATTTTTTATCTTAGTGAAATATCATAAATCGATTGAAAAATAATTTATTTCAATGAAATGCCTATAAAAACTCGAGGTGTTACAATGATGTTGTTTGAGAGGGGAAAAAATATAACAAATATAGCCCTAGAGGATGATATGGATGGAACCAATGAGGCTATACATTTTTTGAACTATAGGAGTTTGTAAAACAAGGTTCCTATGAATATTGAGTTGCCAGTTCTTTAGAGGAACAACACTAAAGAATGAGGGAATGGATTGGAAATATCCCAATCACCTCCCAATACAACGAAAATTACTTCTATAGAGGAAAAATTGGCACAATATGATAATGAGATACAAACTCTTAGACAACTCATCAAGAAGATACTATGGGGAAACATTACCATCATCCGTCATCTTCAAATGGAGATGAATATTCTACCTTACTGAGTAAATCCTTCTAAAAGAGTGGAATATGTTTGTCAGACCAACTCAAGAACAAGAAATACATTGAACACAAATTAAGAAGTAGAAAATGGTCTTGAATTTTCATTATTATGGATACATCCAATCACTCGCTAGGGAGATTATTCGGACTTTTCAAGGATTGATAATCTATTGGAATAGAAACAAGACCCCCTATTTATCCTCTCCCACTGCCTGTAAATGGAAGGAAACTATGATAGTGGCATCTCTTTAAATTTTCATTATCATTGATCTCATGGCTACTCCAATTGAATAAAAGGAAGGGATACACACATATATGAAGTCTAAGAAATAAAATTGTTACCTAGAAGTGGAGGATGACACATCTAACCAATCCATTTTTTCTAACCCTAACTTCTCCACCAATGATGTTATGGGATACCCAGTACAACATATCATGAACATCATGTCCTAATGTACTTTGGTGATGGGACCTCAAGATAAATATGAGGTGACCATGATGAGGTGTTATGTAATTAATCAATTAGGACCATCTTTTATTGGTTTAACAACCTCCAAGATTTATCCATTGAAGGATGGTATGATCTTCTTCATTAATTACACTACAAGTTAATCCTGACGTAGTGGAAGCCAAAAAATATTGGTTGATAAAATTTAAAGAAACTCAAGAATTAGAGGGATTTTGAATTCCTATCCAGATGAAAATGGTTAACCTTTTCAATCATCATCCCTCTAAAACTTGACCAATTTTTTGGAGCATTGTGCTTAAAATATCCAACATGAATGGAAAATATATTATATCCCAATGAATTATCGCAGTAGATTTGCTGAGTTTGAATAAAAAACACAACATCTAGATGAATCCATTTAGTAGACCCATGATAAGTCTCTAAGAGTGACTTCAACATTGGGTAAACCCTCAGTAGTGACAAACATGCCACTATTGCCACCCAAAAAGAAGAAATTCCAATTAAACTACCTATACAAGTCCCAAAAAAAATATCATGTGGAATCAACAACAAGACCCCCCTCAGCCGTAATAAATAATGTGATATGTTGGTCTTGGGATGTGAGAAATAGATGAATGAAACATACTCCATAAAAAATTTAAAAATTCTCAGTTATTTCCTTATATCCCAGGAAAATACCCACCACTAGTGTCTATATACCAATTTTCCTAATGTGGTTAACCTCATCGATCATCAAGACTACTGCCTATTCCAAAGGAGACTAGTTCAAAACATCCATGATTTATTCATCTTCAATGACATCCTAAAAATCATGTTTGACTTAAAACAATTTATATTAGAAAACTTCAAAGGGTAGGTGACTTTCATAACTATTTCACATCCATAAGAATAATGTGATTGGAACAAAAGTTTTGACTAGGCATGGAAACATGTTAAATAATTTGATGAATCAGAAGACTTTTTACTGGGCTCAATCCACCCTGGGGGAACATCTTTAAATACCCATAACAATTATAAGACCTAAAATTTCACACCGAATATGCCCCCTGAGGATGGAAAAAACCAATATACACATGAAGAGACAGAAGAGGAAGAGTCATATTCAGATCCAACGCATACTATGACAAGTGCATATTTCTTTCATGAATTATTCTATTTAGGGTAACCAATCCACCAAATGGAACACTCATAAAATGGGGAGATCATATTTGGCTTTGTTAATGGGAGAAACTTGGAAGAAACCTTCTCTGATGATGAAAGTTCCTCCATGTATTAATTGCCTATACCAAATCAGGGATCCATAGGCTACACCTGTTAGAGGCAAGGATATCGAGGGAATCATGAGCATGTTCAACCAAAATATTTCAGTCAATTCCACACATATGACAAAAATGAATCTGTTATCCAATGGAAAATCATAATAATTTCCTAATAGGAAAACGGTGGTTCCCATGAACCTTCCAATGTAACCCCAACCCATTCATCCTTTGTGACCTTCTGGTTGTGGTTCAATTTTCAAATTAGGCCATACAATGTGGAAGGCCATTATGACCAATACCACTTGAATAAGATATCCAATTGACCACTAAACAAGAATCAAACACGAATACCAAAATTTAATAATATCATAAACTACATAATAAGAAGATTCCCCATATTTGGAAGTTCCATTATCAAAGACCAAATTTTGACCTTATGAAACTACTAGATGATATCCCAGTGCATCTCCCAATGGAAAATGAACTCTATCATTAAATATATATCATTGAGGTACTCATTTAATCTTTATATATCTCAAAATAGTTTTATATTGAAGTTACTATTACTAATGATTATCAAGTGGATACCATGTTATCATATTTCCGTGCCACCATCTCATTCATATACCAGGATCAATAATAGGACATCAAGGGGATCTTTAGACCCCTATATTTCTTTGGACGACTTGATAATGTTGATGTTTCACGGTACCAGCTAGAAAATTGTTTTTGTATAAAAATCCTATTAATTTAGACCACCTAAAAATTAGTATATAACAAAAGAGATTTATCTCCACAAAAGTTTACAATTCAAGGGTATGATATGTATTGGTACAGACACATCGGGAAGATAATACCAAAAGAACAATTTCCTATTATCACATTTAACAATATGTTTATTGTTATCCAGTAACTAACTGCATACAATTTCAAACTTGAGATGCCCGAGTTTCATAGCCACATGGCCATACCTTCAACATTTTTTTTAATTATCCCATTTTTTGGAAGGGTAATAGACTACTTAGTGATGGTTACCCCATTAATATGTGAAAAGATGCATATGATTTGGTAGGTTTCTACAAATGGTATTAAAAACAACCAATGGTGGATGAATATATACATTTTTCAGCCCAAAATATCCTATGGATCTCCATTATAAATTTCTGGAGTGAGATAAACAATGATTATTTGATACCCATAAATCAAGATGAGTTAGTTGACTCAATACCTAATGTCCATGATCCTTCTACCCTCAGTGACAGTGTAACAGATATTTTTCTGTATAATATCACTAAAATGACTCTACTAGTAGGGGATAACAATATGTCTTACAATGGCCTTTATCACTCAGATATTTATATTGATTCTATAAAATTTCCTACCTCATATGAAATTGTCTCCACAAACTACAAGGAGGATAAATAAGAGGATGGCCTCAAAACAATTTCTCATGTATTCAAGGAAGGCATTTCCACCACCATTGATGATAGTAGAAAAGAATTTATAAGAATTTATGTATAACTGTGGTGTATAAGGATATGTTTTTCCATGCCTCTATAGGGAAATGATATGTATATTACCATTCAAACTAAACATAGACATGTGGTTTCCTATAGTAATGCATGGATTTCTGGTTTGAATCCAAAAGTGTTTATGAACTATCTTGTCTTACCCTATTTTCATCAAGGCATCTTGCATGAAGCTAAGAGGATTCACCCCTCTAAAGCTACCAGTATAGAGGTGTGACCCAACAGGTTTTTCAAATCCAATTTTTTACAAGATGTGGAATACCCAATATGGCCTACCAAAATCATCCCCATTTAAAAGAAGAATTGGTATATTAGAGTCTGCAGTGATTTTAGAGTCCTTAATAAAAATTTCGAAAATGCTTGATTCCCATCTCCAATCACGAAACTCATGATCAATGAATATTATGGATTCTAGGACCATTAAATTATGGATGGGTACTTAGGTTAAAATCAAATAAAGATGTCCTCTGAAGATGAAGACGCCACTACTATAGATCTCTATAGGGAAACATTTTTTATTACGTTATCCCTATATGAAGATTGAATGCTGGAACTATATGTCAATGTTCCATGTACATTATCATTAAGCCCTAATTTGGATAATTTTCTAAATTTCATATTTTCAATGTGGTGGTCAAATCCCAATAGTGCTGTAATCAATAGAGGAATCATAAAATATAATTAATTATTTTTAAGAATAATCATATGAAGATGAATCCATATAAATTCACATTTATGGTAATATCAAGAATGTTCCATGGATTTGTGGTACGACCCTGTGGAATTATGATTGACCTTAAAAATACAACTGTAGTCTAGGAAATGTCTCCCTATGATATCTCAATGAACTGAGGGGTATCTAGGGGTAGCACTAATAAATTTGGAAATTTATTGATAATGTGGCCCATAAATATGACAAAATCACGATTCTAATAAAGAAGGTAGTCTCCAATCAACTGGATTAAAACTACCAATATGCTTTCAATAGTCCCTTGTAGTACCTACTACACCCACTGGTATTGATTCCATTGGTTTAGTGAAACCCATTAATTTGATATATGGTCATCATTGAATATTCACAAGGGAATCTTCTTGAAAATAGAAAATGATGTGATAATTGGGAGAAATCTATACTATCTCAATCAATTGGTTCTAGGCACTAAGACTCATTACTGAAATGTCAAGAAAAACTTCCTCGTATCACCTATTTTATGATTAATTACAGGAATTACATATAGCACCATGAAGTACACATTCTCTCTTATATTAATTAACTCATATAAATCCTTATACATCCCATTATTACTGGGAAGTTTTCCTAATTGGAGTTCATTATAAAATAGTATTGAATCCATTTCAATATCATAGAAGTCTCTAAAAGGATAGGGCCTAGCTAATTTTATCAATGAAAACCCACCACATAATGTACATCAGCAGCCACCAAAAAACGGGATGAAGAGATTTCAATTCCATTGACACTCCCAAGACATGGGAGTTTTATTTTGCCGTTCCTCCCAATTTATTATCAGAAAAATATTAGAAAATCTTAATCTCAATCTAGTTGGCTTAGGGAATCTATGTTTTTCTTAAGTCAAATCAATTCTTCCCAACATATCCTAACTCTTTAAAGGCTGTATGGATAACGATACCGAATACAAAGCTTTCATTACTTGTTCAGAAATTACTAATAGGTGAAAATAAAATACATTAACATCGAAGGGGTTTCCAAACTATTGATAAAGTAGGTTAATCAAGAATATTCAATGGATAAAAAAGAACTGGACCTTATATCAAAATTCCATACGAATAATGGAAAATTTCACTTTTAAACCCAAATTATATAATGTTCATCGATCAAAAAATTTTCATGCTAATGAAAATGCCATTTTATCTGCAGTCTTGTACAACCCAGATCAAGAGGAAGAATCCAACCACATCATGCATCAACGAATGGTACCATTGATCACTACCCCAAACATGGATGAATGAATCAGTTCAAATAACAAAAAGAGTATGATGAACCAATTTCCAACAGTATAATAATGGATCCCATAATTGGTTATCAAAAAATGGGAATCTCCCAATATACTGATCTAGATGGGAAAAAATTTAATGTCGAGAAACGAAAATTACCCATTGGGATGGTCCAAATGATCAAAAATCCATCTACAAGAATGTCTTAGAATAAATCATCATCAGTTGCATAGTAGAAAGAGAGATTCCCACCACTATGGAAGAATCCCATAGAGGATCTTGTGGGGCTCATCAGTATAGGAATGATAACACCAATAAGGATAGGATACTGTGTTAATATTAAAAAACTATGACATTGGATTGTGTGGAATTCACCATGAAATTTAATGTATGATAGATTCAAAAAAAATTATTCCATCTTCCCAAAAATTTCTACATACAGCTAAGTATACCAAGCCATTTTCTGTATAGGTAATTGATGGTGTGGGGCCATATCCATATCCACATCCACATAGTTTAAGTAAATTTTTACTCCTATAGACTTATTCATGAAGTGGGTAAGGGAAATACCACTTAATGAATTTTGGATGAAGAATACCATCAAATCCATGAATTCCCATATCATCACCAGTTATGGAGTCCCTTTTAATGTTATTGATAGGAAAGAGCACCATCTTCTATGCTAAAAATTAGATGAAATTTACTAGGAGTATGACATTGAGTATAATCATTAATTCTACTATCATATAGTGTAAAATTGAAAAATAGAGTCCTTAAGTAACACTATATCAAATATATTATAGAATATGTTCATAAATGATATGAAGTATTGGCTAGACGAGGTCCTCCAGGAATTGTTTTCCTACAGTTCCAGCACACATACTACTACACAATAACCCTATTATTCATTAGTAAAAATACAGGGAAGTGTTTCCCATATAATTTAATTTGACCTCTATTCATGTTTCAATTTATTGAAAACACTCTGATGATGACCAAACACAGAAGTGGATTGATTAATTAGAGCACCTTAATGAGGAAATGATTCATAAATTACAACCCCTCAATTTCCATTAGAATTTAATCACACTACCCCTTGAAAAAGTTCTCATCTATTCCTTCGGTCATGGAGCACCGATATTGTCTCTTAGAGCCCCAAAGATACACAGGATGAATCCTATGAAGATAGAACCCAAATGGGATGATCCGTATATCATACATAAGGTCTATCATAATAGAGCATACTCATTTTCCAAAATGGATTGGGAACATATCACAAACCCAATAATGAGTGTATTCTCAAGAAAATAATTCATATAGCTTCTATCAGGAATCCCACATCTAGTTTTCATTACGTTAATCTACATAATCACATCTTGACCACGTGAATTTAAACAATATGGGAACATCCTAAACAAATGATTTTATACTATACAGAACTCATCCTGATGATATAATGTTACAAAATAAGGACCTCATTAGAGTATAATGTCATTAAACTACACAATGTCTCTCATCATAGAAACAATATGTTCTACTAAAAATAATCTCTCATCCTAGTCACATGACATTAAACTATGAAAATGTTTCCTTAATACATAAATTTATGTAATATGGATGATTTCCTTACATCATGATGCTACAATTCTTAGAATATGACCTCACCAAATAATGTTACATTTCATGAGAATTATTATTTCAAAAATGATTCGTCACACATGATTTAGCTCTATGAAAATGATAAATGAAATTACCGTGTACCTATATCAAATTTAGATCAACATTGGGACTCCATTATTCTAGGAGTTGCATGTGTCCTAATTACAACCATCACAATATTCTTAGTAATTCCCATACATCCATTATTGGGCTTAGAAAAATCATTCCATTTCGTACATGTTAGGTTAGCCTCATCCTCTCAATAATATGTTAAACTACATGCCAGATTTCCCTAAAACATGACAATATATGGAAAAATTTCCTAGAACAATGTTTTTTTTGATTCATACCATGAGAGGATTTTTAGTGACACCAAGACCCCTTTTATTGGGCCCATCCACTACAGTCATCTTCATTCACGTCGAGTTACCCATGACCTTATTATAAGACATTAAATTTCATGGTTGTTTTCCTTTTCCACAAAACACAATCCTTCATAGGACTATAGAACAACATATGGAATTATTTAATTTTAATGAGATATGTAGGGATTCAATGATCCAATATCTTCTCGATAATACCACATCATATAAATTACCACTGTACATTATCTAACAGACTCCTTGTTGTCATAGGGTCTATTTTTATTCCTTATTTCTAACAATGAGATTAGATATTGTGATATTAATATGTTTGGTGATGGATTACCCATTGTGACCAAGAAAACCTCATTCATGATATTGTTAGAATGGTCCAAAATGAATGACCTTAAAAGTCATGTCATGAGATCTCGCAACAGGATGTTAAACTTCATGGGTGTCATTCTTTTGATGATAACAAAATCTATATCATGATGGACCTCACCCACTAGGAACCCAACGCTTGGTGATTGCCTCCATATACACCTCTATTCAATAACTAATGTGGCTAGATTCCTAACATTTTAGGATATGTATTAATTTCTAAATATCTATTCCCGGATTATGCTAAAAATATCAACAGAAACCATGCCCCACCCTACATATTGTTCTTACCATTTTTGAGGGTTTCCCATTAAATAAATAAGTGTGGCTCAAATTATATCATTAATGGATATAAAGTGATACTGATACCTAAATTATCAAGACCAGTCGCATTATTATCTTTTTTCTTTCAATGATCCTACATCTATACCGCGTATCATTAAACTGCAGTGATGTGGTCCTTGGCGCATGAAACTAAACACAATCGGTTTCATGAACAATGTGCATCTTAATTATGAAAAACATACAGTACGTAGTGAATCCCATATCTCAAACCATTTTTTAATCTACAATAACCAATTGGAATAATAACCACACCATTCTTATATGTCAAGACTATTTAGGGAACCTCTATATGAGAACTACGTAAGGATTTATTTTTGATATAACAAGATATGTATCGATTCCTTGTTCCCCAATCATGGGTTTATCCTAAAAAATGTGTTGAAAAAAGAACCCATATCTATATATGTTTCATCCATATGTAATTATTTTTATAGCCACATGATATTAAAAAACATGAAAGAATCCGAATATAACTCTTTTCAAAGAGTGACGCATCATACAATCCCATTTTTAATAAAAATGAGTATGATATTCATAGAACTTTCTTATGAACATAATTATTTTAAGGAATAAGGACTATCAGATATGGTTATCCACCAATAATCCTACTCATGGATAAATAATTCAATTTGAATCTAAATCCTTAGGATTAGTGATATGTTTTATGAATGATATGTCACAAAAAATTTCATGTTTGTTCCCACATCCTTAATACATGATGGTGAAATACAAGGAAAAATTTCTTGTTGCGTGAAATTAGAACATAAAATTGAATACATCCCCACTACATGAAATCAAAAGGTGAAACCTATCAGCCCCTATAATTCATTATCATAGGGCCACATGATATTGACCATTGTCAACCATAGTATGGAGTATTTATGTAAACATTTATTCCCCATGGACAATAAATCACACATCAAGTGTTGAGCACCTCGGTTTTCAAAAAACCATCCCTAACCATTGGAAAAGAAATTATATATCTTTAGTTGACCATTCCATTGATATATATGTGATAATACCTTCCAATGATAAATATTATGGATATGTATAAAGAGATATCTAATCCTAGTGAGCCACACCTCACCATTGTAGAACTCAGTAATTTATGGTGTTATGGTCTGTCCTTAACATGATTATACCACATCATTACTCATTACCTGTGAACCTCAATCCATGGTTTACAAAATTTTAATCTACTTCTCTGAAAATATGTTAGAAAAATATTGAACATTGGCATCATAATTGGGATCTTCTATAAGATTACACTAAAATTAGGTCCATATTCATCATGACCATAATGTTATTACACTATGGTCAAGGTCCTATGAAAAAAACACAATCCGTTTATTTTAGAAATCACCACATAAAAAATTCTTGAAAAACATACACAAAACCTTCAAGGATGATAATGTAAAAAAATGTTCCCATATAAAACATTAATCCTTCACAAAATAAACTCTTCAGCTCCTACGTTTAGGTAAAAATTAAGGAATAAATAAATGAGGCATAAATCTCATATGGTATATGTTGTGGCGCTTGTAAAAGCTATGTAATGTTCATTGGAATCTCTCATCTTGGAACATGTTTGATTAATATGTTTTTTTCTTATATCCTGTTGATGAAAACGTGTTCACTAGATGGGTACCCAAACATTTTTGATCTAAAAACAATAATTAATGTTACATCCTCATAAAGTTACACTTCATGGTTTTAGTGCCTTAGATCGTTGTCTACCTTCCATGGCCCATGGAAAAATAAACCAGTCTTAAAGAGTCCTTTTGTTCGACTATTCATGTTCAAATATTGATCATGAATATGAATCTATATACCTTAACCAAATGTGTCACCTTACAAAAGTACAATTCTGATCATTTTGATCCCTAACATCAAGATGGATTTACTCTTCACCTAATAGTGTTTTAGTCCATTCCCTGTTTGATGGTCCCTTGCCATTCTCATGACCAAAGAGTATTAGAGTGTTATTTAAAAGCATGGAAACAATACTAATCATGATGATTAACAATTATTGACTTTACATCACTGTGTTTTATTACCTCCATCAATGAAGTAATGTGATAGTCCAATGCCAAACCATTTTGAATGTCTACTACCTATGATTTTAAAAACATATGTATAAGGGATTGAGCTTCACATTAGAGATTTTCTAACCTAGGGAGACAAAAGCCATCCAAGATAGCATTTCCTCCATACCCAACATCATAGTTTTTATGTTTTATTCTTAAGAAATTATTCATGGCCATAAAAAATGTGTGTGGATCCCTCTATTTAGCCACATCATTGAAGCATATGGGAATTGACCTACCATCTAGAGGTGTTCCCCTTGCATTAATTTAACCACAATCAATGTGAGCACTAGTAACACTTTTGTAGAACCCATAACCTAAATGTGTTATGGGTCATTCCAGACCCTTATTCTATATACCATATTAATTTATTAAAAATTTTGGGTTATAAATTATATCACCCATTTACTAATTTTCACGGTGGACATGGATTCCCTAGTATTTTGATATGAACCAACACCACCTCTATAATCTTACATGGCCCATAGAAAGGAGTTGGGACACCTCGGTTTGACCTTTCTATCAACAAATAAGCTCTTTAACCTACCAATAAGAGGCATACATTTCTTTTATGAAAGGAACTACAATCCTCATGATCACTAGTAGCATCAAAGATGGACTCATCACCCCGAAGTGTTTTTTTTCACCCCTAAAATTCTTCCCCCATTCCATATTCATCTGTCACGTCCTAGCCGCACCTTGTATGAAATAAACACCCCAAAATGTTTTTTTAATCCATTTAATTATTCATCCTATCCCATATTCTTATGTAATTTACTAGTAATATGACGTCAAACATCACATTATTTGATGTCCTATAAGTAAGAAATTAAATTCTTCAATGATTGATGTGCTAGAATCAGGGCATTAAACTACACAGTATTTCATGTACAGAAAAAAAACATTAAAAAAAACAACATATCTACATCCTTAAATAATGAAAATAAACATCATGGAATAGTTCATTACCATATGAGAATAAATTTAACGGATAATTATATATTGTAAATGGTATATTACAAGCAAAAGAAGGTGTGTGCTAAAAGAACATAAACTATAACAACAGATGGTTTGAGATAAAACACCATTAACCATCAGTGATAGAAGGTTTGTGCTGTGAGAGCCTAACCTACAATAGGGCCATAGTTTATCTAGAATAAATGGAAAAGTCTCTAAATTATTCTGTTCCAAAACCCGCAAACTACGGGAAAAACCTATTATTGCGACGGGTTATTTGCGACGGGCTTTATTATCATCACAAAAACTCCGATGAAAAGCGTATTTGCGATGGGAATATTTTCTTGTCGCAAATGGTCAGTTATTTGCAATAGTAATAAAGGACACGTCGCAATATCTATGGCACGGTTTTCACGCCAAAATGCAGGAAGCATATTTGTAATGGTGGCCTTCTACCTGTCACAACTACCCGACAGTGTTAAATACTATTTGCGACATGACAATTGTCTGATCACAAAAAATATTTATATTGTCTTATTTCCGACGGGCCTCGTAACCAATACAGGTGGTGGTAAATAGGGTTTTGCGATAGGAATATCCGACCGTTGCTAATGGTATGTCGGTAGGCAGCTATTTGCGACGGGCCCATCGTAAAAACCCTTTTAACCGCCACCCAGAATGAATGTGGGAGACAGTATTTTCAACGGGGCCCATCGCAAATAGCAGCAGCGGTAAATAGGAATTTGCAATTGGGATTTCCGCCCGTCACTAATCGTATGTCGGCAGGTAGCTATTTGCGATGGGCCTGTCGCAAAAACCCTTTTAACGGCTTCCCCTATTTAATGTGGGTGTTGGTATTTGCAACGGGATCCCATCGCATATAAGACCATCGAATATAATCTAACCTATATGTATCCCCACCCACTTTTTTTAATATCATTTAAATATCTCTTCCTCCTTCTGTTTAACTTCCATTTCTAAGTAGAAAATTTCCTTCATTTTAATTTTTTCTTATGATAATAGGAGTGAAAACGTTAGGATGTGCAAATTGATTCAAGATATACAAGGTATTTATATATTTTTTTAATTATTTTTAATTGTTAAATTATTTTTAATTGTTAATTTTAATTTTAATTTTTAATATTAATTTTTTTTAATAGAATGTTTAGTAGCTATATAGTATAATTAGATTAAGTAGTTGTACCAAATAATCCTTGTCTAGATACAAACAAGTAGAGGCTACTCTGGCATAGATGTACCTAGGAGTGAAATCTCTGACAAGGTGTTTCGAGATTGACTCGGGGTAACCTGGTACAAGAAAACGGACCTTGCTGCACTCTTGGTTCGACACTCCCGGAGATGTTTTGGTAATAATTAGAAATAAATATATTTAATTTGAAATAATTTGAAATAGTTATATTTAATTATAAATAATGATATAATTATCAAATAAATAAGAAATAATTAGATTTAATTAGAGTTAATTAAAATAATTATCAAATAATTAGGAAATAATTAGATTTAATTTATTAGATATAATTAGAATAATTAAAATAATTATAATAATTAAAAATAATTAGGAAACATTTAAAAATAATTATAAAACAATTAAAAATAATGAGGAAATAATTAAAAATAATTAGGGAACACTTAAAAATAATTAAGAAACGATTAAAAATAATTAGGAAACAGATAAAAATAACTAAGAAACAATATAATAATAATTAGGAAACAATTACAAATAATTAGGAAACAATTAAAAATAATTAGGAAACAACTACAAATAATTAGAAAACAATTAAAAATAAATAGGAAACAATTAAAAATAATTACGAAACAATTAAAAATAATTAGTAAACAATTAAAAATAATTAGGAAACAATTAAAAATAATTAATAAACAATTAAACATAATTAGGAAACAATTAGACATAATTAAGAAACAATTAATGATAATTAGGAAACAATTAATCATAATTAGGAAACAATAAAACATAATTAGGACACATTTAAACATAATTAGGAAACAATTAAACATAATTACGCAACAAGTAAAAATAACATGGAAACAATTAAACATAATTGGGAAAAAAGTAAAAATAACATAATTAGGAAACAAGTAAAAATAACATAATTATGAAAAAAGTAAAAATAACATAATTAGGAAAAAAGTAAAACCAATTAGGAAAATTAGAAAGCATGATTGACCGCTCATCTATCTCAATTTTTTTTTCATTTGTGTGTTGAGGCTTGACAGGAAACTTCTGCCTCCACATTTAATATTTGCTTTTACTATCAAAATTATAAATCTCCTCGCCAACATAGAGGTGTGTAGGTTTATAATTTTGACAGTAAAAGAAAATATTACATATAGAGGTAGAAGTTTACTGTCAACCTCAACACACAAATGAAAAGAAAATTGAGGTAGATGAGTGGTCATTCACGTTTTTGTTTTCAATTCAATGATTGATTAACCACCCAACCAATATGCATATCTTCACATTACTAATTAGTAACATAATTAGTAATATAATTAGTAACATAAATAGTAATATAACATAAAATATTATATTACTCTAATATTAATACTTAAATAATACTAATAATATATTTTATTTTAATATTATAGGTTAAATATTTATAAAAAAATATTAAAATTATTAAAATTATAAATAAATTATAAAATATTACAATTATCAATATTTTCAACAAGTTTTGCTTTATTCTTAACATGTTAAAATCTTAAAGGGTCGTCAATTTTCAGGACATGCCTAATAAAAAGACTGTGTCAGCCATGTCAAATGTAAACTCTATAATTGTCCTTGATTGGATGATCACCTCACATGTAGTATTGCAATAGGACAACCCAAGTTATGTATTTCTCATTTATAAGAATCATATCACATGACTTTTCACAGAGACCATTCTTTCTTGAAAAATTAAGGGAATGATACTGAAGTTATCTTAATTTTTCAACGAAGAATGATCTATGTAAAGGGTCATGCGAAATGATTCATAAAGATGAGAACGACATTACAAGTGTTGTCCTATTGCAACACTACTTATGAGGAGATCAACCATGTAGGGAAAATTATAATGTTTACATTGGAAATAGCTGACGCAAACTTTTTATTGGGCATGACCTGAAAATTGAAGACCCTTTAAGATTTACACATGTTATGAATAGAGAAAAATCTGTTGGAAATATTGAGATTTGTAATAATTAGTAATAATTAGTAATAATTAATCAAAAATCAAATAAATTGGAGTACATGGTTATAAATTGGCACAATTCCCAGTGGATTGGAGACTACCTTTTGTTCAACGTCTCATATCTTTGCTACTTTCTCCCAATGAAATCAGTATGAAAAATGTGCTCTAACGTATGTCAAAGCTTGTTTTTCGTACTGATTTTAGTCGAGAGAAAGTTAAAAAGAGATGAGCTGTTAGAAAAAAGAGTCTCTTTTCCCTGACGACTCATCTCATTACAAGGAGATGAGTTATCCGGCAAAAGAGCTGCTGCCAATCCGCTGGAAACAAATAAGAATAATTTGTAATATAATCTCCACAACGATGATTATAAAATTTTATTTCATTATTCTGGCATATTTCATTTTTCCAAGTATTGCTATGTATTTCTAAATTAATAATAATTAGTGAGGATGATTAAAAACTAACTGTGTCACCTATAATTATTGGTAATTATTAAGAAATAACTGTAATTATGTATCTTCTCTTTTTAGGATACTGTTTTCCTTATATAAATTTATTTAACAACAGTAATGGTTTTAAATTTTGTTGAAACATATATATGAATATGGAACAAGGAAATCGACATCAATCATTATTAGATGATCACACATGGATAAATCAGTGCAGAAATCCAAACGGTTCTAGTTTAAATCCTGTATATGTTGATGGTTTTGAAGCTTTCTTATCATTTACATCATCAAACACAGAATTTGTTTCAGAAGGGACAATTAAGTGTCCTTGTAAAAAATGTTCTCTGAGAACGTTTGAGACATTTGACATTGTTGGGAAACATCTCTTGCGTTATGGTTTTCAATCAGATTATATTTTTTGGTATCAACACGGAGAATGATGTTCCAGAGAACATACTAATAATTTGATTCCGGATCCATCATGGTTTCAGAAATTAGTACATGAAATTGTAGGGTCATCTGTTCAACAAATTGAAATTGAGGATGATGTTGATTTACCTCCTGAGTTGGAATCATTTAAATTTGCTGAATTTTTCATGTCTTCTGAGGATGCATTATATCCTTGTTGCAAGATAAGAAAATTAGAAGTAGTTACAAAAATTATGGCTATTAAATCAGAGAATGGAATGTCAAATAACGATTTTGATAAGATATTTTCTTTGGTTAAAGCACAGTTACCTGAACCAAATGTGATGCCTGCTAATTATTATGAGAGCAAGAAACTGGTTTGTAATTTGGGCCTTAGTTATCAGAAGATCCATGCATGTTAAAATGAGTGCATCTTATATTCTGGTGAAAATGAGTCGTTGGATAGTTGTCCCACATGTGGACAATAGAGGTATAAATAAGCTCAATCAGGGATGTCTGGATTGATTCTTTTAAAACAGTTGAGATATTTCCCACTTACACCCAGGTTGAAGCGTTTATTTATGTCTCAAAACACAGTGACAATGATGTCATGGAAAAACAAATATTTCAAATGTTAAAATCATGATTCATCTATCTGATGGTGATTCATGGAAACATTTTGATCACGTTTATCCGTCTTTTTCTTTAGAATCCCGGAATGTGCGATTGGGTCTTTCTACTGACAGTTTTTGTCCCTTAGGATCTTTTGGTAGTCAGAATTCCTGTTGGCCTGTCTTTATAACACCGTACAATTTTCCTCCACAGATATTGATGAAATAGCCTTATATCATTTTGAAATTATTAATCTAGGACATCTGAAAAATAATATTGATTTTCATTTGAAACCATTGATTGATGAGTTAAATTTATTGTGGAGTCATGGTGTTGGTACATATGATGCTGCTGCGAAATAGAATTTTGTAATGAAAGCAGCTATGATGTGTAAAATTAGTGACTTCCCATCATATGGTATGTTATCTGGCTGGAGTACACATGGTCC
This sequence comes from Viscum album, assembly GCA_963277665.1. Taxonomy (NCBI): domain Eukaryota; kingdom Viridiplantae; phylum Streptophyta; class Magnoliopsida; order Santalales; family Viscaceae; genus Viscum; species Viscum album. Next base: position 1,418,608,128 of record OY728160.1, read on the forward strand.
AAAATCATGTTCTTACTGTATGGGAGACAACAAATCATTTATGCTCGTAAATGGAAAAAAACCTTGCTATTTTGACTGTCATCGCAGATTTCTTACAATCGATCATCCTTTTCAGAGGAATAAATCCCATTTCAGAAAAGGCCAAATTGAAAGAGATGAACCTCCAAAAATGATCTCAGGTACAAAGTTACAATCAGTTTTATTTTCATAACCTTCCATCACTTTTGGACCTACAATAAACCAACAGAAAATTCATGTCTTTGGGAAAGAACACAATTGGACAAAATGGAGAATTTTTTGGATTCTTCCATATTGGTCTGATTTGTGGGTCCGACACATGTTGGATGTCATGCATATTGAGAAGAACTATTTTGATAATTTATTTCATACAGTTTGGGATACACCGGGTAAAACCAAAGATAATTTAAAGGCACGATAAGATCTTGACCAAATTTGCAGGCGATCAGAACATAAATTGCTTGAAAATGTCAGATCACAGAGATTAATGAAGCCTAAAGCAGCTTATACACTGACCAAAGAGTGTCACTTATTATTTTGTCAGTGGATTGAAGATTTGAGACTTCCAGATGACTATGCATCCAACTTGGGAAGATGTGTTAAAAATGGCCATATTACAGGATTAAAAAGTCATAACTGCCATGCTATAATGGAAAGACTAATGCCTATTTGATTAAGAGGTTTGTTGAATTCTATGATTTGGCATTAGATAACAGATATATCATATTTTTTATAAGACATCTGTGTGGTGACAATATACTACAATACACTAAGAAAACTAGAATAAGCTGTTGTTTTAATTATATGCAAACTAGAAAAAATATTTCTGCTGGCTTTCTTTATCTCAATTAAACATTTGATATTATATTTTCCACATGAAGAAAAATGGGTAGGTCCGGTTCAGTTTCGATGGATGTACCCATTTGAGAGATGCATGAAGAAATTTAAGAAAAAAGTACGTAACAAAGCATCAGTTGAAGGCTCATTTGCAGAAGCTTATTTTCTAGAGGAAATTTCTTTATTCTGATCTCATTATTTTGAATCTTAATATCCTTCACAATTTAACCGCATGGGCTGGAATGAGTGAATTTTTGATGATTATATGAATAATAAATTATCAGTTTTCAATCAGCCCAAACTTGGCTTTGGTGGAGTTCATGCTAGATGGCTTTCATATGATGAACATCATAGAGCTCATACATATGTTCTACTCAACTGTAAAGAAATTTCACCAATTGTACAGTGATTTCTCCTATTCCTGATTATATAGATTCTATTATAGTAAATTAATCATATTTTATTTTTAGTTTATATTATGATCATATCAGGAAACAATTTCCACAAATTACAGAAGCTGGCTTAGAAGAACGCCGGCAAAACAATTTTGCCCACTGGTTTCAAAAACTGGTAACATACATTATTTTTTGGTTTTACATATAAAATCAATTTATTAGTTGTAATGGTGATAAATGTTTTACAAATTTTCAGGTATCTGTACATGCTGATAAGTTTGATTGTCGATTGCGTATATTGAGTAGCCCACCATCCAAAATGGTTAAATCTTATAATTCATATATGGTGAATGGTTATCGATTTCATACAGGTGCATATGGGGAATCAAAGAAAACAATTAATAGTGGTGTTTCTTTTAAGGGATCACATCATAGAAATATTGAAGTTAAATTTTATGGCATTCTTGACGAAGTTATTGAACTGTGTTATTTGGGACAGAATTATGTAACAATGTTTTAATGTCGATGGATGGATACTGAGAGAGGCTTGCTTATTCATCTGACTCAAAGAATTGTTGATATTAAACATAAAATTCTTCTTGCAGTAAATGAACCATTTTTATTGGCTCATCAGGCACATCAAATTTATTATGCAAAATATTGTGCTACTGCAAAAGAGTTGGATGATTGGTGGAGTATTATAAAAGATAAATCTCAAGAAAATCAGTTTACTCAAACTGAAGGTGGTCCCACTGAAGTTGAAGGAAATGAATATTTTCAAGACACTCCTCAAAACACATCTTTTTCAAAAAGAGACATGAATATCAAGTATGACACCCCACAATTAATGGTCGATGGTGACGATGTTTTCAATGATGTTACAAAAGGATTTGAAATGAAAAGAGATTATGAAAGTGAAAATAATATGGAAATTGATGATGTTGATTAGGAAGATGAATACATTGACATTGACAATTATGATGATGATTATGATGATGAACATTGATACAGTAAAATTCTGGTTGGAATCATAACAAATATATATATATACATAATAGTTATTTTCAATTGTTTGCTAGTAAAAATCATTTCATGCTTCAGATGGAATAAAAAACGTATCATCAGTTGTTGGAGGCTGATCTACCTATAGATGATGAGGTTCTTGAGTCATCTGACCCTCAGTCTATGGGCACTATAGGGAGCACTCGAAGGTGGTGTGGTCTTTCCAGACTAATGATTCTAGATCCTATCCCGGAGCGACGTCCACCTCTTGGATTCGATGTGCACACACGGTGCTATGGTAACCTTTGTATTTTATTTATCTTTCATTATAATTTATTTATATTCTAATTGTTGTATTATTTGTTCTTTTTCCACAGTTTTACGCATATAGCTATTGGATAGGGGTGTGCTATCTTGCACAATTATTTTTCTCAGCCCTGGCTCACATGGAATCAGATTCCTGTTGATGTGCATGCTGCCATGTTCGATCATTGGTTTGTACGTAATTAAATATTATTTATTTTTGAATCTAATTCATTAATAACTTTATATTACGGTTTATGTTATCCCATCGACAAGAGCATGTGTGCCACTATCCACGCGGCACCGGTGGTGTCTAGTGTGACTGTTTCCGTCAGTTTTTGCATAATTTAAGAAAGGCAGCTGTGAGGAACAACAGAGTGACAGAATTTGATGAAACATATTGAGAACACCAACCAGAGTACATTTCATCTCGCGTTTTGGATGGATTATGTACACACTGGTTGAGTGGTGGGTTTCAGAGGAGATCTGCATTGGGTTGACAAAATCAGGGGAGACAAGAGGTGACACATCGAGCCAGTAGTCGTACATTCAGTGTTCATAGAGAGCGTCTGGTAAGTACTTTTTTTAATATTTTATAAAACATTAAATATAAAAAGTTTATTTTATATTCATATAGGAAGCCGAGCATCCCGGTATTACGACGTACGTTGTTTATCAGAGGATATACACTAATCCGGCTACTGGAGATATTAGAGGTGACCGCCAGCGTCAGACTGTGGTCAGTATTAATTTCTTTTCAGTTTGCTAATTAAATGCATATAATCTTTTCATTATTTTAATTTATAATTGAATCTTAAGGAGTTATATAAGGTCGTGACCTCTTAGACATAGGCTAAGAGTCAAAACTAGATGGGAGATCAGACTAGTTCCCACCATTTTGATGAGACAACATGGATGCAGGTGACCCATTATGGCTTCGAAAAGGGCCGAGTAGTTGGTATCAGCTCTCATTTGACTCCTGCAGCTTATTATGGTACTGCTGCGATGTCGGCGTCCGGCTCGAGAGGAGATCGTGTAGAGACATCATCTTCTGGCTCACAGTATCAGGACCAACAGTGTGCTTAGAGTCGGCTTATAGAGGATTTGCGTCAGGGGTAAGAGAAGATGCGTCAGCAGCACGATGCAAAGATGCGTCGATATGAGGAGCAACATCAGGAGTAGATGGAGTATATGCTTCGTCTAAATAATTGTTTTCGGATGGAGATTCCTCCACCACCTCCTCTAGGTCCCCCAGATTATCCACCTCCAGTGATTTTTTACACGTAATAAATATTTGAGTTCGTAGTTTATTGTCATATTAACTATTTACAATTCCTCTTTCATATTGAAACGAATATTGCATGATTTAATTTGTTTTTTTGTAATATTTTATTACTTATTAGTATTATTTTTAATGTCTGTTAATTTTAGTAATAGTACATTTAATATTTTATATTAATTGTTAAAATTGAGAAGTTTATATTTTTATAATTTTGTTAAAAATAATAATATTAATATTATTTTTTCTAAATATGTATGTTTATTTTAATAATAATATTATTATATTAATTTTTAATATTTTTAATTTTAGTATTATTATTATATAATATTATTTTATTTATATTCATATTATTATTATTTTTTGATATTACTATTTCATAGTTATATTATATATATTTTCTATTATTAATATTATAATAATATAATTTCTTTATAATATTAATAATAATATTATTATTATATACATAATTAAATAATAATAATATTATATTAATTTTTTATATTATTAATATTAGTATTATTATATAATATAATATTATTTATATTCATATTATTATTATTTTATATTAATGTTTCATAATTATATTTTATATATTTTTATATAATATTATAAGACTTGAATTAATTATTTTATTATTTTTTATTTTTTTAGTATTTGCGATGAGAGTATTTGCAACGGGGTGTCCCGTCATAAAATATTGTTTTACTGTCCCATTTGCGATGGGAAGAATACCTGTCGTAAAAACTATTTCTGTGACGGTCCGTCGCAAATACCTACGTCGCAAATATTTTTTAAATTTCCCATTTGTGACGGGTCAGAAACCCATCGCAACTAATATATCTGTGACGGCCCATCACATATACCTTTTTAATATATAAATGAAAAACAATTTGTGACGGGGGAAAAATACCACCGCAAATACATTTTTTGTGACAGGACCGCCGCAAAAACACATATTTGCGACGGGATCCTGTGGCCAATCGCCCATCGCAAAGATCCCATTTACCTGTAGTGGAAATAGGGTGGGACAAAATGATATGCGTCAATGATCACAATATCATCCTATATATAACGTTTTAGAAAGATAAATATATATAATGAGACACTTATCTTTTCGGAGAAAAAATATGAACATAGAAAAAATTAATATATGTTTGATAAGTCTTCATTCTTTAGACAATGTGAGAGAATTCTCCCTAAATGATATTTATTCTACTGAAATTATCCTTTTCTGAATCTGATAATCTCATGATAACTTGAGTAGGTATGTCACTAAGGAATCAAATGTTGATGGGAATTCATTATAATTATGAAAAAATATGTTATGATTCAAATAAAAACATTCATGTTTACATTATATTACAAAATGGATGGGTATATTTGATGATTCTTACAACATAAAATCAAATAAATGTCATTCACATCATGAAGGAAAGAAAACTGTTCAAAGAATTATAAGGATAAATAGTTCTATTAACTAAAATAAATCCAATAGAGGGAAAAACACATTTGATATCTTCACTAATGATTCAATCAGAACAAAATATATAACAATGATAAAACTACATCAATAAGAATTTATAGGATGAAATAGTAATGTCAGAAAGTGTCTGACAAAAGTGTTGATTGTGGGATGAGGTACTGTCTTCCCTGCATCTTCCAACAATTCCCAAGGATGAAGGGTCTCAATAAGATTTAACAGCCCCATAAATCTTATCCTTGTTATTTTCAGTGAGTATTATGTAGTGAAAAGGTAATAATTTAAGAGATATAAGATTTCCTTATATCTACATATCTTTCAGTAACGAAATCCATTTGTGCATGTTACTGTGATACGAACTAATGGATGTTTTACAATTCCTCCAATGATTACATAATCATTCATTCCATAAGAATGTTATCATACAAGTCATGAAATCATGTCTCATTGGTATCTAACTCTTTCTACATGAATATATTCTTTAACATGATGTCAAATAATGGTAGATGGTCAAAACGACCCTTGCCAAAATTATGAATGTTTTGGGAAATCCATTCCTATGGAACCGAAGAAGTATCTAGGGGAATAAACAAAAAGGGTGGGAATCTACTTCTAGACTGGAATATGTTGTGTCAGATGCACTACAAAATCTGGTTGGGGAACATTAGTTTGGGGAACAACCAGATGAGTTAACAAGGAAACCGTTGGGGATTCCCTATTTATTCATAACTGAATGTATTTATCATCTATTTTCCACATGGAATGACTAGTATCCACAATAAAGTCCCCCATACTAATATTTTGGTTGTTCCCATATGATAACACATCCCCAATTAATATCATGAATCTTGATTCCGCTCCACTTTTGCGATGGATAATTGAGTCAATGAGACACATGGTCTATCCACTTGATATACCATTCTGTTCAGCACAACACCCAGGTAGGAACCCACCCAATCATGGGAATAATAATGTGATATAAAGAATTAATTTCTAGTATGTGGTAATATAATCACATCATTTGTATCCTCACATGATTACATCCATAAAAATGGATGATTATCCCAATATGTCAATCTCTTTATACGCTAGTCGAGGTTAAAGAGGAAACCCTATGGGTGAAAATAAATTTGAGTGAAAAATTATGAGGGTTATACTTCTCAGAAAAGATCAGCTCATCCATCCAATCCAAGTGAACCCAATCCCAAATAGTTATATTAAATAAACATTCATCACGATATCCTCCACTATTATCAATAATTGGCATGGTCAGTGAATGATAAGGCAGGAAATCGAGTCAATCTGACCAGCTCCAATTAAGAAAAACATTATTAGGGCCTAATGGAATATCCTAAACTATATATATTTCCTCCAACCCAAGGAAAAATAAGAAACCATATATCCCTATGGGGGTTTAGTATCTATAGAAATGAAAATGATCCCTAATCATACCAAATAAAAAATTTATATGATTACCAATTTTAAAGGGATGATTCCACACTGAATGTGTCATAAGAGATAGTAAAGGAGTGTAAGGGTCAGCATTTCTAGACTAAGATTCCATCCCTCTGCTAGTCATCCTTCCTTCAATAGAGTTATGACCCATATTTCTTTGTTCACATCCCCACAGAATAAAATCCACCCTTTTAGAAACAGGTCCATGAATCCTACATGTATTTGGCATTGGTATATCTCGGCCCTCATCCTATATCCTATTGTTGTATGTCCTCCTATATCTAATATGTACCATTATGAACCAACAATATCACAAAACTATCAATATGGTCATTGGTGAGGATTTATATTAGTCAACCATGTCCAACTATAATAGAGTAAAATGTCGATCCAATCATTATTATAAGTATATAAGTGTACATTCAGATATATACTTTACATTTCATCATGATTATTAGAATGTAACTCAAAAATATTAGTGTTTTTGTAGTTTCATCCAAGATGTCTATAAAAGGAAGGTTCTCATCAAACATTTTCACGTGGAGGATATCCCACCCCATTTGATTGATTTACCATAGAATGATTTATACATCTTAATTTGATATATTGATTGAGTTGGTACCATAGAACCAATGGCTAACCAGTTCCCCCATAAGATGAGATGAATGATAAATTATGAACATGGAAAACTGAAGTACTTAATATATATGGATAGTATATAATTAGTCAACAAATTCTATTCATCTCATCCTATCACAAAATTTTCATTCCCATTTATCTAAAAAAATTTCATACGGGGAAAAAATCAAATTTCAAACTCCAACCACCACTTTACATATTCAAATAAGAGAAAATAGGCTCAAATATGATTGAGTTATGGGCTCATGGATGAAATTGTATCAGTAATGAACTAGAGGTGTCTTCTCCACTATATTGAACATTACCTACGTTGGTTATTTGAAAAATATAAATCATCAGAAATGGTAGTCTAAATGTAATCAAAGTACGTTTAAACCCAATAATATTACAGGATATAGTCTGGAGAGGTTATGGAAACATCATCTAGTAGGAAAAATATATATATAAGAATATTATGTGAAAAATGATTTTCCCAGAGATTATAGGGGAGAAGATTTTTCAGATCCTTAGTGTCAAATAAAACATGATATCAATGTTCTACGTTATGGTTCCATGAAATTATGGTCTACTCGTTATCCTGGGTGGATGAACTATGAAGAGATATGGAAGACATCTACCAGAAATCACAAATCATGTGTTAGATGAGTGAAAATCTCATTGAATGAAATTAATAACCCTAGAAAACTCATGTGCACTGAATGAAACATAATGGTATTAGATATCACATATAGGAATCATGATTTCCTTGTCCCATGATGATATCATGGACTTAATAAACCTCGAGGAAATCTCATGGAAACATGAAAAGTTCTGGTAATCGCGATCACATAATCCTCATTTGGCCACATAGTCTGCATAATTTTTAGGCCATCATATGATCGAGACAGAAGACACTTGGAAATATTCACGAATAACATTGTGTTATGGATTATGGATATGCATAAAATGGTTACAAAAGATATATCCATGGTTAATTTTAAAAAGTTCCTATTAAAATAAAGTACTATAAAGAGATTTTTTCAAGATGGTATTGCGAACAGTTCACACAATTCGTTCATGCAGGTGGTCCTATGAAGTGGTCTTTTGATAAAGGTAGACTGAATGAGATATGAGAGTTGAATTGGTAAGTTAATAATAAAAACACCATTTTAGAATTAATAATGAACAATAAATAATACCAAAGGTCACCTAGAAGATGAAATGTTTCCCATAACATCAACTGGAGGCTGCCCAAACCACTTAAGAGGTTATTTACTTTCTTCAGAACCATTCCCTTGTCCATGAGGATGTCGCTCATGAGGGGGAATAGTTTCATGCTCACCAAATGTGAATTAGAAAATGTATAAGGTAATAACTACCCACAACATAGGTATTATTTTATAAAAATGAAAAGGATGTAGAATCCATCCAAAACATGAGGATTATGTAAACCTACAATGTAAACATTTGCTCATTACCTAATATAGTCATTTGAACAGATCCAATGTAGAAAATGACCTACAAAAGATCATGAAGATCCCCTTATAGAATCGTCTATTTCTTGTGAAGGAATACAAGGCATCTGTTGATTTTTTGGAGACATCTAGGTGATGTATTGCATGTCATCAAACAGGCCAATTGGTGGCCTCCTAAAAAACCATCAAAAAATACTTGTGAATAATTGAAAAATATAAAAATGGTGGTATCCTTTCATGGTTGGTGATCTTCATGCGACATTCCTATGTGGTTTCCATGACCCTAAAAAAATCTATAAAAATCTCTACGAAGTCATGAAAGAGCATGTTGGCATTTCACGCTCATAATATGATGGGTTTTGGACATATATTATCATTTTTATGGTCCCATTTCGACTATATAGAAAAATATAAGGGTTGTCAATTATATTTCACAGACATCACTATAAGTAACATTACATGTCAAAAAATGAATCATATATGGGGAAAGATATTTTCTTGGAAAAACCCTATTATAAAGTTGAAATATTCCCATCCCTTGTAAAAAAATAATGAAATAAAATTGGTAATAAAAGATAATCCTTATAGAATGAGATATGATACACAACACTTGAGTGAGGTTATATGCCTAGGGAAATCACCAATGATCATGTGAATACCCCATAAAGATACACCATGATTAAAAAACATGTCATGATGATCTCAATGAATCCCTCTGGAGTAGCTGCCTTAGTCTTGTGAAATACTCCAGATGATTCACCATCAATCATGTAAATGCATATAAATAGAAGTCTTGATCTCGTGAAGGCCCTTGGATATGTCGTCCTGACCTTTTGGAAGTTCCTCCACATGTCCCCAATTTTAGAAAAAATAGTTTTTAACTACTGAGGTCCAATAAAGACGAAAAAGGTGGAGCATTATTACAGACACCTTTCATTATGTAATTCCTCCCAAATAAACCGTATATAGATCATACAATGTAAATGAAAAAAATTCCCTATACTAACTCCAGCATTAATCTTATAGAAACATTCTGTAGAATGTGGCATATAACCGGTGTCACATATCCTAAAACTGCCCCACTTTATCATAAAAATTCATCAATCAATTGATCACACATGGGAGCATAGCAAAAGACTTCTTGAATTGGGGGATGTCGTGAATTTTTTTTTTACATGGTAAAATCTGAAAAATATCCTAACAAATAACGTGGAATGAATAGTAACTTCATGGGATCACATGAAATAATGCAAAAGATTTCTACCATCTCAGCCATGATTTTTGAAGGAGGTCCTGTGTATCTGTTCAGTCACATAAACCACAAAAAATATAGCACATTAAAAATATATGGAACATATGAAATAAAAAGTGGAACTAAAATACAAAAAAATGGGAGACTATTACAATGATAGATTCATTGATCTTCATTTAATTTAGACGAATCATTTAGATAATGTTGTGTTATTGGGACATATCTCACATGAGAAATGAACTCCCATTTGTAATACAATTCAGATCATGCGATGTCTTATGGACATGTCATGTAAGTCACAAAAGGCCCTTCTGACAAGCCACCCATGTTTCTTGAAGCCCTCCAGGATCACCAACAAAAAAATTCAATGAAGTCATACTTGTAACCCAAATCATGCTTATAAACTAGTGTATTTCTGCTAGATCTCACAATTTCCTTCAGGGTTTCTACCCAGATCTTGTAGTACCGTTCAAGAATGTCATCCAAGTTTCAAGATGACACCAAGACATGTCAGCTTAGATTACATGAAACCATCAAAACATGTCATCCCAGATATTGTAATGCCTACTAGACATGTCAGCCTAGATCACACAACACCTCCAAGACATCCCATCATGAATCTTATAATTCCCTCATAACAAGTTAATTTACCTCAGATATGTCACCCTTAATTATGTTTATATGCTATTCATATTTAGATATGTCACTCAGAAAATTATACCTGATAATGCCACTATCTTCAGACATGTCTTCAATACAACTAGACATGTCAATACATCCTCCCTCATGTATGGACGACAATTAAGTCAAGTTAGGAATACATGAAAATAGATCATGAAGGCAATAATTCCATGTCAAGATGAAATCCAAGGACGTGAGGACCCCATCCAATGGATATATTTTGCAAACTTCAGTTACAAATCCCAGATCTGTGGCATGAAGTGACTACCCTAATATTAGGTAAAAGTAAGTGTGTTAAACCTGATTAGTGGAATGATTCGACTTCTCTCATATTAGGGAATCATCAGGGTGTATTCCCCGATCAATGGGATGATGTGACAACCCTTATATTAGGGAATCCTATTTGTATAAGCCCAGATCAGACAAAATGACTGAAAAAATAATTCTATAATAACCAGGATATATGGATGACCTTACCATATCCCAAGATCACATAGGTATCCAACTTATGTAAGACCCACCACAACTATAAAATTTCAACTATCAAGCCTCAATCATTTTCACTGGTTAATCATTCTACCAAATCTATTAGCCGACTAAGATATCTAAAAAATTATTAGAAAAGTGATTCCTACTATAACAATGATATGTATGATTCCTTCTAAGGGATGAGCTCCAAATATATAAAACACATGAACAACTATCCAGGTAATAAAGCCTTTCGTCAATATGGAGTGAGACTAACTACATGCTATCCATTATTTCTCCCACCACTAATGCATCACATGGGATTAAGGCATTGAAATGGTCATATCATTCACATTAGGAATCTCAACAATAAAGGGGATCCATAGTGTATAATCACTATTCCAGGGATTGATATGATTACGCATATACATGGGCATATACCTAGGGGATAATCCCAAGGGGAAGATCAAAAAACAAAAAAATATTATTCATGTAATATCGAGGATACATAGGACACCTCCATAAGGCCCTTGATCAGTACCCAGTGCCTTAGTTCCATCATATGAATCCTTTCGGCATCAAATTAAATTTAATGGGTCAATTGAACTACATTGTTTATTTATCTCTATTATAAAAAGGAAACACAGGATGCCTCATAATGCCACAATCCATTACTCGATAGATTAATCAACTCCTTGGATGAAAAGAAAACTCGTGAATTACTGGTTTTATGGATTCAAAATATTGAATGAAACCCATTTGTAGGAAACTGATAACATGCTTTGGAGACATATATATAGACACAATAAAATATATTCCTTAACATATAAAAGGATTTATCCTTTGAACCTTTCGTTATCGTAACCAGTTTCTCATCAGGATAATTAAGTGATTCATGAAAATATCATAAATCAGTAAGACATTCCTAGAGAATTAAATAATTTTCTACAAAAAGGGTGTGTTGAGCCAGACATCCTATTCTACAATATATTATGATTTCCACAGGGCCATTGGTTTTGAATCACAAACTGAAAACATGGAATTGGAATGAAAGTCAGTACCATGTTATAGTTGAGGTAACATTTTGGATATTTCATGAAGGAAAAAAATTTAAAAACCATCATGAATGAATCGTAAAAAAATTTAACCCCCCACTATCAAACATCGAATTGAACATAATGCCACATAGTTGTATCATTATTTATGATACATGACCTAATTTATTTGAAATATGGTATATACATCCCCCTTGACGTATAATATCATGAATAATTCACTGTTTATTGTATCATATGATTCAATGTGAATTGTCTCATCTATGTGGATTTTAACATAATGGTACAAAATGAAAAATAAATTTCATAAATAAATTTCTTGTTTTTGAGTTATATTATTTCTTCCTTATAATTGATAATGTTTGATTATATGGATAACGAATTTTTAATATATATCATTATATTTACACTTTTTATGTGTATTTATATTTGATAAACTAAATTGATTAATTTATGAATTATCAATTCAATGTTATAATCATTTTAAGGTTTTATTTCAAAATCTCTTTATAATATAGATTATTTATTCATTAATTTACGTTAAAAGAAATTATATGATAGTTGTTTAAAAAACCAATTAATTTTCTAATTCTATGGTTATTAATGCTATTTTTGATGTGATAGTCCCATTTTACCACTCTTTGGTACTATAAATTATTGAAAAAATGTTATTATAAAATCAAAAATCATTTCTCAATTTGGATGGAAATCTAGTTTATTAAAAATAAATTTATTCTTTGTATGCATTTAAAATATTTTCATTAAACTTTTCCAAATAATTTATTAAAATAAATTTCATCCCATTTTTTATTTTTACATTAATTTTTCAATGGAATCTTCTTTTCACTTTCATAATAGGTCACTTTTCTAGAATATTCATAAGAAAAGGATGGTTCGAATTGATGGCTACCTCAGCATCTCCCCGGGATAAGCTGCCTCCTAACTGATGGCATACTCATTCACTAGTCTAAAGTCGGCAGTCGGTGGAGGCAATGCCATTCGAATTTTCCCATCTTCCCGTGTGAACATGATCCATAGCTGCCTCATTATACACGGGTGATACTCCTGACTCACCTCCTAGTAGACCTGTGGGGTCAGCCGCTGCAGGCACCAGAACTGCCTCACGAACCTGTGCGAGGTGTATAGTTCGCAGAGCGGCTCACGGTCCACCCATTCCACCAAAACTCTGCCTCGAAAATCCAAGAGATAAGCCTGGTTCCCTTCTGTTCCATGACCATCGTCGGTGATCACCCCCATTGGCAATGTAAACGGGTGGAAGTTAAACTCTTTCACCTTCAATAACCGGTCCAACACCATCGATATAGTTAATTTGAATGGGAATCTCCCGGCCGCATTTAGGATGGAGGGGCTGAAGTCCAACCTTGTTGGCGAGATGGGGTTTGGATATTCATATACCCCCCTGATGTGCGCTGCAATCTGCCCATAAAGATGGTGGAAACATTTGCATATCCTCAGCAGCTTCTTGCCCTCACTGACATGCCACAACATCTTGTACAACCTGGCAAGTATCTGGATCCCAGATTGACCCGTTGTCCTGTGGACAACATAGACACCATGATGAATGACCTGGGCCGCACCCCCCCCCCATGTTGGAATCCCTCACTGGAAGGATCCATCCATAGATAAGGGCCGCGATGAACGCCGCCAGCCTCACTATCAACTGCTGTTCAGTGCTGACACTAAATCCCCAGTTCTTCCATTTCCTGTCCTCCAAGAGCCGCCAATACAAGTGCTACTTGCCCCGTTGAACCCCCTTTGGACAAGTTCAAAGCCTTGGAGGGAACTCCCGATTTACTGGGAGGTTCAGGAAATGCTCAAACCACATCTTGAAGTGGACATCCATCACTGCTTCTGTGTCATTTCCAGGGACTAGTGCTCTCAGTGCCAGCGCCAGCCGTGACATTTGCTCTGGATCCTCCCACGCACTCAGGATAGGGAAGAAATCATCATACATGGCCCCTAGTATCGGGACACCCTAAATCTTATGGACATCCCACAGACTGTTGCCCACCTCCCCATGGTGTAGGTGAAAATTGTCGGTCCTAAATGACCATCTACTCAATAGCTCCAGCATCAGCTGTTTCAGTTGATAAATGTTGAATTGGGAGGCCCATGCTTCCTCGTACAAGCCCACCCTCCTCATCTCGGCCTCGAACTCTTCTCATGAGGCACATACCCAGTAGGCCCATTCCCATTCATTGATGAAGATTCCGCCCAGTCGTAGGTCATACTCACCGGACCACCCTTTCTTCGGATCCGACAAAGCTGCCTTCAGCATAGTGTGGTACATAGGAGGGGACATCTCTGGTTGAAAGGGATTCTCATCGATGTTGTTCACGTGGTTGTACAGTCAGTCAGTGGTGATAGGTGTGATGTCCTCCTACGCATGACCACTAGCCGCCCTGAACCATTGGCACTAAAATGGTGTGCTCCTGAACCAGCAAGCAGGTTATTCCCTGCTCGCCTCAGGGATGAAGACATCATCCCTTAGCCTGAAGCCATACAAGGGCAGTTTCTTGCACAACAGATAGTTATTTTGGCTCTCTGATAGCAGGTCAGTCAATGTATTATAGTCCGAGTGGCTTCAGACCAGCTCCCCAAGGCCCAGACAGTTGGCCATCTCATCCCTCTGTGGGGCGTCTACATGTACCCCCAAAAAGCTTCTTGATGGGCCATTACGGTTTCATAACTTGAAAAAATTTCAGGTTTGGTCGTGAAGGTTGATCATGAAGATTTCTCGTGAAGCTCGTTCCTGAAACCAAGATGTGGAGTCTAGACTCATCTTGCAAGTAGATGTTCCCTTGGAGCAGTCATGGAGTCAGAGACTCGCGGTTCTCTGTGAACCTCGATTCGTGGTGAGAAGACGCGGAGTATGCAGAGCTTCTTGAAGTCGAGAGCGCAAAAGGATAAAAGGTGCGGAGAAGAAATAGGAAAAAAGAGAGGTCACCCCCCTATTTATAGGCGGTGAACCCTGAGCGTTGCATCTCATCCCACCCACAAAGAGCATCGCGGTGCGTCCGGACCACGTGGCCGATGGCCGCCTCGTGCGCCCTCTTCGCGAGCCAGCACTGCGAACTACCGATAATTTTGTCGATTGTCCCTCAAAAATTGACCCATGTTCCCTCCACCGCTCCATGTCTAAGTGGGGGAATTTGTTCGCGCCAAAATATTGGACGACAAAAGAAGAAGAAAAAGGAGACCGAGCTCTGCCTCGTGAAGCCAAGACACAGAGCGCACCCCAGCAACACGGCTGCCGTGAAGCCCAAGAGGCGGTAACACCCCACGAACACCTTGACATTCACAAGTTCGCTGTGAAGCCCAATATGTGGTAACCCCCCGCGAATTCCATGACGTTCACGAGCCTGCAGCAAATAACAAGAGGCGGTAATGCACCGCGAATGTCTTGACGTTCGCGAGCCCACCACGAAGTAGAGGAGGCGGTAACCCTCCACGAATCTGGTTGACGTTCACGACCCACCGCGAAGCAACCGAAGCCCTTTCGCGCCGCATGAGCTCTGATTCACGGAGCACCTCACCTATAAATACATATCTCCCCCTGATCTCTACAGATGGAAAATTAGACCTTTCGGCTTCTTAGCTCCTGAATCATGAAGCACCCATCGCACTAGGAATCATCGGCTCCATGAGGTATTTTTTTCTTTACAAGAGTCCTTCGCCTTGTCTCGTTTTGAGCCCCTCTTCCAAGAGGGATTCCCTTCAGGAAGCCGAAGGGCCTTTACAAAGTAAGGGGATCCCCAAGGGGACCCGGGCAGCCGTAGAGTGTTCATGCTTCGTGAAACACCCATCCTGTACATGTGATCCATATGCCAAGGAAGGATCACTGTACTTCGTGGAGCACATTTCTGAGCAGCACCATGCTTTGCAAGGCACCTCCGCTTCGTGAGGCAGTTCTCTGAAAATGCTATTCCAAATCGCGTAGCAACTCCCATTCACACCTCTTTCCCATGATAAGGCCAAGGCACTCCACATCGCGAAGCACACCCATTTTCAAGTTCTCTCCCCTATGCAAGGCAACCGAGATCTACAAGGTCCCTGCCTGTGGTCCCCTTTGCTTGGAAATTCCTCTTCCTGTGCGGACCTCCAGGATTGCACGATGTGATTTCAAAGTCCCCTGGATGATACCACCCATAGCTTTTCTTTGCCTAATGCTTCTTCTCATAGGCACGCTAATGGCTATTTCTTCTTCTCATATCCATGATAACATGGACCCCTCGATGTTTCGCTCTACAACCCCCCTTTTACATGGCCTTGACGGTGCCTTCCCTCCCAAAAGGAGCAGAGGGTACCAGTTATGTACGTCCTAGTGGTGCGGAGTAAGCCCACCTCGTCCGAGCTGCATGAAATTAAACTGCCAAGAACCTCGCCCTTAACAAATGATGTTAAACTATGACCGAGCCCATGCCTCATAAGCAGGGTCCCCCCGTCTCGGACATTCTTTACACTGCTCATCTCTATAGGAATGGAATCTTCCTCAAATGCAATGATATACTCTATTTTTGAGTGGCGTTTGTCCAGGGAGAAAGGGCATCCAACTTGGTATAAGCCCCTTGTTTCTCATGCAGGAGGCACTACCCCTACCCCTACTTACTTCCTCGGTTCCAAGGCCAGTGAGGGACGTGATAGGGAAGAGTGACTCCTCCTTTCTTGGGCCTCGAATCCCACTCATGTTGCACTATGTCTCACCCCGGGCCTCCATCCTGGAGTAAGTACCAGCACCATGGGCCGCTCCATGCGTAAGCCCCACTCCACTTCTCACAGATACACCTTTCGCTACATGATCGTCTGGTCCTTGCTGCCTCTTGTTTCTCACACCAAGCATGAATCACATGGGCTTAGAGTAAGAATCCACCATGACAATGCCCCGTCCCGCATGACGTTAAACTGCATCCCAGTCTAGCGGTAAGCTGTTGTGACCAACCCAAACTACAAGGACTTTTATCCATTTTAAGGCATGGTATGTAGGAATCCTCCACGGGGTTCAAGACAACTACTCGGTCGTTTCTTCATGTTGAGTTCCACCCCCGTCCAGCACGACGTTAAACTGCACACCTGAACTATGAGGACCTTGATCTGTGTCAATACATGGTACGTAGGAAGCCTCCACGAGGTTCAATACCACCACTAGTGGACTCCATGGGTTCACCATCATGTCAGTTCACCAAAATAGCAATACCCGAACTACGTGGCCTTTGATCTGTGCTAAGGCATGGTACGTAGGAAGCCTCCATGAGGTTCAATCGCACCACCCATTGGATCAAGGTCCTCCTCCATGTCGGCCTTCCGGCATCCAAACTGAACTAAGTGGTCTTTGATCTGTTCTAAGTCATGGTATGTTGGAATCCTCCATAAGGATCAAGCCCACCACACCATTGGACTAAGGTCCTCATCCATGTCGGCCTTCCAGCATCCAACCTAAACTACATGGTCTTTGATCCATGCTAAGGCACGTAGGATGTCTCCATGACGTTCTAGCCCACCACCCGTTGGTTATTCCGACGCCCTTTTTGTCAGTTCACCAACACCTGGGCATCCTAGAGTGTAATCCTCACACCATCGGACCAAGGTCCTCATTCACGTCGGTTATCCGACATGCTCCAACCTGAACTACATGGTCTTGGATCCATGATAAGGCATGGTAAATAGGAAACTTCAATGAGGTTGAAGCCCACCTGGACCCCTCGTCCCTTAACGTTGGTTCACTGACCCCATATCCTTGGGCCACCTCAGTGTGTCAGCCCCATTCCACATCGAACTACGTGGACTTTGATTCCCTGCCACGGGGATACCTCAGAAGTCTCTTCGGGGATCAGACCCATCACCACCGTCACCTCAATGACAACCCCATATCACCCCCTCCACTCCATCCACATATCCATCATCCACCTTGATTCATACCTAGGCCTCCATATCCTGGCGAGATCATTCCACCCCACTTCCCTCCATAGCATCCAAAGAGCCACCCACAGGATGGCTCCAATATCTGTGTTCCCTCAAGAGGGGTTCTTCAATCAGATCCAATCCAGTTAGTGTTCTGATCAGCCCGATCCATCTCTGTCAGATGATAAACATGTAGAATACCCCGTGTTAAACATGGGAAGCTGAGGAAAAACTCAGATACATGCCTATGGGATATGATTCCCCACGTTCGGTGGGGGATGCCTTGGCCTTCTGTGCCCTGGAGAAGCCCTATAATAAGGGAACAACAACAGACACACCAATCCCCCATTGTTCTGACATGTTAATGATGCCTTGATGTGACTACTCCCTCAACTAAAGGTGGCTGCCCTGACCAGACCCTTTGGAATGTCCTGACAGAAGCAGTGTAATTAACCGTCATCCATGGAAAGATGGCACTGGGAAGAGTTTCACGAACAACGTATTAAATCAATGAGGGAGAACCTGACTATTTGATGGGTTTTGAGGAGGAATCCGCGGAAGGAAGAACTGGCATCCCATCATCCCGGTTTCGATCAAGGAGCGGACGTCCCAGAATAATGAACGAATGTCGCCTGCCTTTGGAAAGCGGGAATGCAGGGTAACACAAAAAAGTCATGTCTGTCATGCCCAAGACGACGGACGCGCGCGCCCCAGAGAATGCGTCGGAAACACACACCACATGTTATGTTACCCAACTCTCATGGCTCGATATGTACTCTAGGAGTACATGATCCTAGACACAATGAGACACAAAGGCATGAACATTGTACCTGATCATGACTATGTACTTAGACATGAAATAAATAACCTGATAAAAACATATAAATGAGTACAAGACAATATACACATGCCCAAATAGATGAGCATGGGTTGGGTCTAGGTGGATAAGGAAAAAAATGTTTAACTAGAAATCTCTTTGCTGTGTGAAATGGATTCCAATTCCACGTCTAGGGAAACACATGACCAGGTAATGATTATCGGTTACAAACCATGGGTACCTGATTTAAACCACGTATTTCCCTATAAACATATTTTTTTCGTATCTCCTTCAATTGGACCCAGGTTTTGTCTTACGGCCAATCCAAAAAGGGTGTTCTTCTACTTAGTATATGATGGAAGAGTTCAATGTGTCATTGGAACGAAGATTTGAGGATTTCTGATGATGATTCTTATTCATGTGATTATTGATGATATAATTGACCAAGGTAGGATCATTAGATAGATTTAGCTGCTGGTACTTTCATATTGCATCATGGAATAGAGTCCTTATATTATTTACATAGGATAAGTCAACAGTTCCATAAACATGGTATCGATATTCTATCTATAGAGTGCTACTTTAAAATCATTATGGTCTAGTAGTGTGAATGTCCTCTATGGATGATTTTGGTTCTCTCAGTTGTGGATCACAATAGTGAGGGGTGAAACCATCCACATAGATTAATCTGAGGTTGCACATAACACTGGGCATCTATGATAAAATTTTTTGAGTTCCAGGAATACCCAATTTTCTAGTCTAGGATTTGAGATGAAAAACTCATTTCACTATCTGTTAGATTTCATTTTGAATGTATATATTTGATATTTTTCATTCCCATCCTGATATGGGTTGAGCTGACTACTATTGTTTATTTATATCACTCCCTTTGTTGGTTTCATTTTTTCCTTCTAGGTTTGTATATACTCACCCATTTATGGTATTTTTCTACATGTTTCATTTCTTATGAATAAAATGGACATATTAGTCATGAAATTGGTTGATCATAGTAATACATTGGTTCAATGAACATTTAAGGTGGTAAGGAATGGAGATTAAGAGACGTTCTTTCTATTTTATCCTTTATTCCATTTTTATCATGTTGGGTCTTCATTTATGGTTAGGAGTATATTTCCCCCTTTAGAAATTATAATACTTTTTCATACTTTGATATATTCCCAAGTATTTTTCCTCATAAATGGTCATACTATCGATATTAAATTAATTTTATATTCTAATGTAGTTTTTCATGGAGATGTTTGTGTGTATTAATACTATTACCTTTGGCTATGGGCTCCTATTTTATAATATTACTTCCTGGTGCTTGTCACTATCCGTTAGACTATTTGAGGTAGTCTTGGGGTAATCACACCCAGGACTACACAGACTATGATTTCCCCAATTGGTTGATTCAGGAAATATATATCATATTATATATGATTTACTTATAACATCTTTTCACTCATTTGATAATTGTTTTATTAAGATAACTATTCCAAGTGATAACTATCTCGTTTCTCAAGCATGTTTTAGTTCTGTAGTTCAATCATAAAGCTTTTATCATGGTTTCAATATCCCCAAAATGTTAATCATGATTTATATATAACATATATATATATATATATTGACTCATCCATAGAAAGTAGATATATAAAAAAATAATTACAATATTCATTGATATGGTAATCCATACATATGCATCAATGATGTTTCCATTTTTTGATAGATGAAAATAGGTAAATAATAATTTACCATTATAAAATCATTATAAATAATATACATCGTATATATCATATATATTATTTAAGTATATCTTTATTATTACCCATTTAAACCACAATTGGAAATCCAATTATATCTCTTCGTGGAGTGGAAGTCCTTAAGTACTCATGAACAATGTTATCGATTTCCAATGGATTAGTTTCTAAGATGGTAGATATGATATTATTATTATTTAATAATAATTGAGACATAAATATCTTTTATATTTAACAAACCATAAATGAAATATGGTGGTGGAAATTTAATTTTATATTTACATGGAATCAGTAGTCCACACATAAGAACAAACCATACTTTCACTTCTAATTTGATCGAATAGAGGATGGATATTGGTGGTTACATTATGAAAATAAAATTTAAATATATGGACGATTCTAAGGAAATTATTTTATGATGAAAAACACATATTTGGAGGAGGTAATATAAGTAATAGTATAAATATAGTCTACGATGTTAGTGTTTTAAAGTCAGATTTTTAGAAATGGATTGTAAAAGTGATGTAGAGAAAATTCAACATTGATTTTTTTATAAAAATGATGTTATAAGTAATAAAAAATTATTATTTATTATTGTTAAAACAAATCATAAAATGTTCCTAAAAAATATCACCACCATTAATCCCTCATTTGTTATCATTCATATCCCTCTTCCTCTCAACCACCAACAGCGCCGACCACACCCGATATGGCACCCACAGTTTGAGGTATGTGATCTTTGTTTATGGATTTTTATGTGGTTAATGTTTTTGGGTAATTTTTTAGGGAGATTGGGATGGTTTTTGAATGGTTTTTTGTAATTTTAAACGGAGAATGTTTTTAGAGCGGTTAGGGGATACCATGTAGAACAAACTAGGTAACCGTGCAACTCGAGACATTGGGGTTTTACGGGTTTTGAGCATGGTTTGTGTAACCTTTAGAGGATGACATGAAGAAGTCCCTTCAAGACAGTATCACGTACTCAGTTAGCGCATTTTTTGTAAACCCATGGAGGATAACCATGTGAGATGATAAAAATAGGGTTTTTAATAATAGGAACACTGGTGATTTTTCCAAAACATATCATTTATTCTCCCATATGAACCCCACTTAAGATACTTGGTTCTTAATGATTATAGGAGAACTACTACTCATTTTGGAAGAGATTTAATGAAGATTCAAGGTTAGGTGAAGGTGAATCTATTCACGTAGGACTTCTCTCTTAGTTTCTCGTCTATTTTCATTAGATATGCATCTCTCTCTCTCTCTCTCTCTGTTTTCTAGATCTACATCCAAAACAAGTATATATAGGGTTTCGATTGCCTAAAATGATGTTAGTTGGGATTTTTTATGTTAGTAAAACATATCTAAAGAGGTTTTGTGAATGTTTTACCCAAAATGGGTGTGTGGTGTGTTATAGGTCATTATCATAGAAACCCTGAGGTCGGTGGTTTCTCCCTCAACTCCGATTTTTTAGAACAAGAAGACTTGTTTGAAATAGAATGGATTTTCTTGAAATAAATTGTGAATATGTTGTGTGAATCATGTGAGGAATACATTTGTGTTGCTTTTTGGATTTTTGGGGAAAATGGGGTAGTTTTGTGAAATGTTATTGATGATCTATTTTAAAATGGTGATTTTAATGTTGGTTTCATGGTTTGATTTCAAAACAACGTTTGTGAAAATGGTTTTCAAATGATTGGTTGTTTTATTGGAAGGCAATGAGAGATGTATATTTTCCTAAGGGAATATTTGGACTGGAATTGGTTGTTTGCATAATTGTTTTCCTAGATGCGATATAATATTGTTTGGTTTAGTATTATTAATTTGATTAAAATATATGTTAATTGGGTAGGGAGTAACACTATAAAAAGATTATGGATAGTGGATGGAAGGTCCATAATAAAAAATATGTGGGTGAGAAGTACCACTAGTTTTGGAATATACTAAATCGGATTGGATGGGATGTTCCACCTCATTTAGTTTGTTTATTGTGTGTGGTTATTTATGGTTTGAATTTTATTTAGAATATGTGATGGAAGAATGGCTGTTTTTCATTCCCTTGTATGAGTGGATTTGGGAAGAAAATTTCTTGTTTAGGGTAGGTATGGATTTTCGGAAATATTTGAACTATATAATGTTTTATATAGAAAGCTTTATATAAATGTGCTAAATCTTCTATCCAAATGGAATGTGTAGGGATATAATTTTGGGGAAACCTTCTAAGTATTTTAATCACTCCCTTCTTGTTCACATTGTTGGTCTTGAAGATTTCATTTTTTGGGACACTGTTAAGGGTAAGGCATCTCAATTTTCTATTAGTTCATTGTGATGATTGGTTAGTATTGTGGTGATTGGAGCATGGAATGTGGTGTTTGATCCATGGAGAAGGTCATGGATCCCCATGGTCTTTTTTGTTTAGTCTCCTGATTAATATTCAGTTTATAGATATTATGGTTGATTTGTGTTGATATTTTGGTCTTGTTGAATTAAGAATTTTTGTTGACATCCGTAATTTAGTTTTTATTAGTTAAGTCTCATTTGTCAAGCATTAACCGAAGTGTAGTAGATGAGATGAGTCCTTAGTTTCTTGAAGTGGTGGAAGAATACGAGGATGTAATTCTGGAAGAAGTTCCTGGATTACCAACTCATTGGGGACAGTGGACTTATACATTAATCTCTACCCCGATATGACAGAAATATCTGAACCTGCATATTGAATGTCTCTCATAGAGATTTTTGAGTTAAGGGTACGACTAGAATAATTATAGAGGAAGGTATTCGTGAGACCTAATGTTTCACACTCGAAAGACATGATTTTGTTTTCCAAGACGGTAGATGAGATCTTGTTATTAGGTGTGGAATTCTTCTTCCGGATCTCTGGGACCGTGAAGAAGAAGTATCCCCTACATATTATTGAAGACCTCTTCGATAAGCTAAATAGAGTTAGGGTGTTATCACATATAGACCTATGATCTAGTTATCACTAGAATCCTGTACACGATGAGGATGTACCAAATATAGCCATCAAATTTCAGTGCAATGTCCCATGTGTAATGTACATGAAAATTAAACTTCGTATTTGGAATACATAATACATTACACAAATATATGCCCAAAGACCATATTAGTTCAGTGTCATTGGAAATAAGGAACATAATCTTATAACATAGAGAAGGATCTTTAACATCTCCCATAAAGACCTTCCTATTTAGTTTTCCTACCTAAAACATATCTTTATATCCTGGGTAAAAGAAAACATAAGAAGGGAGAGCTTAAATTCTCAGTAAGGGTAAACATGAAGAACATCAAATAAAACATTAACATAAGAATGTGAAAACATGAGCATAAATTTTGAATATCAAAATCGCGATTCATGAAATAAATCTTGGAAATATGTAAAGTATTGATTATATAAAAACATTAACAATGATAAAATAGAAGTGGCATAAAACATGTGATTGTGGAAAATAAATAAGCACATAATATGATTTCCATAGTAGAAAAGGCATTGTGTCCAAGACCATCATAGTGGACAATGTCTACTACTGAATCAGGTTTATTCTCGTTCCATCCATGTAATACTAAACCTGATTTACTAGTCATTCCATCCATATAATAATAAAATAGATTTACAAGCCATTCTAGCCTTGAATTAATGAATATGATTTATTTTCCATTCCAATCATTTCTATCTCATGAAATATAAATCTATACACCATTCAGTTGATGGAGATGTAAGACCCTCCCATTTTATAATGAAATCATTATGACATGTTCCAAAAAAATTTAAAAATTTCATCATAGCATATTGCAATAAATAAAATGGGCTTCTTAAAAATCATTACATCATAACAGAATCCATATAAAATATCATTCCATAATTAACACAATAAAATCATAGTAATAATATATATAGAAACATATCCCTATTTAAGAGCATTGTCATAGATGGAAAATAATTTTGATAAAAACACTTGAACTTAATTAATGAGAAAAATATCCTTTTGTCTTAAAAAACGTTTTATTTTCTAAAAATTCCATGAAATTTGAAAAGAATAGAATTGTAATAAAAATAAACATGAAAATTTATATTTGAATCTTCCTGGAAATATGGAATCACGAAACTATAAAAACAATCCATTCATTCCATATAAGTTAATAAATCATTCTCTTCATATTTTTTCTAGAAAAGTCAAAAAGTACCTTGCATGGTAAAAAAAGAATGACACTTTCAATACCATGGAGTAAAAGTAAAAAATAGGTAATAATGAATTTAAACACACATGTATGAATAGTGAATATTTTAGGAAAACATTTTTAGAAAACAAGGACATTGATTATAAATATACCCCTAGTAAAACTTACATATAAACAATCTAATGTAAAATTGAGATTGCAAAATTATCACATGCCATAGGTCTGATATCGTCTGTATGTGTCCAAAAATCATGTACATTAGTTTTAAAAATATTTTTATCTAGTAAAATAATAATAATAATATTTATGACTTCACATATGATACACTTAGGTATTTATAATACCCGTTCATTTATCAATTCCATTTTGAAGAAATGTATCGGGTAATAATAATTTTATTTATCGTACGTGTTTTGACTTGTTATTTTTGATATAAGTACTTATATCATGATTTAATTACATCTATACTGTAAAAAATTATTTATATATCATATATTTTTAGAATATTAATATATATAATAGATAGATAGATGAAATGGAATACACTGTTCATGGAGATGGTAGGTCCTACGTACGCATGAATGAAATTTCCATTTCCTTATTTAATTGAATGGTCGGATGTAAATGACACACACACAGATATATATATATATATACATATAAATCATGTAGAATTATTATGTCAAATATTTTATGATTATTTATTATTTATAGTTTATAATCATTATAGAATGATTAACGTGTAGAATGAATCTAATCGTGTCATTAAGACTGTAAGCCATACGTAAGCATGAGCGATGATATCATTACCTTGAAGGTTATATATTTTGGAATTGGACAGAGAATGAATTTTACAGAATAATTATTGTTTTATATTCATTATTTAAATTCATTATACACTTAAATATTACAATCCAAATTAAGTATTGTTTAATAACAATTACACCACTATGTGGAGACGGTAAGCCGTATGTATACCTGTATTGTGTAATTCTCATTATTTGGATGTATAAAAAGATATATAAGGTTGTCCCATAATTATAATAAAATATCATAATTAATAAATTCTAAATTTATTACTTTATAATGGAAAAAGATAAGTTTTTGAAGTAGAATAAGAAAAGAATTCTAAAAGAGGTGATAAAACGATTACCTCTTTTTCTGTTATCTCTTTTTAGTATGCACAAAATGACTCATTATTTTGGCTTTATGCCCAATTTTTTCCCTCTATGATGAAGTGAGGGATGTTGGGAGGAGATTTGGGAAGGTTCTTTCCATGCCAAATGGATTTGTATTTTTGATTAAAAGAGAAGGATATGTTTTATTTTATAAGACAGGGGAGGGGAACCATTGGAAAGTCTTGAAATATTAATTTTTTATGAATATATTTTTGCTTTATAATCCACCAAAACTAATTAATTTCAAATATAATATGATTATGGGTAGAAATACTGAAAACCAATAATATTTAGACTTGTTTCTATTTTATTTTAAACCTATTCAATTTGAGTTATCCTTATTTAATCTATTTAATTTTTTTGTGGCAATAATATTATAAATAATAAGTGGTTATAAATATTCCCTTATATGTTTTAAATTTCCCATAATTGGTTACCTTCTGAAATTTTCTAACATATAATTATCACATTTTAAAGTTAAAATATTTTTGTGATTTTTAAATTATTAAACAATATGTTATTTTTATAAAATATCAATAGTGTAAATTTTGACATAATTCATTTATTTGACTTTAAATAAAATCCAAACTGAAGATAAATTCAAACCAAAATATCTAATACACATCTAACATATCATATTCACCAATAAAATTCATGGAGAAAATTAATTATTTCAGATGATATTTATTTTAATATTTTTATTACGATTTATTTGATATTTATATCAATAAAATCATTTCTACATTACTATTGTGTCATGAAAAAAGTTAATTATTTTATCTCTAAAAATTAAAAAAAAATTCACATGATGTAGATAAACATTATTATCTTTATGGGGACTATTTATGTATGATATGTTATCATGATGATCAATATATTAAAATTAGTATACTTATAATATATATGAGAGTGACATGTTGTCTCCTTCTTTTGTTTTAATTATAATTACATATCATTCATAGAAACAAATCAAATAAATTAATCAATTCAACCTGTAGGTGATATTTTTCCACTTTAATTCACTTTAAAGGAATTTTTTATGGTCATAGGATAATTTTTTTATATTTATCACATTTTTAGTTACCCTAATTTACCTAATTTACCTATAACTACGGTAAATAAAAATTACTTTAGTTCCTATTCATACTATCCAAAAAAATAAACACAGTCTATTAAAATAATTTGGACCCCCTGATTCAACATATGGTATCCATTTTTATAATTAAAAACATATAATTTTTATAAATTAATTTCAAATTAATTCCCATTATAAAAACCAAAAAGCTGGTTTTTAAGAAGTAAAAACATTGGAAATGATTGTCATGTGTTTATGTCCAATTTAATTGTGAAATTACATCCAATAACGAAAATTGGAAAAAATTAGAAAAATAGTATCCAATTACACTTTAAAACCAATTAATATTATAATCTATCAATATAAATAAATTCGTGAAAAGGATGTTTTGAATTAAAATGCTATATTTTTCTCTATTAATCAAAATATGAATTTTATAAGAAAAATACCAAAATTTCAGAAAAGTGAAATTTTAATTTCATTATTTCAAATATGATGTTTATTTTATCAAATATAAAATATAAAACTTTTAAAAAATAGATTTAAAATTTATGGGCCATTGAAAGGCTGATAAAAAATCTTTTTTTAAAATACTTATTTAATTAGAAAAATTGAAGTTTTTCATATATAAATTTCTAGAAAATTCATAAGATAAAATTTAATTTCACATAAATTTCCAAATATGGTCAATAGTATTCATAAAAGCTAGTTTATATAATATTTTAATAATATACTCTTATTTAGTGAATCTCGGTTTTGGGTGCAATGTAAGCTATCGAGGAAGGTCGCTCTTGTGTGTAATAAAATCCAAGTCAATGTTGCGTTTAGTGAAAGATTACAATGGTGTTGCGTATAAAATAATCCAAACATAGTTCTATTATAAAATTTAAAAATATATACTATGTGCAGAGTGAAATGGATTTTATCAAAGGAACTTGAAATTATGTGCATTAGAAGACAAATATACTGTTGTGAAAAATGAACGATAATAAGGTGTTGCGTATAGTGCAAGATAATACTAGTGTAGCTTACAAAAAAAATCATCAATGAAATTAAAAATAATCTATCTCACAAAATATTTGGGTGTTACAGTTGGTTCGGACACTACGAGTACCTAGTGATGTCACTTGGAATTAAAAACACCCCACTAGTGTTCATGTGACTCATGATTATGATATTCCATTCTTACTTAAACTGATTTTTTGTGGCCTTTATTGATGAAATATGGGTGTACTCGGCATCTGATGAGGATAACATGATACACATGAGGATGTTCATAGACACACATTGAGAGTACCATCTTTATGGAAAAATCTAAAAGTGTCAGTTCTAGATTCAGGAGGTACATTTTCTGGGATACATCATTTCAGAGGATGAAGTTGTAGTAAAATTGTGGAAGATTGAAGTGGTTCTTTCATGGGATCCACCAAATAGTGTTTCCAAGTTCTATAATTTCGATGATTTTGTTGGAAACTATCGAAATATTGTACTCGACTTTTATCGGGTTGTATCACCCTTGAAGGTCTTGACATGGAAGAGGAAACCATTTGTGTATAAAGAGAAGTCCCAACATTGCTTTTAAGAGACGAGGTAGAGATTGATATGAACTACCATATTGAGATTACTTGAGGAGGGTGTTGAGTACATGGTGTTCTCAGATATATTAGGGATGGGGAATGGTTTTGTCCTAATAAAGGGGAATGTTGTGATTTCTTATGGTTCATCCTTATGGAGGCAGCATGAGTTGAGAATAACATGACCTATGATCTTGACCTAGTAGCAGTAGTATCACCCTTGAAAATTTGGTGACCCTACCTGATGGGTGAGTGGATTAGCATCCAATCTAACCAAATGTTTGCAATGTATATCTTCTCTCAAATGGATATGAATGTGAGACAAAGTCGATGGCTAGAGAAATTCCAGGACTATGACATTGCGATTGTCTATAATGTTGGGAAGCGAAACACGGTGGAAGACTCTCTCTGCAAAAGATCCAACATAAAGTTGCTGAGTGAGGCATCAGAGCAGTTCATCGTGTTACAAATATCATTTTTGAATGTAGATGGAGTAGCGTATCTCCAATAGATTGTATTTACCCCTCCACTCATAATTCATGTCTGGAAGGCATATATCAGAGATACCGAATGTGCCACTTCATGTGATCAGATGTCAATGGTGAATTCCCAAATGGATATTTTAAATATGATAATATCTTCATTATTTTCATAGGATTCATAGTAATAGCATTGAAATTGAAGGATGAGGTCTTGTGGGATTTTTACACTCCCCATTTGGTAGTACAAAAAGTAGTGGAAAAGATAAATAAAGACCTCCAATGTTAGTTCTAGAGGGAAAGTATAAAGATGGAAGTGGATGAGTTCATTTATAGATTCCCTACTTGTTGGAAGGTGAAGGGTGGGAACCAGGTTCCAGTGGGCTTGACCTGACCACATGAGGTGCCAGAGTGGATGTGTGATGGAATATATTTTTAAATTATAATGGATTTACCACAGACATCCAAGGGAACAATACTATCTGGGTGATCGTTTACCGACTCACCATGTCGAACCACTTCCTACAAATCCATGAGAAGAGATCTGTACAGAGCTCATGATGCCTCTACATGGAGGATACAATTCTACTTTACTGGTTTCAATCAATGATAATCTCAAATCTTGAAGCACGTTTAACATCTTGGACATCCAAGGGATTGTAGCAGGCATTTCAGGCATTGTTTCTCATGAACACAATTTTTCATCCCTTGATGGAAGGACAGACTGAGAGGACCATCCAGGTTCTAGAGGACATGCTATATTATTGCATCCAAGACATTTTCCACATTCTAGAGGATAACCTACCTCTAGTGTAGTTTGAGAATAACTATAGATACAACTCCACCATTGGAATTGCACCTTTCAATCCCTTGAATGGAAAAGCATACAGGTCTCCAATTTGCTGGACAGACCAAGTAGAGTCATCAATTATGAGTCCTGAGTTGGTACATTCCACCACCAAGAAGGTGGAGATCATCCAAGATTAGATGAGGACAACACAGAGCCGGAAGAAGTATTATTCTATTAGAAGGTGGATGCCTCTAGTGTTCAATGAGGAAGACCATGCTTTCCTTAAAATCTCACTTAAATGGTGATTTTAGAGATTTCTCTTGGACAAAATGATTTCTTCATGATAAATCATACCTTTTTAGATTCTAGGAAGTGATGGAAAGGTTGTGTGTCCCCTTTCTCTACCACTGTAGTTGCAAGGAGTGCATGATGAATTCAATTTGTTGCAACTGAGGAGGCATGTCAATGGTCCATCGCATGTCATAGACTAGGGAGAGATGGAAATTAATGATGGGAAAAATTTTGTGGAGTAATCTGTGAAGAAATAGGATCGAATGGAGTCAAATATTTGTCTGAGGTTAATTCCTCTAGTGCTTAACAAGTGGAAGATTAATAATCTCTAGGATAGATGTTGGAGTGACATACTTAGATTCATGCTTAGTACCCCTATATGTTTTGTTGAGTATACTTTATTTTTATTTTTGGGATGTAAATCCCCTAATTGGTGATAATTTTATGTCTCATATTATCCTCATTTTTATTTCTGTAAACTAATTGGTAAAATTCATGGACCATGCGCTAAGACAACGTGAAATTATAAGGCCTGATGTTCCAAAATGATACGGTGAAAATTTTGGGTTTTTAATAAATTGTGTGGGATGTTTCCTATTTAATTAGTAATAACATCTAAATGGGTACCTGAATAGGAAATATGATGGCATAGTTGTGTTCAGTGTAGTGGCTTTTCTATAGGTAGGGCCTAACATTGACCAATGTTGGTCAAATGTGAATTTTAGAAATCATACTTTACCATGTTTAAAATATTTTAAAAAATATATTTAATTTAATGCGGCATTGGTTTATTTTAATTCATGCCTATTTTCAAGAAGATAGGGTTATCACCATAATCTGGGAAATTAATCTGAGGAAAGTTGATGGAATCATCTCTAATGAATGATGATGAACCTCGATAGATTGACGATCGACAAGGACATGGAACCCCATCCTTCATCAACAACTGGTCCAACATCGAGTTATGGTGTTGCTCATTTAAGGATTTGTTTTCCCCTTATAAGAATAAAACAAATAACATGGACCAATCCAAGAATACATTGATATGTGGTTCGATCATTTTTCGAGAGGGATTGTTATTACGAGATTCAATGGAATAAATCTTGGTGAATATTATGTTGTTTGATTGTTATTGATTATGAGCACAAGAAAATTTCAATGATGTCCTGAAAAAGGACAAGATTTGTTCTTATGGGTGATCAATGTGATCCAAATATCCCCATTCCCATGGTTCCTCACTATTTGACACTCATGGTCATGGTGCAATTTTCTAAGAGGCCCTGAATGCAATTGGACCCCCAGAGTGCTAGTAAGGTGGATCAAGGATCATTGTAATGAAGGAAGTAACCCAATGATCATGGTTTTAGATCCATTATGGAAAATGGTGAACTGGAGTAGTGGTGGTGAACTATAGAAATAGTGTTGTCAGTGGCTGATTTCAGCGATAGCTACGTGCCAGTACAGTAGAGGATGTTGATTGCAATAGTGGTGACTGTGGAAGTAGTGGTGGATGGACCACATAGGTGGAGCGATCATACTATGTATGTCACACACAATTGGAGGCCATCGGTGGCGACTGAAGTTCTGTGGAAGGAGGGCCCAGTGAATAAGGGAAAGAGAACGAATCATCACCGGATGAGGGACCTATGGAGGAGCCGCATGTGAATTCAGGGAAGGCAAGTCAGCCACATTAAATGCTTCCTAGTGCCACTTTGACTGGATAGATGCAGATAGGATGGTCCATGTTTGGCATGCACACACTGGCCAGCACACTGCATGCTGGACCGAGGAATCAAGGCCACTCCAGTATCCTAGAGGGATGATCTGGTTCAGGACTAGTTAAACCAGGTTGGGATGGGTCGTCCAGACAAGGTTGGGTCAGACCCGAACCTGGACAAATCCCTTTTACAAAATTTTCCACATCTTTCAAACCATGTTCCCATTTGATGAGATGTTTGTGGAATTCGGTCCCTTGGAACTCTATTGTCTGTTTAATATAGTCTACGTGATTTTTTTTGGAAGATGGCATAAAACCTAATGTCATGAGGGGTATGTTCTCCCAGAACTAGCACACTACGACTAGAATCCAATGGGTTTCTATGACAATGAGATCTTGGGGACTATGCGACTTGTGAGATGCTTGAACCATCGACACTCCATATTCCATTGATGTTCCATGAACCATAATTTATTTGTGCACCATCAATGACTTTGGTTCCATCGCTGCTAGGGGAACCATCGATGCTCCGTTCTCCATAGACACTCTATGCGCCATTGACACTATGTGAACCACAAAAACATATAGTGTCATAGAGACTGAGATATCATAATAATAAAATACGAAACTTTTCTATTTGTTCATTAGACTTATGAGATAACTGTATTTACTGTGCTTCGTGTGTTTCCTTTGTGGTATACATAGTGATACTTTTATTTTCTGGTTTCACGGTCCCTACTGAGTATTGTTTTACTCACCCTGCATGGTCTACGGCCACATGTGTCATATCCTATCTAGAAAATTGATGCTTTAATGAATTCCATGGTGGAATGGGGCTAGGTGTTTCTTAGAGAGAGTACTGACATATGAGTTGTTCTTAATCCACTTCAACGATTTGTTTCTATACCTACCATTCATGTAGGATTTTCTACAGATGAATTTTAGGAGCATGTACATTTCCTTTTTATTGTCTCTGTATTCAAGCCCAATTTACTTTCTATTTTTCTTACTTTTACACTATTTAGTTGGTACATTATTGTCTGTTTGCATTGTTTACATTGTGATATTACATTTCAGCGTTATAGTCATGGGGTTGTGTTTGGTTGTATAGGTACTTAGAAAAATTCTTCCCATTTGGGGGATATGCCTACTCGATTCTAGTCTACATCCCCTGTCTTTTTGGATGTAGTCTTAGGGTAGTCACAACATGGGGCCTGAGTGATGGTTTGTGACATTTTCATTATTGGATTATATTATGGTGATTATTTTTTAACTAGAAAATTATTTATATGCATAAAAAAATGAATCACATTTCATGATTTTTATATCTCACAAATTAACTACACTTTGGGGTATGGTTTTCAATTTTCATTGAATATATAATAAATTTAACATTTAGTGGACTATTT
This sequence comes from Viscum album, assembly GCA_963277665.1. NCBI lineage: Eukaryota > Viridiplantae > Streptophyta > Magnoliopsida > Santalales > Viscaceae > Viscum > Viscum album. The sequence continues at coordinate 1,418,641,655 of OY728160.1, forward strand.
ATAGTGAAATTTTATAGTTTGTATAGTTTTATATCCTAGTGTATGTTTGTAACATGGTTATGGAGAATTTTTAAGGTCATCCTAGGAGACAATTAAATTCATTTTAGAGTTCCATGGGAGTGAAAGTGGTATGGCCCAACCATGGATCCATCCTACCACACAATTTAACATGGAACATATGAAACATTCATGGTAGGTGAATGGTTTGTTAAACTGTGTGGTAAAACCATGAAACTTCTCCAATACCATGAAATAATTTCATGGTTGGTGAAAATATTGAAAATTCATGCATCAAAATAATGTAATGTTAATAGATTAATAAGTCATTTTATTTTATGAATTAAAAAAACACTAATTGGACACACTCATTTGTTGATAGATTCTTTTATCAACCTAGGAAACTATTCTCATATGTTTTATATATTTTTTAACTCTTTATGACCAATTCTGATGGATCCAAGGTGTTGAATCATGATTTTCAAATGTATTCCTATCACGAACCAACCCGGGTTGACCCCGAACCGGTCACCCGAATCGGTCCGCGACATGGCCCGAGAGGCGTTCCCGATCCCCACGGGCTGGCAACTAGTGCCGGGCATCTAAGTAAACAGGTGGGAACGATTTGGCCCAAATGAAAGATAAACTAAACAGCGGAAAGTAAAACAGATCAACTAAATGAATAAAGACAGAGCAAGCAACACCACTACTAACCTGACCACGATCCAAACTCCAGGTGACCTCATGGGTCACTCCCCAATACCACAACCACCATCGCTCAAGGCGAAGAACTGAATCTGGAACCTGCAACAGAACTAAAAACAAGAAAACACTATAGGCGTGAGTATTAAAACTCAGTAGGTAGGACCAACTAATTCTATTCCCAATGCACATACCAATAAATAAAGAATTTATCAATTCCAGGTTTGAACTAAATTATATAAAATAGGTTTTCCACACACTTTCATTTCTAAAACAAGTAACAGTCCATTTCCCTTTTTAATTTAGAACAAGTTTAATGTTGAAAGAAAAGGTGCATTGCATTTTCAAAACATTTTATGAGCAATTTAGAAATCCGAACTTTAGTTGTTAGTCAAAATGAGAATCACACACAACACACACTAAGGGAAATGGTAAAGTGGAACACAAGGGTCAGCAACCGAACTCGACCTCTCAATCGTCCGCCACACACAACTAAACACTAAAATAAACATGGGTCGAACCTAGGAGATCGTGAATAATCCAGAACGTACTATACATGTGACTCATCCTGAGGCATGCCATAACTCGATGACGTCATAACGCCCATAATACTACCCGGCATAGCCCTGCATGGCCTAACCGAGGGGACCAATCCCCATAGCAGCAATAACTCAGTATTCCCCTGCTATGGGGCCACTAGCCAGTGCGTGGTCTAAACTAGTGCAGCAATCGTTCTCATAAAATTCACTCAATATGCCAGGTTCCCATGTCAACACAAGCAGTAAAAAGGGGGTGCGTATACAATGTAAATAAATCAGTCACTATGCACCAACATCACATACAGCTCACGCAAACAACGCACACCAAAGATCACCCCCGAGTGGGTTTTCCAAAATAATCTACTTCATTAAAGTGCCAAACGGGCCTCCACAATTTTTTTAAGTAAAACCACTTTTCTCAAAAATCTCAAAACACTTGTTCAGAAGAAATTATTTATCTTTAAAACTAGAAGTACGTTTGAAATTCCGTGAATTATGTTTAAAGGCCAAACTGGAATTTTTTCAAAATTGGGTGTCCGCCCGTCAAGAAAATGTTCCAGGTGTTCGGTATAAAATAAACGGTTCATTTCACAATCAATAATCACTTAAAATTTAATTATCTAACATTATTTATCATTCATTAAAATTAACAAAAACATCAAGCAATTAATAAATTCTAAATTTAAGGGTGAGTGCAATGGGGGACCTACCTCAACTCGCAAACCAACCACGATGATGCAATGCACCGCGCACGGGCGTGCAAACTTGCGCAAGCTGACAACCAAAGTACCGCGGTTCTTCCTCGCCGACACACTGCAACAACCACACAACTAAAATTCATAAACGCAGAGTCAAAACAATTCAAACGAACCAGCACAAGGGAACTGCCTCGACATGTTTTTAAAACACAGTGTGCACCATCTGCACTATTTTATAAACCACTTAAAAATTTATAACAAAATTTCCAAAAGGTAGCTCACAGCTTTACACACCCAAATCTCATCCAAAGAACAAATTTCTTAACAGACGCACACCCACAACATACTAAAATGAAAAACGCATGACCTGCACATACAAAAACTAAATTCAAAATCCCATGAAAAGATATTAAACATCACAAGCATAACACACCCTAATTCGCATATACATGATACACAATATCAAATACAACCTCAAATATATATATATATATATATATATATATTTGAGACTAAAGACGCACCAAAATAGTTAAACTAATTTATTATATATAAAAAAAACTAAATCCGCACCAAGCTAATATACCACAAAACTCATCAACTATATTAAATGGGTGCAACAATTATCCAAATAGTGGAGAACAAACAATTTCACCATAATATAATTAATTTAACAATAGAAATGCATAACCAGCAACCTAAGTGAAGTGAACATCATGTAAACAAGGAAATCTTAATTTAATGAGGAATAAGCAATGAAATCCAACCTCAAGGATAAAGATGCTTTCAAAATTCAAGTGCGAAAGTGATCAACCCTCGGCGGAAGGAAGAATATGCCTCAAAGAATATTATGCACAACCTAGATAAGTAAACAGATAACATATCTTCAATCATTAGGTTCTGGAAAAAGAAGGGCACCCCTTGAAATTGATATAAAAACGCACCGGTGAGGAAGTTCGCGGCTGGAAGGTGCTACCGGTGAGCGGATGAGGTGGCCGAGTCGCCAGAGCAAGGAGGCTGGCCGAGGTGGTGAGGGGGTGCCGGACCATGGTAGGTTGAGAGGGCGTAGCTCAGGGCTAGCAGGAACACAGCTGCTGGCCGATGAAGGCAGAAGTCGGACAGTGATGCGGGAACAAGAAAGGCGCATGACGGGGAGCCGCTGTCAACGGGAGGTGGTTGGGAGCGAGACCGAGGGAGCGGGATGTCGGGTGCTGAGTGGGAGTGCGGGGTCAGACTATGCGCAGGGGAGGGTTTCCAAGCGCGCCACATGGGAGAGGGATCAGCTTGGATCCACGGGTGGAGGCGAGGCTGGCGGAGAAGCGACGAATGCGGATGGCGGAACGATGGAGCAAGGAAGTGAGGGCGGCTGGCACAAGCACCGGAGGCCAGAAGAAACGCGACGGGGGCCTGGGTTTGGGCGACAGGGTGCTGGTCGCGCGAGGGAGCCGGGACGCCGGGAAGCCGGGGAGGCCGAGACGCCGGGGGCCGCAAGGGCGGAGGAGAACCGGAGGTCAGGGGGGGTCGCGCAGGCAGCGCAGCCTGGGCGAGGGGGAACAGGGGAGTCACCGGGGTTCAGGCCGTTTGGTTGGAGGCGGAAACCAGTGTGCGGGAACGGTGTCGGTGCGACGGGGGAAGCCGGCATTAGCGAGGCGGACAGAGGGAGGGAAACAGGCGGGTGGTGATGGGAAGCCGGCATGGGGGGTTCGGCGGCGACGACAGGAAGAGGAGGAGGTCGCGCAGGGTGGTTGCGCCGGAGGACAGGGGAGCGCCGGGCGCGGCGGCTGGGTGAGGCCGGGTGCGGGAGCCGACTGCATGAGGTTGAGGGCGGAGCAGCAGGTCCAGGAGGCAGCGGGAGGAGAGCCACGGATGAGGGGAGCTACGCGGTCGAGAGTGGAGAGGGAGAGCGTAGGGAATAGAGAGGGGTGGCGGCGCAGCAAGGAGGTGAAGGGAAGGAAAAAAAAGAGGCGTAGGGTTAGGGTTAGCAGAAAATAAAATAAAAACAAACAAAAAACAAAAAATAATAAAAAATAATAAAAAATAAAACCAAAACTGATAATTGAAATAAAAATTTACCTTTAATAATAACTCATAAAAATAATAAGAATGACTCTAATAAAATATAATAATGACAAAACAATTCTTTTAATAATAAAAATTCATTAAAAAATATAATCATAATTGTGACAATAATAACAATAGTAATAATAATAATAATAATAATAATTATAATAATAGTAATAATAATAATAACAATAACAATAATAGTAATAAAATAAAAGAGAAGTTTCACGACACGGGGCAACTGCGTGGCTACCGTGAACCGTGTGGTGGCCTTGCACGAGTCCGAAACCAACAAAAAACAATAAACTTCAAAAAATTTTAAATCGGGACTCAACCCAAACCTCGTCACGAGAACCCGAAACTAAGATATATATTAAATTGAAAATTACTTCAAAAAATTGGGGTGCGACAACTCTCCCCACCACAAAAATTTTCTGCCCCCAGAAAGTCACCAAGCCGAAAGATATCCAAAACTCGAGTTCATGCCCGATCCAAAACCAAGAAGTTAAGCAATTTGAAATGAACTTTTACTCCACAGGTCACACCAGGCCGATCATGAAGAAACCGCGACATAAAACGAGGGGAGAAAACGAGAGGGTTCTCCCCACCACAAGAGCTCGACCAACACTGAGGCTTTTAGAACCCAAATACACCGCCCCGGGGAGGGGGTCAATGTGGGAACTCCCAACCCAAAACCAATCCACATAAGGTTTTAAACATTATTAATAATAAAGAACTAATGATTCAAAAAGCTTCACTCAACAGACCTAACAAGGATCCAAACCCAATTGAGTCTGAAAGAAAACACAACACAAGGGAGCGGGAGAACACGAGAGGGTTCTCCCCACCACAAGAACACCACTGATGCGGAAAACTAACACCCAAAAAAACCATCCCGGGAAGGGGGCGACACGAGAACTCTCAATCGATCCAAACTAACCACTATAGCACGAGCGAAACAGCACCTCTGCCAAAACTTGGAACTCTCAACTCAGACCAAAGAAATCCCGAAGACGATAGAAAAATCTCCAAGCAGAACATAATCCAAGCAGTAAACCCGAGCACAACAGCAAGCCTGAACTCCACCGCAGGCACTTATATCTCCAAACGAACACAGTCGGACTAAGACTAACCCGTACAAGGTTCAAACACACTTTTAAGAAAAACACACGATCCAGAACACCATAAACAGACAAACGAGACTGTTTGGATACAAACGAACACGTTCATCCCAACCTCACGACTACTCAAAGAACCTATAATAACGTCAACACTTTAACAGTGGAAAGACGAGAACCAAAGGGCTTTAAATGTTCTGTTGCTAACACGGATCACGAAACCTGAACTGAGGCGTCACACCCCTGACGACTCCTGACTGTGCGCGAGCTTCACCCCAAGACCATTGGTTGGGGCTCTGATGGCTGAAGCATCTCCTGCCTCACAGTCAGGCACCAGAAATCTTCAAGTCACAGTGCCTCCCTCGTGCGACACTCCTGACAAAGCTTATCGAGGTGGTCTAGACACCTGCAATGATGGCACGTCTTCGGAGGGGTGTGACATGACGGCTTGCATGCCCCAAACGTCCATACTGACAGTAAACCATTAGAAGGTCCGACAAACTGGAAGTTAGAGCCACTGAAGAGAATGTTTTAGGAATAGGTCCCTCTGGCACACACTACTCACCATATGGGGAACCTTGACGAGCAAGTGGATACGCTGGATTGTCAACCATATCCACTCCAACGACCAACTCAACTAAGAACGTCTCATCCACCAGCTTCTCAAAGTGATGGTCCTAAAAAAGGAGGACCTGCTCCTTCATCTCTAGACGAAGACCCTTAATGAAGAGAGAAGTCTCCATCCAGTATTGCGACTCTACCCCCGAAAAAAGAGACACAAGATCCTTGAAATTTTCAACATATGCTTTCATCGTCTTCTAGCCATGTTGAGCTCACATGAGCTCTTCCATTTCCTTCATCCTCACCTCCACAAGTATAAACCACTGAATGAAGACGACATTAAAGAAATTCCACATCATCCAAATTGCAGCAACGGCGGGCGTACAACTCCTACTCATCCGGAGCTGGACCTTCAAACATACCCAAAACAATACGCACTCAGATCACTTCAGGAGTTCCCAATACCCTGAAGACATGCTCGACTTCTTCAAGCCACTACACTGACCCCAACAGACTTCAATCACCATGAAGGATAGACAACGTCCGAGAAAGACCAAAAACTGGGCATGACTCATCAAAACACTAGGGATCTTTCTGGGCAGCATTTCTAAATAAGACATATAACACCAAGACGAAACCAGTATCAATCGAAGCAACATCAAAGAAAGTGGCTTCATCCAAAACAACTAGCTCAAAAGAAACAAACAACCGCAAACATAACCCAAAATTCCCTGTCCAAAATTCCCGTTTCATTTTAGATTCCAAAACCACCTCTTTTTTTAAAATTCTCGCTTCAAGACCAGTTTCCAAATACCAAATCCCTTTCAAACCAAAATCACTTTCCAAAACCATTTTCCTCTTTAAAATCCAATTAAAAAAACATGGTCAAGCCTTTAATTTCAAATAAATACCCAGGTAATCTCATGACCCATTGCACATTTCATTATCCACATTCCATTCATACACGCACCAACCCGCAATTTCTATGCATTCTCTCACACGTGCAAACGTCCATAAGGAGTACCTAAGGTTTCACTCCAAACCGATCTCGACCAATTTCAAAGCAAACATCAGTTTTCCAAACCAAATGCCCTTAGTTTTTAAAACCCATTTCATAAATTTAAAGTCCTTTAAAAGAAATCAGTCTCATTTTCAAAACCCCTTTTTTTCCATTTCCAAAAATGCACTAACACCAACCAGAACAAAAACGACACATAAATTGCATCAAACACCAAAGTGAGGGACTAGTAGTCACACTTAACCTGGTGAAATGGTAGTGGGTCATGTCCCAAGTAGGCGTCGACCACTAGGAGGAATTCAAACCATGTACCTAGACTCCACATGGGTCACTACTCCATGTGAGATCACGATGTAACATCGGTTTACCTCTGTTGTCATCCCACAATAAAAAACAATCCCAAAACAAAACAAAGACTCGATTCCCGGACTATCCCTGGCGACTCGAGGTGCAGAACGGGCAAGGGTTCATGACGTCCTTCCCGTACCTACCTCTCAAGTCCCGACAATCCTAATCTCCATCTACCAGGCATCCCAAATAACAAGGGCCTGCCTCTAATACCATTTTGTCACGAACCAACCCGGGTTGACCCCGAACCGGTCACCCGAATCGGTCCGCGACATGGCCCGAGAGGCGTTCCCGATCCCCACGGGTTGGCAACTAGTGTCGGGCATCAAAGTAAACAGGTGGGAAAGATTTGGCCCAAATGAAAGATAAACTAAACAGCAGAAAGTAAAACAGATCAACAAAATGAATAAAGACAGAGCAAGCAACACCACTACTAACCTGACCACGATCCAAACTCCAGGTGACCTCATGGGTCACTCCCCAATACCACAACCACCATCGCTCAAGGCGAACAACTGAATCTGGAACCTGCAACAGAACTAAAAACAAGAAAACACTATAGGCGTGAGTATTAATACTCAGTAGGTAGGCCCGACTAATTCTATTCCCAATGCACATAACAATAAATAAAGAATTTATCAATTCCAGGTTTGAACTAAATTATATAAAATAGGTTTTCCACACACTTTCATTTCTAAAACAAGTAACAGTCCATTGCCCTTTTTAATTTAGAACAAGTTTAATGTTGAAAGAACAGGTGCATTGCATTTTCAAAACATTTTATGAGCAATTTAGAAATCCGAACTTTAGTTGTTAGTCAAAATGAGAATCACACACAACACACACTAAGGGAAATGGTAAAGTGGCACACAAGGGTCAGCAACCGAACTCGACCTCTCAATCGTCCGCCACACACAACTAAACACTAAAATAAACATGGGTCGAACCTAGGAGATCGTGAATAATCCAGAACGTACTATACATGTGACTCATCCTGAGGCATGCCATAACTCGATGACGTCATAACGCCCATAATACTACCCGGCATAGCCCTGCAAGGCCTAACCGAGGGGCCCAATCCCCATAGCAGCAATAACTCAGTATTCCCCTGCTATGGGGCCACTAGCCAGTGCGTGGTCTAAACTAGTGCAGCAATCGTTCTCAGAAAATTCACTCAATATGCCAGGTTCCCATGTCAACACAAGCAGTAAAAAGGGGGTGCGTCTACAATGTAAATAAATCAGTCACGATGCACCAACATCACATACAGCTCATGCAAACAATGCACACCAAAGATCACCCCCGAGTGGGTTTTCCAAAATAATCTACTTCATTAAAGTGCCAAACGGGCCTCCACAATTTTTTAAGTAAAACCACTTTTCTCAAAAATCTCAAAACACTTGTTCAGAAGAAATTATTTATCTTTAAAACTAGAAGTACGTTTGAAATTCCGTGAATTATGTTTAAAGGCCAAACTGGCATTCTTTCAAAACTGGGTGTCCGCCCGTCAAGAAAATGTTCCAGGTGTTCGGTATAAAATAAAAGGTTCATTTCACAATCAATAATCACTTAAAATTTAATTATCTAACATTATTTATCATTCATTAAAATTAACAAAAACATCAAGCAATTAATAAATTCTAAATTTAAGGGTGAGTGCAATGGGGGACCTAACTCAACTCGCAAACCAACCATGATGATGCAATGCACCGCGCACGGGCGTGCAAACTTGCGCAAGCTGACAACCAAAGTACCGCGGTTCTTCCTCGCCGACACGCTGCAACAACCACACAACTAAAATTCATAAACGCGGACTCAAAACAATTCAAATGAACCAGCACAAGGGAACTGCCTCGACATGTTTTTAAAACACAGTGTGCACCATCTGCACTTTTTTATAAACCACTTAAAAATTTATAACAAAATTTTCAAAAGGTAGCTCACAGCTTTACACACCCAAAACCCATCCAAAGAACACATTTCTTAACAGACGCACACCCACAACATACTAAAATGAAAAATGCATGACCTGCACATAGAAAAACTAAATTCAAAATCCCATGAAAAGATATTAAACATCACAAGCATAACACACCCTAATTCGCATATACATGATACACAATATCAAATACAACCTCAAATATATATATATATATATATATATATATTTGAGACTAAAGACGCACCAAAATAGTTAAACTAATTTATTATATATAAAAAAAAACTAAATCCGCACCAAGCTAATATACCACAAAACTCATCAACTATATTAAATGGGTGCAACAGTTATCCAAATAGTGGAGAACAAACAATTTCACCATAATATAATTAATTTAACAATAGAAATGAATAACCAGCAACCTAAGTGAAGTGAACATCATGTAAACAAGGAAATCTTAATTTAATGAGGAATAAGCAATGAAATCCAACCTCAAGGATAAAGATGCTTTCAAAATTCAAGTGCGAAAGTGATCAACCCTCGGCGGAAGGAAGAATACGCCTCAAAGAATATTATGCACAACCTAGATAAGTAAACAGATAACATATCTTCAATCATTAGGTTCTGGAAAAAGAAGGGCACCCCTTGAAATTGATATAAAAATGCACCGGTGAGGAAGTTCGATGCTGGAAGGTGCTACCGGTGAGCGGATGAGGTGGCCGAGTCGCCAGAGCAAGGAGGCTCGCCGAGGTGGTGAGGGGGTGCCGGACCACGGTAGGATGAGAGGGCATAGCTCAGGGCTAGCAGGAACACAACTGCTGGCCGATGAAGGCAGAAGTCGGACAGCGATGCGGGAACAAGAAAGGCGCATGACGGGGAGCCGCTGTCAACGGGAGGTGGCTGGGAGCGAGACCGAGGGAGCGGGATGTCGGGTGCTGAGTGGGAGTGCGGGGTCAGACTATGCGCAGGGGAGGGTGTCCGAGCGCGCCACATGGGAGAGGGATCAGCTTGGATCCACGGGTGGAGGCGAGGCTGGCGGAGAAGCGGCGAATGCGGACGGCGGAACGATGGAGCAAGGAAGTGAGGGCGGCTGGCACAAGCACCAGAGGCCAGAAGAAACGCGACGGGGGCCTGGGTTTGGGCGACAGGGTGCTGGTCGCGCGAGGGATCCGGGACGCCGGGAAGCCGGGGAGGCCGAGACGCCGGGGGCCGCAAGGGCGGAGGAGAACCGGAGGTCAGGGGGGGGGGGGGTCGCGCAGGCAGCGCAGCCTGGGCGAGGGGGAACAGGGGAGTCGCCGGGGTGCAGGCCGTTTGGTTGGAGGCGGAAACCAGTGTGCGGGAACGGTGTCGGCGCGACGGGGGAAGCCGGCAGTAGCGAGGCGGACAGAGGGAGGGAAACAGGCGGGTGGTGATGGGAAGCCGGCAGGGGGGGTTCGGCGGCGACGACAGGAAGAGGAGGAGATCGCGCAGGGTGGTTGCGCCGGAGGACAGGAGAGCGCCGGGCGCGGCGGCTGGGTGAGGCCGGGTGCGGGAGCCGACTGCATGAGGTTGAGGGCGGAGCAGCATGTCCAGGAGGCAGCGGGAGGAGAGCCGCGGATGAGGGGAGCTACGCGGTCGAGAGTGGAGAGGGAGAGCGTAGGGAATAGAGAGGGGTGGCGGCGCAACAAGGAGGTGAAGGGAAGGAAAAAAAGAGAGGCGTAGGGTTAGGGTTAGCAGAAAATAAAATAAAAACAAACAAAAAACAAAAAATAATAAAAAATAATAAAAAATAAAACCAAAACTGATAATTGAAATAAAAATTTATCTTTAATAATAACTCATAAAAATAATAAGAATGACTCTAATAAAATATAATAATGACAAAACAATTCTTTTAATAATAAAAATTCATTAATAAATATAATCATAATTGTGACAATAATAACAATAGTAATAATAATAATAATAATAATAATAATAATAATAATAACAATAACAATAACAATAATAGTAATAAAATAAAAGAGAAGTTTCACGACACGGGGCAACTGCGTGGCTACCGTGAACCGTGTGGTGGCCGCGCACGAGTCCGAAACCAACTAAAAACATTAAACTTCAAAAAAATTTAAATCGGGACTCAACCCAAACCTCGTCACGAGAACCCGAAACTAAGATATATAGTAAATTGAAAATTACTTCAAAAAGTTGGGGTGCGACAACTCCTCTATTATTCATTGTTCTTCTAGATAGAATATTTTTCCCTGGAATTGAACATTAAATCTATGAGGTTTGTACTAGATATACGGGTTTGGAATTATCTATTTTGGTTTCTAATATGTTTATATATCATGTAATTAGTAATTGTTGTCCAAATATTCTATTATTATTGTACATTCTTCTGGAATCCTTATATTAAGTCCTTCTTCTTATTCCCTTTTTTCAATAAATATATCAATTGGAGACCCTTAATTACGATTTAATTGTCTATAATTATCTCTAATTTCATAAATACCTTTATATAAGTTTTTGGGTGGATCTGAAATTTTTTTTAGAATACCGAGTGTTTTGGTTGTTGGATTCATATACTGTTTTTCTCCCATAAACAAACCATGCCCAATCATTTTTGAATTGGATTATAAAATATAAATGGAATGATAAATGATTTACTGAAATTTTAATTTGGTGGTTTTAAATATATAATGGTCTTCCCCATTTTATTTTATGAAGAAATTTATATTTCAAATAACTTTTTGGATAAAATAGATTTCCGATCAATTTTTTGTGTGAAAATGAATTTTGATAATATTGTTGTAGGTGATAAACCCTTCAGAAAATATTTGAAATTTTCATTACATGTGTATGTGGGAAAATATTAGGGGTCATGTATGGACTTTTTTCCATTAAATTATAAATGGTATTACTAATTTGTGTATTCCTCTACTCCATTTTTCAACATATTGGGGGCTTGTTTACATGAAATAATGATGAGGTATAAAATATTAGGACATTATATTTCTCGTTAGGTCATTGTGATAGGGATGGGTTTAATTTGAAGTAGTCATGTTTGATCATTTAATTGGAAACCTATAAATATTAGACATATGTTATACTAGAATTACATTCGATTTTTTCTTTAGTGTTTGTTATTCCTTATTTTATTTGATATATGAATTGTTTTAAATTTCTATTGAAACATTTTTATATATTATTTTTATTAACTATTGTAAAAGTTTAATTTTGAGGCTTTATATTGAATTAAATAAAATTTTATATCATTTGATAAAATACATTTAAATGAAAATATTTTAAATTTTTATCAATTATTTCCTATAAATCATTTCATGAGATACATCTGGGAATTTGTTTTCACACACTACTTACATTATCAAATGTGTGCGGGCCGTGTTTTCTCTTATGAAAGAATGGAAAAAATTATATGATAATGTGATGAGTTTAATTCTTATAAGGGATTGGGTAATTAGTGAAGAGATGGTTGGATGTTAACAACCATATTCACACATTTATCTATCATTGGTTTTTATTTCAATATCTTTAGTTCCTAAATAATGTGAATGGATTTTGGTTTTTTGACAAATTGTTTCTATTTCTATTTGAACATTTTTAGGTAATATTTTTATATTCCTTATTTATTTATATATTTCAATATTGTTTTGGTATTTATTTGGATAAACCATTACCAAATGTTGTTGTTGATGCCTAGGTGCTTGTCATGATCCCATTGGTGTCGAGAGGACACTTCAAGTCTTATTGAAAATTAGTTTGGAACCTATATTAATGTATTATATGGTCCAGTTCTTGAAAAATTTCATCAATGTGGGTTCTTCTCAAGTTTTAATTTCTTGGGATGTTTGGTAATTTGGTGATATGATTGTTTGGATTTAGGGGAATTTTATGAGTGAGTTCCTTGTCAGTTCTTAGAGTAATGATTCTTGAGTTACCAGGGGAAGTTGTGAAATGTGTCTTTCATGATGAATTTTAATTTTATTCTTCCTCCATGACTATTTTAACATGATTCAAAATGATTTTTCATGCTTCTATGGTTTCCACATTTCATTGTTTGATAATGTTGCATGACTCCCATAAGTTTTTCTAATGTTCCCTGACGGGGTACTACATATTATTATCAATTTGGGAACCCATAGATTGTTCACATATGTGATGAGGTTAATGTATAACAATTTCTTATTGATTAATAGAATAAACCTCATTCTACGAATAAGGATATTATTCTAAAACCAGGATCTAGAAGGTAGAATGATCAACCTCAATAATATTTTCTGTAGAAGCCTCCATCCATAAAGTGGAAAACAACCCATATTATAAAGAGTAATTTTTTGGAAATTATTCACACGATCACTGAAATTATTGAGATAGTTGAATTTTTAAATGTTATGTTTGTTACTTTTAATCTTTAGGTAACTTGTAATAGGTAGTGTGATGTGATGGTCCCATTGACGCAACCTACGGTATTGGTGTGGAAAGACATCATGACTATCTTCTTTAGTTGTTCCTCCTCGAATACCTGAAAATAGTGAAATATATGGATTTTATCTCCATAAAAATTGGTTACCACTGAGTGATAGAGTACATTAATCATATTTAAAATTTGGATTCTTTCTCTCAAAAGGTTTTTACAAATGAATAAAAGTATCATATATTTAAGATGGTTTTTTAAGAAACAATTCATTATTTGGTAATCATAAAGAAGAATTTAACTAATTCCATGTTTGTACAAAGATATTGGATGGAATATTGGATCTATTGGGAAATATGATTTTGGTTGGTCTTCCTCCTTCTCACATTTGAAATTTTAATGGATCACATAGAATGAAAAAAAGTAGCATGGGCCTCATAGAGGTTAAATTTTTAGACCTTAGTAGTATAATTCCTCCACACCATTGGTGTTAGATGGTAGTGGTCCTTTAACTTTATACCAATGTGAAAAATATGAAACAGTAAGAGATATTTTCCTATACCTATAATGACTTGTAGTTATGGTTTAATCTGAGGTTAATTCAAGAGGTCTTATTATTCCTTTTATTCTCCTAATAATGGATCTATTTTATTGGCTCCAAATAGTACTAAATTGTAGTCATAATATTCTAATTCTATAATGTACTACCCATCATCCTTAATCTAAAGTTTTTCATGTAAAAGATGAGTTTTAATGGATATTAATATGTTCCAAATGATAATGAGTGATGGAATATTTATATAATAATCAATATAAACCACACTATTATATTCAAGTGCCTTTTATTATTTTATATCATCATATATTATTGATATTTTAAAACTCACAAAAAGTCATGGAATTATTTATTATGTTTCTAATACAACATTGGATGAAAAAGGACCAGGGTTATCAACATCCAACTTTATCTTTCTCATTCAATGATATTGAGTTAGTTTGGATATTTCTGGATGTCAAACATAATATCTTTAAAATTCTCATTAGGATGGAATTGTTATTTTCCCATTTAGGCCTAGTATATTTTATTAATCATCCAGTTTCATATACAACCATCTATGGACTCTCTTGGGTGTTTTGAGGTGAAGGGGATCTACAGTTTAGCTGTGAAATAGCTCCTTATATGTACATATTAAGTTCTGTATCATATTTTTTTTGTTAAAATTGGTTATTATTCGTTTTTTATGATCTTCAATTAGTGGTCATGTATTTCCTGAAAGTATTATTTGATGTGTTATCACGTCTTACTCTAGAAGGTGAGGTGAGTTTTTCTAATGATCTAGGGGTGGAATGTTGGTCAATAATTATTCCATTCTATCATATAACATTGAATTCATTAAAATAATTTACGATTCAATTTCATGATTTAATGTTGAATGATTTTATTCTTTCTACTATATACCCTTGATAATATCCATTGATTTTTACTATGAATCCTTATACAACTATTCATATTAATGTCAACTATCGAAATCTTTATCAGGTGAATAATAAAAATAAATATCAATATCAATATATTGAAAACTTTGTTGATCAATTATATGGTAAACGATTATTCTCAAAGATCAACATACTGTTTGGTCGTCGTCATTTTAATGTTAAGGTATCAGATATCCTAATGACTTCATTTGGGATAATGTATGACTATTTTTAATATATTGTGATGTAATTTTTCTTAACTAACACTCCTATAGGTTTTATGGATTTTATGAACTAAATATTACAATACTTTCTTGACTCCATTATTGTGTTATTTTTGGATGTTATCATTGTTTATTCAAAAGTATAGGACAATGAGCTTCATATAAATCTTATTATTGGAATCTTGAGGACTCACAATATTTATCATATGTTTTAAAAATGTGACTTCTAGATATGAGAAGTTATGTAATAATTATATGTGGTTTTGGAACATGGAATCTTAGTTTACCTAGAGAAGTTGGAGGTTGAATTACTAAGGGAGGATACATACAGAGTCTTCAATATAACAAGATTCATAGTCTTATCTCGTTATTATCAGTTTTTCATGAAAGGATTCTAAAACAATGTATCAACAATAATAACACTTACTTCTAAATGGGTGAAATTATTGATGGATAGAAAATGATAAAAAAGAATTTGATGAATTGAAATTATATATAACATGAAATCATATATTATTTTTTTGTAGAAGATGGTCATGTATATGTGGAATTTTTTGATTTATTGGGTTTAATTCTGGGTTTTATTGTTCAGTTGGATGATCATGTAGTGTAATGTAGTTATAATTAACTTATGATTAATGAATAGAATTATCCCACTCATGATCTCAAAATCGTTTCAGTTATTCAAGATATTATTTATTGGATTAAACAACTTTGTAAAGATACGTTCACCTTCTATTTTGATAAAAATAGTCTTGGTTATACCTTCTCAAAAAAAAACACTTGAACCACAGATAGGGGCTATGGGTGGAGTGCCATATAATGTTTATATTTGGAACTTCCAAAACCCTTAGTAAGGGGAATGTTTCCACTAAAACCATTAGATGAAAATTTACTTATCATGTTGTAATGTAATATAAGAAGGTATGAGATATCATTGGATCCTATTCATAGATTATCCTAGAGGTGAAGGAGGAAGAGATAGTCATTATTTTTTCTAGTTCTCAGTTGACGTCATCTCTCATTGAGATAATTATTTATGAGGATCAGAGTAATGATGATTTTATGGAATCTTTTTATTGTGATGAGACCATTATCAAATGATATATCTCTTCAGAAGGTCTTATTTTCTTAAGATATTCATATTTCTTCATGAGTTTATCACTCCTACAATATAATGATATATTATGAAATAATGTATCATTTTTAATGTTCTGGAATGAAGTGTGAAAATGATGAACTTTTTTCCATTTGTTATAACTTCTATTAGATTAATATTGAGAATCAAAATAATTCAAGTATACTTTATACTCATTCAATTAATTTTTAGATATTATAAGATTTATCGATGGATTTCATCATTATATTATGATGCACTCTGAAGGATTTAATATTATCTTTGTGGTGATTGATCAGTTGACTAAACTAGTCCACATCATTCCTATTGAAGAGACCACTAATGTTGTTGATTTATGAATGATACATGTGAAGGAGAATTGATGGTTTCATGTGGTTTAATATACTATTGTCTTTGATAGGGACCCTAGTGTTAAATACCAATTCTAGAAGTTTATCTTATAGGTGATGAAGAATATATTCATATGAAGAATGACTTTCCATCCTTAAAGAAATTTCTAGGTAGAACATGTTGTTAAGATATTAATGGATATTTTGTGTCAATACATTTTCGATTTTGAAGGATATTGAGATATAAATCTTTGAATGTTTAACTTTTATTAAAAAAATATTTAGATTTTTTTATCATAATAGATTTTTTGATGTTCAGTATGGCCTCCATTATAAACCATATCTTGGTTGCTTAGAGGAGGGAAATGCTTCTCTTATGAAACACAAAATTATACAATCGATATTGGAAAATATATATGTTAATAATATATGAATGGTGATGTAATTGGATTAGGTAATTCATACACTAACCATCATAAATTTCTTTTGGAGTTACTTATTCATGAAAAGGTGTTTTTGAATGTCTCTCCTTGGTTGGTTCACTAGCAATATGGGAAGTATGGTGTTTTCTCATAATGATATATTTAACTCTTTGAGATTGTTGAACTGATTTTGAAGGTGACCTTTTGATTGGTGTAAAAATCACAGTTGTTTCTTACTGATGATGTGTTCAAAATATTTAATATTAATAAAATTCATGCTATTCCTTATCACATAGTGAATTAGGAGGATATTATTATTTAATTTTATTTGTATACGGTTTCAGAACTACTGTTGATTATTGATTTTTAGGATATTTGACTATGTGGAAGTTTAATATGTTTATATATTTGTTATGGATGTAAAATATAGATTATCATGAACTGTGGGAGGGGAGATTATTTATGTGGGAGAAATGAACTCATATCCTTTCGTATCAACCTTCATTGACGTAAATTTATAGGGGAAGAAAGTGATACTGGTTGGGAGAATTACCTTATCCCTGCATCGATTTTAGGAATGATTTTTTTTTATATCTATTGTTTTTAATATTTTAGGTTATTTTTAATGTAATTTTTGAGACTTTAAATTTTTAGAGGCTATCTCACAAATAGGAGATGGTTAGGAAAAAAATTTCTTATTATTCAAGGAATTTGTGAAAATATTTTTGGAGTTATAGAAGAGGGTTCACTATTAGGATAAACTGTGTGGCCTAATCCAAAATCTATGGTGTACGGGACAAAGGAATTTCACTCTATTTTCACATACTATTTAAAATATTATAGACAAACCATGTGACATCACTAAAATCACATAAAATTGTGCATGGTTGGAACACAATTTGATGAAATGTGACATAATATCATTTGAGTTTAAATAATTAATTAGACATTTTATTTTGACACATGAAACTCCTTTGATTGAATGTATTCATCTTGTAGCCTATTAGGATATTGATCAAGGAGTATACTATTTCATATTTTAGTGATTAATATCTTCATGGTGATTAATTTCTATGGATCCATGGGTTTTTTATCTATATTTTCAATTTTATGCCTTTGTTCACCATTTTTTTCAATATCCACATTTTTTCCATAAAAAACCATATATAGTGGTTGTTGGATCAATATATTAGGATTTTGACATAATATTGTTGAGTTTCTTATATATAAATCAATTAATTGGAAACTATTAATTGGGAAAGCATTTATCATTGTTTTTTTATATATGAATGATTGTGGTATGTTATTTCTCCCATTTAATTTAATTATTTTAATTAATAATTACATATCCTTCATTGGATATTTCATATAATGTATTTTTTATTATGAGTTATGTATGGTTGGTCACTTCAAAAAATTTCAACTAAAAAGTTATTGATACGTTACAAGATTTACTAAAATGTGTATATGGTGGTTTTTGACATTAAATGTTTTCCTATTAAATTTCATGATGAAATGAATTTTTAAAAGATCCACTGGTTTTATTTTATTAAATGGATTTCATTTTATGGATTATCTATGAAAATTGGTTTTGCGTGATTGTTGAAATGTGAAAAGTCTTATGGAAATGATTTTAGATGTGTATCCCATGAGATCCTAAAGTAATTAGAAAGGGGTCATACTGGGACCCATTTCCATATCATTTAATAGGGGAATTACACATTGTGGTAATCCTCTAATCTTTTAGTTATCATGATGTGTACCACATTAAATGACCTTATATGGGGGAATTACACATCAGGAAATTCCTATGATCCTTTTTTCAATGTGATGGAGAAAAATATAGAGAACACTATTCATGATTAATAATTGAAAATAAACAAACCTAGAATAAACCAATGTTATCTTAGGCGAACATTCCATTGTAATTTTATTGAGTTTTGATATTTATAAATTCTTTATAAATGATAAATTCATTTTTATTAAACTGATTCTAAAAATGTTTTTTTGTAAGTAATTTTATAAATTATTGGAAATGTTGAATTTTTCTATTTAATATTGAATTTTTAAAAATATATGTACTTAAATTTTACAATTATAATGAGTATATTTGGATTTTTTATTAATTATTTCATAGGGAATACATCATGTAAACCCATGGGGATTGCATCTATCACACACTACACACACTTTGATGCGTGTAAAAATTATATTTCCTAATTTATGAATGGTCAAAGAACTATAATAAATTTAGGAGATACATGGATAGTCACTATACAATATTCAGTGGTGTGAATGTGGGATATTACCTCCTTGACACATGGATTTGGATTTTATTAGTTCCGAGTACTTTGGATTTTTTTTGTTGAATTATTTAATTATTTTTTGGATTATATTTTCTTTTTTGTATAATTAATATTATTTAACCCTATTTATTTTTATTATTATTTAAATTATTTCACTTCATCTTTCATTATTTATATTTTATGTATTTTGGAAAAATCATTCCCAATGGTTATTTTTATGCCCAAATTCATCTCATTAGCCTATACAGATTAGAGAACTCCAATCAGTTCTTATAAAAAATTTGTATGAAACATATATTGATGGATCATTCAGTATAGTTATGGATAATATATTATAAATTATAATAGGAAAGTAATTTTACAATATAAAATATCTAAGACTGATAAAATTTAATTTTGATATTATCACATATAACATTTAAATACATTTGCTTAGAAAACAATTCTTTAAAACATAATTATTATGTATTTGATATAAATATGAATTTTATTAATTATAATGAATTTAATATATTTTTTTAAAAAAAATTAAGTTTTTTATGGATTGGAAATTATTCTAAAGATGAATTTCACCATGAGAATACTTAAATAAAATTAAATAAAAAATATTGATTTTATTATAAAAAAATGATTTTTAACATCTAAAATGATAAAATGAGTTTAATAAATTAAAAAATATATTATTTTACTCCATTAATAATTTTTGGGTTGATAAAAATAATTCATAAAATTTTATATTAATTATTATATCATGATAAATTCATAAACACAATGGGATTAGTGAAAATTGTGTTTTCTGTTATTCATCAAAAACAACCACTCTAGAAAAACACCTATAACTCAACCTAATATAACTTCATTATTATGGAAAAATGAAATTTATAATTAATAGATTTCTATTCAATGAGTTTTAAAAATAATTTCATATTACAAGCGTGAAAAACAGATGAAAAAAATCCAAATTTTAGAAAATAATATATTCTTACCAATAAAATGAATTTATTATCAATAATTTTAACAAAATAATCATTAAATGAGTGTTAATTTATTACATAATATATATTATAAAAATAATTTATTAAAAATACTCATCAATAGTATCTACTTTATGTTATTAATATAAAAATATGTTACAATAATAAAAACAATTCTCACAATAATTTCACCTGTTTTCATTGAATGGTTTTAATTAAATATTATTAAAATTTATTTATTTATCATCTAACCATAAATTATTCACAAATTTATTTTTATTATAAATCATTTAAATATTCATTAAAAACAATAATTTTATTACAAAATAAATTAAAATACTTTTATTTTTGAAAGATGAATTTTAAATGATAACTATATTATTATTTTCTAACTATATTATAATATCCCTAATGATAAAATATATCACATATCATTCTATTTTGGAATAGTATTTCATAAAATATTTTAATCATCCTATTTTTTTAATGTATAATTACATACAAGAATCATAGGGTGTAATATTATACCCCAATTAAATAAATTACATCCTCACATTTTAAATTATAACTTGCTAATAATTAAATCTAAGGGAAACTATAATTGTAGAAGAAATGACCTATAAATTATGTGAATACACTAACTTATAAATCTATAGGTTTCAATATAGATTATCTATATTTATTTTCATACTAAATGTTAAAAATAATTCAAAACTATTATAATGGTTTGTGAAGAGTATGTGAATCAAATAAGGCACATCTCTTGGGAGTGAGAAAAATGGTTTTATATTAGGCCTATATTAAATAAACCAAAATAATATTGAGTTAATTTGAAACCATAATTATTTAGTTTTATTATAACATGGTGCATCTATGTTAGATCCTCGGTCCACATAATTGTATAAAGATAGGGATATTATTATTCGGAATCCACATACTCTATATTCTACAAAAATATTAGTATTTTATCCTTTAAATATAATTATTACTTTAGTTTTCACTTTTGTATTATAATCATAATCCAAAAAAATGATAAAAAAATCCCAATATAAAAATATAATTTTATTTTATACCAGTCAAGGTGGATGAAACCAAATGAGAACATGTATTTAATTTTTTTACAAGAATAATCATTGCATATTTTAAATTGTTTTATTATCCCATGACCTGAAGGTGTAGTATCTTTAGGGAGTAGATATATAAGAAAATTATTTATTAACATGTCAACAAAGACCTAAATGTTTTTCATCTTGTTTAATTAAACATTATAATGTTTTTAATTACCTCGGTAAAGAATGTTTAGAATAGTTGATTTTATATTATTTGTTAGGATAAACATTATAGAAAAAATAAAAACGAAAATTCAGTATATGATAAGCCTGTGGGTATGATAGAAAACCAAGATACATGAATATAACATCATTTTACCTACCCAAATAATCCTTGATCAAAAATCATAAATCAAGGCTTAAGGATCAGATCAAAACATAAGAAATTGGATATAAAAACACGTGTATAATGAATATCATATTAGTGTAGAATAAACACCAAGATAAAAAATATTTCACAATGAACATAAAATTAACATAATTATGTCCACATATAGTCTTTTGATAATATATTAACCAAAATTATACCTGTTCATAATCTCATGAGTATAAATTATCCATAATTATACTCAAAAAATGTCTTTTGATCATTTATTAACTACAATTACACCCATGCACAATTTTTTGTTCATATGTATACCACATTTAAACCCACGAAAAAAATCACTATATCATGGGTTATGAATAATTATTCCATATATTAGAGGGATATAAGATACCAACCAATATCTTTATGAAAATATTACATATGCGTCCCACATAAACACAAAATATTAACCTTATTCTATGGTTGTGTAACTTACCAATAATAAAGAAATAGATTCATGAAGATTCAACAATGAATGATAATAAAACATCTAGAGAAAGAACATGGATATTATCATCACATCATTACCCTAGGAAATTATAGAAATTATTAAATTATTATGAAATAGATGGAAAAATATACTAATAGGGTCAATAAAATCACCATGAAAATAAATCAATGCAATGTTTTTGTTTTATAAATTAATTTATTTCAAAATAAAATTTCCATAGAATAATTTTTATAGATGTCAAATTGTAAAATCATCAAAAATTCGAATGTGATTATAATAATGAAAAATCGATATAGTGTATGGAAATCATTTTTATATAGATAATTTTTAATAAGAATATTATTTTACAATTTTTGTAATGAAATTCATGTTGATCGAAAATAAAGTCACATGTATCTTTCATAAAAGTTTTCTGGGAAATATGTAAATGATTCATTTTGAATTATTATTTAATAGTGTAAATATCAATATTGGATCCTTAAAAATACATATTGGTAATAAAATTGAGATGTAAAGTGGAATAAAATATATATAAATGTGAAAAGAAATACACTTTATACTTATCCAAATAATTAAAGAAATTAACATAGATAAAAAAGTAATAATGAATTATTTTAAATATGGTTTGACGGAAATACATATTTTACATAGAATTACACATATTTATCTTAAAAAATGTGAAAATAAGTCACCGGTGGAATAAAATAATGTTATTATAGAGGAGAAAGTTCCATTAGAAAGGATGGGGATTATTTTTCAAAATGAATATATTTATAAAATAATAATATTTTGATGACATAATATAAATTACATTAATATTGTGGAAATATAATTTTATATAATAAAATATTATACTTATTAAAACATAGAATAATGGATTTAAAGATGAGTAGTTATTATTCATGGAATGTGAATTGAGTTATCAGAATAATTAATGGATTTTCATACTCTTGAATCAAAAGGAAATTAAAGAAGGGAAATTTATATGGATTAATTAGAAAAGATTAATTCATGGAAATTTTTTTAAAAGGAATCCACATATTAGTGTATTCATCACACTGATGGAAGTAGGTGGTGAATGTTACCAATGTGACAATAATTAAAATTGATACAAGAAAAACGATACCTTTATTCTTGATATTCACAATAAAACATTAACCTTCCATGTAAAAAGTTTCTATCATAATAAACTATTTTATAACCATATTCATATACATTTTTTTATACAATTTAATTATGATTAATCAATATACTATTATTAGTTAGTTATTATTCATTATTATCATCGGTGGATTGTAAAAAAGGATTTTTCATATATGTTTCATAATAGGGAGGTCCATAAAACTTATTTGTTAAAATGATAATTGATCAATGATTATAAAAAGTAAAATAAAATAGGATTTAAAATTTATTATAATGTTATAAATTCATTATATGAGATATTTTTTTTATAATTCATGAAGATAAAGTTGGTGATGAAATTATTTCAAATTTTTTTAATGAAAAA
The DNA here is from genome assembly GCA_963277665.1 of Viscum album. Lineage (NCBI taxonomy): Eukaryota > Viridiplantae > Streptophyta > Magnoliopsida > Santalales > Viscaceae > Viscum > Viscum album. The sequence continues at coordinate 1,418,665,353 of OY728160.1, forward strand.
TGGTGATAAATTGTCATTGATTCAAATATTAATATAACATTTTATAGAATAATTATTTTCAGAATGATCATTATAAATAATTAAATATATTTTTATAATATTCCATGTATGGTAGTGAGAAAGAAAAATGTTTCACTCCATAGAGGCAGTTTCTGCATTTAAACAAATTCATCATTTATTATTTACATATTATCGAATGAAGGTATAATTTTTTTTATATTTTCATAATTTTAATAATGTTATAAATATAATATTTATTAATTAAATAAACATTTTGAACCTTCCAATTAAGGATGTGATGAAAAATAAAACACATCCTTCAGAAAGGTGATAAAATTCATGTAATATGCCTCATATTCCTCTCAGTGTTTCCAATATAGCATGATGTTAAAATAGATGGTTGTGTACGAAACCTTAAAAGGAACAATTAATTGATTTAGAATTCATGGTTTATGATTGAGTGATCATAGGTCTCCTTAGTAGTGATTTCATCATAGTTAGAAAATGGAAACACGTTAGAAGGTATAGTCGGTCTCTTTCAAAATAAGTCGCTTAGTAATGGTGAGAATATTATATATAGTGGTTTTTTATATGGTTTTTTATAAACCATGTGAGGAAATTCATCTATGATATTATGGATGTCTCTCAGGCCTCATTGGTAATTATTGATATCCTCATGGTGTACATCTTGTTCGTAAAATATTTTTCCTCTACCTTGACATCATCATAGGTACATTAAGAGAGAATTGGTTATACATAGAGCTAAATATTTAATTATATTCCTCATTGAGTTAAATAAAATACAATTTTTTGAGTTACACTTATGTATCATGGATAATATAAGATGCATGGATTTTCCTAGGAGATATAGGGATTCTCTAATAGTATATCATTAGACTAACTCATGAGAAGTACCCAATTATCTAAGCTAACCACCTTGTGAGATACCTACATTAGGATTAGTCAATGTATGTGATACATGGAAGCATCAACTATGTACTGATTTATCACCCCTAAATAAAATATTATGGATTGTATTAGGTGATATCCTAGGACAATACTATTTGATCATATGCTTACCATAAATAATAGTCATATTTGGTTCTCTTTAATTAATGGGTTATGATCCAAGGGTACAGATCGAGTATACACCTATGATCATGTGGTGGAACGATGACTATAATAAACATCTTAGATGTAGAATTTATCCGAATCTAGTTATAGGTTTAATTGTGTGTACTTAAAATTATCTTCGTATTCCATAGAGTGGAGGCATCATAAACCATTTTTGGTTCATTTTTTTATAATGTTGTGTGTTTTCATGATATTCGTCCAGTAGTGGCATGACATTATTTATTCATTATTCACTGAATACGGTCATTGAGGTACTACATCAGTCATGTCATTGGGATGAGATGTGGTGTAGTGCATGGTCATCTGGGATTTTCGTGGAAAATATAGTGTCCCTAGGAAAGTATTGTTTTATTGGAAATCAATTATCTGGTCAATTTAATGTCATTCTAGATGTTTCATTATATGGAAATGATTATGATTACATAGGGAATTCATATGTGGATAAAACATGGATCAAAATATTCTATTCATTTTGTAAACTATGGTTAGGAAAATTATAAATAGAATAGTGATGCTGAATAATACGTGATCATGTATTGGGTTATTTTGGATTGAGTAGTCTGAATTTGTTTCAATTTGTTTTATGATAATTGGATTTGGTTTTGGTGGTTTTATAATCTTATGATTAATGTTATGTTTAGTAGTTAATTATTTTTTGGGGAAATGAATCCAAAATTTTGAGAAATGTTATATTTCCCAAGAAATTATGATAATGTTTTTGTTGTTCAATAATGGTTACTGGGAATTAGAAGTAATTTGGTAGAGAGATTTTATGATCTGGTGTTTTGGATCTGTCATAAATTTCAAAATGATTTTTTAATTTTCATTTGGGGGTTTTATTAACTCTCCAAAAAATATTTAATTTATATCACATAATTGGAATGAATAATTTTTATAATTTCTATGTCATGAGAGGTTTCTAGTGTATATAGATGTGTTTCAACATGACAGGAACCAAAAAAATCAGTTTTATGAGAGGAATACAAGTGAGATCTGTTTGCACACAATTAGTGCTATCTGTGAGGAATTTTTTCTGTTGGGGTATGATTTTTTGGAACAATTCATATTCCAAGAGAAACTATATAACATAATATATGGATGTTAAGTGTGTCACTTTGTTTTTTATAGTATGAGTGGAAGAGAACAACCATGTAAAATCACTAATGTTTATTTTCAAGGCGAACTGCATGGCTAATATGAGGTTTTTCAAACTATACACCTATACCAAGAGGGTTATGGAGTTAGAAAGTGATAGAAGAATGGTTAGTGCATGGTTTTCTTAACTATGTGCACAAAATTTATAGGGTAAATTTCATAAGGAGAGGAGCTTACACAGTTGGTGTGCGGTCTAGAAGACACTTTGGACAAACTATGTATCTCATTAAAGGAAAGTAAATTATTTTTTTCCAATCTCATTTTTCATTCCTTCTCTACTTTTATCCAATAATTCAACTCATTCTTGGTAGCCACTTTGGATACCCTTTTTGTATCTCCATATTTTTTATTTTCCCCTACAAATGATCTCCATGTCGAATTTTATCAGGTGTGTTCGAAGGGTATCAATAATATCTCAAATCCACTTTCATATTATTTCAATTTCCCTGTCATATCGAATTCTAAATAGATGTGAGAAAAATATACCTATAATTAGAACATTTTCCATTTCATCAATTTTGTTCAAGAAAACTAGAATAAAATCATGTCATTGGAAAACTAAATAATCCTTTGTAAAAGGTAGATGGTCTTATGATTTTTCTAATAATGTATTATCATTTATAAATTCTTTTGTTGTGATGCATGTAATATTCTTCATGTAATGGCCCTAAAATGTGAAAAAACCAAACATAATTTATTAATAATAAACGTAGACCCTTTTTTAGACACATCTTCATGATTAAATATTGGTGAACACAACTAGGTCCACGCCTTGGGTGTTTAGTATTAATGGGCTTTATTTTTCATTGAGTGTAATTGACCCAAGTTGGAGAGTAGATTAATTAATGGAAAATAAATCTATGTATTAAATTTGACCTCATAAAAATATACTTTTAAATGGATGAATGCCCTCAGTAATCTAATATCCAATGAAATGAATAGTTGAGATAGAATAAAATGTTAAATGAAATGATCTATACATGGACTATATCAATTAATGAATGAAATGTTTGACCAATATGACATGAAAAATTGGTAGTGGCATGGTTCTTCCCATGAATCTCTAAATTTAAATAATATTTTAATGAAAATAGTAAGATAATATGATTGTAATTTGACATTATATGGTCTGGGATGTTAATTTATTTCTTTTATATGACTTATGGTAGTCGGGAATAGAATCCCTATTGATTTATTTCATTTGGTACCAAAATCCTCTATTTAATTTTGATACTTGGGGAAGGCATACATATTTAATAATTGGCATTGAATAATTTAGAAATTGTAATATTAAGGAATGGTACCCCAATAATAAATTTCATGGGCATGGAATCCCATTAATGTGATTCACAATTATAATGCCCCTCGGGAATGGAAACCCATATATATTTTGATATTAAGTCATGGAATCCCTATTAATTTAGGATACTTTGGCCTGAAATTTCCAAATTATTATGTTTTTTAGTCATATATTCCCTCTTGATTAATGAAACATGATAATTTAATTTAATATATTTATTTATTTCTTCATTTATTTATGGATATAAAATTCATTATGTTTATAGACAGTATATGTATATATTGACATCCATATACCACATTTCAATTGTTCGTGGATATTTTGGCATATGCTGAAGTAGGCATGGTCAGTTAGGGGTCCATTGAGGAACCCAATCCTGGGTTGTTTATGGTTATTTATTTCATTATTTAGTATTATAATTATAAAATATTATATTTTATATTCAGGGAATGTGTAGATTTAGAAACTGCTGGTGGAGGGCCACTGAGTATATATCACACTCTGTTTGGGCTACCATTACACATGGTATGTAAAACAAACATCATGGTTATAGGTTCATGTTCATGGATTATTATAGTGAAGTTATATTAGACATGGTATATCATGATTACGGGATTGATGCATTGATCAAGAATCCAATGGAGATCACCTTTTAGTCTTTTTTCATTTTGTGTATTCTTTGTATGACAGTTTTCATGGTTTTTTATGTTTCACTTTTAGTATTGACAAAACTACATTCAATATATAATACTATTTATGGATTTTTACCTTTTTTATTATTATCTTCCACAACTCGTTAATTCATCTAGTAATGTTTTTTCTTTTGTTACTCATCATTGTGCCAATAAGTAGCTAGAAACTTCTAATATATGGGGTGGACCTCTTCAAGCCATATAACTAACTGAATCACGACATAGTCTATGTGGCTTATATGATAGGACGTAATAGATAATGTGATAAAATCTTATAGATATGTGAGGAGACGATTGGTCCTTTTATAGGTGACAGGGTGACATTTCTATAAATAATTATATCATTATAATAATGGAAAATTACTTTTAGTGGAATGTGGACTCAAATTTGGATTTACGGGATGATTGGATATTTAAAGCTATATAAATCCCTTAACCACTCATTTTATGAACGTTTTAAAATGTTTTTGGACTTTTACCCTTTGATTTAACACATTTTCTATCTTTAGAATTTATCATGGAAACTAATTTTACACTAGTAATCTATAGTTATTCCTAAGAATAAAATGGACCTTATTAAATTACTCATCAATATAGATTTCAATTATGAAATTAATTTTATATAATAAATTTTCTATGTGCGATAAAAATTAAATTTAAAATTATCTCATATAATATGTAAAATAAATTTTTTATAAAAGATCTATTTTTATCAAATGAAATTTATTTGTGAGCAAAATCTGAATGATGAAAATTTTACTAAAACTAATTGGTTTATTATTAAAAAATAATATTTATGTGCCTTTAAATGAAATAAAAAACGTAATTACACCATGTTAATACCTAATTAAAATAAAACGAAAAAATTCATTGAATTAGAATAATATATAAGTCATGTTCCCAAAAGAAAAATAAGGGGTTTTGTAACTCAAAAATTGATTTCATTAGACAATAAATAATTTTTTGTTTTATAAAATTGTTCTTAAAATTTTTTATGTCTTCTTTATATCATTACAAGGTCATAAACTCTGAGGTATGTGTAGAAAATATATTTTAATCAACTCATCTAAAAATAAACATCTTAATAAAGACAAAAAAATTCACCCTAATTATTTGAAAAATATTGTGTTAAATTTTTTTTAATATTATTAGATTCAATTTAAATTATTTATAATAATATATTTCTAATAGGTTCAAAAAATACTGGGAGAAAATGAGAAAATTTAGGACACAGATGTATTCATAAGAATAAAATGAATTTTTACCATTTATTTATAATTAATAATTGTTAAATGAATAACCAATTATTAAATAGTATATATTATAACCTAATTTCCATAGAAACATTAATGAATATTGATTAATTTAATTTATAAAGTCAAATCATACATTACACACCAAAAATAGTTCCTTTAAAAAACCATTATTTTTCACTATATAATTTTAATCTTATCTTATTACAAATTAGTTATTTATCATCTATACATTAAAATTTTATCTTTTTTTGGAATTAAAATAAATAAAAATATTCTTTTTGAATAATAATTTTCATATAAAAAGAAATAAAATTATTTTATTTTAAAAAAATTCAATTTAATTAATTTCTATATTATTATTTTATATGTTTTTTATAATCCCCCTGAATGATAATATATGATTGGGATTATAATAGATTGATGTTTTGATTTATTAATGATATTCATAATTTTATTTATTTATTGGAAAACATCCCACTAAAATCCTAATGTGTTAAAAATTATAAGGCCCCACCCATAACATAATGATAATAAATACATGTCATATAAAATGTAACAAAAGATATGTTCATTTGATAAAACAAATGTAACCACCCAAAAAAAGTGAATATAATACGGTAATTTAGTGGGTTGTTCTTGAAGAATGACCCTACATGGGATCAGTCCAATGAATATAAAGAGTTTAATTTTAATGAACTCATTAAAATAGGGTTTAGAAAATAAAATTAATACCACTATCGTAAGGAACATAGTCAGAAGTCACACTCAAAAATTATTTATGTGGTGGTGAATAGAAGGATTTTAAAAAATATATATATTCCCAATTATTGAAACTTTAATATTAATAAGTATTGAATGGAATATATATTGAGTAGAAGATAATAAATGTACGAACATAAAATCTAATTAATTTTTTTTTAAAATAAATTAAATTAAACCCATGTCATTAATAGAATAACAAATAAATTCACTATAAAGTCGTAAAGATATATATAAATAATATAGATGATAATTTATAATTTTATTTAATGTAATCAATTAAAATAAAGAATACGGATATATATTAATAAAATGTGTTATAGAGGACATGATTTATTTTTAACAATGGAATATTATAATGAAAAATATAATTAATCAAGTGAAATATTTAAATTAAAAAGTTATTTCCAAAAAAATATTAAATAAAAAAATATAAAAATACTAGCATGATAGAAACCAATATAACGTGTGTATGTTTAGGAATGAATATTACAACTCAATGATAGAGGAGTGTGTTTACAAAAACCAATACAACCTTTAAAATTAATAAATCAACAGAATATGAAGCTGGATCATGAATTATATTTTAAATAACAGGAAATAAAGGGTATTAAGGATAAAATAATCCGAATGGTAGTAAATAAACCTTTTAAAATATTAAATGGATCATAACATGAATCCATAACATTAATAATGTGAAACCATGAAAAAAAAACTACTTCGGTTGACATAAGTCATTAAGTAAAAGTCATTGGTAATGAATCTCATGAGTAGTAATTTTAAATACCTTGATTATGAAGACATAGTAACACTTCGTCAAATATTATATGATATATTAAATAAATATTATAAAAATCCATTTCCATGATAAATATTATAACTGAATGAAAGGAATTAGAGTTAACAAAGATTGTTTCCTTTGATTCATGTTTAGTTAGATGCACTATAACCACAATTATAATAAAAACATTGTAATAATTTGATTAAGGAACATTTCCTTTATAATTCATTTAAATAAATTTTTATATTCATTTATTAGATAATTATTACTTATATTACATTAATATTTGTTAAAATTTTGTTAGTAGTTTCCATTGTTTAATGGTTTTGGTCAATATTCAATATTCTTGGGGTTATAATATTTATAATATTCAAGGTACTGGAATAGATGTTCCATAAATGGTTTTTTATTTTGAGCATCATTCCTGGTGAGAGTTCAATATGGTTCACTAGATTAAATCTAAAAATAACTTGTTTCTATAATTTTTAATCAAAAAATAACTGTATATTTATAATCAGTTAAATATTAATATTACAATTATTGAACTGTGAATAAATATTAAATTCATAATTATTTAAAAATATTAATAGCATTTATGTTGTTTCAATCATATGTTGTTGTAACATTAGAGAACCATTCATATTGATTATAAAACCGACCCAAATATGAATGTGTAATAACTAATGAACGTATAATAACATAGGATTTTTAATGGTAATGTATTATTATTCGATGATTATTAATTTTAATATAGCATTTTTATAGTGTGTATTGGTACTTAGGAAGAGTGGATATATAAATTTACATTAAATTATTTAGGTTGGAATCATTACATTAACCAAATCTCTCCTTCTCACAACGAATTCTCTTGAAATAAAAGACTTAATATAATTTTTTTTGAGAAAAGGCATCCAATTTTGGAATATTAATATAAGATAGGAATATTGAAATTTATTTAATATAATTTTCTAAATATAGAGTGTTATTTAATGCATTAAAATCTCTCTCATTATATGTGAACATGTGGGACATCGATTTGGAATCTTATTATTTGTTAAGGGTAAATAAGAAATCTTATGGCTCTTATGTGAGTTAGGTAATTCAATTTTGGTGTTATTTTTTGATGGAAATATAAAACTATAAAGTTTCATATTTGATGGTTTTATATTATTTTAGTTTTAATTATTGTGATCCACAATAATTTTCCTCTTTTACCACCTCTTTATCTTATTTATTTATTTACCATGGTAATTATTTTTTTACTAAAACAATTGTATGATCCATATAAAAAATATATTATTTATAAACACAAATATGGACACTATTTAGTCTAACTAATTTTATAAATATGTGAAATGTAAAATATAAATGAACAATAAGATATTTTGAATAGTTTATTTTATTTAAAAATACTTTTAAAATAATAACTATTCTTTATCATATTTTATATCAATTACTTAAAAATTCAGTGTAAATATATTTTTATATTAATTTAAGCTTTATTTTTGTATCATCATTTAAAATTTATATATTTTTTTTATTATGGTAATAATACACAACATATAAAAATATAATTCTTCGAAAAATTATTCCTTTATCATTATCATGTTATCAAACATCTACCTCAAATTAGTATATTTATCTATAAAATTGAAATTGACAATATTATCTGAGTTTTAAAAGTTGCTTTTAAATATTAAATCTATGTTATTGGGATTATTTTTGAAAAGTAATAAAAATATTTAATATAATAACCCACTAAATATAAATACATCCTTTTTGAAAAATGTATTTAAAGTCTAAAAGGATCATATTATTTTTCATATACAAGTAACAATAATTTAAAGGATTTTTTGTTATTTTTCTTTATATATTGTAAATAAATTTCATTTTTCTTATACACTAACAATGATCATTAAAGAAAAAAATACACAATAATATAAAACACTTCAATGGAAAATATTACTTTTTCAACATGATATAATATCAACAGCATTTGTATAAAATAAATTATTTATGTTATAAAAATTAATTTTTACCAATCCATATGTAATTGAATCTATATTTTAATTATATCATATAATTTTTAAATAAAAAAACTGTAAAAAATAAGAATAAGTTTTTGTAAAAAATAGTTAAATATTATATTTTATTTAACATTCTATTATTGGGTAATTATATATTTTCTACTGGTTATTAAATATTATAAAACTACTGTATACTTACTAGATTAAAGTATGTTAATGTATATATTTCTAATGAACAACTTTATAATGGTTAGATTTTGTTTTATTATATTAGCATGCATGTATAACTATATTCATTATTAAATTACATATCCCTCACAATATTTAGTATAATTTTAGTTTTTTCACAGTAAATTGTTCTAATCAAGATTATTAAATATAGTTCAAACCACAAGAATAAAGATTTTATATTAGTGATATTTTTTCAAACTTGTGTATTTATTCCACACGATTTTTTTTATAATTATTATTATTGTACCCTCATATTGTATACATGTTTATCTTTTATTTCACAATTTTCTCTCAATAATATGTATCATGGTTCACATTTTTTGGTTTCTTATATGAAATTATTCATCAATCAGATGGAATTAGTTAAACAGAAAATAATAACTAAAATATTTGGTTGTTAAATTTGATGTATCATATAATTCAATGTATTATAGAATACCCTATGAATAAATAATAATAAAATAATATTTTATAATCACATATATTTTAAAACAAGGAAGAGTGAACCAATATATGATGTTAATCCATGTCAAATTGTACCTTCTGATATGGCCTCAACCACATTATGATATACATGTTATTAACAAAATAAATTGAAAAACATATTGATGGAAAAAAAAATCATGTCACTAATAATGAAGATGGTTATTTTTGGATTTTAGAATACTCATGAATATTAATGCAACCTAATAAATTTCCTATTATATCATCATTGTTTCAATATTAGGATGACGAACATAAATATAAACAAGTGGACAACTATCATAGAGTGATTTATCTCTGATGGTATTGATTAATTATTTTTGATTGAGATCAACAAGATATAGTAGGACTCACGAACCCACTTGTAGCTCAACAACCAATAAAATGCATATATTTAATGATAGGATCCACAAACACGAAAGGGGTTCTAGAACACTCTCCTTATGAAATGGAGTATAATATTTTAATATATCATTTTTAGGATTAAAAGTGTCACACGCATCCAATATGAGTACCTCCACTCATTATATAGACATATTTCATTAAATGATGAATATTGAAAATTAATTATCAATTCATGGAAGCTAGAATATAGTATTAAAACATATAACCCTCAGATTTTTTATTACTTTTTAATATTTAGATTATCATAACATTTTGGTAATTCCATAAGTGAATTAACTTATTGATGTATAGATAATGATATAGTTTTTTTTTGAAAACATCTAATGTTTCATTCACCAGATATCACATAATTTATACTATTTAGGAAATCCGAAAATAAGATTAAGACAACATTATACATAGAATGGAAAGGTTGTGTAGAAGACTTAGATATAAGTTATTTGTATATTTACTCTTAAAATAATCATGGATGGTTACTTATTACCCAACAACTATAATTTCACTTATAACATGTATATAGTGTGTTATCTAGTGTCCATTGGTAATATCTATATATTTATTTTAGGTACATGTTAAAAACAAAATAAATATACCTCTTTTTCATAGTTTTTTTAGGATTGAATATTTATTGAAGGATTTGTCATATAAGTAGATATAATGTCTTTTTGAATTCAATATACTTCTAGTACTAAACTGAATATTCATTAAATATTATATCATATTTATGAATATTTTTATAATTTTGTGAAATCCTGAAAAAATTATTTTTTTATGTATAATTTTATATCATTAGAATAGTTTCCCAAATGTATTGTATATCCTACACAACATTTTTACAACTTCTAAAATTTTAAGAGATCTACTTCCAGTTTTTAAAAACCGTTACATGGTTATATTGGTTTAGTTGTTAAAAATGTTAGCCAAACCCATATGTATTTTTGAAAATGATTTAGTCAAAGGTTGATATTAGATATCGATCTTTGGTGGTAGGTTACATTCATTCTTATATAATATAATCATTATTAATAACAATTTAATTAATATAATTATATCAATGAGAAAATTAACATATGTATAAGTGATGTTTTCGTTTAGAAATCCTAGATATGGGATTGATAATGAATCGAGTTGATTTATATGTATAATAAAAAATTAAATTTTATATTTTATCATGAATAATATTAGTGATTTCATTAGAGAATTTGTTTGTGTGTGATTGTTTATGATTATGATTGGGTTTTCATAATATCTAAATGTATTTTTAATATGTTTCAAATCATTTGATACCTTAGGTTTTAATGAAAACCATATTTTTATGATAAAACCAATTATGAGTTTCATAATTTAAAATTTGATATTGATGTATTTTATATGAATAAAAAACCTTTTGGGGTTTTATAAAATTTTTAAAAAAATTGATTTCCAATTTAGAGAATAATTTTATGTAATATTGGATTATATAAATTTAAACTTATGGGAAGTGTAAATATATTATAAATCTATTCTATAACATTGTTTATCTTTAAAAAAACAATATACCAAGAGGTTTATAATTTTTTTAATTGGAATAAAATTTGATTAAATTTATATTTTGGAACAATATTTGTTGAATGTTAATTTTTTTAAATATATTTTAAATTATAATTTTATTTGAGTTTATATACATTTAATTGGTTTAATTTTACTCAAAACATTTTGGAAACCATGGAAAACATTATTTAAAAAATCATAGTATGTTCTAGTGACTGAATATTTTTAAAATTCATTTTAATTTTCTTATGAGATTGATGATAATGTATTTTATATAATTTAAAAATAATGTATTTTATCTCCTTTATAAGTTCTAAATGTTTTTTATTGAGGATCCTTCACCCATGTTTGAAATTATTTTCTACATATAGTGGTGCATTGAACATAATTAAATATTCCATCCAAGCGATATCAAGACATATTTTCCACATTGAAAGAATGTAATTCTCAATCCCCACATGCTATCAACTGATTCTAAGAAATAATTAAAACCACATTGATGATGAATCTACACTAATAAAATAATATAATTTATTATTGGTGAATAATGTAATAAATGTAAAATAGAGATGAATAAATTTAAAATTTATCTTAGTAACGCAAAATAGACATCAATGTTTGTAAAAGTAGCAAATAGAATGAGCACCAATATTCAACTTCATCAACTGGTATCCCGCCATTATAAAGCAAGGATTCCCACCCAATGTATTTTATCCACCCTCCAGTGGAAGTAGTTATCATCCATCTATTGAAAATTTTAAAATACCAAATGGGACCATCTAGATAATCGGAACAGGTGGAAAAATATTATAGTAAAAATAAAAATTGGTTCTATTAAAAGAATGTAATGACCGCATTGAGTTAAATTAAATAAATCAAAAAACATACCTTAGATGAACAAACACTTTCATGAGATACTAGGAAACTGAACCAAAAGAAAACTGCAGGGATAATAATATAGATATGAACACATAAACACATTGTATTCCACAAAAACTCACCTAAACTAAGTAGTATTTTTATTATTACATTATAAAAACTATACATTGAAATAGAATAGAAAATATACAATTTCAATAAATATATAAAAAATATTAAATTATTCATTTGTTGTGTGATAAGAACTATTTTCTATGATTTCCCTTTAAAATAAAACAATCACTATAAAAACACTTTTAATCAGCCTAAATCACTTGGCCAAAACCCAATTATCGATTTCCACATTAAAACTATCTCCTAAACACATATTTTAATAACACACATTTCAAAAAACAAATAGGTTATATTTATTGATAATGTTTTCTAAAACATGTTTGAAAACCAATCATCTCCATAGAATCTAGGTACAAAATCTGAAAACCTGTCTTAAAAATTCACACACATTGGAGTTTCAAATAAAATATTTTCCTATTTTCTCTTTAAAATAATTGAAAATTTATTATTAAAAATAGTTTATGTATACGTTAAAATTGATATTTTTCCTTCCTAGTTTTAAAAACCTACATCATTCAATTTCAATACAGTTTATATAAAAATAAAAAACTCAAGGAAGAAATGACACATGTTAGGACCCTATATAATGTCATAAAACAAGAAGAAACATGAAATGTATATACATGAAAATAAATATTTATAATCATTGGATTAAATCAATGAAAAATGAAAAATGAACCAAAATTAGTCAAAATGACCCTAATTACTTGTTCATAAACCCTATGATTCAACAAAAATATACTAGAAATAGTGAAAATGAACCTAGCCGCTATAAATCCCCTACCCCAGTTACCCACATTCAGTGCATTATAACATAACATTGGAATTATCACAAGGATATCATGTCCCAAAAGACCAATCAAGTTAGTATTATTGGAAACAATATTCATACAGAAGTTAAACTATATAACTTGAAATGAAATACAACACTAATTTATTCTATTAGAAAAATACAAGACTCCTAGAATATGCATGAAACTCACTCATAACTAACATCTATATATCATAGGAAAATGAAACATAAGAAATGGGTGATCTCAAATGATCATTAAGGGTAAGAAATACAGTGGAAGATAACATAAATATTAGGCATGGTGAATAATTGAAAACACATGCCTTTACCAACAATAAACATGAACAGTTTTATGGAAGGAATATGAGGTGAGCAAATAATACCATAATAGAACCTAATCATGGGTATAAACTAGCCAAATGACCACATGAACCATCAATATTATTTTCATAATGAGGGAATGTATAATTCCATACATTCTTAAACATTTTGTCAAGGCCACATCCAAGATGTATAAAAATGATTATGGCCTCGGCCAAAACAATATATCAAATTAGGAATGGCCATGGCCAATTCCATGTATAGTTGTCTGATTAGACCTACCGATTAATCGAGGAGCTATAGCGGGCTCAACCCATCACTTACTAAGTCCAATACATTTTTTCATATAAAAAGGTTGAAATATAACATAAATAGTCGTCTGAAAACTAGCCTACAAAATGTAATTACTTTAACCATAAACCATGACTGGTATAAAAATAACACATCCATAGTCCAACATATCAAAAATCCTTCAATACAATATGGATGATTTGTATCATAATGAATCGACTTCAAATAAGTATAAAATCCATCCAAGGATGTTAACATAGATGAAATAGAAACTATTTGAGAGAAATATCTCATTTTTTTTGAAATCATTTAAAGTTACATAATTATAAAATATATAATTTACTTTGAAAATATTATTATAATATTGTAAGGGATGCTTTGAATATGTTATAATGTTGGAGAATAACCGCTCCTGTCATAATAGTTAAAAAAAATTCTTACCTTAATTTTGTAGGAAGTGTCGTAATGTACATTGTTTGGAAAACGACTGAAAGAATCCATTCAAAAATTATATGTTAAAAAAGGGTATAAATAGCATTAATCCATTTTCTAGTAAATTGTAAAAAAGTTTTGAAATACATTTTTATGAAACATGGATGTGGATGATAATGGGGTTCCAGTATATACTTACGTAAAAACAACCATAGATAATAAAGAGCTGGTAGAATTAACCCTTACCAAGTACTTTTCCTCGATAAAGGGTTGGTTAACCACCTATATAATGGTAAAATAATTTTTATTTAATTATAAAAGAACCATATATATTAATATGATATAATATATGATATTCTAATATTTCTTGTTAATTATATTTTAGTATTATCATTGTTTCGGATGTTATGTGATTTGTTTTCCTTTTTTTTGATTTGTTAGGTAAGTACTGTTTTTATGTATAAGATGAGTCTTATTAATATTCATAATTATATTAAGTATTTAAACATTATATTTAATAATCAATGGAAAAATTATTCTTAAATGGATACGATGTGGAATGAATCTCATTGGGTTCGTGGAGACTATTATCCGTATGTTAGAACGAGCGAGAATATCATTCTTTTGAAATTAAAATACTATATTATTAGATATTATATCATATATACAGAATAATTATCATGATATATTTATTATTTAAATAATTTATACATCATTATTATACCAATTAAAAAAATAATGTATTGAATAACAACTACACCACGATGTGGAGACTGTAAGTCGTACGTACACATGTATGGTGACATGTCATTATAAGTATTGATAGAATAATTAATATGGTTGTACCATTTTTATAATAACATCATAGGATATAGAAGATACTAAATTTATTATTTTATAATGTAAATAACAAGGAATTAAGAAATGGAAGATGAAAAAACTTGAAAGAGGTGATGAAATATATACCTTTTCTTCGGGTTGTTCTATTTGATTTGATCAAAATGGCTCTATAAGATGGCTTTTTGAAAAAAAGGAAGGCATCTATGATTAAGGGATGACATTGGAGATGATATTTGGGATGGGGTTGTCATATCCAAATGGCGTTGACAGTGTTAATTGGAGTGAAGGGGAAGTTCCCTTTTATAAGAGGGGTGAGGGGTACCTTAGGAATAGATTTCAAATATTATTTTATAATAAAATAATTTTCTGTTTATAATCACTCCAAAATGAATTAGTTAAAGGATGAGGTGGGTATGGGTCCAAAAAAACCCAAATAATAGGTTTTATACAGGTTTGGGTCACCATATTTACCTTATCTTTTAGATTTAACTCTTTGTTAAATATATTGACATTTACCATGTCCCTTTGTTTTTTTATATTATATGGTGAATAAACTAACTATAAACTTCCAAGAAAACCCCAACTGGTTATGTAATGAAATATATAATATTATTTAATACTTTTGATCAAACCTTATTTTTTAGGAATAGAATACTAATTAATAATATTATATTTGTTTTAAAAACTCTTTTCTGTCAATTTTGACACTATTTTGTATTTTGTTTTTTCTAAATTCATAACATCATTATTACTTATAAAAAAAATCTATTAATCAACCCTAACATGCCATAATAACTTATAAATTTGTGGAATTCATAAAGTCTCAAATTACATTTATTTGGGTTTTTTATAATATTAATTATTTTAGTATTTAATTAATAAGTTAGTTACTGCATCATCATGGTGTCATAAATAATTTAAATTATTTAATCTCTAAAAAATATAAATAAAATACAATTATGTATTAAATTGTTTTATCTTTCTAATTAATATTTATAGTCGAATATATTTATTTATAAACCTATATTTATAATTGTTTTGTTATTAAACATTGATTTCAACACTTCTAGCTCATATTTTAATTAAATAATAATAAATGTACGAATCTAATCCAAGTGGATTAAATATGTTCCTATTTTATTCCTAATATTGTTTTTGGTCGAACAATACTTATCCAATAGGATTAGGACATGTGTTAGGGTAATAATAATATCATTTTTACCCTTAATTACTCAATTTACTTTTAACTGTAGTAAATAAAAGTCAAAAGATACTATTCTACAAAAATTACTTTTATCTTATGGAAAAAAATTTAACAAACTGATATCAACTGTGTCTCTCGGATTTTTAAATTTCAATTCACAGAACATGTTAAATTTTTTTTATGCTAATTTTCAAATCCGCCTCTGAGGTGGATAAAGAAGGAAAAATGTTTGATTAATTTTTTAATATATCAATAATTGTTATAAAATGACTCCAATGAATTACATTGAACATATATAGGTATTATGTATATATTTTAACCTAAAATAAATTTAAATAAAATAAATAATTATTTAAATAAAAAGGCAGTTTTAAACAATAACTCAATGTTTTCACTATTCATCATAAAATTTATTGTATTCAGAAAATTACAAAAAAAAAATCACCCAAATCTAATTTCGATATTCCGAATCCTAAAATGAATTCCATTTTGAAAAAAAATTATAAAATTTCAAAATGAGGGTATTACAATTCACAACAGCTAGTTTGTTTGGTCATAGTGTGTTAGAATCTTGATGTTGCATACAATGAAAGCTATTGCATTATTCCAAGGGAAATGTACCATAGAAGACTGGGTTGTTACATTCGCATAGTACTAAACCTATCAAAATCTAATTGATTTTCCAAAAACAACCCATAGAACACTTTCTCTTAGGGGAAAAACTGTGTTATTGTCTCTTGGGTTCAATAACCCATAGAACAAATAGTGGAGGTGTCCCATGTTTTCTATAACAACTATTATATATATATATAATACATATAGTATATGGTATTATCCTCTTTCTATCATAGCCATCATAAAGAAATAACAATGCTATTACCTAGGAAAAACACTATCACACTTGGGATTTCCCCCACACACACATCACAAACTGTCTACCTCGGACTCCCATGAAGATTCAAAAAGGAGTAGAGCACAATAAATCATCCACATGCATCTCATGAAAATAATCTAAAAGTATAACATGAAACTACTCAAAAACACTCACAATATAAGAGCTTTATGTTCAAAAAAAACCTAGTGGTATATAAAATTCAATAGAGAAAACATCCCTTTATGGGATCACAGTCCACCATGTGAACAAAATAATCATAAAGGGGATCAAGATGGTATATCATCACTCATGGTAACTTATTTTCCATAAAATTACAAAATTATCATTATTTAAAAAATTCTCTATGTTCTAACTCATTTCATCAAATCACTTTTAGAACTCAAATAGGAACATTTAGTTCCGTTTTTTAAAAAAACTTTTAAAATATTAAAATCCATGAAGAGTTTCAAGACACAACCCCTATGTAGAAACACCCCCTTCTTGAAATCAACCGACTCATTTGGAAATCAAAAAATATTTAAATTTTTTTAAAAAAGGTTATCACATCATATTGAGAATACAAACCCCCAAACACATCATTTTAAAAAATAATTTTTAATTTTTGAAACACCTAGTAAATTCTTTTCACCAATTATTTAAAATAAACATCATTTTTTAAAATCCAACTATGAATTTTTCCAACCATGTGAAATGGATTCATATACCACGAAAAAGTTACATTTTTTAAACTTTGACATAACCCTAATTTAGATATTAAAATATGAATAAAAAATATATGAAGAATTTTAAAACATTAAAATATAATAGGTAAGCAATATAAAGTGACATAAAAAATTCCTACGTCAAATCAATAGAATGAGAGAAAAAATGGTATACAACACATCACCTTCACTGGTGGATTCCCTATAATACACTATGAGATACACATAATCTGTAGGAATAAAGGAGACTTAAAAATTTGTCATACCCAAAACACGTATGTTTCTATCAATCCAAGGTGAAAAAATATAGATAATACAATAAATGGAAATGAACTCGACATTGGAAAAGAAACCCATGTATCCAACCCCTAATCTATGACAACATTGGTTGTATTGAAAGGTAGGAGGAGAGATAATCATGTATTATGGGCTTATCCTAGAGGTGTCATGCAAGGAGAGGAGGGTTTCTTCATGGTGTAATAGAAGGGAGAAAGGTGTGAGGGTGAGGGAGTGTTTTAATTTTATGTATTTTTAACTAAAATAATTATAATTAAAAAAAATCAATAATATTTAAAAACCATATAAACAAAAAAATTAGGAAACATAGTTTTTCTTAATATGAACCAACCTTGGTAAGGGAAATTTTTAACGAAACCTCATACTATACATTTTCACCTAGACAATAGATGGTTGAAAAAACCCTGCTACAACCAGGACAAATGGAACGAAAAATGGAAGATATGAACCAAAAACACTGTTCACAGTTTACCAAACCCTGTGGTAGTCATACAAAACACCCCATAGTATTCATAGACCTACATGGTTTATCATAGAACTCTCATGTATTGAAAACACCATGAATTGCATGTTTTTTAGACCATATGTATTAAAAAATGAATTGAATTTTTTTACACATATTGTGGACCAAAGGGTTTCATTTATATCAGGATATATGACCATGCACTAAAGAAAAAACTCATAATATTACATGTTCCTAACTAAATATCCATATACAATTAAAAAAATTACAAAAATCATTATATAAAATTAAATAAACACCATGTTGATATATTGGGAGTCACAAACACCGCACTAGGGAACTTTCTTCCCTATGAACTCTCGAGTTACTATAAACATATAAATGGAAATAGTTTTTATAAAATCTTAAGAAAATGATAAATCATCAAAAACCAAAATAATTATCAAAGTAAAACCAATCATCCACTGATTAATAAAATTATATAATGAAATAGAGGTTAATCATTAGTCTCCAAAAAAATTATTTAAAAATAAAAATAGTATAATTTTTGAATTCCTAATCCTTGAAATAATGAAATGTTTTCAAGAAACTACATTCATGAACTCTCCAAAATTAATTAAAAAAACTACATAGTACCTATTAATCCCTTGGAAACAATATCAAAAACCATCTAAAGAATACATGAATCTCAAACATCCCAAAGAACCACATGAAAAATTACTATGATTTGACACAACCAAGAAAAGGTTGGATTCAATAATGATAGAACCACCCAATGGAATGTTCCAAAGTATTCAAAAAATAGATCACTAACCAATGGTGTCCCAAACCAATGAATCGTAATAATAGGATATATTCCATATTAATAAATATTAGGTTTTTACCACAAGGGTCACATTAAGAATATAAGGGTGTTCAAATACATCTACCTTGAATTCAATAAAATGGTAATTCTAGTGGAATATATGGACTAATTGAATTAAATCCCAACAAGAATCAAAACAATTACCTAATTATCCATGCATCATTCCTAGGTCCTTCCCATGATAGAATCACTGATGTATAAATAACACATGATCTACCACAACCAAGGGGAGATGAAACAAGCCACTAATTATTATTTAATTTTGACCTTTATAAATTATCTATTAAAATGGTGGGTATTAATAGGAATAAATTATTTATTAAATAATTTTATTGGATTGAATACATATTAATATAAGGGTAAATTATTAGAAAATTAAAATATAATATTTTCTAAATCCATTTTATTCTTGAGAAATACTTTTTCTCTAAAAAAATATTTTATATTTTTTTAATAAAAATAGTATAATTAATTTAGAGTGTTTTTAGAAAATGTGAATTATAAAAAAATATTAAAACATTAAATCAAAATTATACTATGGTATATTTTTTAGAATCTACTAAAAATATAAATTTATTTAGTGAATATTAAAAATTATAGTTTCTTTTATGATGAAATCAAAAAATAAATATGATATAAAATTTATTAAATTTATATAATGTCTAAATAAAGATATTATTAAATAAATATTGTAAAAAAATAATTCATAATATGTATATTATATTTTATTTCATAGTATGTATAAAAAAACATTATCACTACTGAAGGAGTTCATACACAGCATTGGAAAAATCAAATCTGCTACCTTATAAATAATAATTGAGATATAAAATGTAAATTCAGGGCTTGATTATTAATAATTATCTACAATTTATGTTTTTTTATTGTAGATTATAATTTTAGATTCATATAACATGAATCTTATCTGAATTCCTACATAATGCATTTACAAGGAATGAAAAGTAAAATTAACAATTTAATGATGTTATCTTGAAAATGATATACACAAGTAATGAATATAATGGAATATATTGAACTTCATTGATTTATTTTTTTGATAATAAATTATTTTTAATTTTTATATATGAAATAATTAACATGAATTCATTTTCAATTATGTTGTTGTGCTTTCACATATTGAAGAAAAATCAATAATTTTTTTGATTAAAATTAAAAGAAACATTAAATGAGCATGATATCTATGTAAATATTTCTAGATGAGTATATTTCATCCATTATCTTATTTTTTAAATTGGATCCTCATTGATGCACTTGGAGAAATTTAAGACCCATATATTATTTTATATTGAAGAATTTCATGTTGTCCACAATTAACATTTTAATTAGTATAATTTTATAATATATTGATTTCCAGAAGCATTAATTGAGCATAAATATTGTTAGAAATATATAAGGTTTATCTTAAACATAAAAATTGATATTTCATTTTTAGTTAAAAAAGAGTTAACATAAAGGATTAAACAACTATGATGCATTAATAATTAAATTAATGAAAAAAATAAATCAAATGATATAAAAAATATTAAAATATATATTATATGAGGTAGTTATGAAGATAAATGAAATATTTATAAATATATGATACGTATATCAAATACTATAAAATATGTTTGAATTTTATTCTTTTAATGATGTTATTAATATCATTGTTATTAATAGTGTTAAATTTAGAAAAATTTATATTCATGAATTTAATATATTATTAAATTATTTTTAAATCAAAATAATAATGAATAAGTTAAAATGGTAAAATATTTGGTATAAAATGTAATTCAATGATCTTTTTAGGAATTTTTTAGTTCATTATCCACATAATAATCATAATAATCATTAATAAATTCTTTAATTCAAAAATTTCCCACCACCTAAATTATTAATGGGGTGTGTTTTCTTAAATTATTGTCATCAACGTGAGCCTTTTTTCGGAACCATCCTCTTATAAATTTTATAATCATAATACCTAGAAAGAATATTGTGTTATTGGCCTCATAAAAATACCAATCCCATTTTCCTTATTTCTAAGTCCATGATAATAAGAATAAATGTTTAATGGACACCTAGTATCCAATACCCATGAGTGAAAATTAGGTAAATTGATTTTCTTAATAATATCATCCTTATTATTTGTATACATATTATTGAGGAAACTACTCTCCCTTAGATTCAAATATAATATTATTATATAGTTCTTAAATATAATATATCACAATATTATAATCATGATGGATTCCATAATGTAAAATAATAACATATCAATAGATAATTATCATGTATTATATATTTTAATTTTTATCTGTTAATTGATTTACTCACATTAAAAATAATTATCCCATGCATCATATATATTTAGTGATATAAGAACCGTATTTCATAATTATATACCCCAATTAATCATATACATAATTTATAAGTATAACCAATAGAAAATTATGCCAATCATGTCATATATGAATCTTTTCAAGTTGATAAGAAAACTGTTTATCGTAATCAAACATGTGTATTAACTCTAAAGGATTCCTTCATAAACCTAATAGTTAGGGTTTTGTTGGTAATATTAACCCAATTATTATATCAGATATAGTAACCTATTAGTTAAACCTAACTATAATCCACTTTTTTATATAATATAATTCATAGGACCCTAATAGTTAGGGTCAGTAATACTAAATGGTCAGGGTTTTGAAAGAAGTTATCTTAGAAAAAAAAATTGTACCAATTTTTTGATAGGGTATTTTTATAATGTCTCACCAAATTAATATACATCATATGTATATTAATTTAAAAACTATTACATTATATATGATTTTTATTAACTCGGGTTTTATTCATTTTTATATTTATTCTTATAAAATTTTAGTTTTGGAATACATATTACATCTAAAATATTAACATATTAAGACCATATTAATGTTGAACTCCTTACATTACTCATATTTTGTGTTATTCAAACGAAAATAGAAACCAATTATATTTATGAATTTATAAATTCATCCCATTAATAATGTACATACAAAAAATCATATAAAGGTTTATAAATATTTGAAATAAACAATAACAAAATTAGTAGTCTTAGATCCACAACTAGTCAACCCCAAAAGTTATATACAATGAATAAGCCTCCATGCTAATTAAAATTTCCACACAAAATCCATCTATCTCTGGATTCCTTACTCAAGAAATATTTCAGTTCCATTATATCTATAGTACAAAAAAATTAACTATATGAAATGTCTTATCTTAATCAATCAGCTTTAGGAACAAATAGATGTCATAGTAAATGGAATGTATGTCCTATGTTTTCATACCTAATATGGAATAAAAATTTTATAAGAAGAAATTTATACCAATAATTTACACATACACAATTTTCACATCATATAAAAATAATATATATATGAATACTCAAATGGAATAAAGAATTAAATAAATATTATAATATATTTTCCAATAATGATAAATTTAATTAATTATTATATATATATATTTTGGAATAAATATTCTATTTATAATGCCTAGCACTACTCTATTTTTAAATACTAATTAACCATATGTAAATATTTATAAAAAATGAAATTTTCATATCAATAAGTTATATCATATCTTATGATAGAGAGAGAAAATTATCAATCATTATATTTTATTAGATCAACCATTCAGATAAGTGATATAATGGGATACTAATCATTTTTGATGATATAAGTTGAATGATGATTATGATATGTTACACTATTATTGTATACCAAAAATGGTAGTCACAGCCTATAATATCAAATATAAATGATTATGATATAGAGAAAACCCATGAAATTTTAATTAGCCACCATAAAGTTTTACTCCTCTTCATTTATTTCTAAGGATGCAGACATTACATATTAGAGTTCATACCAACTATGATGACTAAATATAAAATTAAATATATTATAAAAAATCCCATAATTAAAAAAAATAAAAAAATAATCTCAAAATCATAGAACATGGCGTTTTAGTGTAGTTTTTGATTATCTACATTATTACATAATTACAAAATTATTTCAAAATATCTCTGGAAAATTTTTCCACACATCCCTTTTTTATTCATATTCCTATAGCTAACAATATGAGGATATGGGAAACATAAGAATGAGTGATATAAAATTCTTATTACGGAAATATATATCATTGATTCATATGTAATTGATCATGACCTTTTATAAAACATGACCAGATGATAAATATATATTTAAAATGTCATGGACCCCAAAAAGAAAATATCATTGGTGGGTTGAAGGTAATATAACGTAAAATGAAAAATAATATTTCTAGGTATAAGAGTTGGAAAAAATGATAAAATAATCATGAACCGTGGATAATATCATAGGAATGTGGAAAATCATGATATTTTGGTATAAACATAATCCAAAAAATCATAAAATATTAGACCAGGAATCATAATCTAACATCCTATAACCTAGAGGATTAGTAGTCCCGATTTTTTTTCATATATGATATTGGATTATGAATCACTTACTTCATCAAAAAACATAGTGGATTTGGAATAATTACTAATTTCCTATAAAAATTCGATTAGACATCACTACCGACATCCAATTATGGACCAAGAATCATAACCCACATCCCATAATTATCACATGAGATATAAAAACATAAAAAATGAATTAGAGGATTATAAATCTACCATCATATCATATAATGATAACAAATACATATATGAACCATGTGAAATAAATCATACATTATATAGAGAACTAGTCTAAACAAACTTTTATGTCATATCATTTTCTATGAATATTTATTTCATCACATAAACAAGCACCTTTGAACTATATTAGATTAATATCTTTGGATGCATAGAAACATAAACACCGACCTATAAGTGAGCTACATCTCCCCTAGTATGTTATTCCCAACTAGATCACTTCTTTGACATGTCATATATAATACATATCATTATATCATAGGGAAGGAAAGTGTATGCAATGATGATATTAGATGCTCAGTAAGGGTAAAAAATGGATTTTTGTAAGAATAACACAAACATAAGGGAATAAGAAGATGAGAATAATGTTTGAAAATAATACCCCTTATATAAATGATCATACCCATGTGTCAATGAGTAAAGATGAGATGTTCATAAGGCATGAATTATAAGAAAATCGAACAACATGATCCATATGATCTTAACATTGGAATAGGGTCTAGAATTTGTGGCATGCACATAATCATATATCGAAAATTCCATATTGGCCAGGGATCAACACATGTTCTAAAACTATCATAATGTATCATGTTTACTCCCCATTTTAGCCATGTCAATCTTAGGGATATCTAAATCATCACCCAATTAATTGGAGGGAGATATGGGTCACACACATCATATAATTAAATCATAAATATATGTGACAAGAAATCATAAAAATTAATTACATTATAACTGATGAAAGGAAATGGTTATCATAAACATCAGATCATGACCTATGAAAGAGATACAAGTCTCTTAATCGTTTCATCATATAATAACCCCTGAAAGATACATTTTAATAGACATTTCTTCATATAATAGCCTATTGAAAAGAAATAGTATTCGTAAACATCATCCCAATAAAACATAAACCATTTAGAGAATGATTATGAATGGTATCCTTGGATTATTTGCCCAATTTTCCATAGTTAACCCCAATTAATGTCCTCTTAGATGGAATATAAATCTAAAATATAGATTAAAAAATTTCTTGAAGAAAATGTCCATTTCACATTGAAAAATTATTTATAATACATAAGGAAAAAAATTCATAGAATTTACCTTTTAAAACATACAACAGAGAATTCAAATTAATTATTATTCATGGTGTCAGAAAATTACATTCATTCCATACAAGTTTAAATAATTATTCTTTTTACAATATGGAAGAAGCCAAATGCTTGCAATATTTTAAGATGACATTAAGATTCCATTTAATTTTTTTGGTAAAATGTAAAAAAAATCGTAAAAATTTATTTTAAAAATAATAAGATTATATTGAATGTAACACAACATACTTCCACAGTAAGTTTCACATTGAATAATGCAAATATTGTGTTGTACGCAACTTCGAGATTCTAACACATCGCGACCAATCAAACTAGCCATTGTGAATAGTAATACCCAATTTTTAATATTTTATCAATTTTTTCATTCAAAATGGACATCATTTTTTGGTTCAGAATATTGTAAATATCTTAGGGTGAATTTTTGGTATTTTTCTGAGAACATTCAGTTTTTGATGAATAGAAAAAAATACTAAAATTTAATTAAAAACAACTTTTTTAATCAAAATAAATTATAATATTAAATTATACTATTGAGTGGGTTTTAAGTATAATTTGATTATATTTTTACAATTTAATAAAATTTTGTTCATTGGACATAATTTCACATTTAAACCGGACAAAAGCAAGTTTCATTCTTTTGATAGTTATTATTTCTTAAAAACTCGCATTTTGTTTTGACAAAGGGAATTAATTTTAAAATAATTTCTGACACTTATGTGTTATGAATTTAGAAAAATGGATTCCATATTTAGAATCAAATGGTCAAAATTATGTTAATAGGTAACTTTTATTTTTATACATTTCGAATAATTACTTCGGTAAATGCTTTATTTAAAATTGTTAAAGGGGTAAATCTAGTAAATAAGGTTAAAAAATAATATTATAATAATATTAAATTACCTAACATGTGTTCTAAACCAATTGGCCAATACATGTCCGACCATGGGCATCCTTGGGTGGATTTTGTGACCCCATGCATCCAATTAAGAGTGATAATGACACTTTATTTTATTTAACATAAAATAAAGACAAAAATGACATTAAAAAATAACTTTTAGTATATGAATTTTTATATGAGGTTATATAAGTCATATTTTCAACTATAAATATGAATTGGAAATATAAAATTATTTTCTACATTATGGTTTTTTTATAATTTGTAGACATAAAAAAATGAAATTATTTATGACACAATAATGATGTAGTGTTTACCTCATTAATAAATGATTTAAATAAATAATATTATTATGATTAAAAAAATATCCAAAACCTATAAAATTCTTATTGGATGATTTTATTTCGATCATTACAATTTTTATCATCATCTTAAAATACTTTTGGACCATTATAATCTGACTATCACTATATAATAAAATAATATTTTAAGACATTCCTAAAGAGCCCCTCCTCCCCCTTATAAAAGGACATCACTTCTAACCCATTCCACACACCTCTGAAGCCCCTTGGATCATCCATACCCTTGAAAAATAATCTCTCAAGATCCATATATTACTCCTAGGAACATTTCCTTAGGTAGAAGTCACATTAAAAAGTACTTTTGGTTCAAAACAATGGATGTTACCCAAATTAAAGGTAACATTTTCTCTTAAATGTATTTGTTTTATATTGTTTTATTTTACTTCTACAACCCCCCTAAACACTTTTTATTAAATTATTTTATAAAATAACCAATAAAATCAATATACTAGTACTTTTTATAAGATTTATTCAATCTACACTTACACACACCTCCATCTAATTGGTGAAGAACATACTGTTTCAGTGGATAGTAATCTAACACCTCAAGAAATGATGATTGTTCAATTATCTCCAACTGACTCTCATGGTGGATATTAAGATGGAAATTTATTTATATATGATATATATATTATGTTTATGGTTTCTATATGATTTGGTATTTTTCATTTATATCATTATTTTATGGTTTCAATTATTAGTAAAACACTATAATTTTATTTGAGGAAGTGCAGACTACCACCCACTCAAAATGATATGACTCATTAATACCTTATATGGGAAGTATAAAGGATGTAATTAATGATATTTTATATTATATAATACTGTAATTAAAATATACCTTTGTATAATTATGTTTTAATTCCACTAAAATACAAAATCAATATGAAAGGAGCGTTCTTGCGTACGTACGACTTACCGTCTCCATGAACGGTACATTTCATTTCTTATCTCCAAATGTTATGTACTGTTATAAATATATACATATATAATGGATATATATATATATGATATCTAAATTATTTATATCATTCTGGATATAATTAACATCTTACCACATAAAAAATTGTAATTTTAACATGTTCAATTCATACTCAAGTTCCGAACATCCATAAAATATCCTATATGAACTCAAATAATTTACTAATTATTATAGAAATGTAATAAGTTATATAAAATGAATAAAAACCTTTATATATGTTCTTAATAAAATAGAAATTAATTGATGTTTATTATTTAGGACGAATAAGGAACATAGAAGAAAAGTCGGACATAAGGTAAGGGGTTTCTTATCTCACTTTTAATTCCATGAGACTTCCATTGTTCGCCACTTATTTGTTGCATGTGGTGTATTGTGTACTACCATTAGATATATATTATCATGATTATATTTATATTCATGGAATTCTATGATTCATTTGGTGCCTATTAAGTTTTTTCATATGACTCGATTGATTACAACGAAGTATGGGGTTTTCATCTCACATTTAATCTCTTGAGATTCAGGCTATATTGGACACTATTTCCTTTTGTGTGGAGTTTGTACATCCCTTGATTGTATTATTTTTTAAATATAATTTAATGAAATGTTATGTACATATTCATTATATGATACTTCTTTCATGGGGGGTATGTTTCATAAGATACCAAATCGGTAAGGGAATTTCAAATTTCAATTTCCACTCACCGGGCTTTACACAACCTTCATTGATTATTTAACTCGATGATTAAGTTTGGAATCACTATTTATCATTTGGATAGTAATTTAGACTCCCCATTCTGTGGATATAATTTTGATACACATAATCACTCCATTGAAAAACTATCAAGCCATCAATATGAACTTGATAAGAGTAATTTTAACTCAATCTCCATTTATTTAGTTAAATATCCAATTCATTGGTGATGATTTTACAAGAATATGTGTGAATATCCTCTGATTGATTTACAATGAATATCCAATGATATTGAGTGTATTTATATTTTTCACACATAATTATGTCATTTATTTATCCTTAACCTAAGGATACAGTCTTTATAAGATATTTCACATCAATTTACATTCCATTGAGACTTATTTGTTGTTATATATCATTTCAATTTTATATGGTGTATATAATGTACTTTTTTACATTATATCATGAGTCCCTTTATTCTCAGGATGTTATAATGTTTTTATTACCTCAATTAATTGTATTCAAGTGTCTGTCTTTTGGTTAGGAACTCTAACTAAAATACCAATTTAAATATTTTATAGATTTGTTATTCTAAACCGTTCTCATAAATGTCCATGTTTTTAAAAAAAATTTATGGATTTATTTATATGGACATTAATATTTTAAAAATTCAATTCCTTTTAAAATTTTCAAAGTTTTATGGGACACTTTGATTCAAAAATATTTTTTTAAATGGCTTCTTGAAAAATACTGGGACTTTTAAATGTTTTCATGGAAAATGGGTATATTTACCTAAAATAGTTTTGATGATTATTTTCTTCTTTTCCAATATCCTTCTTTATTATGAATTGAGGCTAATATTTTACAATTAAATATTCCATATTTTATTGAATGAGTTTTTTTTACTGTGGATGAGCTATTTTTATACCATTCATGGTTTATGGTTAAAGTATTTACATTTCGTATTCCAGTTTTAATAAGAATGTTATATTTCATCCTTTTCATATATGGAATGTATTGGACTTTTTAAGTGACATGTAGATCGCGCTATAGCTCCTTGATGCATCGGTAGGTCTCATGAGTCAACTAGTCATGGAATTGGCTGAGGCCTTTCCCATTTTGATATATGGTTTTGGCTGACCCCATAATCATTTTTAGATGTCTTGTCCGAGGCCTTGACAAAATGTTTCTGAATGTACCGCCTTATACATTCCCTCATTATGAAAATAATATTGATGGTTTATGTGGTCATTTGACTAGTAGAATACCCATGATTATGTTTTATTATGGCATTATTTACTTATCTCGTATTCCATTCATAAAAGTATTCATGATTATGATTGGTAAAAGCTAGTGGATTCAATTATTCACCATGCTTAATATTTATGTTATCATCCATTGTATTTCTTACCCTTACAGAGCACTTGAGCTCACCCCTTTATTATGTTTCATTTTCCCCAAGACATAAAGGACTTAGTTATGAGTGACTTTCAGGCATAATCTAGGAGGCTTGGATGTTTCTAATGGAATAAATTAGTGTTGTTCTTCTTTTCAAGTTGTAATGTTGAACTTATGTATGTATCTTTTATCCAGGACTACTAAACTGATTGGTCTTTCAGGACATGATTTCCTTGTATTTTACCAATGTATTAAAATAATGCACCGACTCCTAGGTAACTGTGATTGGGGCATTACAGTTTGTACTATAGGAAGTTTAGTACAAACCTCGGAAACTAGATTTAGATAAACTCTGATTAGAGAACATAGCCCTAAGAGAGACATTGATGATTAGTATATAATAAATTCCTAGATTTTTTTTATTATTGATATTTTGTGAGTTTTCCAAACAATAAATCCCTATCTTGATATGAGTAGGTAGAGAGACTCGGTCATAGATGTACCTAGGTGTAAAACCAGAAAACACCGCTTTGAGCTAGACTTGAATGGGAACTGGTGCACGACAACGAACCTTGCTGCACTCTTGGTTACGATACTCCCTGGGGATATGCTTAGTATAATTTACATTTTCGTTACAAAAATATTTTATAGATTTTAATATAATATGAGAATAAATAACCATCATTAATCCTAAGGTGTTTTACATTGAAAATAAAGTGTTATGATATTCTATAATTGATTTTATGACTCACACTATACTTTCTTGTGATAGTCAATTATTGGATTCCAAGAAATTCGTAGTAACATTGGACAAGATGTATAAGGTGGGCATGATGGAGGAAATGATAACCAGAATGGAATGTTGATAGGGGTAAAAGATATCATGTTCATGCCGAATAAGATTTCCAAAAATATAATCAAGAACATATATATTAACCAACTCCAGTACTCATCAATGAAGAGAAATGAGGTGAATGATAAGTTCTCCAGTAGTTGAGACCATGGAGAAAAGAATCCTCAATTTCCATCATGCAGGAAATGTGGAAGGAGACACCTAGAGAAGTGTTTCAATATAACAAAGGAAATCTTTATGTGTGGGAAGGAAGGACATAAAGTACTGAATTACCATCAAAAAATTGAGAATACTATGGAAGAAAATAAAAATGATCCTAAGAATCCAATTAAGGTCATTTGTCCTAAATGTAAGGGTCCTTGGAATAACCCATGTCATTTACCTATTATATAGGATAACCTCTCGGTTGTGGAAGAAACTATGTGGAAATAAATGGTTGGAGAAATGTTTAGAAGTATTAGTGCTATTTGATAATGGGATTACATTGGAATAATTTTCTCTTATATTAGTAACCATGTAGTTTGTCATGTTAATATGATATTTGAGGAAGAATTATCTTTTCTCTTGTGAATATAGTTATAAATATCCATTTGGTTTTATATGATTATTATGTTTGAGGAAATAACAAGTTATTATATTTTGGGATGAAAATGAAAGGTGTGAGATAAAATTTGTGGTTAAATTATTTTATTGTTATTTTGAGGAATTTATATCATTTTGGTAATGTTTTAAAAAAGAGTTTTTGAAAAATGACAACCCGCAGACCGTGTGATAACCTGTTGCGTCATAAAAAGCTATGGGAATCGAACCCACAACTTGAGTGTGATTAAGATTTATCGCATACCACTGGACTACATGAAGTTACTTTTTATGGTGACTAATTATTTTTAGTTAAATGATTTTATTGATCAATAATAAGTTGATTGGGGATATTATTTCTTATCAGATAAATACCCTTAGTATAGGAGAATGATTTCATGATTAAGTGATAAATGTTATTTTGGAAGAGGTTCACTCTGTTGGGAACACTATATGCCTAAAGAAAATATAATTCTATGGTATTTCATTTACGGTATAGTGTTATATTTTTACCTATGTTTTTATTTTGGATTTATAGCGATTGGGGTTATTTATGGAAATGATTAACTTATTATTGAGAATAAGTGATTAGTTTAATTAGTTTTAACTACGAGACTTTAAGAGTAGTTGATGTTTTTTGGAAATAAAATTTATCGAGGAAGACTGCGTAACCAATTTCTTCTATGTTTGAATTTTTAATATTATTTTGGATTATATTGATTTATTTTAAGGACAATTTCTAAATGAATGGTATTTATTTAACTTTGAAGTATTTTTGGTTTAATTTTAGAAATTAAGATTAGTTCTTATTACTCTATAGGATTATCCTTTTGGGGGATCATCCGATATTGTACTAACCATTTTGGTTTTTATTAATCTTTAAACACAAGGTAAATATATAGTATATCCTTTGTGGATAATGTTATTCTTTAGAAGTTGATTCTAGATCATCCGGTGTGACCATGTCATATTGAATAGTCACCGTTTAAAAATTTTGATTTAGTGGTAGAAATTTTTTGAAGAGTGAAACTCTACCTAAAAAGTGAGTATATCACTTTATGTTCTTAGTTAATCTCAAAAATAAATTCCTCATCTTTATTAAATGCAACATAAAACAAAAAAACTTAGTCTGTTTAATTGGCATACTGAGTAACTAATGACCGTTTGTCCCATCACATGTTTGTGGTTTCTTGTTGTTAAATTTCTCCTGATAATTTTTTCTATCCCTCTCGATCAGAACATGAAAGTTAGTTTATCTTCCATATCCATGTTTTCCTCCATGGAATCCTATTATGGGTTATCTCAGCTGACCTTTGTACTTCTCTTTCATTCATTTAAAGTAATAGTTTTATTGACTCTTTTTCTGATGTGGGACTTTCAACTATGTTACCAAGCCAAATTTTTCCAAAAAAAACTTACGAGGATGAAATTTACAAAAGTGGGAAAGAATGTAACACCCCAATCTTCGACGATACGTTTCCCTTAGAATAATGCATTATTTTGTGTTGTACGCAATTTCGAGATTCTAACACATCACGACCAATCAAACATGTCATTGTGAATAGTAATACCCAATTTTTAAAATTTAATCAATTTTATGTTTCAAAATGGACTTCATTTTTGGGTTCGGAATATCAGAATTAGCTTAGGGTGAATTTTGGTATTTTTATGAAAACATTTAGTTTTTGATGATAATGAAAAATACTTAATTTTAATTAAAAACAACTATTTCAATCAAAATAATTCATAGTGATAAATTATACTCTTGAGTGGGTTTTAATTATAATTAGATTATATTTTTACAATTTAATACTATGTTGGTCTTTGGATGAAATATCACATTTAAACTAGACATAAGCATGTGTCCATCTTTTGATAGTTATTATTTCTTAAAAACACGCTTTTTTGTTTTTATAATGAGAATTGATTTTAAATTAATTTCATCCACTTATGTGTTATGAATATAGAAAAATTTATTCCATATTTAGAATCATGAGGTCCAAATTTTGTAAATAGGTAAGTTCAAATTTTATACATATGGAATAATTACTTCGGTAAATATTTTATTTACCAAGGTTAAAGGGGTAAATCTAGTAAACATGGTTAAAAAACAATATTATAATAATATTAAAGCACCCTAACACATGCCCTAACCCCATTGGCTGATACATGTCTGAACATGGTAATCATTGGGTAGATTTTGGGACCCCATGGATCCACTTAATAGTGATAATAGAACATTATTTTATTTAACTTAATTTAATGACAAAATTGGCATTAACAAATATCTTTTAGTATATCAATATTTATGTAGGGTTATATAAGTCATATTTTCAACTATAAATATTAATTGGAAATAAAAAACTATTTTCTACATTATGGTAGTTTTTTTATAATTTTTTGACATTTAAAAAATTAAAATATTTATGACACAATAATGATGTAGTATTTACCTCATTAATAAATGATTTAATAAAATAAGATTATTAATATTTAATCAATATCCAAAACCTATAAAATTATTATTGGATGATTTTATTTTGACCATGATTCTTCTTATCATCATCTTTAATTTTTTTGGTACAATTATAAACAGAATATCACTATATAATAAAATAATATTTTCACACTTTCCTAAAGAGCCCCTCCTCCCCCTTATAAAAGGACACCACTTCTATCTCATTCCACACACCTCTCATTCCCCTTGTATCATCTAAACACAACCCAAATAAGATCTCAAGTTCTTTATATTACACCTAGAAGCCTTACCTTAGTAATAAGTCACTTCAAGAAGTCCTTTTGGTTCTAAATAAATGAAGTTACCAAAATCAATGATAACAATTTCTCTTAAATTCTTTTTTTTTATTTTACTTCTCCAACACCCATAAACTCTTTTTATTACTTTATTTTATAAAAAAACTTGTATAATCAACATAATATGATTTTTTTATGAGAAGTATTCAAACTACACTTACACACAACTCCATCTAATGGGTAAAGAACATGTTGTTCCTGTAGATGCCAAACTAACGCCTCACGAAACATTGATTATTCAATTATCTCCTACCACCTCTCATGATGGCCATTAATAAGGTAATGTATTTAAATATGATATATATATTATTTTTATGTTTTATATATGTTTTTTTATTTTCCATTTTTATCATTATTTTATGGTTTCCATTATTGGTAAAACGCGAGAATTTCATTTGATTAAGCGCGGACTACCGCCCCCTAAAAATGAGATGACTCGTTAATAAATTATGTGGGAATTATAAAGGATGTAATTAATGATATTTTATATTATATTATACAATAATTATAATATAACATTGTATCATTTTGTTTTTATTCCATTAAAATACAAAATATAAATGAAAGTAGCGTCCAAGTGTACGTACGGCTTACCGTCTCCATGAACGGTGCATTTTATTTCTTATCTCCAAATGTTATGTACTATTATAAATATATAAATATATTAGGGATATATATATATTATATCTAAATTATTTATATCATTATGTATATATTTTACTTTTTACAACATGGAAAAATTGTAATTATAACAAGTTCATTTTGGACTCAAGTTCATAACATGGATAAAATATCCAATATGAACTAAAATTATTAACTAATTGTTATAGAAAGATAATAAGTTATATAAAATGAATAATAGACATTAAAAATTTTCTTAATAAAGTTTAAATTAACTTATGTTTAATGTTTAGGAAGAAAAATTAACATAAAGACACATCAGACTTGACGTAAGGGGTTTCTTATCTCACTTTTAATTCTTCGAGATTTCCATTGTTTGCCACTTATTTATTGAATGTGTTGTATTTTGTACTACCATTTGATATATATTATCAAGATATTATTTATATTCATGATATTATGTGATTCATTTGGTGGATATTAACGTTTTTCATATGACTCGATTGATTACAACGAAGTAGGGGGTTATCATCTCACTTTTATTCCCGTGAGATTCTTGCTATATTGGCCACTATTTCCTTTTGTGTAGAGTATGTACTACCATTGATTGTATTATTTTTGTAATATAATTTAATGTATGGGTATTTAAATCTTAATTTTATGATACTTATTTCATGGGGAGTATGTTTTATAAGTTACCAAATCGGTAAGGGAATTTCAAATTTCAATTTCCAAGCATTGGGCTTTGCGCATACTTCATTAATAATTTGACGCCATGATAGTGTTTGGAATCAATTTTATCATTTTTGTAGTAATTTACACTCTCCTTTCTATGTATATAATTTTGAAACACATAATAACTCCATTGATAAATTCTAAAGTCATCGATATGAAATTTATAAGAGTAATTTTAACTCAATCTCTATTAATTGAGTTAAACATCCAATTCATTGGTGATGTTTTAACAAGAATATGTGTGAATGTACTATGATTGATTTAAACTAAATATACTATAATATTTAGTGTATATATATTTATCACATATAATTTTTTCATTGATTTATCCTTAACATAAGGATAAGGTCTTTATAAAATATTTCATCTCAATTTATATTCTATTGAAACATCTTTGTTGTTATACACCAATTAACTTTTATATGGTGTATATGATGTACTTTGACATAGTATATCATGAACACCTTTATTCTCATGATATTATAAAATTTTTATTACCTCAATTATTTGTATTCAATTGCATCCCTTTTTGTTATATATTGTAACTAAATATCATTTTAAATGTTTTAATGATTTATTATTCTAAATATTTCTCATTAATTCCCATGTTTTAAAAATGGTTATAAGAATTTATATATATGGACATTAATGTTTTCAAATTAAAATTCATTTTAAATGTTTCAATGTGGTATGGGAAACTTTGATTCAAAAATATATATTTAAACTGCTTCTTGACAAATAGTGTTACTTTTAAATGTTTTCAAGGAAAAGGGGGATATTTATCCGAAATAGTTTTTCTGATTATTTTCATCTATGTCAATATATTTCATTATTCTCAATTGAGGTTAATATGTTACAATAAAATATTCCATATTGTATTGAATGAGTTACGTTTGAATGTGGATGTACTATTTTTATACCATTCTTTGTTTGTGGTAAAAGTATTGACATTTCGTATTCCAGTTTTAATAAGATTGTTTATGTTATATTTCATCATTTTCATATAAGGAATGTGTTGGAACTAGTAAGTGATGGGTGGAGCCCATTATATATCCTTAATGCATCGGTAGGTCTAATGAGAGATCTAGACATGGAATTGGCCCAGGCCTTTCCCATATTGATATATGGCTTTGGTCGTGGCCTTAACCATTTTTATACATCTTGGTCATGCCCTTGAATTTTTTTTCAAAATGTTCGGCATTATACATTCCTTCATTATGGAAATAATATTGATTGTTCATGTGGACATTAAACTAGTATAATACCCATGATTATGTTTATTATGGAATTATTTACTCAGCTCGTATTCCTGTTATAAAAGTATTCATGTTTATTATTGGTAAAATAATATGGTTTCAATAACTCACCACGCTTAATATTTATGTTATCTTCCGCTATATTGCTTACCCTTACTGAGCATTTGATAACACCCCATTATTATGTTTCGTTTTCCCTAGGACATTAAGGGCATAATTATGTGGGACTTACAGGCATAATCTTGGAGGATTGGATGTTTCTAATGGAATAAATTAGTGTAGTATTTCTTCTCAAGTTGAAATGTTGAACTTATACATTTATATTGTTTCCAAGACTACTAAACTGATTTGTCTTTCAGGACATGATTTCCTTGTATTGTGCCAATGTATTAAAATAATGCACCATCTCCTCAGTAACATGGGTCAGGGGATTACATTGAATCATTTATGAGAAATTTTTTTGAAAACTTTGTTCTGGAGGAAAATAGAACTCAAACCTAAGTGAGATATAAATTTCCATTTTATTAAAACAATTCTTAATTAACATAAGTACTGATGAGTCAAAAAATGGTACCATTATATGAATATTTTTTAATGAAACAGAGGAAAATAAAATTATTGTGAAATATTGAGTAGTTGATCATGATATATCATCATTTGAGACTTGATCAAAAAAAATATTGAAAAATGATGAGAACAAAATGTGAAATCATTACCACATCGGTATACTTGAACCGTAAACCTAATGAAAGAAAAAAATAAAACTGGAATTAAAATGTCTTTAAGATGTATAATATTATGATATTACATATGAATCAGGAAATATAAAAACTTTATTAAAGATTATATATTTATAATATAACGTACTTCTCAATGAAGGAAAAATGAAACAAATAAATTTGTTATGTAATGTGTCACTTTTTAATAATAATCCATATGAAGGAATAAAATCAATGGAAAAAATAATTATCATTAAATGAGGTACATTAATGATATATCATTTCATAGAGAATTATATACTGTGAATAAAATAAATTAGAAAGGAATATGGAATAAGTATCTGAGATGAAAATGTTAGAATAAAAATCCCCAATACAAAAATATTGACTTCTATCCTAATAATTAACCCATTTGGAATAATAAATATAATTTTATTATAAATTTCTACAGAAATATTTATATATATTTCATACCTTTTATGATTTTCTTATAAACATACATTACCTCTTTATATTAAAATAGTACACAACATGTTCATTTTCATGATATAATCATTTGATTTTAAATTTTAATAAATGTGATTAAAAAATAATTGTGATGATTTATGAAATCTATATAACTTGTTCGTAGATTAGATGGAAATTGGAATATGAAACGAAGTTAGTTGCTTGCTCGTGACACATTGAAATCGAGTGAAGAGCAGTGGTGACACATATAGGTCAAAGAATTCATTATAACTTTATTTTTTAATTTATATGCACACATATATATGAAATAAATTAATTTATACATACATTATTCATATAGGATTATGTGATTTAAAACTATTCATGTAGACCATATGCATAACAATATAGGATATATTTTAATTTAAAATTGGAACAAAAGGATTACTAAACATCAAGTAGTAGACTGCATAGTAAAATTGCATGTAGTATATAATGTATTAATAGGTTGTAGAAAAAATAAATACTGACAATCCTTATAAATTTTTATGATTAATAATAATAAAACATCTCTATAAGTTGAAAAGGACTGAAGTGACCATGCCTTAGTAGTCCCAATATAAAACAATATCAACTCACTTATAATAATTTACATGTTGCTTTATATACATAGTCGGTATATATTTCATGATTTTATATTTAAACAAACTATTAAATAAAAATCATAGTTTCATCATTTATAAATTCATCAATGAGCACCAAAAAATAGAAACTGGCAAAGGGGTGAGGATAGAATCATTCCTGGCCAGTTGAATTAATTCCACTGCAACCCCAATAAGAACGGAATAGATACATTAATGGTAGAATAAGATTTACAACCTTGGATCCCTCAATACATTGAAATTCCAAGACCAATATCATAATTATTTAAGCCTCATTAAATTTCCAATATATTGTAGGAGAATCCAGTTTTTTGTGCATCATACTTGGGAAATTATTTGAGTAGATGAAACTGATAAAAAAATAAAATTTTATTAAATATATCAAAACTAATATGGGTAGACATTTTATGATATACAATTAGAGAATCCGAATAAAATGTCGTTTTATCGAATGGTAACATAATTAAAATTATAATTGATACATTAGGGAAAAAATTATGAACATTTTATTATGACTAAATTTTTTCTCATGTAATGAAAACATGAAATGGTTTACTGAATTATACATGGGAGTTTTTAAAGCTTCAATAAAATTATTTGAATGGATTACCATGGTATGATGAACTATGTAGTTGAAAATCACCTAATAAATCATTTGCTACGTCATTTTTGTGGTCATGAAGTAGATATTCTCTAATTATGCATAATTTTTTTGAATGGTGTAGAGAATGTTTCTGTATTACTAATGATCAATTTATTCATACTAATCATTATTCAATTATCACCAATTAAAAATTAACCAAACGTTATTTACCTAATATAATAAACCACTTTTTAAACATAATTGAAATATCTATGTATACTATACACCTATATTGTAATCACTATTAATAAAACATGGAATATAGTACATTTAGAATCATCTTTTCACCCTTGTCCACTAATTTTAGTTTATCATGTATCATTTAACCCTATTTGTAATGGAGATATTATTTAATGGTTGAATCACTATCCATTTTTATCAGGTCAGACATTAATGAAACTTTTTGAGAATGGAATCACACTCTAAATCTTATGGGCATGATCATTATGACAAATTATTGAAGAATTCATGGCCTTACAATATAATGAAAATGGTTAGTATGTGCTATATAAATATAAACATGATAAGCATTTCATTCCAAATTTAAATATTGTAAATTATAATGAAATAGATCCAAAACAAATAAGGTCTGAATTTCATCATACAATAAATACAATGGTATAAACTCATAAAAAATATATAATAAAAATAGAATCTGACATGAGGAGAAGAAAATAGATATTGAAAACAGAATCCAACAAAATATATATAATAATAGAATAATCTGACACTTTAATTTAATAAAAATTGAAAAATCACATACTAAAATACCAAAAATATATATATATAAACAAAAGCATGTTAAATTTAGATAAAAACATGACACTAGAAATTCAAAGAATCTAATAGAATATAATAAAAATGGAATTTGACAAAATATATATAATATATTGCAGAGAGTGTAATATGGGAAAACCTGAAACTGAATATTGAAAAATCTCATACTATTGACTAAAATATATCAAAAATTATACTTGAATATATAGTAATTCCTGTACATAATGAAAACAATATTTTTTTTGGAAACATGTGTTCATCATAAATTAACCAAAAACATATATTTTTTATGGAATGTACTAATATAAGAAATTCATTAAAACTGATCACATATTTAATAAGATTGTAAATCAATTCTATTAAACAATGTATTAATATTAATATGAAAACAATACTCTATATTCAAATTATAGTGAAGAAAATTATGTTATATGCTTATCATAAGATGAACCCTCCACTCCATATTACAAAAAATTTTATGAAAACATCGTGTGGCTCCCTCAACATTATATATTCATATAACATGTTTTTGAGAGGTGGAAAAATTTTATGACTCATAAAATAATGTTCTTCCTATAACATATAATGAAACCCATTGAATCGACATAGAAGTAATATTTGATAAAGGAAATGAAATCAAACCCTTTTATATGCTCGACCCATATGTTACAGAATCAAAAATAAAGGGAATAATTAAAATAAATAATGGATACTAGATGTGATGTTTTATCGATACATTACTCTGCTATGTTGGCCTTATAAAGAGTAGCCCAGGTAAAAATGAATGTCTCTTACATGTTCTAATTTTTATGCTACAATGTAGATAAATACACTTATCATAAAATATTAGTTCCTGTGTATTATTTCATTTTACTAATATTTATAATTTTTTAGAACATAAAAAACCAATATATAGTGCATTCAATATACTTAGAGTGAATAAAATATACCATAAGTGAACAAAAACATATATATAGTTGAAACACATATAAATATGGAAGAAAATATGTGGTAGAAATAGAACATATTAACAGTGAATAAACTATCAGTGAATAAATTTTACTGAATGTGAATAGAATAATATATACAGAGAATTAAATAATTAGTGAACTCAATATGTTAATTTGGAACAAAATATACTAATAATTGACACAATACTCAATCCATTAACAAAGAGTTAATATAATATACAATCGTGAAGTAGTTCTACAATAGATTCAATATATTAAAAGTGAAAAAGATACTTTTATTGAATGGAAACAAATATACAATTGAATAAATCATGTTAAAATTAAATAAATAAATAAAATAGAAACAAATATGAAATGGTGATAATGAATGATAAAATCCCCATAAACATGAGAATGAAATACCTGATACATAAAGACCGATATAATGAATATAAAAAAAGAAATTATACAAATATTTCATAGTTACAGGGACAGAATGATCATGGAGATGTTAAGGATTCATTAACTACACCCAAGAATTATAAATTTACCATAAACATGTGCATGGAATTCTTAATACGAAAACAATGAGAAAAGGAATATTAAAATATATATGTTATAAATAACTCATATATTTTGAGGGGAAAAGAACATAGAGATGTTAGGGAATCATTAAATGCACTCATCCCTAGTTTCATTTATGGGAAGGAAGTTTTCCATACAAAAAATGAAATATATGTATATTCACTCATTCAGAAACATTCATTCTAAATAAATGTATAAAAATATAATATGATATGAACAAAAAAATGTATCAAAAATAATTTATTATATGTAAAGATTTCGTATAATATCAATGGGATAAAATGAATTAACGATTTGAGTAGAAACAATGAAAATTTTAATGAAGGGTTATCAAGGGATCTTGGGTTTCCATACCTGAAACCTAAAAGAAGTAGATTCACTAATTTCAACCATAGATCATGGCTTGTGGATCTTAAAATATTTAAATGAGTAAAAATCACATACACAGAGAGAGATGTTGGGAAAGAACAAATAGACCAATTGATAAGAACATTGAGTTGTTCAATGCCCAAATCATTA
Organism: Viscum album; assembly: GCA_963277665.1. NCBI lineage: Eukaryota > Viridiplantae > Streptophyta > Magnoliopsida > Santalales > Viscaceae > Viscum > Viscum album. The sequence goes on from OY728160.1 coordinate 1,418,707,521, forward strand.
GTGTTGTGATTAGATGGTGATACATCCCCACATTGTAGAAAATGTAATAACTGAAAATAATTCATGGGACATATAAGGGAAAAAACCTCATATAAATATATCTAAAAAAAATAAATGGTAAAAAATTTATAATCTAAAAAATTGATTATTTTTTCTGTCCTCCATTTTTTCTAAACAAATATGGCATTGAAATATTGAATTGAGAATCATGAATTTTAAGGAAATTATTAAAAATATTAAATGATTAGAGAAAATTAAATTATAGAAAAAAATAGAAAAAAATAAAATATTTTATAATAGTTGATAATATCAATGGAATGAAATGAATGTAATTTTTATAATAGAAATAATGAAAATTTGATGAAAAAAAACCAAAGGATAAGGGTTTCTTATACAGGAATCCATATAGAAGTATATTCCCTTCTTGAGATCATAGATCATATTCTGTGGATATATCTATTCATTTGTGGGAAAAACATTAAAATTGTAATGATGTTATTCATGTGGGGTAACAAAATTGGAATATGAATAAATGATTCAAATGTGAGAAAAGGTCAAAAAATAATAAATTAGAATAGGGAATTTAATAAAAAATCAAAATAAAAAATGAAAACGACATAGTAAAATATTGAAACACTTTTTAAAAATAATTATATTTTGATGTGACGTTTAATTTTTTTCATTAAATTCTGGCACTAGAGAAATATGGTATTGAGAAAATGGTATTCGAATTATATGTTAAACTCCAATTAAATGTATTTATGACAACATAACATAACATGAATGAACACTATTTCAGTATCTCTGAATCACCAAACATCTGATCAAAATGATAATAGAGAAGACCAAAAAATTGATGGAATCTAATTTAGAAAAATAAGAAATACTGTTAAAAAACACAATATATATAATTTTTATATCATTAATTAATTAACTTGATACTAATATCAAGGATATTATATATAGATTATTGAAATAACATTGAAAAATAAAAACTAGAGGACATTATTATCTCAAAAAAATTGTTATATTCTTGTAGAGAGACAGAAAACATGGAAGAGAAAAATCATAACTACATTGTGGAAGAAACTGATCTTGGAAACCCTACCCAAGGAGAGGGTATGGATATAAAATAGGGCATGGTGTTTATGGATTCTAAAACAATGAAAACCTACCAGACATGATAAATCTTATGTAGTTGTGACAAAAAATGACCCATTGAGCAGTTATAGAGGATATTATGAGTTCATTATGGGGGATAAAATGATTGGAATCTAGGTAGATGAATCATTGTTATAATCTGGTGGTAGAGTCTATGGACGAGGTGAAGTCACTGGTAGAGGAAGAGGATGATTCATAGGAGATGGATGAGGCGGAGGATGTTTCCTAGGAAAAGATGATGGTGTAGGCTATCGTAGATGAGTGGGTAGAGGAAGAGGCCAATGTGTTGGGTTTGGGGGAGTGGGAGGCCAATTCATAGGTTTGGGAGGAGTCATATGAAATTTTGGAGGAGGTTGATGTGAATAAGGAGGAATTATTGGAGGCCGATGTAGGGGATAGTCAGACAGGGGATGTGAAGATTTTGGGGAGGAGAGTCGGGGTGTGTGGAGGAAATAAGGAAAAAAGTAAAATAGGGAGGTTGAGAAGAATTAATGGATGTGGAGACATGTAATGGATAACTTCTATGGAGATAACATGTGTAATTTGTTACAATATTTATTATAGATAATTGATTCCATGTTAATGTTACAATTCGGGTCATAACCACTTTGTTAATCTATATGATTAGACTTTTTATGTTTGGACCGCTATATTAAGTCAATTATTGATCATAAAAATAATTTAAACCATGATATAGATATAATATATATTAATTATTTATTCATTTATTCATTTATATTAATCCATTAAATTTGGTGATAATAAATTAAATATACCGTTCATGGAGAAGGTAGGCTATAAATACACATGAATCTTGTTTCTCATTTTCTTATTAGTTTGAAAGAAAGTAAATTAATTAATATATTTTCATTATAGATTAATTTTTATTTCATTTATATCCCATTTTATATTAATCTAATATTTAATACTTTCCTTTTTACGAATGAATAAAACTCAACATTTAGTGTGGAGGTAGTTTGTTGTACACATGAACAACATTATCATATAAAACCCAAATGGAATGAATTATGGTATTTGTGATATAACAATTATATAAAAATATTAATATCATTAATATCATATCTAAATATTTTATTCACCATTATTTCCATCCTTGAGAAGTTGTAATGAAAAAATGAATGACATCATTTTGTATGTTGGTAGTCCAGAGTACATATGGATAATGATTTCATAACCCATTTTATGGAAGTGTGTGTTGTTGTAGGTAATAATAATAACATAAAAGGAAATTATTACATAAAAATTTATAAGGTTATTATATATTCTTAAAATAAAATTATTTTAATATGTGTGTATTAGAAATCAAACAAAATCATTCGTTGATGAATTATGCCACTTCTTCATGTACCCTAGTTAGGTTTTCACTAAAATACCCTCGTACATGGATTTATATACAAAATAATGCTTCAAGGATACGAAAAGGGACTTTTGGTATTGTTTTGGGTAGGTATTGGATTAACCACGGTGGTGTGAATGATTGAGTAAGAGAGGGGAGTGGGTGGCCATTTATAAGTGTGGTGAGTGGACAACTTGTAAATTTATGAAAGAGTGAATTCCACCCACATTATTCATGTTTCAAAATGGTCCAAATGGGACTATTATGAAACCTAATAGGATTCATGGTCTAAATATGTCCATAAAATGGTGCTCATACAAGATTATATCTTAATTTTAACATTATATTTTTATTTCAACCCCCATGAAATTTCAATTTTTAGCTTTACATTGGTAAATTATTTTTACTCCCTTCAATATTCATTATGGTAAAAACTATGTTATAATTGATAGACTTATAAAATATTTTGATTACTAATATGGAATACATTTTTCCAAATTGAAATCATATAAGTGGAAAAATTAATTTAAAATTAACAAGTGAACATGATGAGAATTATGGTATTTAAAAGAAATTTTTTTCAAAAGTTTACAAATTGATTATATTCAATTTCCTTATAAAAATGACTATAATTACCTATAATTTAATTAATATATATATAATTTAACTACTTACACATTACATAAAATTAAAACACACGATATAATTATAAATAAATTAATTTAAAATGAAATTTGAATTGAAACTAAGTATTATTCACACTTAATTAAAAAATGGATCTTTTGAAAATAATCCAAAAACCTCCCCTACGATAATTTGATATTATGAATAAACAAAATTTTGTTTTATTAAAAATTATAATTTTTTAATAGTCTACAAAATTTATCTTATTGCTGTTCAGAATATAAATTAAAAACATTTAATTATGAAAATATTATTTTCATACATATAATGACTTTATCCAAAATTATGTATTTTATTAAAAATATTATTCATTCATGTAAATTGTCACGACCCTTCTCCAGGGGCTCGTGTCGTGACTTCCCCAAGCCTCCCATCCATGGGCCAGGTCCTGGAGAGTAGCACCAAAAGGCGTATTCCAAAAAAATAAGGCATTTCATTTAACCTGTATAACCACACAGTCCTAGAACATATCAAGAATCAACTATGAAGTAAACTACTGTAGTAAAAGAGTGATGAATATAAAAGGGGCCGGAATACTAGTCCAACTATAAGAGTACCAGTAAAACTGAAAGAACTATACAATAAAAAAGGAATACAACTATTTCGTCATCCTCAAAGGATCCTACCTAAAGGGTTGGTACAAATCACCTCCTCAGCACTCCTCGTCCGTACTTCTCCTCCGCGTCACATCCTGCCAAATGGTCCACCTCTAAGCACCCTCTAGTCCAAGCTCCCTCAGCCTCGATCAATATTCTCTATCATCTGCACAAGACACAACAAGTTGCGGGTGAAGCCCACGTAGGGGTGAGTATAACAATACTCAGTAGGGACACAGAGACCCCCATAGGTCTTTTAGAGTACCACAAACTAAATAACACATAGGCAGACCTAAATCTCAATGCACTATGAAATAGAAAAAAAATATACTTAGGAATATGACCATACATATACCTAAGTTATCAAGACATAATCATCTCATACATGATAAATGAATACCACCGAAGTAACATCCGAGAGTTAGAAGTACAAAATAGGTAACACCACAAAGACAACACCTCGAAGGTAGAAGTTCCACACAGGTAACACCACAAAGATAGACCTACCACATAGGTATCATAACAAAGGTATAAGTACCACACAGGTAACTCCACGAAGATAAGAGTACCACATAGGTGACACCACGAAGATAGGAGTACCACACAGGCAAAACAATGAATATAGAAGTACCACACAGGTAACACCATAAAAGATAGAATTACCACATAGGTAACAAAACGAATATAGAAGTACCACACAAGTAACATCACGAATATAGAAGTACCACAAAGGTAACACCATGAACGTAGAAGTACCACACAGGTAACACCACGAAGATGGACGTACCACACATGTTACACCCTGAAGATAAAAGTGACTCAGTTCACAATCAGGTATAAGTTAAGTAATTAAGTACATATGATTATTCGTAAGTATAAATCATATTATTACGATAGGTATCATTTCTTCTAATCCCACCAGGATCAATAGGTAATTAACCCCCACTCTCTTACATAGTATATGACCCACATAGGATCGTTATCCGCTGACCCAAAGAGGATCGATGAATGCTGAACCACATAGGATCAGTATGAGCTGACCCATATATGATCACTGAGCGCTGACCCACATAGGATTTGATAGATGCTGACCCACACAGGATTAATGTTCTTACTTCACGTAACAGCCAGCCATTGGATTCCTCGCACCCGGTGCACTCGAGTTCTGTAGAATTTAGCCCTCAAGATATTGGTCATATTTCATCCACCACCAAGCTCCAAAATGGGGTAACCAAAAGGAATGCCATGTCGTAATGGTTCCATTGCAATAGAAAGTGCGTCAATCGGATGCACGGTCTGTGAGTTATAAGAATTTTACTTCTGGGGGCCCGTTTGGATTCTGGATCGATCCAACCCAGCCGTACATGAACTGTCTCCAAAACTCATGAGAAGTTTACCAAATGGACCATCTCTATTAATAAATCATAATTCCATATACGGTTCCTCAAACAAACATCCGGTTCACATGATATGGTCATTTATGTGTTTATGGGCCCGGTTGGACCTGCGTCTGGTCCAACCCGGTCAGACCAACACTATACAACCCGGTCTAGGCTGCACTACAGCGCGCTCGGCCTACTGGGCCATGGACTGGCATGTCCTATAAGGGGTGGCCCGACATACAAGGGGGGCAGCCCGAAAGGGCAGCCCAACCTACAATGGGGTGGTCCGAACCAAAGTGGGCGGCCCAGAATGGACAACCTGGCCGGCATTGGGCGACGACCCAGTCTGGGGCATCATCCCAGTCAGGGGTGGTAGCGCCGTCGTGAGCGGTGGCCCAGCTTGGAACAATGCATGTTGTGTAACACCCCGGTCTCCTGGATTCCCGAACGGCACATAGTTCATTCAGTTGGCGAAGCGGAGACATTGTGTGGGCACCGCTTGGTCACCATGGAACCCATCAGAGGCGGGTTCAGCCTCCGCCGCGACATCAGTCATGACTTCTGTTTTCCATTAGCATTTATATCGTGTCTCCTCCCATCCCATGGTAGGCCTTCATGCAGGCCACCTCCTCCGTTCGCCGTGACAGAAGATCCATGACCCACCTCTTACGGTGCGTGTTGACGTGCTCGCAGTCCTCCAATGTGGCGAATGGAAATCATGATAGAGGAGGATTCAGGATGGGTTATTTAGTCATGCGCCCTCCATGTTAGCTCACAACATGTAGGATATTATGGGACTTAAATAAAGATTTGAATTGAACACAACATTAATCCCAAACGATTCCCTGAAATAACCTCCCTCAAAGATGAGTGAGTCATAGACTAACCTGTTAGTCGGTTGAACCGTGTTTTTCATATAATTTTTATAATGGAGAAGTGGAAATTAAGAATGAACAAATGAAAATATCCCCTAATTGGAAGAGACGTTTGCCGATGATGATCACTATAACCTCCTTTTTTGTCATCAATTTGTGACACAGAGTATGGAAAATCCTAGTAAATTCTGTGTACTCCAAAAGTACACGTCGTGTAATTTTTTTTCATTAAATTCTTCAGGGTTGTGTCTAATCGCCAAAACACACTTATTCTCTAGATATATCAAACAAGAGCATCTCATACGGCCACAAATCTCCTCCCTGCCCCTGATACTCTATCTTTTTTCCGAATCGAACGTCATCGATTGTGTTGGAACCGAAGCGGTAAGATCTTCCTTCTCCTAGATCTTTGTTTTCCAATTCCTCCGCTTTATCAAGTAATTGGGGGTTCAGTGTTTTGAATGTTTTCATAAATCCACAATGTTCTAAAAATATTCATTCCCCATGAATCATGTATATCGATCTCCTAGCATCATGGTAGGTGGTTTGTGCCTTTCCATTCAAATTCTTTGAGTTTTATGTGCATTTTCCACCAATACCCTTGAATAGGGTATTGCATGTTTACTGTTTTTCCCCATTTGTTTTTATTCCTTGATTGTATGCTTGTGTAGAGGTTATTTGGTTATGTATGAGGATAATTACTATGATTGGATGTTTATCCCATGCATTGTTATATTTATGACCTTTTGGTCTTGTTCTGCTGTTGGCCGTTATACTTGTTTTCCATGCCTTGTGACTATAGGATGGAGTGTTGTTCCCTAGGATGCTTGTTATGTTGTATACTAGTAAGACAAGTGGCTCTGTAGGTTTACTTTGGCCTTATATCATTATTATGCATTGACTGGCACAAGGCCGTGAGAACCTATTGCTTCAGAATATAAGGGGATAGAACGAGTGAACATCCTAAGAGAGGCTTAGACATTATAGACTATAAGGGATTGACCGAGTGAGATTCCCAGAGGGTCTTGGATATTATAGACTATAGGGGGATATACATGATGAGATTCCTCATAGATTCTGGTTCTTTATAGACTATATGGTGGTAGACTGAGTGAGATTTCTCGGAGAGTCTGTGTTTTGATTGATTTTCCTTAAACTATTACAGGCTATTGGAGGAATTAACCGAGTGAGCTTCCACAGAGAGTCTGCGATTTACCTGAGGATATAAGAGGGATTGACCGAGTGATCTTCCTTAGTGAGTCTCTATGCCTTTTCTCTATAAGGGGAATTGACCACGTGATCATCCTCAGAGAGTCCCTGACTACCTTAGACTATAAGGGTAATTGACTAAGGGTGCTTCCTCATAGAGTCTTATATTTTTTTGTACGAACAAACCTGAGGGGTTAGGATGAGTGGACTACCTAGAGGGTTGTTGGTACATGTTTGATAGGAACATAGGGATTGGATATGAGTACTTCCTAGAGGGATTCCTGTTTGTGGTTAGATGTTTTATTCACTACTGCTTGTTGATCTGAGGATTGTTTACTATTGTGTATCATCCTGTTTACTGGTTACTGTTTATTGCTTACTATACTATTACCTGTCATATACTCACTGACTGTTAGGCATAGATATTCGGGTGGTTTCCTACTAGGATTTAGTCTCACACCCTATTTGGGTCATGCTTTTGGGCCCAAATAGATGATATTGATGCAGGTATAGATAAGGGAAAGTTCCCTATGACTTTAGGTGCATGATTTAATTAGCTCATGAGAGTATGGGACCAAGACAAGGCTTGCAATGCTGTGGAGTTTCTTATCTATTTTATTTTTCACTTTGTCTTAGTATTGTATTCATCATTGTGACTTGTTTGGTAGCTTTCCCAGATATTTATATAATTCATTATTACATATATATTAATGTGAGCTCCATTTTTTTATTTTTTAGTTTTCTAATGTTTACTATTGTTGGATGTTTACAGCTTCATCTATTGTATGTGTGTTGTTTACATCCATTGTTTACTCTGCTAATGAGGTCATAATTTCACCACTATCACAAGCACAACCCTCTCTGCTAGTTGGAAACCCTTGGAATTTGGGTAAATGCGCTTGAGGCCATGTGACCAACCAGGTATGGGGCGCCTCTTGGTGGCCTTCGGAACCGGAGCATTACAAAGCGATATTAGAGGATCTATTTTCTCTTGACATACTGATTGGATCCTATAGCCAGGGAATTGATGGAATAGGTACTTGGTAATATGTTGTGCCTGAGAGTTTCTAACCCACATGTGTGGAAAACCATACGAACTCATTTATTGTAGTTTTACTTGTTATCACTTTTACAGTTGATTTGATTTCACTATTGGATGATTAACATGATTTTTTTTGTTACCGTTGTTTTTTTTGTGGTTCAATTTTTGTCGTATCCTGATGAGATGAGGGTATGCCATCTCATGCATCATATAGGCACTTGTTTGAAATTGCATGCCATGCATTATTTCCATGCCATCTAGGATTAATTAGCGATTGCATGTTGTTCTGATAGACGTTGTGTTAATTATGCATGATGTTGTGATAGATGATTTGATAGAATCTGTGCAATTTGATAGGGAATTTGTTTGTATTTTACTTTTCTTAGATGGACGCAAACATTGGTTCTTGAGGTGTTATGGGACCTCATGGGTCAGAATTGGTGGATCATTTCCTATTTTCCTTTTTATAACTTGTATAATATGCCATGATTTGATTCGCGGGGAGTATGGGCCCTCACGGATTGGAATTTGGCACCTTAACTCTTATTTTCTATGTTTTCTGGGCATCAGAGCAGTTTCTGAGCTACTTCCTGAAAATACCCAGAATACACGGCATGTACTTTATTAATACATTCCCTGTAGTTTTTAAACTATGTCCCTGACTGTGTGGGAAGAAACATGGGGTTGTGAAAAATCATCAGGAACATGCCGTGTACGGTACAAACATGCCATGTTGTAGTGACCATGTGTCTACCCGGTTGTCTAACGACATGGATGGATGAAACATTGACATTACACGCCAAGTCCTATTATCAGCTATTGTTCCATGAAAAATATGTACCAGGCCGTGTCACGAACAACACGGTTCAGGGAAAACCCTCATGTACACACAATGTTATCAGGGACCACGCAGTGTAAGATTGAACCGTGTAGCCAGTGATGTAACTAACAACACGGGTCGTTGAAACCTTTCCTAGTACACATTGTGTCCTTTTTGAACATTCTGTGTAGTCTAAGATTATGAGGAACGTGTTTGTTAGCTGTGTAATGAGACTCGGGTAGAGGAATAGAGTTCAAGTACATGCCGTGTGTGAGGACAACATGTCGTGTGGTTGGGGTTTTACACGACCAGTTGTGGTAGAAGTACGCACCCCTGTGAATGGATTAAAAGAACACACCATGAAGTCGTGTTTTGTAAAACATGAATGTTTCTTTCTCTTGTTACCATCTTGTACTCTTGTGTTCTTAGTCCTAGATAATACTAATCTAATGTGTTCTTTTGACCATTATGAGTTGTGCCACCTAGACATCCTCCAGTTGTACGTCAGCTGCCAGACGGTGATTAGACACCGGATATGGCCGATGAGGGACCTCCTGCAGATACTCATGCTATTCCAGCCTTGGAACCAGGATTAATACCAGTTGTAGGAGTCAATGCGCAGTTTAGAAAAGACTTTCTGGGGATGATGCAGACCTTTTTGGGAGCGCCGCCTCCTGCCCTGTCGATGGAAGAGTTGATTCATTTTTCCCAGTAGCAGCATCCTCCTACATTCTTAGGGGATGGAGGACCTCAGGCTGTAGAACTGTGGCTAGAGGCCACACTGGCATTTTTTGAGCATCATGAAAAACCTCTAGAGAAGTGGGTGAAGATCGCTAACTATATGCTTTGAGACTCCTCCTAGAGGTGGTTGGAGGTGATCTCACAGTCAGGGCTCCAGCAGAGTATGAATTGGGATGAGTTTCAATGAATCTTCTATGATTACTTCTACCCGGAGACCTTGAGGTCCGATTGAGCCTGGGAGTTTATGAGTCTGGAGCAGGGTACTCTTTCAGTTATGGAGTACTCATCTTGCTTTACTGAGCTTTAGTGTTTCACACCTATTCAAGGATACAATGTGATGTTCCTTCCGTGGGTGTTTGAGGATGGTCTGAGGCACAACATCTACTCGCAGGTGAAAATATTCAGGTTGACATCGATATCCCTTATCGTCAACCAGGTGCTGATCACTGAGCGCAATATGAGGGATTCAAAAGCTTTGAGATAGGGCAGTTCGACATCCAGATTCTTTGTTCCTCCAACTACTAGAAGGGAGCTCCGTAGGGAGTATTCTCATGGATATCATAGTAGGGGAGATGTATATTTGGGCTTCCAGGTAGTATGCTACCAATGTGGGAGGAGAAGACGTACTAGGACTCAGTGCTAGAGAGACCCGATGGAGTGTCGATCATGCAGCAAGATGAGACATCTTCATTGTTTTTTCTAGACCTTCTCACCTACATATGGTTGTAGAGTTTCTTCTATGACCCCATGTACAGGAGATGGATAGCCAGTTTCTCACCAGTCTAGGAACAAGTGTTCTTCCGGCCGTTCGAGATTAGTTGGAGGTCGCTACCAAGGTGGTCAGTCACCAGGTTACCAACGACAACAGAGTAGATCAGCTTAGAGTGGTTAGGCATGGTCTTTGGGCCGTGGTACAGGCCAGACTTTTGATGTGGAGCATACCCATCAGGAGAAGGATCTCGGACCTTCCACAGTTTGAGGTATGATCTTAGTAGCCTCACTTTTATCTTCATCACTTTTTTATACTAGTGTTATGCGTTTATTTATCTCTTTTATTGTTGTGGAGAGCATTCGAATCTAAATCATTCCCTTTGCCGATACATTGAATATAGACACATCAGTGCAGACTAGATCGGTTAGTGTACATCAGTGCAGAGAGTACCTTATTGAGATTGTAGGGTGTCACTTTTTATGGTACCTCTATGTCCTAGACATGAAGAGATATGATTTCATTGTCAGAATGTACTGGTTAATCCCCTTCTAGGCCATCTTCAATTTCTATCCCCACAGGGTGAGTTTCATATCACCAGAGGGTGGATCCTTTCTACACAGAGGCGAGTGGGATGTCCAGGCGAGTCGAGCAGGACCCGAGCATCATGGGCTAGGATGAGTTACATCCTAGATTTCTAGTCTATATATGAATGACCGAGGGACTTTACATTTATTCTTTCCACTAGTGGTGGGTTGTTTCAGAGATTTCCTTATAGAGGACATTTCCGGTTTACCTTCAGAGCGTGATGTAGGCTTCTTAATTGAGCTCATTCCAGGAGTGACACCAATGTCCACTCCTCCTTATATAATGGATACACCTGAGTTATAAGAGCTCATGAATTAGTTGGAGGAGTTACAGGTAGAGGGTTTCATCTGACCAAATACTACTGCATGGGGTTTGCCTATCCTATTTAAAAAGAATGCTGACGGTACCCTCAAGCATTGTGTGGACTATCAGAAGTTGAACCAGTAGATAGTCAAGAACTGATTTCCCTTTCCGAGGATCGATGATCTCTTCGACAAGCATCAAGGAGGCCGAGTGTTCATGAAGATTGGATTGAGATCCGGTTATAATCAGTTGTGCGTTAGACCATCTGATATACCTCTTACTGCTTTCTTGAGAAGGTATGGTCTATATGAGTATATGGTTTTGTTGTTCGGTCCCACGAATGCGCCTGTAGTTTTCATGGCACTGATGAACCCAGTGTTCCAACCATAGATGGATTCCTTCATGGTGGATTTTTTGGACGACATCTTTGGGTACTCTCACACACGACACGACCATACTACCCATCTTGTGATCATTTTATGTACTATAAGAGAGAATCAGTTATATGCTAAGATCTCTAAAATCCACTTTTGGATGGATCAAATTCACATCATGGGTCATGTTATCTTAGAGACACAATTATCAGTAGATCTGGAGAATGTTGAGCTGTAGTTTCCTAGGAGAATCCAAAGAATGTCTTTGGGGTGTGGAGTTTTCTAGGGCTGGCTGGATACTATAGATGCTTCATATATGACTTTTCACGCCTAGCAGCAGCACTTACAGGTCTGAACAAGAAAGGGGAAAAGTTATTATGGGAAGATTCCTGTGAGTCAACCATTCATGAGCTAAAATAGAGGCTGATGTCAGCACCAATACTAGACATTCTAGAGACAGGAATGAGCTATACGGCCTACTGTGATGCTTCAGGTATTGGGTTGGGAGGTGTGCTTATGTATGGAGATGGATTCATTTCATTTGGATCTTGGTAGTTGAGGCCACCTGAGAGGAATTACCCAACACACGATCTGGAGTTGGCAGCTGTTGTTCATTCCTAATGCTTTTGGAGACATTATCTTCTTGGAGAGAACTTTGTGGTGTTTATGTACCACAAGAGTCTCAAGTTCATCTTCCCTCAGCGCGATCTGAATTTGAGACAGTGTAGGTTGGTTGAGTATCTTTAGTCTTTCTACTTTGAGCATGCATATATGCTAGGAAATGACAACGCGGGGGATGATGCATTGAGTAGGAGAACTCAAATACATGCAGTTCAGGAGGCCAATAGTTAGTGTATGCATATGGCTATATTCTTTGAGATCCATTTGGAGGTGCACGAAATACATTGGAAGACCTTTCTATCATCAATAGTTGTTACCTCTACACTTATTGATCGGGTACAGATAAGGAAGATATCAAACTCAGAAGGCCTAGTCTTTTGGTAGAGTGTGTTTGGAGAGGACCCTCTTCCCGGATGGAAAGTGGGAGATGATGAGATCTTGTGTTTCTAGGGACGCGTATGGGTGCCGGAAAACATACACAAAGAGCTGATGCAGGATTTTCATTCCTCAGTTTGGGAAGTTCATCCTGGTGTCTCCAAGATTTATCGTGATCTACACCGCCAGTATTGGTGTCCAGGTATGAAGAGAGATGTTTCTAGTTTTTTCATGAGGTGTTCGACTTTTCAGCAGGTGAAATCCGACCATTAAAGACTAGCAGGTCTTTTTCATGAGTTACCCATTCTAGAGTGGAAGTGGAATGATGTCGATATGGACTTCGTTACCGGGTTTCCAAGGTCAGCTCAAGCTAATGACGCAATTTGGGTTGTCGTTGACCGACTCACAAATGTTTCTCACTTCTTCCCGATCAAGGAGACCTTCAAAGTAGATGAGATGGGATGGTTTTACATCTGATAGATTGTACATATAAATGGATTTCCACAATCTATTGTTTCAGGAAGGGATGCATGCTTTACTTCTCGGTTCGGGTAGGGGATTCAGAAGGCTTGGGGTACACAGGTACTTTTGAGTACAACATACAATCTCTAGACAGACGGCCAATCCGAGCATACAATTCAGCTGCTTGACGATATGCTCTCATAATTAATTCTAACCTTTTCAGGTTCTTGGGAGAAGTATATACCTCTTGTAGAGTTCACCTACAACAACAACTTTCAAGCGACTATTCAGACGGCACCTTACGAGGCATTGTACAGTAGGCCATTCCAATAACATTTATGATGGCTAGAGGAAGGGGAGGAATCTTTTCTAGGAACCCTTCTTGTTCAGGAGACCTCAGTGCAGATATGTTTGATTCAGAAGTGGATGGCTATGGCACAGTCTTGACAGAAGTCATTTGCTGATCAGAAGAGACGACCTCTTGAGTTTGAGGTTGGGGATCAAGTTTTCCTACATGTCGCACTGAGGTTTTAACACAAGAGTATTCAGAGACAGGGTATGATTTCAGCACAGTACGTCAGGCCGTTTGAGTTGTTGGAGAGATTTGGTCCGGTTGCCTGCCATTTGCAGTTACCTCAGAGGTACCGGGCAATGCACGGTGTCTTCCATGTTTCCCACCATTGACGTTACTTTTCAGACTTATATCATGTATTTCAACCTGAGGAGGTTGAGATCGAAGAAGATGAATCATTTAAGGTGCATCCTATCCAGATTGTTGATCTCAGAAATAAGGTTATACGTGGCCGGTCTGTTCCTCCGGTACGGGTGCTATGGCAGCACAGGCGAGTACGGGACGAGACTTGGGAGAGGGAGGCCGATTTACGATCGTAGTGGAATGATTTGTTCAAGGTTTCATCTTACATGCCACAGTAGGGATATTCGGGGACAAATGTCATTATGGGGGGAAGTTTGTAAGAACCTGAATATTCTCTAATGGTATTTTTCTCTTGTTCCAGGTTTTTTGAGAAAAGAGGAGCTCTAGGAAATTTTAGAAGTACACGTTGTGTACTTTATAGATACACGCTGTGTACTTCGATGTCGCACGTGGCCGTGTGCTAGCCGTGTCCGGGACACACACACAGTCGTGTGGGGTGATGTGGAGGCCTCTTAAAGTAGAGTATGTAAAATCCTAGTACACCATTAAGAACATGCTTCTTCTCCAGCTTCATTGACCGAGAGTGTCCCATACAAACATGAATCTCCTCCGAGCCCCTGAGCCTCCATCTTTTCTCTGAATCGACCACCATCGATTGTGGTGGAACAATAGAGGTATGCTCTTCCTTATCCTAGAGCATTGTTTTCCAATTCATTCTTTTTCTCATGTTATCATGGGGTGAGCGTTTTGGAGGTTTTTGTAGATCTACAACATTCTATGGAGATTCAACCCTTTTGGATCAAGTATATTGATCTCTTAGCAACACAGTAGGTTTTTTGTGCCTTTTCATTCAATGTCTTTGAGTTTTATGTGCAATTTCCACCAATACCCTTGAACAGGGTGTTGTGTGATTACTATTTGGCCCCTATTGTTTTCCTGCCTTGCATTTATACTTGGGAAGAGTTAATTTGGTTATGTATGAGGATAATTTTTTTGATTGGATATTTTTCACACGCATTGTTCTATTTACGAACTTTTGGTCTTGTTTAGCCTTTGGCCGTTATACAGGTTTTCCACACCATGTGACCATATGATGGAGTGTTATTCCCTGACATGATTGTTATGCAGTAGACTGTTCAGCCAAGTAGCTATATAGGCTTACTTTGGCATTATATAATTATTATTCACTTACAATCATGGGTCCATGAGAACCTGGTGCTACAGACTATAAGGGGATAAAACAAGTGAGCTTACTCAGAGATTCGTGGACATTATATATTATAGGGGATTGACCGAGGGAGCATCCAAAAGGGTCTTGCATATTATAGACTATATGGGGATAGTCCGAGGGAGATTCCTCTGAGAGTCTTCAGATTTATTGACTATACTGGGGTAGATTGAGTGAGCTTCCTAGGAGAGTTTTTGTTTTGTTTGATTTTCCATAAACCATTCCAGGGTATAGGAGGAATTGATATAGTGAGAATCCTCAGAGAGTCTGTGATTGACCTGAGGCTATAAGAGGGATTGATCGAGTGAGCTTCCTCAGAGTGTCTCTAGACCGTGTGGCTATATAGATAATTGACTACATGATTATCCTCAGAGTGTCCCTAACTACCTTAGACTATAAGTTGAATTGACTGAGTGTGCTTTCTCAGAGAGTC
The DNA here is from genome assembly GCA_963277665.1 of Viscum album. NCBI lineage: Eukaryota > Viridiplantae > Streptophyta > Magnoliopsida > Santalales > Viscaceae > Viscum > Viscum album. The sequence goes on from OY728160.1 coordinate 1,418,723,136, forward strand.
TTATATTTTTTCGTATGACCAAACCTGAGGGGTTAGGCTTAGTGTACTTACAAAAGTGATTCCTGATTGTAGTTAGTTGTTTTCTTAATTATTTATTTTTGATCTGCGGATTGTTTAAAATTATGTATCATCCTGTTTACTGCTTACTGTTTACTGCTTACTATATTATTACCTTCCATATGCTCACTTACTGTTAGGGATAGATTATTGGGTGGTTTCCTACTAGATTTAGTCTCACACCTTTTTTGGGTCATGATTTTGGGTCCAAGTAGAATATATTTCTGTAGGTATAGACAAAGGATAGCGCACTTCGACTTCAGGCACTTGATTGCATTGGAGCATGAGAGCATGGGACCAAAACGTGGCTTGCGATTATGAGGAGTTGCTTATCTATTTTCTTTGGTACATTGTCTTAGTATTGTATTCAGCATTGTGACTTGTTTGGATACTTTCCTTGACATATGTATCCTGTATCATTTCATATATATGTCTGTGTTCTCTAGTTGTTTATTATTTAGTTTTCCGCTATTTACTATTGATGGATGTTTACTGTTTCCAGAATTTTATGCGTGTTGTTCACTTCTACTGTGTACTCTGCCAATGAGGGCATAGTTTCCCCACTATCGCACCCAAGGCTATCCCTACTATTCGGCAGCCTCTGGTGTTCAGGGAAATTTTATTGAGGCCATGTGACCAACTAGGTATGTGGTTCCTTATGGTGGCTTCAGAAACCTGGGCGTTACAACGAAGTTACACCATGAAGGTAAATGTACCAAACATGTAACACTAGAGATAGAACACCTAAAAGGTAGAATTATGACACATGAAACACCAATGAGATAGAAGTACCACATAGGTAACACCATGAAGGCAGAAGTACCAAATAGGTAACTCCATGAAGCTAAGAGTACCACACAGGTGACACCATGAAGATAGAAGTACCACACATGTGACACCACGAATATAGAAGTACGTCACATGAAACTCCAAGAAGATATAATTAAAACACAGTTAACACCAATAAGATATAATTACAACATAGGTAACACCAGGAAGGTAGAATTACCACACATGGTAACACCACGATGATGGAGGTACCACATAGGTAACACCGCGAAGCAAGAAGTACCACATAGGTTCCACCATGATGATTGAGGTAACTCATCTCACATTCAGGTATAACATTTGTACACAAGTATAGATTATTATTTTTAAGGATAGATCGTCTTATTCTGTTAGGTAGCACTGCTTAAAACCAACAAAGGATCGATAGGTAACAAACCCCCACTGACCCACATAGGATATTACCCACACATGATCGGTATGCGCTGATGCACTAAGGATCACTGAGCGCTGACTGAAACATGATTGGTATGTGCTGACCCACATAGGACCACTGAGAACTGACCCACACATGATCTGATAGATGGTTACCCACACTGGATCAATGTTCTTACTTCACGTTACAACCGGCCACATGATTCCTCGCACCCTGTGTGCTCGGGTTCTGTATAATATTCCCTTCGTGATATCTGTCATACCTCGTCCACCCCAAGCTCGACAAAGGAGTAACCCAAATGACTGAAATGGTGTAAGGTTTCCAATGCGACAGACAGTGCATCAATCAGACACCAAGTATATGAGTTTTAAGAATTTTAGTTCCATGGCCCAGTTGGATTCGAGCTCGATCCAACCTGACCGTACTCTGACTTTCCCCAAAACTCAAGAGGCATTTACCAAATGGACCGCCTCTATCAAAGTATCCCATCGCCGTAGATGATTCGTCAAAAGGACATCTGGTTCACATGATATGGGTCTTTATATGTTTCTGGGACCGGGTTTGGTACGACCCGGTCTAGGCTGGGCTGCAGCGGGCTTGACACGCTAGGCCGAGGTTCGGCCCGGACCACAAGGGGGTGTCCCGGCCTAAATATGGCTGCCCACAAAGGACGAACCAGCCCGGTCTCATTGCGGCGGCCCGCAGGGTTGGTGGCCCGGTCCGGGGTAGCGGTCCAGTCGAGGGCGGAAAACCGGCTGAGTGCGGTGGCCCGATCAAGGGGGCCGGTGGAGGGCAGTGGATCGATCGAGGGTGCTTGTCATGGTAGGTGGCCCATTCCAGGGTGGCGATCTGTCTTCGTCCGATGTAGGGAGTGTAACAACGTGGTCTACCAATTTCCCAAATAGCACAAAGGTCATTCGATTGGTATAGCGGTAACACAGAGTGGGCGCCGCTTGGTCACCATGGAATCCGCTGAAGGTAGGTTCGACCTCCACCACGGCTTCGGCATGACTTCTATTCACCGGCGGCACAGAGGTTGCGCTTCCTCCCTTCCCACTACTGGTGGTCATTCTGGCCTGTTTCTCCATTCGCCATGACTGACGAGCCACGTTCCTCCTCTTGCGGTGTTCTCGGATGTGCCCACAGTCTTCCAAGGTGATGCAAGGATATCAAGAGAGCGGAGTGCTCGGTTCGGGATCGTTAGGCCAGCACCCTCAGCGTTAGCCCGGAATATGGAGGATATTAAGGGGGTACAATAAACAATTAAATTTAACACAATATTAACCCCACAAGATTCCCTTTCAGTATCCACTCACTAATACAAATGAATCTCAGGTCAACCCATTATTCGGTTGACCTACGTTCTTCGTATAATTTCACGAACAATGACGATCGAATTAAGGATGCACAAACAAAAATGACCCCCTACGTGAAGGAGACATTCACTAACGATGGTCTACATAACCTCCTTCATCTTTGTCATTGGTTTGTGACTCGATGGTTCTCTTCACCGCTCGCCGGAACCAGTCTCGTCCTCATGGTGGCTGGCGTCACGGTACTTTTCCAGGGCATCGTCTCTTGGTGAAGTGGTTCCAACACACATCCATGAGCTCCATATAAACAGGATAGGAGAAAGAGTGTGCAACATTCAAGGAATTAATTAGGTTCATTTAATTAATTAACCTATACAATTCCCAATGGTGTGTTTACATGAAATGTAAGTTCAATCCATTTATTGGCTTGACAAATCGCCGGTCTCGCCAGTTCAATTTTTCTGTTGGATGAAACAATGAAAATAAAATAACTAACATGTTAATTTATTAAACTTTCAAAATTTACCAAAAAATAACATTTTCACCCCACCTACTATGGTTGAAGTTAGGACTCCCTTAAGAAAATGTCGACGCTACAGATTCAACGGTGCCCTTATATTTTTATTCCGAGCAACAGTTCAAAAGTAACAAAACACCGCTCAAGTGTTTACTAAACTTACCGAAAAAATGTTCAGAAAATTATTAATAGTCACCCTCGACCCGCACTGTTCGATCTTAGGTTCTACCTAAGTGACACACACCCCATATAACTCAATGGTACTCTGGGATTTCCAATCTAAGTTATTGTTTAGATGTTATGGATTTTAAAATAAAATATTTGGCACTTAATTATTTTATTTATTCGAAAAACTATCTTTTACTAGTGGACCGTTCCGGCCAATGGTAGTATCTGCCTAAACAAAGCTTACCCACATGAGTTTTGCAGTGGTCTCAGATTTTAAATTCGAATTACTATTCGTGAGTTATAATCATTTGAAAAATAAAATATCTTTATTTAATTGATTTATTTATGGTTTTTCCATTTTCGTGTTTTCTCACCGTAGACATTCAATAACTAATCCTAAGTCGGGCCTACGGTAAACCTTCGGTCTTGAGCAAGAAAGGGCCTTTAGATTTCTGATATGGGAAATCTTTTGAGATTTATTCCACTTTTTCCGGAAAAATTCATTCATGACTTAATTTAAGCATAACAAAACGCTCATAGTTCATTCCAGGCACTCCGGGCCTAGTAATCTCACGCCGTCAGATTTCGCAGTCTTGAAATAATTCCATATAATTAAAAATATTATACAGAAATTCAAGTACATTACATAAAACCAATATAATTAGTATTTAAAAATTAGTTATTACTATTAATTATTCTATTTCTAATGTCTAGGTTATAATTGTTGTGTTTAAATTACTATTTTATTAAAATATTGTGGTTTTGTTTAAAGTTAGTGAGGTATGTCACAAAATCTAACTGATTGTTGGGTATAAATCTTGATAAACTAGAGTTTCATATAATGCAAGATTGACATGGTGTTTCAGGTAATGGAAGACATAAAATAAATTTAAATTATTTCAAAAATAAATAATTCAAAAAAACTAATGGTTTTACATTTTACCCCACTGAAAATAAATTTTATCCTCAAAATTAGTTATTTTGAGACAAAAAATGATGATTTTTATGCCTTATCATATCCTCGAGCTCATACATAGATTCCTTAAATTGGGTTTTTCACCCCAACACATTTACTAGGTGAGTGATCGGGGTTTGTAGAACAATCTATATATGATCCAAAATCTCTATCGGTTGTTCCATATAAAATGGATCCTAATCCAAATGTTTGGGGTCAAAGTTTAGTACATGAGAATTGTCATGTATGTACATCCTCTTGAGAGACACATGTAATTGATCATGAACATGAGAGTGATTTTTGAGAATAATAATGCGCTAATCTATGACTCTCATATGATCAATAATTTTAAATGGACCAACATAAATATATTGCTTAATTTACCATTATTTCTGAATCTTATAACCTTCAAACATGGATATATTCTTGAAATCACATTGTCACCAACATCAAATTCAACATCCTTTTTGTGATTATCATAAAAAAAATATCTTCCAAATATTATCATCATTGATATGTTTTTGAGTGGCTCTAACCTTCCAACAGTTTCATTAGTAATCATAGATCCCAATAAATTTATTTCTCCAACTTCATTCCAAAATGTTACTTCTCTATATTTATTTCCCTATAGGTCCTCAGAAGGAGCCATCATAATTCTTCAATGGAAGATACTGTTAAATGAAATTTCAGCAATAGTGAAGTTTTGATCCCAACCACAGTTGAAATCCAATGTATGATATCTAAACATATCTAATAGTGTTTGAATTTTTCATTCATATTATCCATATATCATATAATGATACATAGAATAGAAACTGAACTCCTTATCAATAAAAAGTTGTGGACTTCACCGAAACAATTTGGAGAACCATGAATCATCATCATACATAATTAAACAGGGTACTATATGCAACTATTCCTCATGGTTATTGTATATCATGGCATATTGATTCAGGTAGATGTATTCCGTGATAGTGATAAAGTGTTCAAACCTAGAAAGTAGATTTTCTACAACCCTTATATAATTATGCTCCTCTTATTTATGGGGAGTCCAACACCAAAATTCATGGTGATGTTTCCCCATTTCAATTTTGGTATGCATAATTGACGCAACATCTTCTTAGACATTTTTCTTCTTGCCTTATCATTCTGACAAACCACGTGCTAAGATAAATAATCTATGATATTTGATAGATGGTTGTACATAGTTTTGGATAATATATGATTTTACCTCCTTTCATGATTTCCATATCAATCCTTTTTAAATCCACAGAACGGTGTATCTTTAGTAATCCTAATCATATATAATATTGGATGATCCTTTCAACTCCAAGCAACAACCTCCTTGTTTATTTTCCCAAGGTAGTAATTTACTATGAAATCATAATAATTAATCTTACATAACGATAATCCCTAGTGAAAATTCAACCCCTTCTATGTAAATATATACTTAAATGTTTTATGATCAGTATATATATCATAATTTTATCAGTAATGTTAATTCCTCCATATATTTAATGATAAAATTATATCTTCTATGTCTAAATCATGAACTAGGAAATTTTTCTCCTAAATCATAATTTTTACCGGGGTATAATTTAAATTAATGTCATTTTGAAAAAGAACACATTCCGACCACTTCTTGCATGGATCACTAAATATTACAAAATCTTCTACATTATATGGTAATGTGTGAATCATTGTCCTGATAATATTCTATCAAATTCCTCTAAAATTTCATCACATTATTTTTTCCATATTAACATAGATCCTTTCTCATTGAATAGTTTCCCTAATTTTATGATATTAAATACAAGTAATATCCTCATTATTAATACTCAATTAATGATATTCAGAAAAAAGTTCAATCATGGAAATATATTAAGAACCTTGAATTTGATATAAAAATTCATCAATATAGGGAAGTGGATACTTGTTCTTTATCATGATCTTATTCAACTCCTATTATTTAATAAAGAATCACAACAATCCATCTTTATTTATATTAAATAGAAATGTTCATCCCAAAAGTGAAACAATTTTCCTAATGAATATCTTGTCATGGTTTTCATAGAGTTTGTTCTTCATATTACTATTACTCAATCAAGTCCATTCTCAATGGAGTTCTTGAAAAAAGTTCTTTACTGGTATGAGTTCCATTAAAAACACCAATTCATGTTTTGGTGTAGGACAAGGAAATGTTTTTATGAAGTCATCAAACATTATTTTATAATAGGAATATCATTGATGTTGATTTTACCCTCAACCAATTTTGATAATGATGCCTTCCAAAAGGTAATTATGACCCATAAAATGGATGTTATCTCAATTATATTTATGTAATTATTATCACAATGATAGGTGATCATAGGTTGGGTTGGAATATAAAATGTGACTATCCTTATCCTATTATTTTGATGAGATATATGTAGATTATGTCAATACATTCGTATGATAAAAAAACAACTAGAGGATGAATGATAATATTATTGGGAAGCATATTCCAACTAACATCAAACCAAGAGGAATAATAGAATTGTGATACGATCGTCATAACATTAGGGATTTTACCTGAAAATTTTATATCTAATAATTTGGGTGGAATATTTCTATCCATATAAAATTATATAAATTTGACATAATGGGTAAATTTGCTGTCAAATTATACATTACAATTTCTATAGTGGATGGTATGTGTAGGTTTCACCATGTCCTTATCAGACCCCTCTTCAGAAACTATGATCCAATGAGATTTTCCCTTGTCCTTCCTACTATGTTGTTTCGTAAATTGATCTTCATTGTTAATCATCCGTTTTTATTGATTTTTATAATGATTGTTTTCCTTGAACCAATAAGGTGGGGGATGATCATTTTGTATAGATTTCTCTCCATTGAAACTATTATCTACATTCCTCTCATAAAATTAGTATAAAATTGATCAATGACCTTCCCTTCAAAAAATAATAAATTTATTTTCCCATAATGATAATTTCCACAATTACTCCTCCTACACAAGGATTAAAAAGGAAGCTCATCCTCATTTCTCGACATTCTTTATATTTTCCTTCAAAATATTTCTTCTTTTCTTGTCAAATCAATGAGATTATTATGTATCACAAACCTCCATTGTCGTCATTGATACCAAATTGAGCAATCTCATCATATCAACTGATGTATCTTATATCTAACTCCCTTCAGAGACTTTATTTTATTCAAACAAATAATTTTCACACCTACATTTTGTTCGGATGATAATACTAGAAGATTACATCATGAGTATTATTAATATAAATTCATTTGTACCAAAATATTAATCTTCATTTTTCTTTAACTCAAGTAAATAATTATCCATCATCAGATAAAGAACATAAGGATTGTACTTATTGAAAAATAAGTACAAGGAATCATCCCAAACCATGGAGTTCATTTTATCATGTCTTCTCATATTCTAGAAAAGATACAACCATTAATCTACCTCATCCTCAAAATGGTTGATAGAAAAATTTATTATACATGTTCTTGATATTAGAGATTGGAAAATATCTTTATAGTAGTACAAATTCCTTATTTATTAAATATTATATTATAAGACCCCCTGGATGAAGGTGGATGTTACCTCATTATAAAATCCACATAATGGTGTTCCCACCATTGATAATTTGGAAGTCCAACATGATTCAAAGAGTGATAAATATGTCTTATCATTGAAAAAATAATTTTACTTCCATCTCAGATAAACATTTTATTCATAGTAGGAAAATAATTTCATTTTCCCTCTTTCCCAATAATAATGTGGTTCCTTTGGGTACCATCCATTTACTGAAACCAAAAATAAAAGTGTAAGAAACAAGAATCGTGATGGGGAACCGTGTAATCTTGAAAACATAGGTATATGATATCTTGATCATGAAACATTATTTAATGTAGGATTTATTATCTTTATCTTATGTATTTCATAGTCATATTCTATTTATATCCTTCATTATGGTTCGTAAAGTGTTTTTGGGTTTCCAATGAATATCCCCATGGGAGTCTCAAACAAGGTCTGTAGCAGGATTTGTTATTGTGCAATAGTTCCTGATCATGTCAAGCATGATACAATTTTTGAGGAATTGAAAACCATAGGTACATATGGGCCAAATCCACATCCAATTTTAGTATCCCAACATATATTTACATCCAGGAAACTACATTCTCGATATGTTACAACCATTCTAGGTAATTTTTATATACTTATACTCATCCTTTTACATATTTTTAGACATATACTTAGGTATATCACTATATATTTATCATCATAGATTCCAAAATATAGAAAAACCTATCCTATGATACCAAATATTAGAACAAAGTCTTAACATACATAGATATTACATCATTTTTCTAGAATATTTATTACATTATTTGATCACATTCCTGATAAAATTAATATCATAATGTATTTTGAAACATGGAAAAATAAAAACTATTCCATAATTGAGCTATGTCATCCCACACATGATTATTAACAACTATAACCCCTATTAGAAGTATCTTACATACTAAGAAAATCATAGATTGGGGAAGGATACCAATGAAATGTTGTTCTCAGATGCTCATTATGTGTAAATAGGGGATATATTTATGTTTAACATTATTATTTGGGTATGATAACAAGAACATAAAATTTGAAAACCATATCCAACATATCAAATATCATATATATGAGTGATTGAGTGAATAATGGTAATTCATAAGACATTAATCATAATATAATCAATGAATAAGATCCCATAAAGAAGAACATTTTCATAAGGAATGATATTTGTGATATACACATAAGCATATAAAATCATCTCTATATTGATCATGACTATCTTATATGTCTGACATAGTAGAAAACTTTACTTATTATATAGAGTTCAACACACACTCTATCCTTGTCCAATTGAACTCAGCTTACTCTCCATTCCAACACTATCTTACTGTACCAGGTTCAATACCATTTCTATCCATGTCTATATCATGAGATATATAAATATTTACCCACTGAATTAGAGGTAGATATTAGTAAATCCTGTCATAAAATGAAATTATATATATGTGTGACAAAATCTCATAAATAGTCATCATATCATAACCCATTATATTTAGAGGCAATTATAAACACCATATCATTACATATGTAAAAGTGACAGGTTTCAAAATCATTTCATCTTATAATATCCCAAGAAAAGAATCAATTTTCATAATAATTTCCTTATGTTATAAAATGTTGATGAGAAACATGATTAAAAAGCCTCATATTATCAAAACATAAAATATTTAGATAAATAACATGATTTTTTTATCTGGATCCTATCCCCAGTAAGTCATTAGTAACAACACAAAATTTATCATATAAGTAAAATAACTTTTAAAGATCATTTTAAACATTTCTTTATGAAAATATATATTCTGTTTTGTTAAAATGATTTTTATGGAATAAAACCAATTGGAAAACGTATTATGTGAATAAATTGAAAAGATTTAAATAAATATTCAATGTTATTATTATTCAAGGGGTCAAAAAATTATTTTCATGATGTACGAGTTAAATTAAATATTCTATTCTCATTTTAGATAAAAAAACATCATACAGTTTTTCGGAAAAAATGCTTGAAGATTTCATTAAAATTATTATTTTAAAAGTGAACAATATTAAAAAAAAAATTTTAAAAATCAAAATATAGTAAAAAATTTGGGAATAAATTTTAAGAAATAATGGGTTTGAAAAAAACATATTACTGAATAAGGAGAGAAAAAAAGATGGATTTGTTAAAAAAATCCATAATTATCATATGTAACAAAGAGAGGGTAAACGGTAACTATAAATAATGTTATTTTGAATAACCAATGGATTAAAAAATTAATGATAATTAATGATATTTTCATCTTGATATTTCAACATTGGAGAGTTGATCAAATTCAATCATTATAAATGATGATATTGTAACATAAAATCATTACATCTTTGGTACCCTTTAAATCTAAAACCAAAGAAGGTTGAAAATAAAATGAAAAATAAAATATCATTAGGTTGAATAAATAAACTATATTATATGTTAATGGGTTTTATATACACCACGTAAAAGAATATTTGTTTATTAAAAAATTTGTGTCTCGAAGATGGATAATTGAGATAAAAAACCACATACTACATGAGTAAGTATTGATTCATAATCTATAAAAAATAATAACATCAATAGAAAAATTAATTATCATGAAATGATGTCGATTCATCATATATCTTGTAAAAGTGTATTAAATAAACCAAAAAATAATTTAGTAGTGTATATGGAATACGTCTCTCAGAAATGAAAGTGAGACTAGAAATTCTCTTACATTTTGTCCTAACATCCTTCGTAATCATTGAATGTTCCAATATAATATATATATATATATATATATTATTTGTAAATTATAGTACCATATTCATATATATAATACTAATATTATTTTCCTATGACTTTTTATTACGTATTTTTTATCAATCCCATGTTAAAGTTGTGCTTTAGGTAATAACCACTTAATTTTTCCAAAATTCTTTTATTTTATATTTTTATTCCCCTTAAATTAAACATGATTTCACCATATATCCAATGTAAAAATTAATATAAATATCATATATATTATCTATATATTTATTAATTATAATCTATAAAACATTGTTATATGAAATGAAATACATCATTAATGAAGATGGTAGGTCGTGCATACGCATGAACATTGTTTCTCATATTCTTGTCTATATGAAAGAATGAAAAATATGTAATATATTAATAATATAGATTCATTTTAATTAATACAATATACCATATTTTAATAATACCTATATTTAATATATTATGTGAAAATTATTAACAAACCACATTGCATCGTGAGGTGGTAGTCTGTCATACACATGAACTACAATATCTGATTCAAAAAAATGGAAATATCAAATGAATGTATAATATAAAAGTTACAGAAGCATAATAATATTATAAATATCTGTAATATGACATATAAATAGTATTTAAAAATTTATTCCCAACCTGTATAGTTGGTGATGGAAAAATGGAATCACATTAGTCCATGAAGGGGTAGTCCACCATACACACGAACGATGATTTTTAAGCACTTTGATGAAAGTGTGTTTTTTTAGATGTTAAACATAACATAGAATATATATATATATATAAGATAAATATGTAATTATATAATTGTGATATAAAAATAATTTTAATGGGTTTGAGTAAAAAAAATTCATTGATTAATGGTACCTCTTATTCTGGAATCCTCCATAGATTTGCACTAAAATCCATTCTTGGTAGGCATTCTATAAAGAATAAGGTTTTCAGAATAATGATAAAGAATTATGTAACATATTTGGTTAGTTATTATCCAATCCAATTATTTTTTAATCTTTGATAAATAGAGGGGAGTGGTGGCCTTTTATAAGGCTGGTGAGTGAAAACATGTAAATTTTCAAATGAGATAGTTTCACCCAGGTTTTTCAGGAGTCACAGGACTCAAAAATGGACTTTTATAGACTCTTACAGGTGTAATGGTCTAAATATTTCTATAAAATGGTTTTAGAATAACTTAAATGTTAATTTACCCCTAATTTATTTGGTTTATCCCATAGTAACCCAGTTTCTTCATTAACCATGGTAATTAATATTTACAACATTCATTACTCATTTAGGTAAAAAATCAATTTGTAATTCCATGAAATATTAAACTATTATAAAATCCAAAATGTAATCCACCATTTAAAATTTAATTAAAATAAATGGAAAAAATTAATTTGAGATTGATCTAGCATACGTGATGAGAAGGTGGGTTGTTAACGTGAAATGATCAAAAGATTATATTGTTTTTATATTCGATTTCAATAGGAAACTGATTAAAATAAAAAAATGGTTTGATATATCTATAATTATTCAAATTAAACTTCAAATAAAAAATTTCATTATAATTTAATATTATAAATAAATTTAAATAAAATAAAATTTTCAATTAAAACTACATAATTTTCACTATTCATTAAAAAAGAAATTTTCAGAAAAAACACTATCAATTCACCCTAAGTACATTATGATAATTACAGATCGTAAAATTAATTTTATATTACAAAGTTATTTTTCTGAATGACTAAAAATTAATTTTATAACTTTTCACAAAAATAAATAAAAAGTAGTTCTTTGAGAAAATAGTATTCTCAAACATATAAAGAATTTACCCAATATTATTTATTTTACTCCCAATATGTTTCCTTAATGTATAAATGCTATAATTAATATTTAATAACTATTTATTAATATTAATTTTTTCTATTTATAACGTCTAGGTTATTATGGTCAACATTAACAACTATATTAATAATATATTGTGGTTTTGTTAATACTCAATGTCATGTTTCACGCATGCTAAAACAATTTGTGTGTAATAGAAGACAACCCACTAATGCATGTAACTTGATATTTTATTTTTGTTGATTTTTACACAGTCATACAAATAAATTTAATTTATTAAGAAAATTATTTTTTTAAAAATAGTTTTGTTATACATTATATCATGAAAACCCATGAATATAAAACTGTTTTAAAAATATTTTCTAATTATTTCATTTAAAATGTCACAAATATATCCATTATGTTCATTCCAAAAAATTAAATAGCCCAAAAATTTTATTTCATGATAACAATAAGAGGTCAATTAATGGAACATAATTCCATAGGTGATATATTTATTATATATAAATATTAAAATAGAAATCAATCCACAAAAAAAAGAACTCATTTTTTAAAATTATCATAAAAACATGATGTTAAAAGTCAGTTTTGAAAAAAATTAGGAGGTGAAGAAAATATATTTTTAATAAAAAACTACAAAAATTAATTCAATATTGAAATCCATAAAATAGATAAATGTATTAAGTAAAAATGTTAATAATAAGATTAAAACTTTAAGAAAAATAAATGAAATTAAATTTTTAGTAAATTTAATCATTTTTAATGAATAAAAAATTATTAAAAATAAAAAAATATCATTTTGAAATTTTGTAAAGGTAATTATGAATAATATTAAACATAATGTAAATTTTTTAATTAAAAGTAATAAAATAAAACAATATAATATTCGAATGGATGAGAATCATCCTTTAGAGTGAATACGAATCTTTAATCACAATATCATATATTTATGAAGAAAGAAATTTATGAAGTGAAAAAAATTGAATTAAAAATGTGATTTCCGTAATAAATAAAAATAAATTAAAAAATAATAAATTCTTTTTTTGGTATATATCAACTTAAAAATAATATTATAAATAATAAATTTTAAAATTCAATGAACGGGAGTTGATTTAACAAAAACTCTTATGACATTGGAAATAAATGAATAATAATAATATAAAGAGGGAATCATGAAATTGACCTCGTTAAAGATAAGATAATTAAAAATTGAAGTAAGAATACCATTTCCAAGATTAATATGTGAACAACAAGAAATCATGCCTCAATTAATAGAAATTGATTCAAATGAACCATTATGGTCTTCATTAGCTGTGAAGTAAAAATAATTTAATATAATTTTATGAGAATAAAATGAAATACATAGAAAAAAGTGGAAATAATAATTAATTACAATAATAGGTTAATATAAATCTATATAATAAGAATAGAGATCATGTCGAATCATTATAACACAATGAATGGAACTTGAGTAAAAAAAGAACATTACCTTGTGATTCCTACATGGTTGGAAGCACTGTGACCTCCTATTGAATAATATATGACTCATTTAGAATTTATTTAATAAAATTATTAATTAATATTTACATTAATATTAATCTATATAATTATTTATTTCATAATTATTAATTATTTCATGTCAATATTGTTCATCGGTTGTTAGTAAATTCAACTATTCTGTATCAGTTTCATTGTAATGAATTTATTCATTATTCCATATTCAAGATTTAATCATCAATAAAATGTTCAAGTAACATTAATATGTATTTCAAAATCAGTTATGATGTTATAGGATTTCTACCTTGAATTATTAGGTATGGTTCCTCATGATGAAAACTATAACACGATTTTTTAAGTATTATTTTAGAATCAAAAAATGTAAAATTTATAATTAATTAAATATTAATATTACATATCAAAAATAATGATACCATATAAAATTTATCATTATTTTATACTTTTTCTAATATTTATGTTATCCTAATCATTTAGGATGGTAATGTAATTTAATAATTCAATTTGGTGGTAAAACTAATGCGAACAAGAATTCATTATAACTATTGAATAAATAAGAACATGTAGTTTTATAATTATGACATAACCTTATCGTAATTATAAAAAATTTAATGTAACATCATTATATTGTATTATCCTATTTATGAATAATGATGATGAAAAATTAAATTAATGGAATGATGAAGGATTCATTACATTAATGATATCATTACTTCTCAAAAATACATCCCTTATAATGAAAGACTATGGATTTATTCACGTGAATAGAGGACTGAACAAATGGAATTTTATTATGGTAGATATGATTTAGAAGGTATTATATGGGATTTTTATAGAATACGGTGTTTTGGATTTGTGAGGGTAGAACATCTTTTATAGGTTAAATTATTGTACATTTCATTGGAAACGTAAGTTAAGTAAAGGGTAAATATGAAATCAGATGGTAGTTAGGTGAGTTTTTTAATGAAATTCAAGTGAGGAATTTTTCATACTACTAAATAATAGAAAATGAATTATAAGGGGATTTTATATAAGTTTATGTACTAAAATTTTGAGAAACTTTAATATACCCCGTTTCCCCTTTTACCCTGATTAAATATTTACCATGGTAATTTTTTTAAATAATAAAATAAAATGACCCCTCATACAAAATTTTTATGTGGAGATTCTATATTTCAAATTGTTTTATTATAAATAAATTGTCACGACACGTCCTCGGGGCCCTTGCCGTGACTACCCCACGCCCGCCTTCCATAGGCCAGGGGCTGGCGACTAGCACCGAGGCGTAAATCCCGGTAAAAAGGGAAGTCATTGCCTTTGTAATGTAAACAAGCACCACAGAGTAAACAAGCGGAAAAGTAAACACTAAGTAAAAACAGAGTACAACTGAAAGTGTGGAAAAGTAAATGGGATAGTATACAAACCCAAACTAAAAGTAAAGTACAACTCAAAAGGGAAAATAGCAATTGTAAAGTAAAAGCCGCTACGCCGAGCTTTCCCCTGGAAATCCCACCTTAAGGGTGGGTACATATAGCTCCACTACTCCTCAGGTCCCGCCGTCTGCTCCGAGCACGTCCCGCCCAGTAGTTCACCTCCAGGTATCTTCCTGATCTGCGATCCTCAACCACGATGAACGTCGTCCGTCGTCTGCAACCAACACAACGTAGTGCGGGCATAGCCCGTGCAGGGGTGAGTATAAGCTACTCAGTAGGGGCCCCGAGACCCCCCAAGGTCTCCCAAAATCGTCAAAGGATAAACCACAAAAGAAAGATACAATCACGAAGTAACAACCGACACTGCTTTGGTATATGTGCATACATATACCAAAGTCATCAATTCCAATACGCTCCAACCTCCGATCCCAAGTACAACACAGTCCACACAGGAAAGTATTCGTATTCCACACAGGAATGCAAAACGTAATCCACACAGGATATCACAACACAATCCACATAGGAAGGTAAACAGGATTTAGCTCACATAGGTATACTTCTTCGAAGACGATAGAGATGATCACTGATACATCTAAGTCGTCGGACCCACAAAGGATCGAAAGGTACTAACCCCCGCAAAGACCCACACAGGATCAGACCCACACAGGATCTGTAGGCGCTGGTTCACACAGGACCACTGAGCACTGACCCACACAGGATCGGACCCACACAGGATCGGTAGCACTGATCCACACAGGATCGCTGAGTGTTGTAGTCGTCGTCGTCGAATCCACTAAGGATCTCTGCACAGTCATCGTCGGAGTCACAGTAGCAGTCGCAACCAGCTCTAGGGTTCCCACACACAGCAAGCTCGTTCGGGAGGGTCCGCTCCACGAGCCGAGAGGCTGATACATCAACTTTCACAAAGTCTAGAGATGATGTATCCAAATGATCCGTATCGTCAACAGGAACTCAATGCAACAGACGGCGCGTCAATCGGACCCCCGGTCCGAGAGTTATTGGCTTTTCCGTTCCAGGGGCCCAGTTGGGTTTTAAGGCAAAACCAACCCGACCATACTCCACCTGCATCCAATCCTTGCGAAGATTATTCCAAATGATTCGTCTCACTAATAGGAACTCAACAAAGTTGACGGCACGTCAATCGGACGTCCGTAGCTTATGTTATGAGCGTTTCCGTTCCGAGGGCCCGGTTGGTTTCGAGTACGAACCAACCCGGCCGAACTCAAAGTATTCTGAAACCTTAAGTGTGATATAACGAAACGACCGCTTCGATCCGAGGATCACATTTCCACTGACGGCATGTCATTTGGAGGTCCGTATCCCGAGTTATGGGCTTTTGAACCTAAACAGTTCGGTATCGGGGGTTTTGGGCCCGGGCTGACCCGGCCCGAGACCCCCCGGCTGGCCCGAACTGGGTCGACCCGCCCCGGACAGGGTCGGCCCCGCCCGGCATGGCCCGGCCCGGCACGGCCCGGCCTGGCCCTGCGCGGCCCGGCCCGGCTAGGCTCGGCCCGGCCTGGCAGACCGGCCAGGCGCCGGTCCGGTTCAAGGCAGCGCGCTGCCAGCTCGGCCTTCAGCCAAGCTGATTGAGAAAATGGGGGGGGGGGGGGCGCCTGCCCCCCCCCTTGTAACCATGACCCCCCTCATAATGGGGGGCCAGTAAATGCTGGCCGGGGGAATTTAATTCCCCCGGCCTCCCCCATTCCTTACGGCCCGACCTGGCCGGCTGGTTCCTTCTCAACAGGACCGGCAAAGGCCGGTCCTCTTCCGGCTTCCGACACCAGTGGCCCGGCTGGCCGCTGATCACCTTGTTCCGCCGCGGCCTGGAACCGGTCGTGGCCTTTATCGTCCGGCACGGTGCGACGACACCGCACCCCTTCATTGCGGCCCCATTCCGGCCGCGGCGTCCTCGGTTTCCATTGATGCGGTGCGACGGCGTCGCGTCCTTGAATTCCTTTCCACGGCGCGACGCGACGGCACCGCGCATATGTTCCTCATGAAACCGCATGGTGCGACGACACCACCCTCCTTCGTAACAACCACAAGGAAAACATTTATGAAATAAGGTGGAGGGTCGGCCGTGTTTGTGCAGACCGGCCCCCTCGCATTAATCGATAACAATTAGTCGAAAACCACGAAATTCAACTTGTCAGAATCAAGAACGGAAATAATTAAATAAAATAACAAAAATCCCCTACCTCTGTTTCAAGAGAGGAGCACGTCAACAAGCCATGGAAGACAAGCGTCGCGTAGGACGGGTGTCGCGGTAATCGTAAGTCGATTTCGTTGACGTCGAGGTGCGTCCGAAGAAGTAAAGTTGATGGAGTAGCTTCGTAAGCTGACGGAGAAAGCCCGTGGAGGAAGCTGCGTCTCCTTTCGTTGACACGGGAAGAAGATCGATATAAGCGGCGTCGTCGATCTTCGGAAACACACCGGCTGCGAAGAAGAGAAGAGACGACACATCTTTCTCTTCTAATGGTGATGACGTTCTTCGTCGGAGCCTAAGTGTTCTTCGAGTTATTCGTCGTGGTTGAAGAAGAAGAAGAAAGCTTCCCAAACTTCACAAGGTGGCAAAAGGAACTAACCCAAATAAAATAAGTCTAAGGTTTATTTTATTTACACAACTAAACCAATTTGAATTTCAAAAGTTTGAAATTAAATAACTCATCTCAATTAATAACTCAAGGTCTCAAATTAATAAGAGAGGAGTTATTGGGAATTTTAAGGGGAGTTGAAGAGTTAAGGTTTGTGTGGGCCCCACCACACTTAATCCTCTCAAGGGAGGTTATGTGGATGTGGTTCCCACCTCTAACTCCCTTTGGGAGGAAAACACTAACATCGATAAAAATAAATTGTGTTTCCTCAATTTATTTAACTTCATTTAATTTTCCCCCAAACTAACTCTCAACCCGCATAAAACGCAACCTCGGAAAAGGTCTCCTTAAGCGAATATCGGCTCTGCGAGTTCATCAGTGCCCTCAGAATTCAATTTCGGGCACCAGTTGAAAATTTAGAAAAACCCGCTCGTTCGTTCACTGAACGTATCTGAGCCAAATTTCGGAAATTGATTCCGGGCACACCGGGCCTCGGAATCAGGTGCCGTCAGAAACCGCGCTCTTGTAAAATTCTAAAGAAAATTAAGAAAAAATTTCCCTTGAATTTTACGGGTCTTTACATTACTCCCACCTCAGGGATTTTAGTCACCGTAAAGATACATCAAAACTAGGGAAACAAATGATGGTACTGAGCATGCATCTGAGCCTCCCGCTCCGAAGTGCTCTCCTAGAGATTCCCGTGCTGCCATCTGGTGCACACTAGAGGAATCGACCGTCCACGTAGGACCCGCTCCTGTCAATCCTCGATCTCCACCAGGATCTCTATAAAAGTCGCCCCATCGTCAACGTGAAGCTCCCCATGGTCAATGATGTGCGTCAGGTCGTGCACGTATCTCCTCAGCTGAGACACGTGGAAGACGTCGTGCACCCGGTGCAACTGAGTTGGTAGATCCAGGCAATAAGCCACCTTTCCTATCCTGCTGAGGACCTAGAATGGTCCGATGAAGCGCGGAGATAACTTTCCACCTCGGCCAAATCTCTGTATACCACGTCGAGGGGAGACCTTCAAGAAGACGTGGTCGCCATCCTCGAACTCTAGTGGCCTCCGCCTCCTGTCAGCGTATGACTTCTGCTGGCTCTGAGCTGTCCTCATCCGCTCCTGGATGACCTGGACCTTCTCTGTCATGGCCTGGACTATCTCTGGTCCCACAAGTGGTGACTCCCCAGGGTCAGTCCAGCACAAAGGAGATCTGCAAGGTCGGCCTTACAATGCCTCGTATGGTGCCATCCCGATGGTGGAGTGATATCTGTTGTTGTACGCAAACTCCACCAAGGGTTGGTGGTCCTCCCAGCTACGACCAAAGTCGAGGACACATGCGTGGAGCATGTCCTTGAGAGTCTGAATGGTCCTCTCCGTCTTACCATCCATCTGAGGGTGAAAGGCTGTGCTCAGATGTAGCTACGTCCCAAATGCCTCCTGCAACCCCTTCCAAAGTCGGGAAGTAAAGAGATCATCACGATCGGAGAAGATAGATGATGGCACACCGTGAAGCCGAACAATCTCCTGAACGTAAAGTCGTCTCAAGCTCTCCAATGAACCCTGCTCTCGGATGGGTAAGAAGTGAGCCGACTTGGTGAGTCGGTCGACAATCATCTAGATGGAGTTGTGACCTCTGGAAATGCGTGGAAGTCCAGTCACGAAGTCCATAGATATCCCGTCCCACTTCCACTCCGAGACCTCCAAGTGTTGTACCAAGCCTGCTGGTACCTGGTGCTCAGCCATCACCTGCTGGCAGGTGAGGCATCGAGAAACGAACTCTTCCACAACCTTCTACATGCCCGGCCACCAGTGCTGTCGTCTGAGGTCCTGGTATATCTTCACCACTCCAGGATGTACCGCCAAAGGAGAAGTGTGAAACTCTCTCAGCACCTCCTCCCGTAAAGATACTGGTACCATGGTACATCCTCTGAAAAGGATTTCGTGCTCTGCTCCAAAGGAGAAACCATCAGGTGCCTGTCCTGAGGATATCTGTGCACACCGCGTCTCACAGTCAGTGTCCCCTTGCTGTTCCTCTCTGACCCGTTGTAGAAGTGGAGGAGAGACTGTGCTGAAGGAAGGCTGCCCCATCTCTATCCACGAAGGATATCTGCAAAGATGCTACCTGCTCCATCGCCTCCTCAAGTAGTTGAATGCCCGTCCTCCTGCTGAGGGCATCGGCTACTACGTTCCCCTTCCCAGGAGTATAAACTATCTCAAAGTTATAGTCCTGGAGGAACTCGAGCCATCGCTGCTGTCTCAGGTTCAGGTCCTTCTGTGAGAAGATATACCTGAGACTTTAGTGGTCATAAAATACTGTAAAGCGCTCGCTCATCAGATAGTGTCGCCATGTCTTCAGTGCGAAGACCACTGCTGCTAACTCCAGGTCATGGGTAGCGTAGTTCTGCTAATGCGGCCTCAACTGACGTGATCCATAGGCGATCACTACCCGCTACTGCATCAGGACACAAACGAGTCTGGTCCCTGATGCATCGCAGTAGACTACGTACCCTACATCCTCCTCAGGCAACCTCAAGATAGGTGCGCTGGTCAATCTCTGTCTCAGCTCCTGGAAGCTCTGCTGACATCTGTCTGACCACACGAAGGGTTTCCCCTTCTTCGTCAAAGCTGAGAGTGGTGCCGAAACTCTAGAGAAGTCTGGAAAGAATCTCCAATAGTATCCGGCTAGTACCAAGAAACTCCGAACCTCCATCATGCTCCTGGGTGGCTCCCAAGCTAACACTGCCTCGATCATCGCAGGATCCATTGCAACTCCCGCCTCAGAGATGACGTGTCCCAAGAAGTGGACGTCACGTATCCATAACTGACACTTCGAGAGCTTACCATAAAGATGATGCTCTCGGAGTGTGTCTAGTACAACCCGTAAGTGGTAGTAATGATCCTCCTCAGTCGTCGTGTAAATAAAAATGTCTTCGATGAAGACCACGACAAACCGATTGAGGTATGGCTGAAAGATCCTATTCATGAGGGCCATAATCTTTGATGGAGCATTGCTTATGCCGAATGGCATAACCAAGAACTCATAGTGGCCATACCGACATCTGAAGGTCGTCTTCTACACGTCCTCGTCTCTAACTCTGAGCTGATGATATCCTGACCTGAGGTTTATCATCAAGAACCACCGTGCTCCATTGGGCTGATCAAAGAGGTCATCAATCCTCGGTAGTGGATACTTGTTCCTCATTGTCACCTGGTTCAGGCGACGATAGTCGACACACAGTCTCAAGCTCCCGTCCGCCTTCATGGCGAACAATATCGGGGATGCCCAGGGTGAAACACTGGGTCGGATGAACCCCTTGCCCTGCAAGTCCTCCAACTGTACTCGTAGCTCTCGAAGCTCGGCGGGGGCCATCTGATATACTGGAGTCGATATCGGGGCTGTAACGGGGAATAGATCAATGTAAAAGTCTACCTCTCTGCGAGGAGGTAGTCCTGGAACGTCATCGGGAAAGACGCCTGTGTACTAATCTACCACTGCAGGAAAACCAGGACTCCGCACGTCAAATACTCCTAGGATGAGGCTAGAAAACTGATGATTGATGGGTTGTCCTCTCCTCCACGGAGGTCCATCCTGTGCTGCAAAGGCTCCCTTCTCGCCGGTGAAGGTGAACCTGCTCCCGTCGATGCGTACACATCACACCTTGCGCCTAAAACAGTCAATCTGTGCAAGGACCATAGATAACCAATCCATGCCCAAGATGACATCGTAAGTCCTCGACGCTGCTACAAGAAGATCCGAGCCGAAGATCTCGCCTCCTAGAGTAAGCTCACACTGCCGGCACCAGTGCGTAATCATCGAGTCTTCTCCCGTAGGAGTCTCTAGCCGTAAGGATCGAGCCAACGACTCTGTCGGAATCTCCGAGCTCCCAACAAGGGCAGCGGCTATGAAAGAGTGACTCGCTCCTGTGTCTACAAGTACAGCAGAAAGGGTGGAATAGACACATATAGTACCTCGAATCATCTCTGGCGCGCCGTGGTCATAGGCCTCTGCTGCCTAGAGCTGTGCCTGTCTCTGCCCGCCAGCTCCCTGTGTTCGGGGTGGACCTCCTGGTGGTGGTGGTGGTAGAGCCTCAAAGCGTCGCCCACCACATGCTGTTCGGCCAGCTCCTATGCCTCGTCCGCCTCCTCCCTGCGGACCACCCCGGTCGACCCTATGCCTCTGCCTCAGTGGTCCCTCAACCGTCTGCTGCTCCTCGGCACGGCGGGTCGGGCAGTCACGAGCCATGTGGCCCTGCCCGCCGCACGAGTAGCACTGTCTACCTCTCGAAAGACTGGCTTCACGCTGTGTGCCCCGCACTGCTGAGCCAGTGTCCTGAGGTCGTCTGCCTGAGGGTCTGGTCTGCCTGGACCCCTGAGTCATCCGTCGACTACCTGCTGCAGAAGACTCTGCCACGTGCCGCCCTACAGTGGGTCTCGGCGCTGGTGTAGACTCAGCAAGAAAGCTCTTGATCACAAGGGCCCGCTCTAGTACTCCCGTCTGAGTCGGTATTCTGAGGGAGATCAGCGATGCCCTGATCTCATGTCTCAAACCCTGCTCAAAGGTCCGGGCCCAGAAGAATGGGTTCCGTACCATGTCGGTCGAGTAGCGCGAGAGATCGGTAAATCTCGCCAAGTACTGAGCGACCGTCATGCTGCCTTGCCGCAGCTGAAGAATCTCTGGAATACGCTCCGCACGGAGGGTGGTTAGGACAAACTCCGAGTAGAAGAGGATCTCAAAGTCCGTCCAAAGTATAGATGCATCATCGTGCACCTGGAGAATCAAGCTCCACCATCGGCCTGCTGCTGCATGCAGTAGGCTCGCAGCGAGGATCACCATGAGGTCTGCTGGTGTCCTCACTGGCCTGAAAACTCGTACGACTGCCTCCAGCCAGTCCTTGGCTGCCTGAGGATCCATCTCCCCATGAAACCTGGGCGGTCGCGGGTGTTGAAACTCATGCAGTGCGCTGAGGCGACGTGAATCATCAGCGGCTGGTGCTGGAAGTATCAGTGGCTCAGCGGGTAAAGCTACCGCCAGTGCCACTGCTGACAAAGGGCCATCCACCGAGGCCTCGTCACTCGGTGGGCTGTCATCACGCTTGACTCTTAGAACCCTAGCTGGCTGCCATCGTGGGGCCTTCCTGAAAAGGAAACAGGTGCGCCACGGTCAGAAAAGTATACCTGGTGAGCTGATATAAATTAATCACAAAGTAAACTTTGAAACACACACGCAATCAATGTTTTCGTGCATTAAGTTGGAAATCAGAAGTCAGGGTCCTGGTGTACGGATATGTCGGCCGTCGCACCAACACTGGCCTCCCTGGACTGATATCCACACTCAATACGCTAAACACTATTGCTTCACATACAAAAGATCAGAGTTCGCGGTAGAACCGAACTCCTCTGATACCAATTTGTCACGACCCGTCCTCGGGGCCCGTGTCGTGACTACCCCAAGCCCGCCTTCCATAGGCCAAGGGCTGGCGACTAGAACCAAGGCGTAAATACCAGTAAAAAGGGAAGGCATTGCCTTTGTAAAGTAAACAAGCACCTCAGAGTAAGCAAGCGGAAAAGTAAACACTAAGTAAAAAAAATTACAACTGAAAGTGCGGAAAAGTAAATGGGCCAGTATACAAACCCAAACTAAAAGTAAAGTACAATTCAAAAGGGAAAACATCAACTGTAAAGTAAAAGCCGCTACACCGAGCTGTCCACTGGAAATCCCACCTGAATGGTGGGTACAGATAGCTCCACAACTTCTCGGGTCTCGCCGTCCGCTCCGAGGATGTCCCGCCCAGTGGTTCACCTCCAGGTATCGTCCTGCTCAGCGATCCTCAACCATGATCAACACCGTCCGTCGTCTGCAACCAACACAACGTAGTGCGGGCATAGACTGTGCAAGGGTGAGTATAAGCTACTCAGTAGGGACCCCGAGACCCCCAATGGTCCCCCAAAATCCACAAAAGATAAACCACAAAAAAAGATACAATCACAAAGTGACAACCGACACTTCTTAGGTATATGCCCATACAAATACCTAAGTCATCAATTCCAATACGCTCCAACCTCCGATCTCAAGTACAACTCAGTCCACATAGGAAAGTATATGTATTCCACATAGGAAAGGAAAATGTAATCCACACAGGATATCACAACACAATCCAAACAGGAAGGTAAACAAGATTCAGCTCACACATGTATACTCCTTCGAAGACGATAGAGATGATCATTGATCCATCTAAGTTGTCGGACCCACAAAGGATCGAAAGGTACTAACCCCCGCAAAGACCCACATAGGATCGGACTCACACAGGATCTGTAGGCGCTGGTTCACATAGGACCGCTGAGGGCTGACCCACACAGGATCGGACCCAGACATGATCGGTAGCACTGATCCACAAAGGATCGCTGAGGTATGTAGTCGTCGTCGTCAAATCCACTAAGGATCTCTGCACAGTCGTCTTCGCAGTCACAGTAGCAGTCGCAGCCAGCTCTAGGGTTCCCGCACACAGCAAGATCGTTCGGGAGGGTCCGCTCTACGAGCCGAGAGGCTGATACATCTACTGTCACAAAGTCCAGATTTGATGTATCCAAAATTTCCGTATCGTCAACAGGAACTCAACGCAACAGACGGCGTGTCAATCGGACGCCCGGTGTGAATGTTATTGGCAATTCCGTTCCAGGGGCCCGGTTGGTTTTTAAGGGAAAACCAACGCGACTGTTCTCCACCTGCGTCCAAACCTCAGGCGGAGTATACCAAAAGATCCGCCTCACTAAGAGGAACTCAACAAATTTGACGGCACGTCAATCGAACGTCCGTAGCTCATGTTATGAGTGTTTCCGTTCCGAGGGCCCGATTGGTTTCGTGTACGAACCAACCCGGCCGAACTCCATGTATTCCAAAACCTTGAGTGCGATATAGCGAAACAACCGTCTCGATCTAAGGATCGCATCTCTGTTGACGGCGTGTCGTTTGGAGGTCCGTAGCCCGAGTTATGGGAGTTTGAACCTAAACAGTTCGGTATCAGCGGTTTCGGGCCCGGGCCGACCCGGCCCGAAACCCCCCCGGCTGGCCCGAACTGGGTCGACCCACCCCGGATAGGGTCGGCCCGGCCCGACACGGCCTGGCCCGGCTGGGCGCGGCCCGGCTCGGCGCGGCTCGGCCCGGCTGGGCTCGGCCCGGCCTGGCAGACCGGCCTGGCGCCAGTCCGGCTCAAGGCAGCGCGGTGGACGCGCTGCCAGCTCAGCCTTTGGCCGAGCTGATTGAGAAAATGGGGGGGGGCGCCTGCCCCCCCTTTGTAACTGCGGCCCCCCTCATAATGGGGGGCCGTTAAATGTTGGCCGGGGGAATTAAATTCCCCCGGCCTCCCCCATTCCAGCCGGCCCAACCTGGATGGCCGGTTCCTTCTCAACAGGACCGGCAAAGGACGGTCCTCTTCCGGCTTCCGACACCGTCGGCCCGGCTGGCTGCCGATCACCTTATTCCGCCACGGCCCAGAACCGTCCACAGCCTTTGTTGTACAGCGCGGTGCGACGACACCGCACCCCTCCGATGCGGCCCCGTTCCGGCCGCGGCGTCCTGGGTTTCCTTTGACGCGGCGCGACTGCGTCGCGTGCTTGAATTCCTTTCCACGGCGCGGCGCGACGGTGCCACGCATATGTTCCGCATGAAACCGTGTGGTGCGACGGCACCACGCTCTATCGTACCAACCAGAAGGAAAACATTTATGAAATAAGGAGGAGGGTCGACCCTGTTTGTGCGGACCGGCCCCCTCGCATTAATCGATACCAATTAGTCGAAAACCACGAAATTGGACATGCCAGAATCAAGAATGGAAATAATTAAATAAAATAACAAAAATCCCATACCTCGGTTTCAAGAGCGGAGCACGTCAACAAGCTACGAAAGACAAGCGTCGCGTAGGTCGGGCGTTGCAGTAATCGTACGTCGATTCCGTTGACGTCGAGGTGCGTCCGAAGAGGTAACATCCATGGAGTAGCTTCGTAAGCTGACGGAGAAAGCCCGAGGAGGATGCAGCGTCTCCTTTCGTTGACACGGGAAGAACATCAATAGAAGTGGTGTCGTCGATCTTTGGAAACACACCGGCTGCGAAGAAGGGAAGAGACGACATGTCTTTCTCTTCTTATGGTGACGGTGTTCTTCGTCGGAGCCTAAGTGTTCTTCAAGTTCTTCGTCGTGGTTGAAGAAGAAGAAGAAAGATTCCCAAACATCACAAGGTGGCAAAAGGAACTAACCCAAATAAAATAAGTCCAAGGCTTATTTTATTTACACAACTGAACCACTTTGAATTTCAAAAGTTTGAAATTAAATAACTCTTCTCAATTAATAACTCAAGTTGTCAAATTAATAAGAGAGGAGTTATTGGGAGTTTTAAGGGGAGTAGAAGAGTTAGGGTTCGTGTGGGCCCCACCACACTTAAACCTTTCAAGGGAGGTTAAATGGATGTGGGTCCCACCTCTAACTCCCATTGGGAGGAAAAAACTAACATGGATAAAAATAAATTGTGTTTCCTCAATTTATTTAACTTCATTTAATTTCCCCAAATCTAACTCTAATCCCGCATAAAACGCAACCTCGAAAAAGGTCTCCTAAAGAGAATATCGGCGCTGCGAGTTCATCGGTGCCCTCAGAATTTGATTCCGGGCACCGGTTCAAAATTTAGAAAAACCCGCTCGTTCGTTCACTGAAAGTACCCGAGCCAAACTTTAGAAATTGATTCCTGGCACACCGGGCCTCGGAATCAGGTGCCGTCAGAAACCGCGCTCTTGTAAAATTCTAAAGAAAATTAAGAAAAAAATTCCCTTGAATTTTACGGGTCTTTACATAAATTTCTATATTTTTTAAACACATGTATTATATTAAAACTTTTTATATTTATAAAAATTATTTTTGTTGAAATTTTTCATTTTTTATATTATCTGTTTTGAATATTTTTTCATACCAATTAATAATAAAATAAGTAATAAAATACATATTAATACATTTAATAATTAATTTGGGATTATAATTTAAATATTATAATCAAATTTAAATACTTTAAAAAAGGAAATATATTGAAAAAAATCATTGAATAATAAACCTTTTACCTTTACCATGGTAACTAACATTAAGCTCAATGACATTATTTTTTTAATATTAATATGAAATTAACCATACTATATAACATTTTCATGCTGATTCAGAATATTAAATAAATTTTATTTGATTCAATATTGAAATATGATAAAAAATTATTTATATATAAGAAAGTATAATGCAAATTGTTTTAATAAAAATTTATTTATATGCCTGAAAGGAGTGTCATATTATTTTTCACAAGTAATAATATTTGGCTGGATTTAAAATTATTTTATATATATATAAGAAATATATTTCATTAGAATAATTATCTAACACTAACCAATAATATAATAATACATATCACCTTAAAAATAGTTATTTCAAAAATATCAATTTTTGATGGTTAAATAATTTTAATCAGACATCCATAAAATAATTTAATTACTGTATACAAATAAAATGGAATAATTATATATGTATTAAAATGTTTCTTTAATTTATATAACACATCTTTTTAATAATAATAATACATATATAATAAAAATATATATTTATAATATAATATTTTAACTAAATAGTATCATTTTGTTCAATTATAAATTATTTTTTAACTACATATTTTTCAATATGATATTAATAATAACTCAACTAAAATATATGTAATGGATACATATATATTTTTAGATCACAAATCTAATATCCCAGTATATAATGGTAAGATTTAATTTCCCTATATAACATTAGGTAAATCACTAAACTCATTATTCATTCACATCACTCTCAGCATGTCTGTAATAGTTATAGTGTTTAGAATTATTTCAATAGTTTTTAGTGTTTTAACTTTATATAAAACAATGTGAATAATAATATTATGATTTTGAAATTTTTATTTACTTGTGGATTTATTCAACTTTAAAATTTATTAATGATACTTTATATTATCTCCTCAAATTATATAATTGTCAATATTATATTATTGTATTTTATGTTAACAAAACATATCATGGTTTATTATTGATTGTTGCTTCTTTTGAAATATGATATCTTTTGTAACATCATGTTACCTTGATCGGGTATGTTTTCCTTTAGTCTATGTTCCTTTTTGGTTTGAAATTCCTTTTATGTTTTTTTTCTGGGAATACAACTGACTTCAAAACAGGTACACACCATTTTCCTAAAGTACATGTCATGTACTTGGTGTTGGTTCCATGTTTTGGATTTGGATATCAAGTCGTGAATTAAAAGATAATGTATTGAGCTGGTACAATAACAATGCTTGGAACTTGGGGTATCCACCTAACGGGGTTAGACTGATAAAGTAAATGTGGGTTTTTGAATGAAAAGTATCATTGATTGTTGTGTATCAATTTTTCACCTAGCACCATGATATTTTTTTAAACATATTTTTACAAATTTAATTATCCATTTTAATATTATGTATTTCATTCAACAATGAACATAGCCTGTGTTATTTAAAAACACTTTGTTTGGATTGTGTTTTCCAAAACAACAAGTTAGTATTTTACTAATTTAAATAAATAGATTAGTTTCTAGTAGAATATTTTTGGAATTTCATACACCCAATGCTGAGTTCATTTTATGGATTATATTACACTCAAGACTGTGTGTCACCAATCTAAAATATAATATTAATAATGTTATTAAAATATTATTATAGGTTCATCCATTCAATTGGAATGGACAATATGAATAATATTAAAGTAATTATTAAATATTATTTAAACAAGTATAAAAAATAAATCCTTTCATTATCAAAATTTGAGAAGTTAAATTAAGTACTATTTGAAAATAAAGAAACACATTTTCTAGGAAAAATATTTTTCTAGGTACAAACACAATTTTATCTCAATAAATTATTCGAACATAAAATTATTATATTTTAAATAAAATCTATATATAGTATATATTCAATAACATTTTTAATACTCAATTAATTTCATAGGTATAATATAAGAAGAATCCCAATTTTATTAATAAAAACATTTATTTTTCAAAAAATAAATTTTACTTACTTTTTTGGAGCACCTATTTTGTTTATATTTTTTGAAAACATTATGATTTTTATTTGAAAAAAAAATACTTTTAAATTTTTAAAGATTAATATCAAAGTTTACTTAGAGAGAATTTTTTTCCATTAGAAGAATCAGTTTTTTAGATGAATAGTGATAAACAATGAAATTTAATTGAAAACTACATTTTCATCTATTTTATATATACATTTAAAATATATTTATTATTTTATTTTAAATATATTATTATAATTTAGAAATATATTAATTTGAATTAAGTTTTTAGAACCTTTTTCAAATTTATTTTTTTAAAAAAAATTAATAAATTAATCATTTTCTCTTAAAAAATTTCATTCATAACACTTCAATGTGATTAATTTTAAATTGATTTATTCTAATTTAATGAATAAAATTTATAAAATTTTATT